>JAKFHU010001908.1:637702-1275405 GCA_023783475.1 Daubentonia madagascariensis
AGCTTCCAGTTTGCTGATTGTACCTGTTCAGATCTGCTCTTGAGCCTCTGTAGTGAACTTTTCATTTTAGTTATTGTATTTTGCAGCTTCAGAATTTAAGTTTGGTTGCTTTTTAACAATAATTTTTATTTATTTATCTTATTTTGTTTATTCGTTGTTTTCCTTATTTTCTTAGCCCTTTGAAGATATTTGTGACAGCTTATTTAAAATCTTTAGTAAGTCTAATGTTTTGGCTTCCTTCAGGGATGTTTTCTCTTAATTTTTTTTTCATTTCCATGAATTATCCATACTTTTCTGGGTTTTTTTATTTGTTTTGTTTTTTGCATGACTTGTAATTTTTTTTGTTGTTGGAAGCTCAAGGCTTTGAATATTATGTTATGGAGTTACTGTAAAATAAAAACAAATCTGGATTTAGACACAGAAAAGATATTGCAACAGGGAGAACACTCTGATTTCAGAAATCTACAAACATCTGAAAATATACAGATTTTTCTTTTATAGGGATGGGTAAGCAGGACTGTGGAAACTTTTAATGAGAAATTCATCTAGCAAATGTGGGTGAGCAGATGGCATGGAAATGTGTGTCACCGTGGTCAGCCAATTCTTGGATGAGCTATTAATGGGGGCATATTCTCTAATTTAGTGCTTGATCATGGGTAAGACAAAATTCAGGGATCTCTAGGAGGAGAGAAGACTAACTAATGTTAGGACACAGCAGAGGTACCCTTGGCCTTGTCTTTAAATGGCAATGGTAAACACTTGCTTGTAACTCTGGAGATTCTCCCTGTTCCCCAGGGTTTCTTGTTGCTGCTTGTTATGGTTTGGTTCAGTGACATTTTTGGGTTTGTTTACTGACTAAACTTTTTTTGTAAAGACTGTATTGGTTGTATATGGTCTCTTCCATTAATTTTTGGTTAGGTAGTGATTTGAAAGCGGTTTTGTGAAAAGCCTGGAGCAAACAACAACAGCACCAACAACAAAAACTCTTCCAATCTTTGTAGATTGGCTGTGTTTAATGCTTAGTTGGCCACTTAAAACTTGCCTTACAGTGTACAGTAGGCCCTTCTTAAATTGTGAGTGTGAAATCTGTGGACTCAACCAACTGTAGGTAGAAAATATTCAGAAAAAGGAAAAATGGGTGGTTGTGTTTGTATTGAACACATACAGACATTTTTCTTGTCATTATTCCCTAATCGATATAGTATAACAACTATTTATATAGCCCATACATTGTATTAGGTATTATAAGTAATCTGGAAATAAAGTATAGAGGATGTGCCCAGGTCATATGCATATACTATACCATTTTATATAAGGGACGTGAGCATCCATACATTTTGGTATCTGAGGGGAGCCAAATCCCTGGAACAGTCCACCAGTGATACTGAGAGATGACTGTACTTGTTTGCGTACATCCTAACAATCAGCCAGACATGAAAGCCTAGTATTTTTTGAGATCTTTTCTGAACATACATCCTGCTCTGGGGATGCATGTGGCCTTCTAGATTCCTTGGTATTTGCGAATTCTTTCCAAAGTCCTTATTTTTCTGTATATCTTCTGTCCAGCCTGTTTTTCCCAGGCTTTTTAATCTGTCCACTGCCTGCCTTCTCTGTTATTTCTTGCCCCTAGTGGCTGTGGTTGTTACTTCAGTGAACACCACCAGCAGGCCACTACAACCCTGAGAAAGTTCTGTGGTCTTTCCTCAGGGAGCTGCTAGACAGGTCACACCCCACCACCACAAAGTCTGTGTTACCTAATTTGGTACCAGCACTTTACAGCAGAAATGCCACCTGCTTTCCTAATCGCCACCCTCAAGGTAGAGATTGGGGATACTGGCAGGTAAATTAAAATGCCATAAATCTCTGTTGCTGAAATGTAGCAGCTTTCTTCATCAAGCACTTTCATGGTTATTTTATGTTCTGATTAGAGTCCAGAATTCCAAAAAAGTTGGACTGTTTTTTGCTTATGTAAAGTAAGTTTTAACCTTATGTCCCAGTTAAACCAATTTGCCTCCTTTCTCTGTCCCTTCCCAATTTTTTTTTCATTGATCAAAATGTGTTTGTAACTTTCATACAAAAAGTGATGGATGTGACATTATGTAAAATATACATAATATTATACAAATTTAATATAGTGTTCAAGGCATTGAGCATTAACTACATTAACATTTTTCCAGGTAGGACATTTTTAGAAGAAAAAAATGTTAGTTGACATTAAAGATCCATTCAGACCCTGAGATTATATTTTTCTGATTCAACCTATTTCCTAGTTGAATTTGTGTCGGTACTTATAACTATGTACATGTTATGACTTGATGCAAAAGTCTTTACCAAATGTCCAGTGATGTATCTGTGCTACCAGTATAATTTTGGTAATATTTATTGTCTTGGGTGTTGGTTTGAATCCTAGTGTAACAATTTTAAATGTCATTGAGTGATGCTCACTCTCCTACTGTTCTCAGCCTTTAATCTGACAAGAGTAATATTTATATCCTAAGATGACTCTTTTCCTGTTCTCTGACAAGGAAAATTGTTTGGTAGGGAGCAGAATCTAGAAGTTGTGCCTTTAGTTTGGAAGAAAGTTTCTCTCTTAAGAATTGAAAAGTGAACCACATTAAAGGTGAGAATGTATGTGTGGTAGGTAGAATAATGTCCTCTGCCCACATTCCCCAAGATATCCATGTCCTAATCTCTGAAACCTGTGAATTTATTACCCTGCTTGGCAAAGTTAATTTGCAAATGTCATTAAATAGGATCTCAAAATAGGGAGATTGTCCTGGATTATGGGCATTGTGTAATCACAATGATTGTTTTTACCAGGAAAGCAGGAAAATGAGAGTCAGAAAAAGAGATTTCCTAGAATGAATATATGTATTTTATATATACATATATATAAAAAAAAATAACTTTATTTGTCAACTAAATATTTTAAAATAAAAATAATAAAAAGAATTTATAGCAAAAGAAAGGAAAGGAGATGCCAAAGAGAGAGAAACAGAGACAGAAAGATCTGAAGATTCTGTGCTGCTGACTTTGAAGATGGAGGAAGAAGAGATAAACCAAAGAATGGAGACAGCATCTAGAAACTGAAAAGATAAAGAAAATGGCTTCTCCCCTGGAGCCTCTAGAAGGCACATGATTCTGCTCATCCATCTTGGACTTCTGACCTCAAGAACTGTAAAATGATTAAATTGTGTTTGCAGTGTTTGTTACAACAGTAATAGGAAACTAATATAGTATACATTTAGTAAAATACCCTTCTTCACCTGTTTTTATAACTTTTGCTGTGGTTCAGCAATTTATATTCATTACATTTAATCTTACAACTCTGGAAGGTAGATTGTACAAGCTAGTTTATAAATAAGGAATCTACCAGGTTGACTTTCCCATGACCACACAAAGGTAAGTGGAAAATTCAAACGTTGGAATTCAAACTCTGCTTCAAAACAATTATCTGTTCCATGTATCTGTGCTTTTTAAGAGACGTTTGTTAAGCATAGTAAGGTCAAAATATGCTCCTTACTGAATGTGAGCAAAATTTGTTGGTAAGTAAATGAGTAATAGTATTAGCTAAATGAAAATAAATTATTAAGGATAGGGTTGAATGATTAAGAGGTATCAGAAATCTGTTGTAATATAGGGATCTGGTGAATTTTGAGCCTTATACTTTTGTTTCATTCATTTAGGCCCCAGGTAGACTTTAAGATATATGATTTAGGAATTGTACCGCACAGTAACTTTATGCAGAGCTACTTTCAAGTGTAGTTTCTTGTTTTTTTTTGACTTTTTTTAAAAGTCTTTTTATTATTTTATTTTGTTTTTAATTAACACATAATTGTACATACTTATGGGGTAGAGTGTAATGTTTTGATACTTGCATAAATTGTGTAATGAGCAAAGTAGGGTAGTGAGCATTTACATCATCTTGAACATTTATTATTTTATGTGCTGAGAGCATTAAAATACTTTTTTCTGGTTATTTTGAAATATACAATACATGATTATTAACTGGAGTCACCCTACTGTGCTATAGTAAAACAAAGGTTATTCCTCCTAAATATAACTTTGTACCAGTTGACCAAGCTCTCTCCCCTTCAGTTATAATTTGAATAGATTAAAGTTTGAATGAAATCAACTGCCTATTATTTAACACAATGACTGCCACACTAGAAAAAAATTTGGGGGGGGGCAGGGCATGGTGTTTTATTATGAAAATAGAATAAAAACTTTGAAAACAAAACGGTCTAATTTAATGAAAAATTTGTTATTATTTTTTGTTTTGTGTGCATGTGTTATATACAACTTGAAAAATAGTTCACAAGTCTCCCAAGGTGAAGAGACATGTGAGTTACATATGCTTCACAAGGCCCCAGGCTCAAAAGTAGTGTGAGTTAAATACAACTCACACAGCAGTTAATGTGTTAAAGTGTCAAATTGATAGAGACACATTTTGATTTCTGTTAAAGTCTACACAATATAGTTGTGATAATCTTTTAACTATTATTATCCTTTTGTTAAAAGACATCTGTATTCAGAAACCAGCAGATGGACTGTAAAATAATAAATAAGTATATATTTGGTTTCTGCCTCCTGTTCCTGACACAAAGCTCCTAAAACCCTTGTGGATAGGGTGTTAGGAGAATCTTTTGTTTCCATATTTGGTCTTTGACCCCAGTTACTGAGACAGAACACCTAATACCTTCGTGATTTCCTATGTGATAATGTCTCATGAAGAGCACCTAAATCTCTTGGAATTTCCTGGGTGATAACAGCATCTTCTGTTCTCATGAGGTGACTCTTGGTGGGCTTCTGGACATCCTCAGGATGGGGACTGGTTGTCATGGAAACCCACCATGTAATTAGAGAATTCTTTCCAATTCACTGACCTGAAGAGGGGCTGAACGTTAATGTCAATCACCAGTGATCAGTGATCAGTGATTCAATGAAGTAGCTATAAACACCCAGAAGGATGGATTTTGAAGAGTTTCCAGATAGCTGAACACGTGAAGGTCCCTGAAGGTTTTTGGATCATGGAAACTTTGTCCCTCTCCTGTATGCTTCACCCTATGTATCTCTTCCACTTAGCTGCTCATCTCTATCCTTCTTTATAATAAACTGGTGAACATAAGTGTTTCCTGAGTTCTGTGAGGCACTCTAGCAAATTAATTGAACCTGAGGAGGGGATTAGACAAACTTTTGATTTATGGTTGTTTGCTCAGAAGTACAGGTCACAACATGAGACCTGTGACTGGCATCTGAAGTGGGGTCAGTCTTGTGGGACTGAGCCCTTAACATGTGGGAACTTTTGCTATCTCCATGCAGATAGTGGCCAGAATTGAATTGAATCTTAGCATACCTGGTTGTTTTCTGCTGAAGAATTGGTTATTGTGGGGAGAAATTGCCATACATTTTGGTGACCAGAGGTAAAGTATTCTATATTGAGATGTAGAGTTTCATTTTTCCTATTTTTCTTACAGAATGTTAACGTGGCCTAAAGTGATCTGGATAAGTAGTACAAGTAAAAAGAGGAGGTTCAGTGTTTCAGAGGTATATCATGATTAGTCTGCTTCGAGTGGTGAATTGTGGCTTCATAAAATCAGGACGGAGTTGTTTCATTTAGGTAACCCATAAAAGTAGAAGACCATTGTACATCTAGACATCTGGGGCTTGATGCTAATTGTGTGACCCAGCCCTTGCTCCTTTACAATAAAGGTTAGGCCCAAGCACATTTCAGTGGCTTTGGGCATTAAAATCTTTGAATTTCCTGATTCTTTTGCTGCCATCATTGGTGTTTAGATTCATAGAGGTATTTCTCCAATTGCAAATAATCATTGCATCAGTTTTACAGCTAGAAGTAACTTTTAACCTCTTTCAGTTTTATAAATAAAATAGTTACAGAAGTTCAAATGTGAACTATAAAGTAGTTGTGCTTCTTTAAAAGGCAAATAATGTAGATACCATTTGAGAACCTACTAGTGAAGAAATTGAAGCCAAACAAGACTATATTATAATTTCCCTTTTTCCAAACTCTTGTTCATTCCTGTCTTCTTTAGGTTTCCTCATCCTTAAATTTAGCACTGGTTACTCTTCTCTTCTTATTTATCACATTTCTGTGTGTACTTTTGTGTACTACAACAATTTCTCTAGGTACTTTTATAGCCAACAGGAATACTTACAATAACTCTTAGAATGTTATCTTGCTGGCATTTTATGTTCTTTATCAGCACTCCATTTTTTTCCTCTGGGAAGAACATAGTCTTCAGAATGTTACAGGTACTGATTGAGAATAATTTATTCTTATTTTTTCATGTTTTTGGTTCATGTCCCTGGGACAAACTATTTGAAATTAGCTCATCATTGAACGTGTTTGTTCATGACAACTGCCTATCAGATATTACTTATGATTAAATGAGGAAGTAGATCAAATGTTGATCAGATGGCTTCATCAGAGTGAGCCAGACAGTGAAGGCTAAGGGAAAGTGCTGTGTATTAGTTCTCTCTCACCACCTTTTTGGATTATACTGATTGATACACCAATCACTTAGCAAAAGTAGGCCTATAGTTTAAGAATAATTGGCCAAAGAGGAAGTGGAATTCTTTCCAGTTCTCTCCCCAATGAGGGTATTTTCCCTCAAGGTGGATATGCCTGATAATAGGTGCTGAGGAGTGGACCTTTCTTAGATCATGTCTTCACTTCCACTCTTTCCCTTTCTATCCTTACTATACTCAGAGGAGCAGTTCTCAAACTTTTTGGCCTCAGGATACTACTTAAAGTTATTGAGGACCCCAATGTGGAATCTGAAGCCCTGTTGGTGAGTTTTTTCTAATGTGTTGCATTAAAATCTATGGTCTGTTTTATGCTTTTGTACCTTTCAATCATTTTATAACACATTAGTCATTTGTAAATATTGGTTCACTGAGTTGTGTGATCTTTTGAATGTTATCATACAATATTAGAAAATTACATTTGTTAATATAATTTACCAGTCTCATCAGAGAAGTCTTTAAGTACTGGGAAGCTGCCAGACCTGGTAGCTGATTGAAATTTTTCAAAATTTTAATTTGTATTAGAAAACTTAAATTTTTTAATTTCAACAAATACTGTCATTGTTTATCTTGCCATGCTTATTTGATTCATTTTCTATAAAATGTCTGCCATATACCCTAATCAGAGTAACTATAATAATAGCGACTACTTTATTTGCACAACTAATAACTTTGCCATAGTTTATGGATGCTGACAGAATTACTGAGACAATAGATAGTTTTTTACAGTAGTATTTACAAAAATGTCCACAATTGTACTTTTTCCTCAATTCCTATAGGTTTATATAACAAGAACCAGATGGTAACTGTATAACAGAAGAATCCTAAACTTAGGGAACCTGAGACTTTTGTATCAGACAGTGTTGTACACAGAATAGTGGCTCTCCAAAGATGACCATGTCATAGGTCCCAGGACCTGTGCCAGTTATCGTATTAGGAAAATGCTTTTGTTGATCTCATTAAATTAAGAATTTTGAGAAGGGGGGATTATCCTGTATTATCTTGTTGGACCTAATGAAATCACAAGAATCCTCATAAATGAAAGAGCAAGGCAAGACTGAGAACCAGAGAGGTGGCATTGTTTGTGCATAAGACTTGACTTGCCATTACTGGCTTTGAAGATAAAGGAAGCAGGGATCCGAGGAATGCAGGCAGCCTCTAGAACCTGCAAAAAGCTAATAAATAGATTATCACAAAGAGCCTCCCAAAGGAATATAGGATAACAAGCTTGTAGTAATTTGTTACAGCAGCAATTGGAACTTAAGCAGGCAGTAAGCAAACCTGGTCATTTAGGTAGATAGTATTTATATTTTTTTCTAAGGCTGTTTGTTGTACAGGCATCCTAGAAAAAAATAGTACAGGTACTGCAGTCCCAAAACCCCAGGCCATGCATTGTGGCCTGACCTCCACAGCCCTCCACCCCCTGGCCCGTCCATGGAAAAATTGTCTTCCATGAAACCGGTCCATGGTTTGGGGACCTTTGAAAAGGCCATCAGTGCCTCTGCTCATAAGGTTGGGGACCTTTGAAAAGGCCATCAGTGCCTCTGCTCATAAGAGAAGCAGAAACACTATCTTGGCTTCTGGTAAAATTTCCCTTGCGTGTATAATCCATTGGCCATGGTGTTTAATCTAAACAACCTAGGCTAGACTAAATCTGTTTAGTTTATCTTGTAGATTACTATCAAGAGGTCGCCAAGCACCAGAAGGAGGCCAGCCTGCAGGATTGACTTCACCTAACCAGCTTAAAAAGTGTCAAACCATCAGAGTCTACCTCAGAGAGCCATGTAGCTTTCTTAAGTTTCTATTTTGACCTTTCCATTGGGCCTAGGGTATAGCAGGTACAGTAGAATGTATCAGAAAATGACCCACAAGAAGAAAATCCAGGACAATTTTATTATTAGTAATAATCCTGATCAGAGTTGAAGTACACCTTAATGCTGTCAATTGATCATTTCAGCTAAATTCTCAGACAAATTTTGCTCTTATAAAGTAAATAGTTCCTATTTTAGTGATAACCACCTGTAGTATGGACATAATGAGAAATCATTTGTCTCTCTGGGGAGATTCTGCAAGTAACCAAATATAGCCTCATTTTGGAGAGCACTTCACATTTGTCTTAGGGCTACATAATGTGCTGTTTGTGTTTCCTTAAACATTTGAAGATCTGTTGTAACTACCTCAAAGGTAGAAATTACAGTGTTTTCCAGAGGGAGTCAAGTAAATGCCTAGCTTTCACCCAAGAGGCACATGTGGTGCTTGTGGAAAAAGTTTATAAGCAAGCATTGAGGTGCCTCAAACTAGTCCTGTATCAGTGTTTCCAAGTGGGCACAGGGTTACTTGTGCTTACAGCATGACTCCCTGGCTGGCTGGTAAACCTTGGTTTCCAATTAAATAATTGAACTAAGTTCTTTTTGTACAGCCTGCCTGAGACCATTCAGCCCAATTTGCCCTTTCTGTCTGTGACACCAGGTGGATGGCATTGTCTGTCCCTGAAATGACTCAATGAGTAGAGCAGTGAGAGTGGGGGAGAGAGCTAGTCTTATTGACAAGTGTTTTATTTGGGAGATTCAGGACGTGGGACATCTACTTGTTTCCATTTGAATGGCAATCAAATTATCTGAGCTGACTGACCAGGGAGGCAGATTTAGCAGACTGCAACAATTTGGGAAAAACAGACCAATTTTCTTTTTGTGAGGAAGGCTCCAGGGACAGTTTTGAAAGACACAAGCTCATTAATGGCTCTCTCTCCCTTCTATGTTAGAGTCTTAACATTTTACTTAACCTAATGCCTACATTTTTGTACTGCCACAAAATCTGTATTTCTAGTACCTACAACTTTGCTTTTGTCCAGTCATCTCCTTCTCACAGCAGACATTTTTTCCAAAAGAATGAGGTACCAGAAGGGTAAGGGAGTTTTAATAAACCTGAGAGAGCTCCATTATGTTCTGCTCTCTCTGCTGGGGTGACCAGAGTATGTTTGTGATCTAGGGCCATGTCAGTCCCACAGGAAAATCCAGGTAACTGAACCAAAGTTTGAATCACCAGAGACCCATTCCTTACCCAGAGAGTGTGCCATCTGGGCTGGCCTGGGTTTGCTGTTTGGAAAAGAAAAAAAGCACAATGCTTAAGGAATGGATAGGGTAGAATGCTGAATATTCAAAATGACCTTAATAACCCTCCACCGTTTTGTCCTGATCATTACTCAGGAAAAGACTGAGAGTTCACAGTCCCTTTCTGGGGTTAGGTATCATCAGTGTTCCAACTTTGCTTTCTAAGGTGTATGGATGTCAGGCAGACTGAGGAGGGCTTCATGGATTAAGTATTCAATTGTGACAGGAGCCCAGAAGCAGGCTAATTGCTGCTTTTTAAAAGGGGTGTTCTGGTGTGTCAGGAAGGCTGTTCTCTTTTTTCCCATTATCACAGAGACTTGTAGCACAACAGGGTAATTTGGGTTTGTGGGCTACCAAAGTGCTTTATTTACAGCTGTTCCCACATGAGAGAAGCTTCTGTAACACCTATGGGATGGCTAAGAATAAGCATATTATACTTTAATTTCTACTGTTCAGATATAAAAGCAACAGTGATAGTATACTGAATCAGCCCAGAGAACTCCACCCTTATGGTCACATTAGCCTCCTTGCTCTTCTGTGAACCCTACTGAATTCAGCTGAATTCAGGAACCCCTTACTCCCACAGAACCAGATGGAACAATGACTTGGGTATCTCTTTCCAAGAGAGCCAAAAGAATTTGAGTCCCTTCATTTTTGGCAGTTCCCCAGCATGCCAGGACAGCTGTGTATGGCTTTTGGTTTCACTTAGGGAGGACAGGGAAGCCTTGGCCCAAGCCTAATCATCCTTAATGTGACTGAACTCAGAATACAGAGGGAGGAAAAAATCAGTGGATATGAAGGGAGAGAGTGGGTCCACATCAGTAAGACTCGTGCATCAGGAGTAGGGGCTATGGTTTTCATGGTTGCTGTTGTCCTAAGGTGTGGTGGATGGTAGGCAGGCAATTTAAAATCTTACAGCTTATGTAAAATCAACTCCTTTTTTTATTCATTAAGACTTCCCTATGTTTTAAGGTTTGAGAAGATTCCAGAACTCTGCAAAAATTGATTCTGACAGATTTATCAGCTCATTTCCTCTTTTGTGGAGAGACAGAGGGTTGGATTTTCATAAGCCACCATTATTTGGTGATACCTTATAATAATTTGTTTAAATTTTAATATCTTTCTTCTTTTTCTTTTTTAAGACAGATTCTCTCTCTGTCTCTCAGGCTGAAGTGCATGCAGGAGTGTCATAGGTCACTGCAACCTCAGACTTCTGGGCTCAGCCTCCAAAGTGTCTGTGTCTACAGGTATGTACCATCACATCCAGCTAACTTTTCTATTTTTTGTAAACAAAGTCTTGCTCTTGGTCAGGCTGGTCTTGAACTCCTGAACCTCCCAAAGTGCTAGGATTACAAGCATGAGCCACCATGCCTAGCCTAATTTTAATGTCTTTATACTTTGCAATTATATCACGTCTCTGTGAAACTTAGAAACTACCATATTTACTTTGGATTATAAGAAGCAATGTTACTTTACAAACCACTAATGAAAAGGGGAAAAAAAAGCTGCCAAAGTATGTAACATGCCTATTGATTGAAAGGTGAACAAAAAGTACCACAGTAACTTTAAATATGAGCACAGTGGGATGGAAAAAAGTGTATTTTTCAGTACTGTATAGTTCTTTCCTTCATTACATTTGATTTAACCCCTTCCATCTTTTTTCTCTTTCGTATTCCTTCTAGATTGAGATTGGTACAATGGAAGAAGCTGGAATTTGTGGGCAAGGGGTGAAAGCAGATATATTGTATAACTCTCAACCAACTGATGTTCTTCAGCATCAGGATTCAAATTGTGGTGGCACAAGTAATAAGCATTCGTTGGAAGAGGATGAAGGCAGTGATTTTATAACAAAAAACAGGAATTTGGTGAGCCCAGTGTACTGCACACTAGAGACAAGAGAGGAACCTCCTGAGCAAGAAGCTCGAACAGACCCTGCTGTTGCTCAGCAAGCTTTAGATCACAACAAAAACAAGGAGAAAACCTTAGGTAATAATCTCCTCTCTGTGGTTAGATGTTTTCACATGGTGGTCATTTTATAATATTTATATTTTCTGCACAACAGGTGATTGTGATGAACATGGTCAGTTTGTATGTAGGTGTTGCTTACCTAGTACGCTTATTTTTTGGTCAGGTCAGTTTGTCTGTCAGCTGCACTTATGTATAAAGGACAAAAATAGCAGACTAGGAAGCTTAGTTATATAAGAACCTTAGTAATTTTTTTCTGTTTAATAAGAACTGGATTGCCTGAAAAAGTCTGGGCCAGTTTGACAGAAGTGTTTGATTTGCCTTGTTTGTACCTTTTAATGTAGTCTGACCAACCATAACTATGAAAACTGTGCATTTGTTCATTTTATTTAAAGATCATTCACAGAAGGTATAGTGTTATCTATAGTTTAGAATTTTCAGGATATATTTTATCCCTTCTGCTTTGTTAGTTTGGCAATTAAGGCTAAGAATGTGCTATGTTAAATTTCATGAATGAAATCCCTTTTTATTTTTCCTTACTAATTGACCTCACTTTTTTATCTTTATCATGCTAACATTTACATAGATGAGTGACTTCTATTCCTGACTATAAGTTGGAATTTTCCTTCTTAATCTATTTTGTGCTACTTTGGAAGACATAAAAAATTACAGGATTATAAAAAACAATTATAATTCCTTGAAAATAAGGAATATCTTCAAAATTAATGGCCCCATTGTATGTGTAATATAGACCTTGAGGTTAAAACACTTAAGAATACTTTAAAATGGTTTGATTAAAAAATCTTTATGAAATTTCAGGTGACCATTGTTTCCTGTATATTCAGTAACATTTTATCTTTCTTCCTTATTTTACCTTGGAGTGATTGAGAAGAGAATTCAGTGGTAAAATTTTGTGTGCATAGAAAAATGCTGGTTGAAGTCATCCTGTTTTCCCTTCCCCCATAGCATGCTATAAAGTATACCAAATACTAAATTTGCTCAAAGATTATTTTTTAAATGAACTCTCTTATATACAAGAGTGAACATTTTTTTTTTCCTTTTATTTCACAATATTATGGGGGTAGAACACTTTGGCTATATATATTGCCCATGCACTGCCTGTGTCAGAGCTACAATCGTGGTCATCCCCCCAACTGTGCTCCCCGCATCCATTCAGTGAAAGTTTTTCCCATCCCCTCCACCCCCATCCTGTCTGCCCACCCCCTGATGAATATTATTGCCCTGTGTGATGTAGGTGTTGATCAGTTAGTACCAATTTGTATGGTGAGTACCAGTCTGTGCTTGTTTTTCCAATCCTGGGAACTTCGCTTTGAAGAGGGTTCTGGCTCCAACCGGATATACCAGATGTGTTAATTCACCGTTGTGAATTTTGCTGAGTAATACTCCATGGTATAATATACCACATTGTATTAATCCACTGTGTATGATTGGGCACCTGGGTTGTTCCAATTTGCAATTGTGAATTGTGCTGCTTGATCATTCCTGTGAGATGTCTTATTATAGAATGTCTGTTTTCATTGGGTAAATTACCATAGTGGGATTGCTGGATCAAATGGTAGTTCTACTTTTAGTTCTTTGAGGTATCTCTGTGCTATTTCATAGAGGTTGTACTATTTGCAGTCCCACCAGAGGTTTGTATGAGGATTCCTATCTGTTTTGCATCCCTGCCACATTTATTTTTGGGACTTTTTGATATGAGCCAATTCACTGGATTAAGGTTATCTCATTGTGTTTTGTTTGCATTTCCTGATGATTAGAGAGTTTGAGCAATTTTTTAAATTTTGCTGGCATTCTGTTCTTTTGAAAAGTTTCTGTTGATGTCCTTTGCCATTTTTAACGGTTTGCTTGATATTTTTCTTGTTGACTTTCCTAAGTTGTATAGATTCTGGTTATCAAACCCTTTATCAGAGTGTGTAGCATGCAGATATTTTCTCCCTTCTGTTGGTTGTCTGTTCACTCTAGTGATAGTTCCATTGGCTGTGCAGAAATTTTAAATTTGATCAGGTCCCATTTATTTATTTTTATTGCTGCGTGATTGCTTTGGGGGTTTTCTTCATAAATTCTTGCCTCAGCCAATGTCCATAAGAGTTTTTCCAGTTTTTTCGGAATTCTTATGGTTTCATGTCTTAGTTTAGATCTGTATCCATTGTGAGTGTTTTTGTGGAGGTGAGAGTGTGGGTCCAGTTTCAGTCTTCTACATGTGACCATCCAGTTTTCCCAGCACCATTTGTTGAATACGGAATCTTTTCCCCAGAGTATGTTCTTGTGGAATTTGTCAAAGATCAGATGACAGTATGAGGATGGTTTTATATTTGGATTCTCAGTCCTGTTCCATTGGTCTATGTCTCTGTTCTTATGCCAATACCATGCTGTTTTGGTTACTATAGCCTTGTAGTATAGTTTGGTGTCTGGTAGATAGATGCCTCCCAATTTGTTCTTTTTGCTGAGGATTGCTTTGGCTAGACGGGGTCTTCTCTGGTTCCACAGGAAGCATAGAATTGTTTTTTCTAGATCTTCAAAAAATGATGTTGGTATTTTGATAGGGACTGCATTGATTCTGTAAATCACTTTAGGTAGCAAAGACATTTTTACAATGTTGATTCTACCTAACCAAGAGCATGGTAGGGCTTTCCATCTGTTTACATCCTCTGCAATTTCTTTTCTCAGTGTTTCATAATTCTCTCTATATACGTATTTGACCTCCTTAGTTAGATATGTTCCTAAATATAATTTTCTTTGGTGCTATTGTGAAAGGTATTGTGTCTTTAATTTGTTTCTTGGCTCGACAGTTACTGGCATATATGAAGGCTATTGGTTTGTGTGTGTTGATTTTGTATCCTGAGACTTTGCTGAATTCATTTATCAATTCCAAGAGTGAACATTTTAGAGAATCAAAAGAGCTGGACATAATGGCCTGTGCTTGTAATCGCAGCACTTTGGGAGGCCCAGGCAGAAAGATCGCTTGGGGCTGGGAGAGACAAGCCTGGGCAATGTGGCAAGTCCCCATCTCTACAAAAAATGTTAAAAAATTATCGAGGTATGGTGGTGCATGCTTGTAGTCCCAGCTATTTGGGAGCCTGAGGCAGGAGGATCGCTTGAGCCTAGCAGTTCAAGGCCATAGTGTGTTATGATTGGACTGCTGCACTCCAACCTGGGCAACAGAGGGAGACCCTGGTTCTTTAAAAAAAAAAAAAAAGTGCTTAACAAATAGAACATTAGTATGTATTTTGAAGTGCAGTTTGCCCCCTCCTATCTTAGCCACTTTTTTCTCCCTGCCAAAGTTATAAAACTCTTTTCCCCAAGGGAAGAGGTATTTTGATTTCATTTTCTAAACTTAGTACCTAAAATATGCTTAGTAGATCTTCAGAAAACAATCATACCTTATTTAAATTGTTAATAGAAAAAGTTATAGGTTACAAAGGTTCATGTGTGGCTACTAGTAGTTGAACTTCCTTCTCTGTTTGTATTAATACTTAGCTAGAAGGAAGCTTTTAAAAATATTCCCTATACTTTTAAACTACCTTAACTTGGAATAGTAATGTCTTAATAGTACTTAAACAAGAAGAGTTCTTAAACTATCTGTTAAGTATTCTTCACTAAGTTTAAATGCCAGATAGCTAGGAGTGGTAGTTGGTAAGTGAAGAAATTTGAAGGGCTAGAGGGAAGAGGAAGTGCCTGCTAAATCAGAATTTAAAGATAGTATCCCTAATTTAGTAGATAAATATGTTCCGAGTTACAGCCTTAAGTCATTTACTCTGTTTGTCTGAACATTGGAAGTTTTATGTAGGATTTAAAAATTGAATTGATTTCAGCCTTCTCCTAAAAATTTTTTTATCTTATTAATCATTAGGAAAAGAAGTCTTATTATTGATGGAAGCCCTAAGCACTCTTTCAACTCCAGAGGAGAAGCTGGCAGCTCTTTGTAAGAAATATGCTGATCTTGTGAGTATTTAATCAATGGAGCAGGGTATAAATAAAATACATCAAAATGTGTATGTGCTTTATACAATTTTAAAATATAATTTTGATATAGTTTTAAATGTAAAATTGTGTATTTTTTCCCAGATTTAAAGAATCTGCTTTCTTGGTACTTACAACTGGTTGTGTGACTTCATTTTATGAGTTAATATAGAGAACATTGTAATGCTTTTTGAGATGTGAAATAGATTTCCTAAAACTCAGTCAACCTTAGTATTTCTAGGTCAGCATTTTCATTCCTATGTTGTCATGCCTGTCAGTTGGGAGGAGAAAAGGAATTCAAGAGGTGAAAGCTCTAGCCATTCTGATTGAAATTGTGAGTTAAATAACATTGGCTAGTAAAGCAGTATTGTGTCTCAGGAAATATTTATTTAGCATTTACTATATGCCAGTCATTGTTCCTTTCTCCTTCTTTCAAAGAAATTGACCTCACAGAAGAGTTTTTTCATAGCCTATACTATTTCAGGTAACATTAATTCTTTTTCTGTGATTATGAAAGCAATATGGAAACCCTCCCAGCCTTTTTAAAGTAAAGAATGGAAAAATGGTAGAACTTTTTGAAGAATGATTGTTGTAAGTTTTTAGAATTGGTTCTAATGTAAATGCTAAAATTGTGTGTGTTTTGTGAAATATTTATGTGAATTATCACTTAATGTTTTTGTACCTTTTCAAATGGTATTAGAGCAGCTATTCCGTATGATTAACAGTCTGTTTTGTTAATAATCAAGTCTAAGAATAAAGCTGTAGCAATTACAGTTACTATTCTCTCAAGTGGTCCATGTTTACTTCACTTAGCTGGCATCAGCAGGCTGGTATTTTCTATTGAGAGAAGCAGGAATTCCTGAACATCAGTGCAAATGACTTATAAGTGTGCAAATGCAAAGATAGCAGAAAACAGTATCATTGATTGCTATTTTCAAGAAAAGAATCCTTCTACATCCAGTCTCAATTGTATATTGACATAATGAAAATCATGAGAGAAATGGTAGGAAAAGAAGACAGCAGCAAAGAAGGAAAAAGAAAGAAATAAATGAAATTTCAGGTAGAAAAAACAGTAGAATAGGTTAGGAGATACGACAGAAACAGTCAGCCAGCCATGAAAGGGTTAGAAAAGAAAGAACAAGTTGACTAGCATAGTATAGCAAGGTCTGGGGTAGTCTTCAAACTCATGAAAGTCACCTGGATGTTGTCAAATTGCAGACTCTGATTCAATAAATCTTGAAAGATACCTTAAAGTTGGCTGGAGGTGGGGATGACCAAAATATTGTGTTTCTAACAAGTTTCCAGGTGATACTAGCTGTTGGTCCAAGTGCTATACTTTGAGAAACATAAATCTAGTAGTATTTATTTATTTAGAATTTCACTGGAGGAGAAGGGGTATTGTAAGAATTACTATATTTATTTTAAGAAGTGATACATTAAAGACTTGCATAGTAGTGAGTAGCCTGTCTTTGATTTAGTTTTATTCTTACGGAGATTAGTAGTTACTATGAATAAGAAGTAGTTATTTTGCTTTCATAAAAGTCTTCTGAGAATTTGTTTCTTAAAAAACTCATTTTCTAAAAAATAGAGTATGTAACAGTGAGATCACCTTGATAACATCACAATCAAAGAAATCTTTTGAAAGGATTATTCCCTCTGTCCAGAAAACTTCCCTGTTGCTATCATTGTCATTTGTTTTTTTTTGGTAAGGAATTCAGCAGTGTCTTAAATGAAAATGTATTTATGGTATAAATGTTAATTATGTGTATCATGAAATATTCTGCACCTTAGTACATTAGTCGCTTCTTATCTGATACATTCCAAAACCCCCAGTGGATGCCTGAAACCATGATAGTACCAATCCCTACATATCTGTGTTTTTTCTTCCATCTGATAACCAAGGTGGCTACTTCCTGATTGCAAATGAGTGAATAGAATATGCAATGTGGATACATTGGACAAAGGGATCATTCAGGTAGAACAGCAGGAGATTTTTGCATGCAACTCAGCATAGTACACGATTTATAAATTGTTTATTTCTGAAATTTTCTATTTAATATTTTCAGAATACATTTGTGGTTTACTGAAACTACAGAAAGTGAAACTGTGGATAAGGGGAGACTACTGTATGTATTTTTGTTTATTTATTTTGGGTAGACTATTGCTACAAAGAATGTGGTAAAACATATATAACATAAAATTTATCATTTTAACAATTTTTAATTGTTGCTTAGGCTTTTGCAGATCTGCCCAACAGTTTTTCATAGCAGCCACACCTTTTACATTTCCCCAATGATCACATTTATCAGATAATATAGATTTATTAAAAAACTTGAGTTTCCAGGCAACAATTATTTTTACCAAATGTTTTAGATATGTATAACATTGTTGTTATATATAGCTAAATGATTTTTAAATAATATGTATAGAATTCATAGTAAATAAACTATGAGTAGAGTACACAGTATATTAATAGAAAATGTTTTTTCATTGCTTACAGTTTGCTTTAAATATTTTCTTGTGTGTTCATTGGTTGTGTTTTCTGCACCTATCAGTTATCTCAATTTTTTTGCCCCTTTTCTCTTTGGAATGCTGCTTTGATATTTTTTAATATAAAAAGGAGAAAATAATTTTACTTCTGTGACTCAAAAGCCATGTTTCAAAATCTTGGTCTTCTCCACCCAAAAGAGGGAAAAAAAAAAGGGACAGTCCCTTTAGTTACGACAGTCATTCTGTTCCAGTTTCCCTAGTGCCTCTTCTCCTAGGGCAAATATTTAAATAGTAGTAAGTCCCTTGTAGGATTATAACCTTTTCTGAGGCACCCTCAGGAACAGCACTATGAGTCCTTCCCTGTTGGAAACACCAGGTGTGTGTCTAAGATGAGCTTAATTCTTGAAGAATACCTGCTGGACTTGATTGGAATCCCTTAGGGAACTGCATATCTGTGTTTGTTATTGATTACCATATTTAACTACAGCTGCCAGTACCAGTTGTCTGTGAGAAATACTTTCCTAGTCCTCAGTCTTTGAGCCACAGTTGATTTGTAGGCTCTGACTTGCCCCCTCTTCTTCCTCAAAGAAATCAGCATCAACCGTGCCTCCTGGTCACGGCAAGTCCTAGCACCTAGCATTACAGCTTGGGAGATAGAAGGTGTCTGACATGGTTTCTCCCTCCTCACCAAAAAAAAAAAAAGACCCTTCATGGTTGTCTTTGATACTACAAAGCCATGAAGTGCGAACTCCAAAATTCACAGCCACTTCCATGGTCAGTACCTCAGCTGGCTCTCCCCTGAGGACCTTAACACTCATTGGGTCTTTTTTTTCCTCCATTTATATGAAGGCTTGGAGGTGGGCCATTCATGTTACCCCATCATCCTTTTTAGAATTCTGGTTTCTTAAAGTTTAAGGCACATCTTGCAGTCCAGTTTTTTTCCCTGGTTGCTGTCATGTATCAGCTTTCCTGGTTATTCTTCATATATTGTTGACTTGCACTGACCCACTGTGGTTTCTTCTACCTCAGCTTCTGCTCTCAGTGTAAATGGTTCCTCACTGTGGTCAGTCCATATAAAACTCCACTGTACTCCCTTGTGTTTTTTTAAATTGTGGTAAACATACATACCATAAAATTTGTCATTTTAACAGTTTTTAATTGCTGCTTAGTATTTTGCAGAACTGCCAACAGTTTTTCGTAGCAGCTGCACTATTTTACATTCTCACCAGCAAGACACAAGTGTTCCAGTATCTCTACATCCTCACCAACACTTGTTTTCTCTTTTTCTGATAAGAGCCATCCTAATGATTATGAAATGGTATCTCATTGTGGCTTTGTTTGTATTTCCCTAATGGTCAGTGACATCGAACATCTTTTGTATACTTATTGGTCATTTGTACATCTTCTTTGTAGAAATGCCTAATCAATTTCTTTGTCTATTTTTAAATTAGGTTTTTTTTGTTGAGTTTGGAAATTCTTTATATATTCTGAATATTAATTCCTTATCCAGATATGTGATTTGTAAATATTTTCACCCATTCTGTGGTTTGCCTTTTCGCTTTCTTGATAGTGTCCTTTGATGCACAAACATTTTTTTAATTTTTGTGAAGTTTCTTTTCTCTTTTCTTGCCTGTGATTTTGGTGTTGTGTCTTGGAAGTCATTGTCAAATCAATGTCATGAACTTTTCTCCTCAGTTGTCTTCTAAGAGTTTATCATTTTAGCTTTTATGTTTAGGTGTTTGATTTATTTGGGTTAATTTTTGTATATGGTGTTAGGTTAGGGTCAAACTTCACTCTTTTGCATGTGGTTACCTAGTTTTCCTAGTACCATTTGCTGAAAAGACTCTTCTTTCCCCATCTATTGGTTTTGGTACTCTTGTCAAAAATCATTTGATCATATGTGTGACAGTTTATTTCTGCACTTTATATTTTATTACATTGATCCATATGTCTGTCTTTATGCCAGTAACAAATTGTTTTGATGACTGTAGCTTTGGAGTAAGTTTTGAAATTAAGAAGTATGACAACTTTGTTCTTTTTCAAAATTGGCTGAGCTCACTTGAGATAATATACACTTTTCAGGTACATTTTTCTACTTCTGCAAAAAATGTTGGGATTTTGAATGTCATTAGAATTTTGATAGGAATTGCATTGAATACTCCATGATCACTTTGGGTATTATTGCCATATTGATATTCTGATGTCAGTGTAGCTACCACAGCTATCACACAAAATTTTGGATACTATTTACTTGGATTATTTTTTTCCATTTTCTCAGTTAACCTGTTTGAATCTTTTGATTTACATTGAGTTTCTTATAGACAATTGGATTAGGTGTCTTAATCCATTCTGCCAGTCTCTGCTTTTGGAGATGATAGCCCATTTACATTTTAAGTAATTATTGATAAGAAGGGCTGACTTCTGTCATTTTGCTCTTTCATTCTGCATTGCTGTCTTAATTTGTGTTGATTTTTTTAATGAAACATTTAATCTCTTCTCATTTCCTTTTGTGTATGTTCTCTAGCCATTTAATTTGGTTACTATCAGGATTGCATTTAATATCCTAAAGTTATAACACTATTTAGAATTTCAACAGCATAAAAAAACCCTTCTTCTATACAGTTCCATTGTTACCCTCCTACAGTTTTTGATGTCACAAAGTTGCATCTTTATGTGTATCCAAAAACATAGACTAATAATTGTTTCAAGTATTAGTTTCTTATATCATGTGGCAGAAATTAGAGTTACAAACCACAATTGAAATAATACTATCCTGTATAATTGCTCATGTTTTTGCCTTTAATGGAGATTTTTGTTCCTGTGTCTTTGAGTTATTATAGTGCTCTTTCATTTCAATCTGATAGACTCTCTTTAGCATTTCTTGCAGAACATGTCTTTGGTAGTGAATTGCTTCAGATTTTATCTAGGAATGTCATTTTTGAATGTCTCCTCATTTTTGAAGGAGAGTTTTGCCAGTTACGAGTATCTCAGTTGACAGGGGTTTTTTCCCCCAGCACTGAAGGCCACTAACTTCTGAGTTCCTAGATTTCTGCTAAGAAATTAGCTGTTAATCTAACTGAGGATTCTTTGTATATGATGAGTTGCTTCCTTTTTGCTGCTGTCAAGGTTTTCTTTGTCTTTGGCATTCTATACTTCAGTTACAATGTGTGTCAGTGTGAGTTTCTTTGAGTTTATGCTATTTGGACTTTGTTACGCTTCTTGGATTTGTGGACTCATATCTTGCATCAAATTTGGGAAGTTTTTGGCCATTAATTTGCCCAGTAATCTCTCTGCCTATTTTTGTGTTCTATTCTGGCACTCCGTGATGCCTTTATTGTCCACTTGATGGTGTCCCACAGATCCTTCCAGCTCTGTTCACTTTATTCTTTGGTCTTTTTTCTTGCTATTCCTCATAGTTTATAGTTTCTCTTGTCCTGTCTTCAAAGGTTGCTGATTCTTTCTTCTGCCTTCTCAAATCTGCTTTTGAATCTCTGTAGTGAATTTTTTGTTTCAGTTTTGTACTTTTTAGTTCCCGAATTTCTTATTGGTTTCTTTTTATGTTTCCCATCTATTATTAATATCTACTTTGTTCAGACGTATAGCTCTTTGAACAGTATTAATATAGTTGTCTTAAAGCCTTTGTTTAGCCTCCATCTTTTCTTCCTTAGGGGCAGTTTCCTTTGAGTTACTTTTTTCCTTTCAGTAGACCATACCTTTCTATTTCTTTGTATGCCTTGTGATATTTTAGAATTGAAAACTGGACATTTGAATATGAAAATCAGATTTTTCCCCATCCCCAGGTTTTTTTTTTTTTTTTTTTTTTTCAGTTTTTGTTGTGTAACTGTCTCTGTGTTGGGGATCAGCCTGATGTGTAAAGTAAGGTGAAGCTTTCTTATGTCTGTTTTAAGTCTGTCGTTTCCCTGGGCATGTATGGTAACTTTTTAACTTCTGTCATATACGCAGCTGTTTTTGAATGTCTTAGTCCTCAAATATGTGACTCTCAAAAGGGGAAAAAGGAAAAAATGAAGGAGAAAGATAATAACAATAAATATGCTGTGTTGCTTTAAATCCCTGGGTGCTACTTCAGCCCAGCGGGGGTTACAGCAAAGGTGGCTCACCTTTTGGGACTCTGTGTCTATACCTCTGTGATCAGCTATAGCAATCAGAACATGTATTCTTGATATTTAGATGACTGAGTCCTTATTGCCCACTCTGGCTTTTGTAAGATGCTCCAAGAGTGTTCATGTGGTTGTTTGCAATTAGACTGTAGCATTGGTTACATGATTATCTGCTATAGCACTATTGCCTTAAATGAACGGTAATTAACCACAATTTACTAGTCATTTATTCTCCTAGGAGGTGCAAGCCTTTGAATAGACTTCAGAGTTTCAAAGTAACCACATTAGAAAGATTGTCAGTGCTGTTATATGTCCAGGTACGGAGATGGGTTTCTGTTCTTTCTACTCTGGTATCTTCTCTGATTCCTTCAATTTCTTGTTTCCTGACAGCCTCATCATTTTAGCACCTTGGTAGCCCACTGGTCTGGTCACCTGATGTAGGGCAGAATCTCCACAGTCACCAGTGTAGACATTTTATTCAGATCATAACCAGCCATCAGGCTAGTGTTCATGCAGATGTATTCTTACTGCATTTGTTCTGTACATCGTGTAGCCACCAACACATTGATACTCTTTCTTCCTGCTCATTCACCTTCTGTCTTTATGTCTTTTTTCTTTAGATTTCATGTGTTGTTATAATCATTCTCTCAGGAAATAATTCTCTTCCCCTTTGTCCATCCACTTTCACTTACCTGGCTGAATCTCAACTGTGGGTATCCAAAAATACAACCAGGAGATGAAAATGCAACCAACTCTTTAGTGCTGTATGGTCATCGGAATGCCTCCTTCTGCACAGTTACTTACACTATTATAAAACCTCCACACTAGTAGATACTGTTTTCATTAACTATAAACTCTCAACTTTTCTCTACATTTTCCTTCTCAGCAGGTGACTGTGCCTCATATATCTTAGAGGAAAAAGAAACTGTCAGCCTGTCAACGTCTCACCCTCAGATCTACAGATTAATTAATTGCATCTGTGCCCATCTTCTGGGACTTCTTATTCACTTTTTTTATCATTAATGCTTATTAGCTTAATGCCTAGTATCTAGTAAGGTGCAGTGTATTATATCACTTCTAATACAGTAAGGAAATCACTTATGATCTGGCATACTAGTATTTTGTCTTTACTACTACCATTAAAGAGTACTATTAAAATAGCCATGACACTGTTTTACTCATATTCTGGTGTATGAGAACCTTTGGAGTAGGAAAGAAAGATGTAGTGGGAAAGAAAAAGGTGTAGTTAATGGATAATTTCTGCGGTACGTACTGTCAGTTTAAATGTACTCTAGCTCATAGTCCATTGGTAGTAAAAATAAAATTAGTTTATAAAAACTATTTTTTTTCTGCAGAAATTTCAGTAAAGGTATTTTTAATAGCTGTAAGCTATTGCCTATAAGGATTCTTGATGTTTCTTTTTTTGTTTGTTTCAAAATATTAAGGGGTACAAATATTTTTGTTATGGGAATAGCTTTTACAGTGCTTTAGTTAGGGCTATAAGTGTGCCCATTGCCTGCATAGTGTTCATGGCACCTGTTAGTTAGGTTTTTATCCTCCCCACCAACCCCCTTCCCACTTGATTTCCAATGATTTTTACTTTTTTTTTGTCTATGTGTACCTGTCAGTTAGTTCCAAATTATTAAGAGAGTGCATATGGTGTCAGTTTACCATCTTGAGATACTTCACTTAGGATAAGGTTCTCCACTTCCATCCAAATTGCTGTAAAGGACATTAATTCATTTCTTTTTATGTCTGAGTAGTACTCCATAGTATGCATGTATCATATTTTGTTAATCCACTCATGAATTGATGGACACTTGGGTTGATTCCACATCTTTGAAGTTTTGAATTATGTTGCAATAAACATTCAAGTGCAGATGTCTTTTTGATAAAATCACTTCTTTTCCTCTAGGTAGATAACCAGTGGTGGGACTGCTGGATCAAACAATAGTTCTACTTTTATTTCTTTGAGGAATCTCCATACTGTTTTCCACAGAGGTTACACTAATTTGTAGTCCCACTAACAGTGAATAAGTGTTCCCTTTTCTCTGCATCCATGCCAGCATCTATTCTTTTTGGACTTTTTAATAAAAGCCATTCTCACAGGGGTAAGGTGAGGTCTCATTGGGGTCTTAATTCACGTTTCCTGATGATTAGTGACATTGAGCATTTTTTCATATGTTTGTTGGCCATTTGTTTATCTTCTTTTGAAAAGCTTCTGTTCATGTCTTTAGCCCACTTTTTAATGGAGTTGTTTGTTTTTTCCTTTTGAATTTGTTTGAGTTCTTTGTAGATTCTGGATATTAACCCTGGATTTACAGTTTGTGAATATGTTCTCCCATTCTGTACGTTGTCTGTTTGCTCTGCTCATTATTCGCCTTGTTCTGCAGAAGGCTTTTAATTTAATCAGGTCCAATTTATTTATTTTTGTTGTTGCTGTGATTGCCATTCGTGTCTTAATCATAAATTCTTCGTCTGGGCTGACATCTAGAAGACTTTTTCATACATTTTCTTCTAGAGTTTTTATGGTTTCATGGCTTACATTTAAGTGTTTATCCATCTCGAATTAATTTTTGTAAGTGGTAAGGGATAGGGGTCCTGTTTCGTTCTTCTGCATGTGGCTGTACAGTTTTCCCAGCCCCATTTATTGAATAGGGAGGGATTCTTTCCCCCTGTGTATGTTGTTGTCTGCTTTGGCAAAGATCAGTTGGTTGTATGTAGATGGTTTTACATCAGGATTATCTCCTCTGTTCCATTGGTCTATGTCTATTTTTGTACCAATACTATGCTTTTTTGGTTTATATATAGACTTGTAGCATAGTTTAAAATCTGGTAATGTGATGCCTTCAGATTTGTTCTTATTCCTTAAGATTGCTTTGGCTATTTCGGCTCTTTTTTGGTTCCAAACAAAGTGTAAAATTATTTTTCCTAGATCAGTGAAATATGACGTTGGTATTTTGATAGGGATTGCATTAAATCTGTAAATCACTTATGGGCAGTATGGACATTTTAGCAATGTTGATTCTGCCGATTCATGAACATGATATGTTTTCCATTTGTTTGTGTCATCTGTGATTTCCTTCCTCAGTGTCCCGTGGTTCTCCCTGTAGAGATCTTTCGCCTCCTTGGTTAAGTATATGCTTATTTTCTTTGTGGCTATTGTAAATGGTACTGAGCCTTTGATTTGCCTCTCAGCCTGACTGTTGCTGCTGTGTAGGAATGCTGTTGATTGTTATACAATGATTTTGTAACCTGAGACTTTGCTGAATGTATTTATCAATTTCAGGAGTCTCTTGGGTGGAGTCTTTGGGATTTTCTAGATACAAAGTCATATCATCAGCAAAAAGGCATGGTTTCATCTCCTTTTTCCTGACTTGGATGCCCTTTATTTCTTCCTCTTGCCTGATTATTCTGGCTAGGATTTCCAGTACTTTGGTGAATAGAAGTGGTGGCAGTGGGCATTCTTATCTTGTTCCAGTCTTAGTGGGCATGCATTCAACTTTTCCCAATTCAGCATGATGTTGGCTGTGGGTTTGTCATACACTTCTTCTACAATTTTGAGGTATGTTCCTTCTGTGCCTGTTTGTTGAGTGTTTTTATCACAGGAGGGTGCTGGATTTGTCGAATGATTTTTCTGCCTGTTTGAGATGACTGTATGGTCTTTGTTTTTGCTTGTTTATGTGATGAATCACATTTATTGATTCAGATATGTTGAAATATCCTCCATCCCTGGGATGTACCCAACCTTGGTCATGGTAGGTTTTTTTTTTTTTTTTTTTTTTTGATGTGCTGTTGTATTTGGTTTGCTAGTATTTTCTTGAGGATTTTTGCATCTATGTTCATAAAGGATATTGGTCTGTAGTTTTCGTTATTTGTTGTGTGTCCTTTCCTGGCTTTGGTATCAAGGTGATACTGGTTTTGTAGAATTAGTTGCTAGGTGTTCTATCCTTCTCGATGTTATGGAATAATTTCTGCGGTATGGGTACCAGCTCTTCTTTGTAGGTCTGGTAGAATTCTGTGAATCTTTCTGGCCTGAGGCTTTTTTTTGTTGTAAGATTTTTTTATAGCTGTTTTGATTTCACTGCTCATTATTAGTCTGCTCAGTAGTGTATTGCTTCCTGATTGAGTCTTGGGAGGTTGTGTGTTTCTAGGAATTTGTCCATTTCCTGTACATTTTTTTAGTTTATGTGTATAGAGATTTTTGTTGTATTCATGGATGATATTTTGTATTTCTGTGATATGAGTTGTAATGTCTCCTTTTTCATTTCTGATTTAGCTTATTTGGGTCCTTACTTTTGTATTCCTGGTGAATCTAGCAAGTGTTCTGTCAATTTTGTTCATCGTTTCAAATAACCAACTTTTTGTTTTGTTGATTCTTTTTATTGTTTATTGTTTTGTTTTGTTTTCCATTTCATTTAGTTCTACCCTGACCTTTGTTACTTATTTTCTTCTGCTCGCTTTGGGTTTGGTTTGCTCTTCCTTTTCTAGTTCCTTGAGATGTGATTTTAGCTTGTTAATTTGTGATCTTTTGGATGTTGGCATTTAAGGCTGTGAATTTTCCCCTGAGGAATGCTTTTGCTGAGTCCCATAGATTTTGATAGCCTGTGTACCCTTTGTTGTTCAATTCAAGGAATCTTTTGATTTCTATCTTAATTTCATCATTGACCCAGTAATTGTTCAGCAGCAGGTTGTTTAATTTCCATGATTTTGTGTAGATTGGAGTGTTTCTCTTGGAATTGATTTCTAATTTTACTCCAGTGTGGTTTGAGAAGATGCATGGTATGACATCTACTTTGTTGAATTTGTTGGCCTAAGATAGCCTTGTAGAATGTTCTATGTGCTGATGAGAAGAATGTATATTCAGTAGTTCTGGGGTAGAATGGTCTGTAAATATCTGTTAGGCCCATTTGTTCTAGTGCCCCTTTCACATATAGTATTTCTTTCTTTATCTTCTGCTTTGATGATCTGTATAGCTGTCAGTGGGGTGTTGAAGTCGCCAGCAATTATGATGCTGCTCTTTTTGTCTTTGCTTAAATCTAGTTGAATTTGCTTTATAAATCTGGGAGTTCCTGTTTCAGGTGCACATATATTAAGGATTCTTACGTCTGATTGTTGAGTTGCTCCCTTTACCATTATGTAATGAACATCTTTGTCTTTCTTTACCACTGTTGATTTAAAGTCAATTTTATCTTGAATAGCTACACCTGCTTTCTTTTGGTTTCCATTTGTGTGGAATTTTTCTTCCATCTCTTTATTTTGAGTCTGTTTGAATCCTTGTAAGTTAGATGTGTTTCCTGGAGACCAAATGCACACAATAGTTAGAGAAGCAGTATAGTGCCTGCCATCTTGGCTCAGGTCTATGGTTATGGGAAGTGATCCTGAGAGGGCTGGCAGCCTCATGCTTTGTCCTCAAGAAGCTTTTAGTTCACTGGTGGCAGCAACTTTTGGACTCATAAAGGTAGAAAAAGCTCTCTAGCAGCTCAGGAGCCTGCTGATTTCCTGAGGGGTGAAGACAGGAGAAACAATTTTGGCCAGACTCCAAGCCTCTGGGGAGTTGAGCTCTGTTGATATCTTGCTCCTCCTTGTTCTGCTCCACACCTTCTCTCCATGGAATCTCTGGTAGGTTCTGGCACTTCTTCCTTAGAATTACACTGGATCTATGTTTTCTGTTTGTTTTTTTTTTCGTCTAAAACTTTTCCTTCTTTCTCAGATGATCTGGTAGCCAATGCCTCTGGTCAGCCATCTTCCAGAGAAGTTCTGTTGATATTTATTGATATGCCCCTCTTGCTCTTGAAATGTTTGACTTGTCAACATTTTATTCTTTGTAAAGGCTTTACTCAAGACTGCTATTTTATGTTAGCGTAAAATAGAATAGTTTATTCTGAATCTAAAACTGACTTCACTCACAAAGAATCCTGAGTGTTATTTATTATGTTCTAATTTTGATAGCAGTTTTAATAAAGTAGCTTTTGTGTGTTCTTCTAGAGAAGTGAAACTAGATGATACTGATCCCAAAGAAGTTTTTGAATAAGATTTTTGATTCAAAGTTTAGTTTTTGCTTTTAATAAGAAATGTAGATTAACATCAGTTTTTCTTCCTGCACTAAATTATTTGGATACTTTCCTGTCACAACTAGAAAAGAGAGGAGTAGAAAAGATTCCATGGTTGGAATTGTAGTTCTTCCATCTGTAACTCAAAGATTCTTCAGTACTTCATAAATATAAAGTTCTTGTTAATTTTAGCTGGAGGAGAACAGAAATGTTCAGAAACAAATGAAGACTCTGCAGAAGAAGCAAGCCCAGATTGTGAAAGAGAAAGTTCACTTGCAGAGTGAACAAAGCAAGGCTTTCTTGGCAAGAAGCAGACTAGAGTCACTTTGCAGGGAACTTCAGCGTCATAATAAGACATTGAAGGTTAGTTGGTTTATTTTCCTGTTTTTCAGAAGGTACTTACAGTAGTAACTTTGTATCTACTTGAAATAAATTCTTGTGCTACTTGCTTTAATTGGATTTAATTGTAATGATGACTGCTGGTTGATAACTCCCAGGTACACTTGTGCTGGTAGATCAGGTTCCTTGGCAGAAGGCTTTGCAGGGTTCTTAGGCACTGTTTTTTTGCTTGAGCTTTTGGTTGAGCTTATGTTGCATGTGAGGTCATTGTAAATTTAAGACTTTTACTTATTCTCTGTAAGTTTTGGTTTTAAATTCAAGAACAAGCTCCTTAATCTACATTATACTTGGTCACAGGAAATCTAGAGGATATTGATACTTATGTTCATAGCTGTCTTGCTTATAGGAAACTTAAAGTTGCCAGATTTTCAGCTGATCATTGATATATTACCCATTCCTCCTCTGGTAAAGAATGGAAAGCTTTCCTAAAATGAAGAAACTAGTGGCAATAGACTTGAGTTAATGTGAGTTTAAGAAGGAAAAACCAGTTGCCAAATTCTACTGTGGGTATTAATTGAATACATTGCTAAACCACCCATTGCCAATCTTTGGCTGTTTAGTTGCTGATTACTTTTAGAATAGTACTTACAGCTAAGGTGATTTTAATGGAAGAGGGAGCAGGTATCAAAATTTGTATGAATAGGGGAAGAAGGAAAAAGCAGAGACCTTAGACAAGAATCTGCCGTATCAGGGGAACTTACCTGCCTTGAGGTATTGCTAGGGAAGTGTATAGTGAAGCATGAATTTGATAGTGCTGGATCTCATTATAGCAAATTCAAGAAGATAGGAGAACTTGTGAAATGGATCCTTACTTGATATGAGGGGTTTTATTTGTTTGCTTTTGCTTTGAAACCTTGCATTTAAATATAAAAAGTAGATAGTTTTGTTTTCCATAGCAAGTCATCATTTTGACTATACTGTTAACTGTTTATGTAAAGGTCTTTTGACACTTGTATTCTAACAAGTCTTTGAAAGTAAGCTTTCTAAAATAATGATTCCATTCATAACCTTGCCCCTTAGAAAATGGAAGCTGTGACTCTCAGAAAGTAAGCTACAAGATATACAGGCTGATACAGGATGAGACCCTGACTAACTACTAGTGACAAGGGTATTTGGGAAAATAATATGGAAAAAACTGACTGTGTGGGAAAGCACCTTAATTACATTTTAGTACAGTGAATATCTAGATAGTTACCTAGCACTTCTTTTATAGCAGAGCAGTTTGCTTTTCTCTGATTACTGCTTAGCAAAAGCTGCTTGATTTTAAAAGGGCTTCCTGCCGTAAATAAGAGGAAGGAACTGTATATAGTTCAGAAGCAACATTCCAGGGCAGCAATAAATGAACCCATATTGTAGCATATTGTTTTTTGAGTGTCTATAGTTATATATTATTAACATAAATTATTTTGGATAATAAGGAAGAACATATGCAGCAGGCAAAGGAGGAGGAAGAAAGTCGTAAAGAAGCAACTGCACATTTTCAAATTACTTTAAGTGAAATTCAGGCTCAGCTGAAACAATATGACATGCACAATGCCAAACTCCAACAAGAGAACATCGAACTAGGAGAGAAGCTAAAGAAGCTCATTGAACAGTATGCCCTGAGGGAAGAGGTAACCACATTTGGTTTGTTTGTAGACAGTTTCTTAGCGTTAGGAAAAGCTTCACAAATCACTACTAAAATAAAAATGTCACAGGACACTATTTTAGAACTTTTGTGTAAGCACAGTGGAAATTAGGTATTTGTTAGAAATACCAGTAGGAACCATGCAAATAGAATGACTAATTGGGATCATCTCTTGGCCCAGGAGTCAGTGGATTTGGATAAGTGAGGTGATTTCTAGGAGACATGTTAAGTAAGTACTGCTTCTCTCCCATATGATGCTGAAAGATTGCAATTTTGGCATACGGATTTTTTTCTCTTATCCAGATTAACAATAAATGTTTGGCCCCCGAATCCTCTATATCTCAAGACTTCTATGATCTGTACAATATTGTATTATACCTACTATACTATTTTGAGTACAAAAATAGGGTATTATACTATTTGGGAGAAAAAAGAATCTGCTAATGCCCCTTCACCTAGCCATATTGGTGGGTATCTACCCAGTGAAGTAAAAAGATTGCTGGAAGGATACCTAGATGCTGAACCCGGTCATGGCAGTTATTTTATAAACTACTCTGGCAGTTGGGTGGTGTCTAGATTAAAAGCAAATAGGTGATAGCCTACTTATTTAAGGTTCTTTACTTTTAGAGGTTAAATACCTAGGGTAAGAGGCTTTAGATTTTCAAAAGGTGCACTCCTTATCTTCATTAATGTTTTCAGCTAGTGAAATGTTGTGCTTTTATGTATTTGAACTCCTTACATAAATAGATTAAAATTGGTAATTAAAAAAGAATGTAACTAATTTAAAATGATCAAAAAATTAGCTTTTATATTATGTGTATCTACTATAGAAATAAAATGCTGTAGCATTTATGAAATTTTCAATTAAAATTTTACATTATTTTAATTTATAGTTTTTCATACTACCTTTGAAAATATTTTTTTTTCAGATTTTGACTTTCTTTTTAACTATTTCTATCTTTAAGCAGTTTTCTAACTTCTTTATTGTGTGTAGAATGTTGTGAACTTAAAGTTGAATATATCACTTATCTTCAAAAGTTACCCACTTCTGTTGCTAGTAACTCATTTCATTTATTTTTAAGCAAATCCTAAATATCGTATTATTTCATTCATCACCAAAGCATAACCACATGCTATTTTTATACCTAAAATTCTAACAATTATTACTTACTCAGATATCTTGTCCTTGTTCAAATTTCTATCCCCCTTCTTTTTTCTAAGATTGTTTAAATCAAGATCAAGTAAAGTTTATACATTTCATTGCTTGATACGTTTCAAGTCTTCTTAATATATAGATTTTTCCCTTTTTTTTCTTCTTGCAGTGTATTTATTAAAGAGACTTTTTTAGGCCTATAGAGTGAATTTTCAAATTTAATTTTATTAAATTTGTTTTGTAAAGTTGTCAATTTTTTAAAAAAGATGTTTTAAATTTTATTGTTTTTAAGAATGGTAGTCTACTTCAACACAGAAGTAGCAAATTTTGAAAATGTATGTGTTAAAGTTGTATTACTTGTAAGCCTTGTTAGTTTAGATATCATATACTTTTTCTTCTTTTTTGGGGGGGGTCAGGATATCATTGAATAATGATTAAATTATATGCAGTTAAAGGCAATTATCTGTTGCACCTTCCTCAAAATTTAATTAGGATACCTTATTAACTGGCATCTCTTCCTTTTGCATAGAATATTGTAACTGAAAGAGGTTATTGTTTTTCCATGTGTGAAGGGATGTTCTGAAGAGTTTATTGTTCCTACATAACTACTTAACGATTTAGTTTGGAAAGCTCTTACCAAATGTCTAGTGTGTGACAGGCATTGAAAACCCTACATAGTTTAATTATTGCCTTGATTGGGACAGCAACTCTGCAAGGTATGTGTAGTCATCCACCTTTGCCAAAAAGGTAACTGTCTGATTCAAAAAGGAGAAGAATTTGGAATTTGTCCTGGGTTGTACAATGATCTAGATGGGATTTGCCCCAGGCCATTCTTGCCATTTTATTATGCTGTCTACAACTAAGAAATTTGGGAAGATAGAATGAGAAAAAATGTCCAGGAATTATGTGTATGATGAATGAATTTATCAGTTTGATCTTCTGTCTTTTGTCTTGCTGCTGTTTGAGCCTTATTTTCAGTGTAGGACAGAAACAGCTAGTACAAAGTTGGTGATGGGGGTGGCCCACCTCTGACAGGGCTAGGAAGCAGTGAGAGGCCACTGCAGTGAGTGTGGTTTGCAGGGTGGTGTTGAATAGCTACTTCTGTGACTGCAGAGACAGAAATACCCAGTATTTTTAGCTCTGGTGGTATTAGCAGGTGAGCCGGGTGCTATAACTTGTGTTATGTTTCCTCTTCACTGTGTTCCTTTCTTCATTAAGTGATGGAAGAAATTTTACTTTTGCCATAGCATATTGAGAAAGTGTTCAAACATAAGGAACTGCAGCAACAGATTGTGGATGCCAGACTTCAGCGAACAACACAGCTGATAAAAGAAGCTGATGAAAATCATCAGAGAGAGAGAGAGTTTGTAAGTTCTACTTAAAAACAAAAATTGCCAAAATTGTAACAAGCTGTTTAAAACAGTTAAACGCATTTTTCATTTAACAGAGAGCCAGGGCATGAAATTTGGTTTTTAACTCTTTAGATTGATATGAGGGTATGTGTGTGTGAGAACACATTCGGCTTTTTATTTCTAATGAAATTCTCATGTAAAACTTTATTGGAGATTAGACCAACTTAGTGGAAAAACCCATACGTGGTTGATTTTTCCATGCTTAGAATATTATCTTGCTTTTTATTTAAGGTCCAAGAATTGTGCCAGTTATTAGGTAAGTTACACTTTGAGAGTTAGGGACAGTTAAATTTCATACTGAGTTTACTAAACATGGGTCTCCTACATACTGTTACATTTTGTTTTTAAATAAGTAACTTAAAAATTTATAAACTGCGTACTCTGGTATAATTTTCTGATTAAATTTAACACAATTCTCTGTTCTCTAGTTTCTCAACATTGTTTTCTGAGTATGTGCTCAGATTATTTTGCCTGACAATAATTGCAAATACAGTGAAATCTCATTGAATATGTGTATTTACCGTATGCAAATCAAATATATATTCTATAAATGAACAGATGTGAGAACTGATAATATGGAGTATTGCATTCAGTTTTTTTGTTCAAGCATTGTAGGCCCTTAGCCTCTTCTCTTCCCCTAGCCTCTTCTTTTCTACAGTTTTTAAAAAGTGATCAGAAACTGGGTTTCTGTTTTCATTGTTTTGCTACATACTCTTTCACCCTTTCCATAGTAGAGGGGCTTTCTAAATGACCCAGATAACATCAAGATTCTTAGCCATGTTTTCTAAGTATAGACGTCTATTTTCATCTAAAACATGTTTCATTACTGAATTTTGTAAACCCTATTATGCATCTAGGGTACTTTTTGTCCTTAAGTAGTTAAAGATTATTCCTGTATTCCTAAGTGTTCACAAGTAGAACAGATCAGAGATCCAAGTAGTTGGCAGTTGGGGTGATAGGATTGATCTGTGACTGTTGCTAAAATAATGAGTGGAAACCTAAGTCAGGCTATCTGGTCATTTGACATTTTAGCCATATGAGTAGTTGCTATTAGTGTTTTAACAGAATGTTTGTTTTCTAGTTATTAAAAGAAGCAACAGAATCAAGGCACAAATATAAAGAAATGAAACAACAGGAAGTACAACTAAAACATCAGGTAACTTGACAACAGACAAAGTCTAAGTCTTCTTGTTCCCAGTCACAGCCAGCTGGAACAGAGAAGTTAATCACTTCCCCTCTTGGAGTTTTTCCTTTCCATTTAAGATGACCAATTTATCCTGATTTGCCCAGATTTTTTAATGTTAGTGCTGTAAGTTCTCAACCTCTCAGTTCTAGGTAAATTGGGATGGCTGGGCAGTTTGTCTTCAATATCCCCTTTCCTCTATCCTAGATATTTTCTCTGATGTGTTTAGGATTTTGTCCTATGAACAATTATATGTAGTTTAAAAATATGGCATATACTCAGACAGTCCTACTTCCAAGTAAGGTTGTGTGTGTATGCTTTTTCTAAAAAAGGATTGGAGTTCTCCTCATTTTTCAATCCAGACGTGTATGGTGTCCTATTTTAGTTTTTGCGTGGCTGCTTTTTGTGAAGTAAAGCAAACAGATGCTGTATACTCACTCAAAGGAAAAGTTCAGGAAATGTGCATCTCATCTGTGAATGTTTACTAATACCAACCTGGTCTTCATAGACAGGAATGATTATGTGTTTATACATAATTGCCTAGATTACAATGTTGAAAACAGTAGCACCTATTTTAAAAATTTAGTATATAATAAGTTTAATGAAAGGACTCTTAATTAGTTTCTAAAGTACACTAATATATTGAGACTGTCATGCATCTTCACGAGCACCACTTTTGAGTGCTATTTACCTTTGGGAACATGTTATAATGTAGTGATATTATATAAAGCTAGCCAACTTAACAGTGAAAATTCGGGAGGGGTCAAATATCAGAAGTCTTTTGAACTTTTCATTGTAAAGAAAATTTAAACCCCTCACTTTATCAGCCCCATAAATTCAGTTGTCCACATAAACGGAGATAAGAATCTGTGGAGAAAATATGGCTTTGGAAGATGCTCTTGAAGGTGGGATTCATTGATAATGTGCGGTAGAAGTCATAGAGGGCTCTCTTACCAAGTCCCTAGGTCAGCTCCAATTCTTTTATACTGGCGTCAGTGTAGCTTCTTCTGTCTGCAATCTGTGCCACTCTGAGTTCTCCTATCCAGTCATCATTTTTTTTCCTTTGCTTTCACCTCTTTTTCTGCTACGTAAATGTGGCTGTCCTTCTCAGGAATGTCTCATTGTCTGCTCTCACCATGTCATTTCCCAGCTTTTGCTGACAATACTCAAAGTCTTACTGCTATGTCTTGATCTCTTGCTTTGTAATCTAGCCATGTGAGTCCATGTGTGTTACTAGTTGCCACTTACTAGCTACTCACTGTGGCCAGCATTGAACTTTCAGATGGGACAGTCTTTTCCTGTATTTTCCATCTTCAGTAGAAATAGGTCATGCCAAAACTGCCATAACTTCTACTGTCCCTGAAGTACTAGAACTGCTTCTTTACTCTCCCTGAGCACCTCCAGGCCTGCAGCCTCAGAGGCCTCCTCCATATGTGCCTCCTCTGCTGTCTGACAACAAATCCTGTGCATTCTTCTTCAGTTTGCCCTATTTTTCTTTTTTTTAATTGATATATAATAGTTGTACACATTTTGAGGTACATGAGATATTTTAATATTTGTATATAATATGGATGAAACTTGAGGTCATTGTGTTGAAATAAGGTAGGGACAGAAAGATAAATATCACATGTTCTCACTCATATGTGGGATCTCATGGAGGTAGAGAATGGTGGTTACTAGAGACTGGGACAGGTGTTGGGGTAGGGAGCGTGAAGCATCTGCATAGAGTTAGATAGAACGGTAAATAAGTTCTGTTAGTTGAGTGGGGTGATGATAGGTAGCAACAAAGTGTTATATATTTCAAAGTCGCTAGGAGAGAGGACTTGAAATGTTCTCAACATATAGAAATGGTGAATACTAAGGTGATGGATGCCCCACCTATCCTGATTTGATCATTTCATGTTATGTACAGGTATCCCTGCATTTCTGTTCCTCCTTCTTTTCATCCTAGCCCATGATCTCACCTTTCTTCAGACATGGTTTGGCCAACTTGTAGCCATCTCTTCCAGTCCAATGTCACTGGTAACATTACTTTCAGTCTGTCTCCTCCACCCCCTTCTCTCTCTCACACACACACACACACACACTCTCACGCCATAGAACTTGCTTCTAAGTGCACCCCATATGGCTCATCCTATTTGACAACTCTAGGTGGGTTGGATGCTGTCATTTTCTCCTTCTTATTCAGGTAGATCTGTTTAATATTATTAATAATAGCATTGCTGAAAGTTGAAAGACATCATTTTTGCTATTTCCTGGCCTGTGTTGATCTTTTTAGTCTTTTCTGTTTTTCTTGAGCCAGTTTATTCTTCTGGGTCTGTTTCCTGAAGATAATTTAATGACATTACATGGTCTCTAAAGGATTACCTCCTGGTCAAAAAATGAAATCATTCAGCCCACTTTTGAGGCCTTGCTCATGCCTCACCTTCATGAAGGTTTCCCTAATTATTCTGGTCCCTAATGTGCTTTCACTCCAGCTTTTCTGAACTTCTGTTCTAATGAAGAGGAAAAGATAACTTTGAATTTTATGTTGTGTTGGCTTGCTGGTTAGCACTATTTTCCCAGCTACAATAAAAGTTCATTGATAGTGGAGGTTAAAAGAAAATTGGTGTTTCCACCTCTTTTAGCTTATCTTTTCCTTAACTAGACTCCCACTAAAATCCCTTCTCCCCCAACCAAACCATTGTTTGGCTTCTGATTTATTTTCATGCCTACAAGGGAAACAAGACAGATTTGATATCAAGCTAAGAACTATGTAGGTAGTACTCTAAAGAATGATCTTTTTTGAAGAACAACTTTTCAAATGTAAGGAGAGTGGGTAGAATATAAAGCACTATGGTCATATGAAGTTTACAGTTGTGTCACAATACTTCAGTATTTATGATGATTCATGGAATGGAGCTAGTTAAGGTGTTTGTACACTTTAAACATTTACAGTTAAAGATAATTAAGCCAACAAAGTTCCAATGCATTTCAATGGATTATACAAATTTTAGCCATATATTCTTGCCATTCAAGATTTGGATGCATGCATTTGTTTTTATTTCTGTCTCATAAAAAGCAACTAATGTTTGATCATATTTTGTTTTTTTTTTAATTTCGAAGTATTAAGGGGGTACAAATGTTTTAGGTTGATGGATTGCTTTTATAATTCTTATGTCCTGAATATAGGTGTCCCCATCACACAGATAGTGTTTATTATACCTATTTGGTAGTTTCTTGCCCTTCTCCTGCTCCTCCTCCCCCCGTTGATTTCCTCTGAGTTTTACTTCTCTCTGTGCACATGTGTGCTCATTGTTTAGTTCCAATTCAATAGTGAGTACATGTGGTGTTTGTTTTTTTATTCTTGGGATACTTCACTTAAGAGAGTGGTCTCCGTTTCCATCTAGATTGTTGCAAAAAGTATCAATCCATCTTTTTTTTTTTATGAGTAGTACTCCATGGTATACATATACCACATTTTGTTAATCCACTCATGAATTGATGGGCACTTGGGTTGACTCTACATCTTTGCAATTGTGAATTGTACTGCAGTAAACATTTGAGTACATGTGTCTTTTTGATGAAAAGTCTTATTTTCCTTTGGGTAAATATCCATTAATACCACTGGGATTCCTGGATCGAATGTCAGGTATACTTTTAGTTTTTTAAGGAATCTCCATACTGTTTGCGTAAGGGTGGTACTAATTTGAAGTCCCAAAAACAATATATAAGCATTCCTTTTTCTCTGCATCTGTGCCAGCATCTGTTTTTGGAATTTTTAATAAAAGCCACTATAACTGGGGTAAGGTGATATTTCATTTTGGTTTTAATTTGCATTTCCCTGATGATTAGTGATGTTGAGCATTTATTCATTTTTCCTGGCCATTGTCTCTATTCTTTTGAGAAGTTCTGTTATACCTTCTGCCTAGTTTTTACTAGGGTTGTTTGTTTTTTCTTTCAGATTTGCTTGAGTTCTTTGTAAATTCTGGTTATTAGCCCTTTATCGGATATGTGGCTTATTAATATTTTCTCCCATTCTGTCGGTTGTCTATTTTCTCTGTTGATTGTTTCCTTAGCTGTGCAGAAGCCTTTTAGTTTAATCAAATCCCATTTATTAATTTTTGTTGTTGCCATGTTGCTATTAGGGTCTTAGTCATAAATTCTTTGCCTATGCCATGTCCAGAAGAATTTTTCCTATATTTTCCTTTAGAATTCCTGTGGTTCCATGCCTTAAATTTAAGTCTTTTATCCATCTTGAATTAATTTTTATGGGTGGTGAGATGTAGGGGTCCTGTTTGATTCTTCTGCATGTGGCTATCCAATTTTCCCAGCACCATTTATTGAATAGGGCTTCTTTTCCCCAGTGTATATTGCCTGCTTTGCAAAGATCAGTTGGTTGTAGGTGGGTGGCTTTATATCGGGATTCTCTGTTCTGTTCCATTGGTCTATGTCTCTATTTTTATATCAATACGATGCTATTTTGGTTACTATAGCCTAGTAGTACAGTTTGAAATCTGGTAATGTGATGCCTCCCAACTTGTTCTTTTTGCTTAAGATTGCTTTGGCTATTCAGACTCTTTTCTGGTTCCAGATGAAGTGTAGAATTACTTTGTCTACATTTGTGAAGTATGACTCTGATAATTTGATGGGGATTGTGTTGAGCTTGTAAATTACTTTGCATTGTAGGGACATTTTTAACAATGTTGATTCTACCTATCCATGATCATGATTTGTTTTTCCATTTGTTTGTATCGTCTGCAATTTCTTTCCTCAGTGTTTTGTAATTTTCTTCGTAGAGCTCTTTTGCCTCCTTTGTTAAGTATATTCATAGATATTTTGTTTTCTTTGTAGCCTTTGGTAATGGTATTGAGTCTTTGATATGACTCTTGACTTAACTGTTAATTAGTATATAGAAATGGTACTGATTTATGTACATTGATTTTGTGTCCTGAGACTTTGCTGTATTAATTTGTCAATTCCAGGATATTCTTGGTGGAATCTTTGGGATTTTCTAGATATAATATTATATCATCAGTGAAGAGCAATAGTTTAACCTCCTCTTTCCTGATTTGGATACCCTTTATTTCTTCCTCTTTTCTGATTGTTCTTACTGGGACTTCCAGGACTATGTTGACTAGAAGTGCTGACAGTGGGCATCCTTGTCTTGTTCCAGCTATTAGGGGGCATGATTTCAACTTTCCCTCATTCAGTATGTTGGCTGTGGGTTTATCATATATGGCTTTTATAATTCTGAGATATGTTCCTTCTATTCCTAGTTTTTTGAGGGTTTTTATCATGAGTGCTGGATTTTGTTGAATGCTTTTTCTGCGTGTATTGAGATGATCATATGGTCTTTGTTTCTACTTCTATTTATGCAGTGAATCACATTTTTTGGTTTGCATATGTTGAACCCGCCTTGCATCCCTAGGATGAAGTCCACTTGGTCCTGGTGAATTATTTTTTTGATGTACTGTTGAATTCGATTTGTTAGTATTTTACTGAGGATTTTTGTATCTATATTCATAAGGAGTATTGGTCTGTAATTCTCTTTTTTTTTGTTGTGTCCTTTCCTGGCTTTGGTACCAAGTTGATACTGGCTTCATAGAATGAGTTGGAGAGGATTCCTTCCTTCTCAATATTATGGAATAATTTCTGTATTATGGGTAGCAAGTCTTCTTTGTAGGTGTGGTAGAATTCGTCTGTGTATCCATCTGGTCAGGGGTTTTTTTTGTTGTTGGAAAGTTTTTTATTACTGTTTTATCTCACTGATCTTAATTGGTCTGTTCAGAAGTTCTGTTTCTTCCTGATTCAGTCATGAGAGGTTGTGTGTTTCCAGGAACTAGTCTATTTCCTGTACGTTATCTAGTTGATGCACATGGGGATTTATGGATCTCTCATCCAGCATTCATGGATGATGTTTTGTATTTCTTCAGTATCTGCTGTACTGTAACCTTTTTCATTTCTTATTGAGCTTATTTGGGTCCTTTTTCTTCTATTCATGGTTAATCTAGCCAGAGGTCTGTCAGTTATGTTTATCTTTTTAAAGAACTGACTTTTTGTTTAGTTAATTCTTTGTATTTTTTGTTGTTGTTATTTTCCAATTTATTTAGTTCTGCTCTACCTTTGTTATTCCTTTTCTTCTGCTGGCTTTGGGTTTGGTTTGTTCTTCCTTTTCTAGTTCCTTGAGGTGTGATATCAGACTGTTATTAATAATTTGTGATCTTTCTGTCTTTTTGAGGTGGGAATAAGGCCATGAATTTTCCCAGGAGGAATCTTCTGCTATGTCCCATAGGTTTTGATAGCTTGTGTCCCCTTTGTCTTTTAGTTCAAAGGATTTTTTGATTGCCATCTTAATTTCTTTTTGACCCAATAATCATTCAGCACCAGGTTGTTCAATATCCATTACTTTTGTATGTTTGAGTGATTTTATTGTGATTGATTTCTAGTTTTATTTTGCTGTGGTCTGAGATGGTACATAGTACGATTTCTATTTTTTTTGAATCTGTTGATACCTACTTTGTGGAGTAAGATATGATAAGTCTTGGAGAATGTCCCACGTGCTGCTGAGAAGAATGTATATTCTGTAGTTTTGGGGAATGTTCTATAAGTGTCTGTTAGGTCATTTGATGTAGAGTTTCGTTTAAGGCCATTGCTTATTTATTTTTTCTTTTGATGATTTGTCCAACTCTGACAGTGCAGTGTTGAGGTCTCTAGCAGTTAGGATAGTGCCATTTATTTCTTTGCTTAGCTCTAGTAAAATCTGCTTTATGTATCTGGGAGATCCTTTGGTGGGCACATAAATATTTAGGATTGAGGTATTTTCTTGTTGAACTGCTCCATTTACCTTTATACAGTGACCCTTTTTGATTTTTTTATACCTTTGTTGGCTTAAAGTCAATTTGATATGAGAATGGCTGCACTTGCTCTCTATTGACATCCATTTGTGTGGAATGTGTTTTTCCATCTTTTCATGTTGAGCGTCCGTATGGTTTACATAGGTTTTCTGGAGACAGCAGGTACTTTTGCCTTGTGTTTTTTCATCCATTCTTCCAGCCTGTGTCTTTTGAGAGAAGCATTCAGTCTGACGTTAATTGATAGCATTGATAAGTGCGATGTTGGTCTGTTCATCCTGTTGGGTAGTCCCTTGTTGCTTTGTTTTCCCTCTTGTTCTATTGTTTGATAAGAGTTACAAGTTTTGGGGGTTTTTTTAGGTGTTTTTACACTGGTGGGTCTGTTGTGCTGATTTGTGTAGAGTGCTGTTATGAGTATTTCCTGCAGGGCAGGTCTGGTCATGGCAAATTGCCTCAGTGATTTCTTATCTGGAAAAGACTTAATTTCTCTTGTCAATAGTGACACTTCGTTTTGCAGGATTCAAAATTCTAGGCTGGCAGTTTTTCTGTTTAAGAAGATTGAAGATGGGCCCCTAATTCCTTCTGGCTTATAAGGTTTCAGCTGAGAAGTCTACAGTTAGCCTGATGGGTTTTCCTTTATAGGTCATTTAATGCTTTCGTCTTGCTGCTTGCAGAATTTTCTCCTTCATTTTTACTTTGGCCAGGTTGATTACTATGTGTCTCAGTATCTGTATGTGTGAATTTGTGGCAATACCAGGGAACCTTTCCTTAATAATTTCCTCAAATAGGTTTTCCATGCTTTTAACTCTTTCTTCTTCCCCCCCCAGGGATACCTGTAATTCATATGTTAGTTCACTTCACATAGTCCTATATCTCTCTCAGTGATTGCTCAGACTCTTTTATATTCTTCTGTGCCTCTTTCAATGACTGGGTTATCTTAAAAGCCTCGTCTTCAAGCTCTGAGATTCTTTCTACTCCTTGGTTTATGCTGTTGTTAAAAGCTTTCTGCTGTGCTTTGAAATTCCCTCAATGACTCTTTCATTTCTTTAAGTTCTATTATGTCCTTTCTTGTGTTGTCTAGCTCTCTAGTGACTTTTTCATTTTTTTCATTGATTTCCTAAAATATATTTTGGGTTCTTTTTGTTGGTTTTCAACTTTCTCTTCAATTACAGTTGTCTTACTTGTCATCCATATTCTGAATTCCATTTCTCTCATTTTGGCAATTTCCTTGTGGGTGGAGTTCACTGGTGTAGCTCCATTGTGTTTTCTTGGGACTGCTGAACTTTTTTTTTTTTCATGTCCAGGGTGCTTTCGTTCTTTGCTCTTCTTTCTCTGCTTTGCACTTTTCCTCCATGAGGTCCCTGGCAGGCTCTGGTACATCTTCCTCTGATCTACACCTGAGCTGTGTCCTTTCTCCTTCTCCTTTATCCAAAACCATTCCTTCCCTTCAGGATGGTCTGGTAAACAATGTCTCTAGTCAGCCATCTTGCCTAGACTCCCATATTATGTTATTCTGAATGTCTTTGGGATTTTAAATTACTTACCTGAAACTCAGAATATTTGATAATTTTTTTCTGTAGCTCTCTCTTTATATGGATAAGTTTGAAGAATTCCAGACTACCATGGCAAAAAGCAATGAACTGTTTACAACTGTCAAGCAGAATATAGAAAAGGTATTTACATATTTTCATAGAATATTATGTAAAAACATATTTATGTGAGGTTATTATAAAGCATTATTGTTACTTAGATGAGTTTATATTGATCTGACGTATATTAACTTTATTTTTTCTGATCTTCCACCAGCTTATTCAGACATATTTGCCTTGAAATTATCCAGGATTGCTAATGAGCCTAATACTGTAAAACTTCTATCATAACTGAAGGGAATTCCTCTGTTAAGAACAACTTATTAGTAGGTTTTTTTTTTAAATCACTTCATGTAATCACACTTCAGTTTTTTTCACAAAGCCTTGTATAAATTGTTTTGCAAAAATCCAGGTCTAGGAAAGCAGTAATGTATTCTGGTTGGAATAGATTTATTTCTGAGGACCTAAACTAATACCTGAAATATTTTCACTCTTTCAAATTTTAACTTTACACAATATACAGGGTGCATCCTTAGTTAATATGAAATTTAAAAATCGTTTGTTAAAATGAGGTTAGAAAAATGTTCCAGGGCATTCCAGTTTAGAATATAGTCTAAAAAAACAATTTTAAAGAGCAGAATTTTCTGGCTTTTCTCCAAAAGAAGCAGATAGCACTGTGGTTTGAAGCATGGATTCTGAAACAGATTGTTACTTGCACTGTGTGACTTTCTTGGGGCACATTACTTAGCTTGGGATTTCCCTCTTAAAGTTGGGATTTTAAAAAATGGACTGGTTGGGGATAGTACAGTAGTACCTGGGAAATTTGGAAGCATTCAGTAGTCATGAGTCATGATTATTATTAGAGCTTATGTAGTGGTTTAGTTTTTTCAAATTTTCCTAATTAGTAACCCTTGCATCATAAAATGTATGACAACAGACAAGTTCTTTAACCTGCCTATGCCTTGCTGTTCCTTCTTGTTAAAAATGAAACCAACAAAAACATCTACTATATTTCAAACAGTGTTTGACTATGTTAAGTGCTTAAATTACTACCTGTATCTGTTTTAAGATCTACTAAGTTGAAGACTTCATTGAGCAGCAGATTAATTCTGCCTGCCATTCCTTTCAGCTGATGGAGGCTTCAGTGGAAGGGGACCTATATTAGGTTAGCTGGACTACAGCACATACTCATAATTGAAGCAGGAAAGAGCTTGAGGAGAGATTCCCAAATTCTCTGTATTTCTAGAGAATCTTGTACTGAAACATGTTCCTTTCTATTAGTGGCTACAGAGATGATTCTAGGTCAACATTTAACTTAGGTCTTCCCGAGCTCTTCCCATGCTCTTCTCACAGGCTTTGTACCAGTTTACCTTGAGGTACAGTTTTGTGTGTAATTACTCAAAGCACAGTGTACTGGCTCTGTCTTATCCTTGTTTTCCTTAACATCACCTGGCTCATTACCTGTACTTGGAACAGAACCGATTGAAGAATATAGCTAAATCTTATTCTGAGTTTGTAAAAATTTGGTTCTTGTAGCTTAGGTTCTTCCTCTTATTTTTGGAGTTATTTAAACCAGTCTTTTGAATTGAGAGGATAAGTAACACTAAGTTTCCAATAATTTTAATATTTTTTTCCCCTATCATTTACCTAAATTGTTACCTCTAGTTCATATACTAATGTGGTTTCAGATTTTTGATCTACTTTGGGACTGAGACTGTATCTTGCCAAGGATCTGATGAATTAGTTTAGTGTACTGTCTTTCCAGAAAACTCATGAACATGGATATTTTTTCATGCAACTTGGGAGTAGGAGGTCTTGAATTTTGCTATCCACAGCTGGAATGAACTGCACACCAGTCTTAACTAGAAAGTTCAGCTTCCTCTGCAATTGAGGAGACAAAATTTGTTTTTCTTTTAATATAAAATTTCTACCTGAGCTACTGTTGCTTTTATCATAGGAGCTTCTAAGATAAGCTTTGCTAACAAAAGATAGACAGGGTTACTCTTACAAAAACAGCATAGCTGTCAGCTGGTTAAGAGAAGTGCAGTGATGAGGGAAGGGGGAAGAACATTATGAAATGATTTTGTGGTGGGTCAGGGACTGAAACTTAGAATTTAAATTTGTGATTGTGTTGATTCACAGATGACAAAGAAAATTAAAAACCTAGAAAAAGAAATGATAATATGGCGTACCAAGTGGGAAAATAATAATAAAATACTTCTGCAAATGGCTGAAGAGGTGAGAAGGTTTTATGTGACTAAATAATGAATACTCATTTATTTCAGTATTAAGGCAAGCTGGTACTGCTGTAGGTTTGCTGAATAACTGTAGGTTTGATTTATATGTTCTTTTTCCTACAGTTAGGATGTCTTGAATGCGATTTTTAAACTTCTTTCCCCTAAATTTGCAGTCCCCAACCCCTGGGCCATGGACTGGTACTGGTCTGTGGCCTGTTAGGAATGGGGCCACACAGTAGTAGGTGAGCGGCAGGCTGTATTTACAGCCCTTCCGTATCACTCGCATCACTGCCTGAGCTTTGCCTCCTGTCAGATCAGCAGCAGCATTAGATTCTGCATTATGGAAAGTTGTATAATTGTTTCACTGTATATTACAATGTAACAATAATAGAAATAAAATGCATAATAAATGTAATAATGCACTTGAATCATCCCAAAACCGCCCCCGCACTCCCAGTCTGTGGAAAAATTGTCTTCCATGAAACTGGTGCCTGGTCACTGGGGCCAAAAAGCTTGGGCATAGCTGCCCTAACTAGTTAGCTCAGGCTTTTGTTGTAAAGTTACACAGTATCTAAATCTTGCTTTCTTCTAGAGCAAAGTTGAACTTGTACAAACTCATTGTTGTTAAGCATGCTATGCTGCTCCTCTACTCCCCTCAATAGTTTTTGCTTCATTAGATTCTGATGTGCATTTCTAAGTATCATAGTAATGCTGATATTCCTGGTTCAGGGACAACTTTGAGAATCACTGCTCTACAGAAAAGATTGCTTTTTATTCAGATTTTCCTGGAAAGAGCATGAATTAGTAGCTCAGTTGCTTTGCTGCAGCCTTGACTTACTCTTTTCCTATTCTTTTACCAAGTTTGCTATAAATACCACTGACATGTATTCCCTTTGCAATCATTAAATTTTTCACTTTCGTATTTGATTAGAATAGTTCATAGCATTTTATAAGAGAAAATATTGGGGCATTATGAATTAATTTTTTCTCAAAAATGGTAGAAGGGAAGAAAAACCCATGTGAAAATAGGAACTTAACACGTTGACTGCCACACTAGAAAAAACAAAATTTTTCTTGGGGCCATGGTGTTTTATTACAAAAATAGAATAAAAATTTCAAAAACAGTGATCCTTACTAATTTAGTGGAAAATTTGTTATTTTTTAATTGTTTTCTCTGTGTGGGTTTTATGCAACTTAAAAAATAGTTCAAGCGGCTTCCAAGGTAAAGACACTCCCAAGGTAAAGAGACGTGTGAGTTCCATATGGTTCATGAGGCCCCAGACTCAAAACTGGTGTGCATGAAATACAACTCACATGGCCGTTTATGTGTTAAATGAGCTCTTATTGCTGGCATTTTTATTAACATTTTCTTAAATTATTTTCATTATGAAAATGATAATTATAGCCATAATTATCATTTAATAATAGATATTGTACTTTATAATGGAATAAAAATTATATTCCACAATTAACAGTCTACTTAGTCATCTTACTAGACTTCAGTCAGTTAGATATAACAGCTAAAGCAAATTATTTAATCTGGGTGGAAAGATTACAAGCAGGTTGAAAAATAGCAGCTGCTTATGATATAATTGGATATTATTTTTAATGTGTGTGTTTCAAATACATTTTTTGATCTTTACTGAAAAGCTTAGTAGATGAGAGAAAATAGACATGCTAGTGTAGTTTGCTTTATTATCCTAATTACAATTGACAGGGTTTTCAGTTTGAAATTGTTTTTCAGAAAACAGATGTGCATTCCCTTGATGAATTAGTTCATATAACAAGGACTTGAGTACAGTTACAGCATTATCTATGCTTCCATAGGAAAACCTTTGCTGGTTTTGTGATTAAGATCCTGAATTTCCTTAATACTTAACTAAGTCAATTTAATACTTAAAAAGTGAAGTATTGTTACTTTTTTAAAATATGACAAATTTAATTTTTGTTGCATTGTGCTATAATAATTTTAAATATTTAAAGTAGTACTTGTTATTTAGTGAGTTCAAAAGGTGATAAAAGTAGTTTTCATTATGGCTTCACTAATTCTGGACATAGTAACCTGAATTATAGTTAATGAGGTTGTGTAAATCCTACATGTTTTTTCTTATAGAAAACTGTTCGTGATAAAGAGCACAGGGTCTTTCAAATAAAACTGGAACGGTTAGAGAAGCTGTACAGGGCTCTTCAGACAGAAAGGAACGAGCTCTACGAGAAGGTGGAAGTCCTAAAAGAGCAGGTCTCTGTCAAAGTGACTGATAGGGATTTAGCAACACCTGGGATGCAGCCCTGCACTGCCCTGGATTCTCAGAAGGAACAGAATACTTCCTCAAAAAAAGCCGGGGGAGTGTACCTGGAGGCTGAGCCCAAGGGAGTGAATGAAACAAAATGCCGCTCAAAAAACCCTCTCCACAGGATCTCTTCCAGGCATTGATTCAGTTGATTAAGAGAAAGTGTGATCACAGTATTGAGAGAGAGATTTTGTGTACACCTTTCTCTGTCAGTAGTAACTATTGGTTTTATGGTGCAAATTTCCTTACTTTTTATACCGTGTTTGTATTTTCTTAGAACTACTGGACCATGTGTTGTGGAAGGCAGCTTAGCAGTTTTGTATTGTTTTAATCTATAAATTTCCATAGCTGTGTTACACATTGTTCAGATTTTTCGTCTTCATTGGAATGCATATATTCATTACCTCATCCTTTCAGTGTGTAAGTTTGTGTGTTCATTTCCTTATCCCTGCTCCTTGCATAATTATCTTAACTAAATTGAGACTTGTTTTGATAATGGTTTCCTGAGTTGAAAACAAATGCTAATTTAAACTCTCTACCCATGATATAAAAAAAAGAAATATAAAGATGAAGTGCCAACTAAAACTCAAATGTGGGATCAGAAACAAGTATAGTGTAGTTGATTCAGATTAGGGGTTTTTTAAATAATAATTATGTTACTTGGCAATTGATAATGACTACAAGTTTTGAATCCCTCACAATTGGCAGAATATGTATGTGAAGAAGTCATTTGTAATGAAAGTAATATATGCAGGCAAGTCATTAAGCAAATAGGCTTGATGTTTATGTGACTTAAAATAGTCCTGCTTTAGTTTCAGGTTAGAAAAGATGTTTAAAGAAAAAAATATCAGTGTCTAGACCTCTGCAGTTGGAATGGGAAATTCTGAAATACTGAATTTTTTCCTTAATTTTTGTGTTATTGCAGCGTATAATGTAGATGAATAGTTTTACTTAGATGTCTTTGTCACATTCATGGTTTAAAATGGCAAGAAAATGGGAAATTTCCCAGTACATAGGAAAAAGTCTGGAATGTGAGATTTCACATAAGCTTCTGCTACTGACTATGATAATCAAGGGACCAGACAGTGGAGGACGAGAAATTTACATGAAATTTGACGAATTTATTTAATTACTCTGCTAAAATGAGCAAAACAAAAAGACACCCCCAACCACCTTTTATAAATGTCCTTTGCAGCTACTAAGTGAAATACTGGACCCATTTCTTTCAGAGGAAATGAAGATACTTTACCTTAAGCTACATAAGAGCAATCATATTTTACTAGAACCCTGCTAAGAACTAGTAAGTTCTTAGTGTTTCATTAAGGCAGTTTTGTAGGCCACCATACTTCCTCATGGTATTTGTTTTGTGTGCAAGGTAAGTCTTGGGCTGAAAGCAATATGATTGACAGTACTTGGTCTGTTGTATTTGGCACACTATGTATGTTAGATATTCTGTGAAATAATAGAAAGTATTAAAACGAGCTGGATTTTGTTTGGAAAGTATTTGGTTTCCTTTCAGAGTTCTTCTGGTTATGAAGAAAAAACAACATCGAACAGCAATTGGGACCCTTTGAAAAGAGTTCTCTTCTAAATGGGTCTGTGGCATCCCCAGTATCAGCCAACACTATACTAGAACAGCAGTTGATAAACTTTCTCTCTATTGGCTAGGGCTGCTTTCCCACTTCAACTGCAGAGTTCAACACATACAGAATATATACAGTCTGGCCCTTTTGGTCAGCCTGGTCTGAGAACACTGTAGCTAACCCAGGAAAAGTTTAAAATTGGGATCACTTAAATTATGTTTGTTGAGCTATTTTGTGGATTCTTCTAGAATGTGAATATGTTTAATGGCAGTGAATCCCAAGATACAGAAAAAACTTGGGTCTAGAATGACTAAGCATTTCATCTTTAGAGACCAAAACTTTTGGTTTTGTATGCAACTGTTTTATTACACCTGATGCTCACAGTTCAATTCTCAGGTGTTGCAGAAATATCTACCTCTTTCAAACTGTAAATGAAAATTACTGTGAAAAAGGCATGCAGTTCTAATAAACACAGTATTTTTAGCTCACATCTTTCATGAAGATACAGACTGGTAAGAGGCAGTTCTATTTTGCTTTTCAAAGACTTTTTGTAGAGATTTTTCACTATTGTGAGTCTGGTTTTATCTAGGCAAATCTGTTCAGGTTAAGTAAAGATGTAACGATTGATACAACAGCCTCTGTGTATTCTTTTTAATGAATATGATCTTAATTGTGTAACAGTCAAGTTCAAAGATAATTGTTGGAAATAGTTGATATTTCTCAGGTCTTAAAATGTATTTAATTGTTGTACAATTTAAATAAGCAGGAGGTAGGGGAGACTACCATCTTATTGTTAGGAAAAACATGATTTTATTTAGACAGAGCTCTGTTAGCACCTTTTTTCCCCCCTATAAAGTAGGTGACTCTGTAAGATTTCTGTAGTGTAACTTCTGGCAAGGCTTTAAAAAAACCACAAGAATTTCTGTAGTCTCAGTTGACCTCAGTATATCCAAATTTACTGAAAACTGAATAGATTTGGATAGCAGATGATACTTGCGTAAAGAATTTCGGTGCCTTTTTATTGAGTTAATTGTGAGTAAGTGAAAGTTAAGTTTGTATAATTCTATATAAGGAAGTAAAAAATCTTTTACTTTTTAGCCAAACAACCTGGGATAAAGCTAGTTCTGTGTAAAAGTGCTGAGTTAAGGTACTTTTAAAGATGGAGGTCAAGAGTAACATGAAAAATACAGGGAGAGCCAAGAATCAGTCTTTGTTTAAACAACCATTTAATTGACAAAAACTGATAGAATCAACTCTTTTGGAACCCTGGAATTTAATATAAACTTACAGGAACCAGTGGAGTGTTTAATTTAGAGGAAAGGAATTGCTAAATTTCTGTAAGCACTGTGGCATTTGATTACCTGCCTACTCTCCCACATTCTCTAGCGTGGTAACAGCTGTGGGCATAGGAGTCCACTTTACTGGTACAGCTTTCTGGCTTTCCTGGTTACTAGTAAAATAAGAAAATAATTTGAGATTAATAAAAACAAAAACAGAAGATATCAAAATTTATGGGTGCATTAAAAGGAACCTTGGGGAAATCAGCATCTATAAACATATTGGAAGACAAGATCTCAAATTTAAAAAAACATGTATATACCTTAAGGATCTGGAAAAAACATAGCAAACTAAACCTAGAGCTAATTGAGGAAGGAAATGAAGATTAGAGCAGAATATTGAAATTATATCATAGAGTAAAATAGGAAAGCAATAGAATTTTTGAAAACAATAGTTAGTTCTTGGAAAAGGGTCAATCTTGTCAAACTGTAAACTGTACTAGTGAAAAATGAAAGAAAATGCCAATAACCAAAATCAGAAATGAAAGTGGAGACATTACTACCACACAATGAAAAGGATTATAAGAGAATACTATGAAGAATTGTGTACCAACAAATTAGATAACATAAATGCAATGGACAAATTCTTAGAAACACACAAAACCAAAACTGAGTCAAGAGAAGTAGAAAATCTGAGCAGAGATACATAGCAAACAGATTGAAATCAGTAATCAAAACCCTCTCTACAAAGAGAAGACCAAGACCAGATAGCTTCACTGGTGATTTCTTTCAAACATTTAAAGAACTAACACCAATCCTTCTAACTCTTCCAAAAAATGAGGAAACACTTTCAAACTCCTTCTCTGAAGCCATTACCCACATACCAAGGACAGATGACACTATAAGAATAGATAACCTTAGACCAGTATCATATATTGGTCTAATATAGATGCCAGATTCTTAGTTATACTAGCTAACAATCCAAACAGCATATTTAAAGAGTGGATTATATGTTTTAACCATGTGGGTTTAATTTCAGAAATGCAAGGATGGTTTAGTATGCAATAATCAAATGTATTATACTACCTTAATATAACAAAGGGGGGGAACCCACATCATTGTATAGATTCACACAGAAAAAGCATTTGGCAATAACATGGTTTCATGATAAAAACACCTAAAACCTAAGAACATAAGGGAGCATCCTTAGCAAGATAAAGAGCATTTATGAAACACTTAACAAACTTGAAGAACAATGTTCCCCAAGCTTAGTAGCAAGATTAGAGAACTTGCTTTTTTAGTATATGAATATTTTACAGACCTTCAATTTTTTTTACAAAAAAGTATGTTATGAAAGTTACCATTAATTATAATGTTTAATGAAAATTAAAAGTACAAAAGTAACACACAAAAGGCATTTACATACTTGCAATGATAATTCTAAAATTTTCTTAAATTGAAACTTAAAAGAATTCCATTTATAATAGCATGTGAGAGAATAAAAATATCTACAAATAAATTTATTCACAGAGATGAATGACTGGTATACTAAGTACCTGAAAGGATACATTCATGCGTTGGAGGACAGTATTGTAAGAATGTTAATATTACCTAAAGAGATCTACAGATTTAATGCAATACCTATTAAAAGTCCAACAGCTTTTTGTCCAAAAATAGCAAAGCTAATCCTCAGAATTGGAATTGCAAGGGACCTCCAAATAATAAAAATAATATTGAAAAAGAAGAACAAACGTAGTGTTCTTGATTTCAACACCTACTACAAGGCCACAGTAATTAAAATAATGTGAAACTCTAAGAAAGCTATATATAAGTCAATGAAATAGAATTGGTAATACAGAAAAAAACTTACATACCTATGCTTAGTTAATCTTCAGCAAGGGTGGTGACTAAGACCATTTTATTGGGCAAGAAGTGTCGCTTCCGGAAATGGTACTAGAACAACTGGATATCCATTTGTAAAAGAAATGGAGTCATACCCGTGCTTTATGCCATATAAAATAATCAAAATGACTCAAAGACCTAAATATTAAAGCCAAAACTGTAAAATTGAAAGCTAAACATAAAAGAAGTACATAAGGAAAAATATTTATCTCTGAATTGGTGATAAATTCTTATTATAGATACAACACCCAAAAGTCTGAACAACAAATGAAAAAATAAAAATAAATTGGACTTTATCAAAATTCTAAAAATTTCTGTATCAAAATTACAGAGTAAATGGATAAGCTATAAAGTGTGAGAAAATATAGCTGATAAGATTATAGTAGCCAGAATATTTAAAGAACTTAATAACTCAACAAACAACATAATGAAAAACTGAAAAAAGGACTTGGATATACATTTTTCCAAAGATGATATACAACAGGTTAGCAAACACATGAAAAGATGCTCAGCATTAGTAATCATTAGGGAAATGGAAATCAAAGTCAAGATAATCACTTCACAACCTGTATGTGGATAATAAGTAGCACTACCAAGTAAACACTAGGAAAATAAGTGCTGGAGAGGATGTGGACAGATTGAAACACTTGTAAATTGCTTAAGGCAATGTAAAATGGTGCAGCTGCTGTTGAAAAGAGTTTGGCTGTTCTTTGAAGACTTAAACAGAATTGTTGCATGAGACAGCAATTCAGCTCCTAACACTTGAGAGAACTGAAAAAGATACACAACCATGTATATGCATGTTCATAGTGGCACTATATGGGATAGCCATATACAGAAAAGTCACTTACCCATCTTTGGATTGGGAGACTGCCAACTCAATTTCCATCAGTGGATAGATAAATCTTGGTGTATCTATATAATGGTATATTATTTAGCCACAAGAAGAACCAGGTAATGCTACATGCAAAAACATAGATGAACTTCAAAAGCATATTAAGTGAAAGAAGATGGATACAAAAGGTCACATATATAATTGAATTTATATTATGTTGTATTCAGCATGTCTTTATTTTCCATATTTTGATGCTTTACATCTGGATCCTTACTGGCACTAGAGGGACTGCCCCATTCCAGGACTAGCTAATTCCCAAGGATATGAAACAACTCACCTAGTAGTGCATGTTCTGTATGCAGATCAACCAATCCATAGCTTACACCCCCAACCACATCCTCTATGGAGTTCTCACACTCTAAGCCACTATTCCTCTGCCCTAATCACCCCAGGGCAAAGTGCCAGACAATTAGAACAGTCCCTCTACCCCAGAGCCTAGTAAAATTACTCACACTAGCCAGTAAACCTACTTATTCTGCCACCTGTTTCTTCCCATGGAAATCACAATATTGGATCTTGCCCTCCTCCCCCTTATCCCCATCCCAGGTTTCCTCTAGCTCTTGACCAACTGTGGTGTTTGCACATGGGACCATCCCATGATGCGGCATGCTTTCTCCTCTTGGGACCTGCGAGATAATGAACTATTTTTTAAATGGAAGTTATCGCCTGAGTTGTGGGCCTCACTGTATCTAAATAATAAAACCTACATTTTTAAATTTTTTACTTCAAAAAATTTAGGGTGTACAAGTGTTTTTGTTACGTAGATGAATTGTGTAATGCTGAAGTCAGGGCGTTCAGTGTACCTGTCAACAGAATAGTGTACATTGTACCCAATGGATAGATTTTTATCCCTTAGCCCCCTCCCTTCTTTCCCCCTTCTTTGTTTTCAGTGTCCATTAGATCATTTTATGACCATATATATCCCTTGTTTAGCTCCCACTTAAAAGTGAGAACATGTGGTATCTATTTGCCATTCCTGAGATACTTTTCTTAGGATAATGGTCTTCAGTTCCATCCAAGTTGCTGCAAAAGGTATTATTTCATTCCTTTTTATACCTCAGCCATTACTCCATTTACTTTTCTTTATTCACTCATTCATTAGTGCACACTTAGGTTGATTCCACATCTTTGCAATTGTGAATTTGGTTGCAATAAATATTTGGATATAGGTGTCTTTTTGATATAATGACTTTTTTGGGTTTGTACCAAATAGTAGGATTGCTGGATTGAATGGCATGTTTACTTTTAATTCTTTGAGGAATCTCCATCCTGCTTTCCGTAGTGGTTTGTACAAGTTTACGTTCCCACCAACAATGTATAAGCATTCCCTTTTCACTGCACCCATGCCAACATGTGTTGGTTTTTGACATTTTAATAATGGCAATTATGACAAGGATAAGGTGGTATCTCAATGTGATATTATTAATAACTTGCATTTCCCTCATGATTAGTGATGCTGAGCATTTTTTTATGTGTTTTTTGACCAGTTGTCTACCTTCTTTTGAGAAAGTCATCTGCTCATGACTTTTGACCACTTTTTGATGGGGTTGTTTGTTAATTTCTTGCTGATTTGAATTCTTTGTAGAATCTGATTAATCCTTTGTCAGATACATAGTTTGTGAATATTTTTTCCTATTCTGTAGGTTGTCTGTATACTCTGTTAGATTATTTCCTTTGCTATGCAGAAACTTTTTAGTCTAAGAATTGCATTTATTTATTTTTGTTGTTGCTGTATGTGCTTTTGGAGTCTTACCCATAAATTCATTGCCTAGGCCAATGTCTAAAGAGTTTTTATTATATTTTCTTCAGAATTTTTATTGTTTCCAGCCTTACATTTAACTCTTTAACCCATTTTGAGTTAATATTTATATATAGTGAGAGATAGGGATCCATTTTCATTCTTCTGCGTGTGGTTATCCAGTTTTCCCAGCATCATTTGTTAAAGAGGACATCCTTTCTCTAGTGTATATTTTTTTCTGCTTTGTTGAAAATCAGTTGGTTATAGCCACACGGTTTTCTTTCTGGGTTCTGGGTTCTGTTTCATTGATCTATGTGTCTACTTTTATACAAGTGCCATGTTACTTTGTTATGTTTACTATAGCCTTGTAGTATAATTTGAAGTCAGGTAATGTGATACATTCAGATTTGTTCTTTTTGCTTAAGATTGCTTGGTTATTCAGGGTCTTCTCTGGTTTCATATGAAGTTTAGGATTGTTTTTTATAGATCTGTGAACAATGTTGTTGGTATTTTTATGGGAATTGCATTGAATCTGTAAGTCATTTTGGGCAGTATGTTCATTATAACAATATAGATTCTTCCAATCCTTGAGCATGGGGTGTTTTTCCATTTGTTTGTGTCATCTATGATTTCTTTCATATAAAGCCTACATTTTGAAACAAAAATGTACCAGAATAGATAAACCCATAATGACATAAAGCAGACTGATGTTTGCCAGGGACTGTGGGGAGATGGGATGAGGAATGACTACTTTAATGTCATAGAGTTTACTTTAGTGGTACTGAAAATATATTGAAATTAGATACAGGTTGTGTTTGTACAACATTGTAAATATACTGAATACCACTAAGTTGTATTTACATTGGTTAATTTTATGTTACATGCATTTCACTTTTCAAAAGAGTAAAAATGTAAGTTGAGACAGTTCTAAGTTTATGTATTTTACAATCACCAACTGCAGATACTTTTTTATCTTTGGGTTAGGAGACTGTCATGTAATCATATACTTTTGAAAAACTAAACTCACAATGTATTCTCCCTTGACTACATACCATTTTCCTTACTGACAAGATGAGGGAAAAAAGGACTTGGAGAAAAAGTAGTAAAAATGTACTAATTTTTATTCATGATATGGGACAAACACACAGGCACCATTTTCCTAAATATATAAAACTTATTTAAAAATTTTGCTTCTTGCAAAGGCAATCAAAAACAGTTGAGTGAACAAGCACAAAATTTATTATTGAATATTTGGGAACAAGAAGTTTAAGAACATGAGGAACTATAATGGTTGACTTCTAGGCAATATGCTGCTACTTACTTTTAAGACTGATACCATGGTTTTTCTTAAGCAACATTTCTTCCTCAATAGCTAAAGTGTTATAATAGTTAATTTGATAGTGTTAAAATTAGAGGGGAGTAATGCCATGCATCTATAATACCTACTTCCCTTTTTTACTCGATGAATCAAGCTTTCATGTAGCAGAACATTCAATAGAAGACATTTTAAAAGTAGTCCCAAAATTTGCAATAATGTAAATGAGCTTAAACCATTTCAAACGCCAAGAAATCATCCTTGTGCTTTGAGTTTAAAATTTTCACTCCTCACACAGAAAAAATGGCAGTCTGATAGAGTCCTCCCACCGCACCGCTCCCAGGGAAGAAGGTGAAAAACGCCATCAGCTTCCAGTGTGCGCAGACCGCTCACTCAGAAAACAGCATTGTGAGTTACAGAGAAACAACATGGGACGCCCAGCCCAAGAAAACAGGTGACAAAATCTTTCACAAAGATCAGAGAGCACAGGGAGTACAATAGAGCCCAGAGCACGGGAGGACACACTCTCCAGTTCAGCACAGCGTGACCTGACCCCCAAGCGGTTAGGCAACTTCCCCACAGACTTCCCATCTACTCAGTCAGGGACAAGCTCAGAGTTGGGGCAAAGATGTTGCTGGAGACAGCAGGCTCTGTGGAGAGGAAGCAATTGTGAGAGCCAAACAGAACTCTCAGCTGCAATATACAGATACCGCTCAGGGCCAGGTAGGTACTGGGTGGAGATACAGCTTCCCAGGACAGTAGGGGGGAATCTGCAAGCTGCCACCACACCACTGGAAGTCAGCAGGACCGAGCCCAGGAGTTTAATGGAGAGCAGGTCACGCCCTTAGGGGCTGCTGGCAATTGCCTCAGCGGGACACAGCCCAGTTGAGAAAAGCTGTGTTCCCAGGTGCGATCTGAGCCCTGCTGCACGCCAAGCTGGTGGCAGCAGCCATCTTTAAAGCATCCCACCTGGAGCTGTGAGCCAGGTCTCTAGCTCCGCCCCACCCCGGCTTGGGGACTCATCCGCTGGGGTGAGGCAGGCTTTGCCCTTCGTGCCCAGGGACGGCTGCCTCCGTGGGTTCCAGGTGGGATGAGATCCCAGAACTGTAGTGGCAGGACCTTTGTGTATTGGAAACAGTTTGCAGTTCGTCCATCTGGTCCTGCTACCGGGGTTCCGGCCTCCGACAAGTCCGGGATGTGCTGATCCTAATGCCCGCTCCTTAGGTGCCAGCCTTCCTGTATGCCAGAATCGGTCATTTTGAAGGTTGCTGTTTATAGTGACTCATTTTGTATAACTGCCAGTTCTCATGACAACGGAATACCTCAAGAGCCACAGGCTGAACCAGAGCAGCTCCCTGTAACCCTGACCACTTCATTAGGGAATTTCACGCCATCCAAGAGTGCTTCCAGTGGCCAGTATTCCCTCCCTCCATGGGAACACCACCCTCGTAAAGACTTCTGGGGATAGAGACACCAACCCACCTCACCTTGGGGTCTAGTGGTGAATAAGGGGTGCACAATCGGAGATCCCCCTATCAGCCATGATCACACGGAGATGCACATCAGAAGGGCAGACACACACAGCTAGATAAGCAACCTCTGAGCTGTATACAGTTTTTCCAATTCAGCTCTCACCCTGCAGACAAAAGAAATTGTGTTTCTATTCTCACCTCAGGAGGAGCAGGGTCAAACTAACCCCTAGGAGCTACCCCTCCCAAAGACCCCTCCCAAAGCTCGGGGCTTTTACAACTCCAGCTGGGGCATCAGAGTCTGCCACAGACATAATAGAATACCTAGCTATTAGGGAGCTGTGGATTCCTACCGTCAACTACAATCCACCAGCTTAGAGCTCAAGCTGGGAGGAAAATCTCACTACACTCCACTGGGAAGAGGAGAAGACAACATGTCAAAGAAAACCCACGATCCACAAAACTTGCTAACATACACCTAAGGCAATACAGGCCACTACTCCTCTCCCTGGCTCTGCCAAGGAACAAACCTCAAGGGTTTGCAGACAGGGCCATAAAGTAGCCCCAACACCCTCATCTCTTGACCAAGAGGCCAGATGAGAAAAAAAACAGCAAAAGAACTCAGGAAATGTGAAAAATCAGAGTGAAAAGTCACCCCCAAAAGAAATCATCAGTTCCTCAGCAACATATACCAACTCAAATGAAATGGGGAGAATGACAGAAGAGGAATTTTGTTTATGTATTATAAGAAAGCTCAATGAAATTCAAGAAAAAATTGAATCCCAGCACAAATAAACCAAAAGAAAAATGCAAAAATTAATGAAAAATTTTCCAAAGAAATAGAAGTATTACGGAAGAATCAAATAGCAATTCTAGAAATGAAAGAAGCATTCAAGGATCTACAAAACACAGTGGAAATCCTTAAAAACAGTCTGGACCATGCAGAGGAAAGAATTTCAGAGCTAGAAGACGACTCCTATGCGCTAAATAAATCAGTTGAAGAGAACACAAAAACAAGAGGCACGAATAAAGCATACAAGAAATGTGGGATTATGTAAACAGGCCAAACATAAGGATCATAGGCATCCCTGAGAGGGAGAAAGAAAATTCGCATGGGCTGGAAAATCTATTTGAAGGAATAATACAGGAAAATTTCCATGGCCTAGCCAGAAATCTTGATATCCAAGCGCAAGAAGCACAAAGGACTCCTGGGAGACTCAACATGAAAAGGCATTCACCATGCCAATAATTATTAGACTGACCAAAGTAAACACAAATGAGGCAATCCTCAGAGCTGTAAGAGAAAACAGCAGGTAACCTACAAAGGGAAACTGATCAGATTAACTGCAGATTTCTCAGCTGAAACCTTACAAGCCAGAAGGGAATGGGGAGACATCATCAGTCTCCTACAACAAAACAAAGGCCAACCCAGAATTCTGGATCCTGCCAAACTAAGCACTTGCATGAGGGAGAAATAAAGACTTTTCCAGACAAGCAATCACTGATAAAATTTGCAAAGTCCAGAGCAGCCATGCAAGAAGTGCTTAGACCTGCATTGTACACTAACCAGCACAACAGACACCCACCAATGTAAAACTATGCAAAAGCTAAAATTCCAGAACCCAGATTCCACAATGACGCAAGAGGTAAAACAAAAAACACTACCGAATAGAATAAACAGAAATCTACCCCAAATATCAATTCTCTGAATAAATGTGAATGGCTTGAATTGCCCATTAAAGAGACATAGGCTGGCTGAGTGGATGAAAAAATACAAGCCCAGTATCTGTTGTCTCCAGGAAAAACACCTTACACACAAGAACACATTCAGACTCCAGGTGAAAAGATGGAATACAATTTTCTAGGCTAATGGAAACCAAAAGATATCTGCAGTAGCCATCCTTATTTCTGATAATATAAACATTAAAGCAACAAAAGTAAGGAAGCACAAAAATGGACAATACATAGTGGTGAAGGGAAAAATCTTACAAGAGGATTTAACAATCCTAAACATTTATGCACCCAACACAGGAGCACCCAGGTACATAAAGCAAATACTGCTAGATCTAGACAACATAATAAATAGCAATGCCATAATAGCAGGGGACTTCAACACCCCAGTGACGGAACAGGACAGTTCATCCAAACAGAAAATAAGCATAGAAACAAAGGACCTAAACAGGACTCTAGAACATTTGGGCCTAACAGATATTTCCAGAACACTCCACCCGAATAACACTGAATATACATTCTTCTCATCAGCTCATGGAACTGTCTCTAAAATTGACCACATCCTAGGCCACAAAACAGATCTAAACAAATTCAAAAAACTAGAAATCATACCATGTATCTTTTCAGACCACAGCAAATTAAAATTAGAAATCAATTCCAACAGAAACTCACATCTTCATCCAAAAACATGGAAATTAAACAATCTGTTGCTGAATGACTATTGGGTCAAGGAGGAGATTCAAATGGAAATCAAATCATTCTTTAAACTAAACGATAATGGGGACACAAGTTATCAAAACCTACAGGATACATCAATAGCAGTCCTGACAGGAAAACTTATCCCCTTAAATGCCCACATCCAAAAGACAGAAAGGTCACAAATCACTAAACTAATGAATCATCTTAAGGATATGGAAAAGGAAGAGCAAAGCCATCATAAAGCCAGCAGAAGAAAAGAAATAGCCAAGATCAGAGCAGAATTCAATGAAATTGAGAACAAAACAACAATACAGAAGATTAATAAAACGAAAAGTAGGTTCTTTGAAACAAAGATAAACAAAATAGACAGGCCACTTGCCAGGTTGAACAGAAGCAAAAAGGAAAGGACTCTAATACGCCCCAATAGAAGTGAAAAAGGAGAGGTCACAACTGATATCATGGAAATACAAAACTTCATCTTCAAATACTACAAAAATCTCTATGACCCACACCATGCAAATATGGAGGAAATGGACAAATTTTTAGAAATATACCACCTCCCTAGGCTTAACCAACAAGAAAAAGAATTTCTAAACATACCAATATCAAGCACCGAAATTGAAGTAGTAATAAAAAATCTTCCAAAATAAAAAAAGTCCAGGCCCAGTTGGGTTCACCTTGCACACCAAATTCAGATGTACATCAAAAAAAAATAATTCATCATGATCAGGTGGGCTTCATCCCTGAGATGCAGGGATGGTTCAACATATGCAAATCTATAAATGTAATTCACCACATAAATAAAAGCAAGAACAAAGATTATATGATACTTTCGATAGATGCAGAAAAGGCTTTTGACAAAATCCAGCATCCTTTTATGATAAGAACTCTTAACAATATAGGCATAGATAGATCCCACCTCAAAACTATTAAAGCCATAACTTTCACTATTCACAGATTATATGATATTATATATAGAAAACCCCAGAGATTCAACCAAGAGATTACTGGAATTAATAAATGAATTCAGCAAATTCTCAGGATACAATATCAATGCACACAAACCCATAGCCTGCATACATGCTAATAACAATCAAGCCAAGAAACAAATTAAAGACACAATATCTTTCACAATAGCATCAAAGAAAATTAAATATTTAGGAACATATGTAACTAAGGAGGTGAAAGAGCTATATAAAGAGAATTATGAAACACTGAGAAAAGAAATTGCAGAGGATGTAAACAGATGGAAAATCCTACCATGCTCTTGGATAGGTAGAATCAATATTGTAAAAATGGCTTTGCTACCTAAAGTGATTTACAGCATCAATGCTGTTCATATCAAAATACGAACATCATTTTTTGATGATCTAGAAAAATAATTCTACACTTTGTGTGGAACCAGACAAGACCCCATCTAGCCAAAGCAATCCTAAGCAAAAAGAACAAATTGGGAGGCATCTATCTACCAGACTTCAAACTATACTAGAAGGCTATAGTAACCAAAACTGCATGGTATTGGCACAAGAACAGAGACATAGACCAATTGAACAGGACTGACTCCGAAATATAAAACCAACCTCTTACAGTCATCTGATCTTTGACAAAAGCCACAAAAACACACTGGGGAAAAGGTTCCCTATTCGATAAATGGTGCTGGGAAAACTGGATGGCCATATGTAGAAGACTGAAACTGGACCCACACCTCTCACCTCTCACAAAAATCTACTCATGATGGATAACAGATTTGAATCTAAGACGTGAAACCATAAGAATTCTCGAAGAAAACGTTGGAAAAACTCTTATGGACATTGGCCTAGGCAAAGAATTTATGAAGAAGACCCCCAAAGCAATCACAGCAGCAACAAAAATAAATAAATGGCACCTAATCAAATTAAAAATCTTCTGCACAGCCAAGGAAACTATCACTAGAGTGAACAGACAACCTACAGAACGGGAGAAAATATTTGCATGGTACACCTCTGATAAAGGGCTGATAACCAGAATCTATACAGAACTTAGGAAAATCAAGAAGAAAAAATCTAACAACCTTATTAAAAAAATGGGCAGGGGACATGAACAGAAACTTTTCAAAAGAATACAGAATAATGACCAGCAAATTTATAAAAAATTGCTCAACTTCTCTAATCATCAGGGTAATGCAAGTCAAAATCACAATGAGATATCACTTAACTCCAGTGAGATTGGCTCATATCAAAAAATCCCCAAACAACAAATGTTGGCGGGGATGTGGACAGATAGGAACACTCATACACTGCTGGTGGGACTGCAAATTAGTACAACCTGTATGAACAGTAATATGAAGATACCTCAAAGAACTAAAAGTAGAACTACCATTTGAGCCAGCAATCCCACTACTGGCTATTTACCCAAAGGAAAAAAAGACATTCTATAATAAAGACATCTGTACGTGAATGTTTATAGCAGCACTAGCTTTTGAGCATCAATCTTTCATTTGAGTAATGTTTTTCTGCAGTTTGGAGAGAGGGTGGTACAGTCTCAGTTATCTGTCCTATGCTATTTTTCAACCTCAAGATAGGGGATATAGTAGTACAATGAGTGAACACCTCTATACCCTTCACCTATATTCACTAAATGTTAATATTTTGCTATGTAGCTCTCTTTTATTTCTGTATGTACAATATACCCACAAGTGTCACACGTGAACACACATTTGTGAAACTGGGAAAATATATTAATATTTTACCCTTAAGTACATTAGCCTGCATTCCCTAAGAAAAAGGGGATTTTTTTACATATTTACAGTACTATTTCTACACCTAATAGAATTATCATTAACTCTATACCATTATATAATATACAGTCATCTTACTCACCTTGTATTTGCTCCATTTGTGAATGAGGCAACCCCTGGCCTAAATAATATGAGATTGCTAAACACAGGGCATGTAAACTTGACAGATGAGATGGGTAGCAATTTATTAGTCACACATACAACCATGGGAGGAGGACATCATATGTCATGCAGGGTCACATAGGGGTTGTACTCAGCAGCAGAATGAACTGGCAGGGGCTTGGAAGGAAGGCTCTGTCATGACAAACAGGCAATGAGGTGAAACCTGTTAGGATTAGCACCTGGGGGGACGCAGCTGGTCTGACTGAGAGGGGAATTATCGGGGGGAAGCCTTTCATGCTTAGAGAGGTCATATCTAGTAAGAACATAATGAGCAGATGTCATACTAGGCTTTGAGCCCATTTGAGGCTCAAAGATGTCAAAGCAGTACTTTAAACTTAAGGTTTTAAAATACAACAATTGGGTGCAATTGTTTAATGCAATAAGTTTCCAATTATCATATATTATATACTCCTTCCTAGAATTTACCACTTTAGGAGCCTCCTGGTTCCTTAGCAACCCCTTTCAAGTTCTCCTCTGCCTTTTTTGCTTAAGAAAAATGTATGTCTCTCAACTCTCCTCAGTTTTTCCAATGTGCATTATCCCAAAGTGATAATCCCTGAACTTCCAACAGCATAACTTCAGAAAGTACCTCATAGGCACAAAGCCAAGAGAGTTTTGCTAAGAAATGCTCAAATGACAGAGTCTTATTTCACACATGAATTAACCTTATGGGAAAGCATTGTTACATATGTATCTTAGAATTAGGATTCAGAAGAATTAGTTGACACGAAGGCAACAGTGATACATTACTTTAAATTGGAAGTAAACGTCACCCTTTTTCTAAAAAAAGTATGACTTGATTCTTTAGTTTGACAATAAGATCTCTTTTTGCCCATTATATTATGTGACAGTTACCATAAGCCAAATCAAAATAGACCTACAGCTCGAAGATTTTGACAAAAATAGAACATTACATAATATTTAATAGGACATAAATTGATGAATAATTTGTACCAGCTTAAAACTGTAGAGTGCTATTTACAGCTTTTAAAAATATCCTTAAGGAGTACAGAAGTAAAAGTATTTTCAAAGAACTGGATTAAAATAGGATATAGTAAAAATAAGTTAGTGAAGCAATATATATTAACACTTGAAAATCCTGTTATGTCCAAGTGTCATCACCTCCCCTTGCAAATTTCAGTCCAGAGCTGTTGGGGCATGATAACAATAATGGATAGAGAATAAAGGTCCTGAGGATGTTTACTTGTATAACATAATATTTAGTGAACATTTTTGATGTCTAAAATTGCACTCAAGATAAAATACAAGTTTTCGATTCATGGTGTTGTGGGGAGGGCAAGATGGCAGACTAGAAGCAGCCTACATGTGTGCCATTCTCCATACAAAGCACAAATCTCTTTTCATTCTCTTGTAATAAAACTAACAAGAGGCATGTATTATGAATATTGCAAATGTTTTATTTACTTTCTTTTTATCCAGTATTGAGCTATTATTATTCATGTATTTTGTGAAAAAATTTGTATTTTTAATAAAACCAAAAGTAAATTTAAAGAGTTAGAGGCAGATGCCTGCCTACAAATGGCTCTTATAGGAAAGAACGTTGTACAACCCTGAAGAATTGATGTGAGACTCTCAGGGTGAAGGAGAAGGTCATGGGATGATTCATTCAGCAAGATTAAGGCACCTGTGTAGAGCCATCCACATATGGGAAAGGGTAGGAGGATAGAGACCTAGGGTCCCACACTCACCCTGCAGAACAGTGGCTCAAATTTTGAGGGGGTTGCTCCCTTCACCAATGCAGAAGTCTGGGTTGATCGGGGAGATGCTTAGAGTCTGTGCAGAGACATTGTACCAGAAAGCAGGTGCAGCAGGGATCTGGAGGCTGCCAGTCCTGGGTTTCTTCAGCTGACACCATCCTGAGCTCTCAGGTGCACAGTGTCAGATCTGCTTGGGAATCAGCTTTGCAGCAGTAGCCTTCACATCATCCCCACCAGGCAGGGGAAGATAGCAGGCAGAGCGGATGTTCCCATGTGTCATGCCTTGTGATTGGGAGATGAGCACCCCTACCCCCCACCCCCACCATGGGATCTGAATAGAGTAGGTACCATAGGTACCATGCAAGGAAGCCTTGCATGACTGCATCAGTGGGATCTAGGGGAGGGGGGAACCCTGGCTGTCTAGCAGACCCGGCCTGCCTCTATTGCCCCTGGGCCAACCAACGCCTGCTTTTGTGACTTGGCATCTGCAGTCTCTATGCCAGCAGAAGATCCCTCTGCCTGTACACCTTTGCCTCCCTAGTCCCCAGTTCTGGCTCTGAGGCTTTTGCTGCATCTGTGCCTGGGGCTTGAGAACTCATGCTGGGCCCATGACACCACCCCCAAGATTCCAGCATTGTGTCTAGACTTTAAGACACACTCCTGAGTCTACACCACTGCTGCTGGGCAGTAGAACTGACCTGAGGTCCAACACCCTGCCAGGGACCCCACAGCCTCAAACTGCCAGTATACCTGGAAATGATTCAAGCACGCACCCACAGACTAGTCACTCATGACCACTGACTAGATAGCCTCACTGAGTTGCCACTGTCACTTCTATGGAGACACCCTGGGCAGAGCAATCACCAACAATGTAAGCCCTTAGAAAGGGTCTCACTCAGCACCCAAATTGACTTCCAACAGTGATCTGGGGACAACCTACCACAACACATGGAGATCATCCACCATTGGCTGAACTGTGTCAATCAAAGGGGAAAGGAACAAAACAAACCAGCTGAACTAGGGGCTCTCAGTGCATCTGCCCCTCCTCTGCTGGGTTAACATCCCATAATGGGACACAAAATCTCCTTCTAGGCACCTCTCTTTCTTCTCACTAAGTAAGAGAATTCCCAGCAAAGAAGTGGTGCCCAGTAAACCTATCAGCACTGAGCTAAGAGAATAGAATTCAGACGAGAAGAAACCAGAAAAAGAACTCCGGCAACATGGAAAATCAACACAGTTTGACACCCCCAAGGGATTATAATGGAGCTAGAGTATTGGACCCAAACCAAAAGAAAATTGTCAAAAGCTAGAATTAGAATTCAGAATATGGATGGCAAATAAGATAAATGGAATTGAAGAGAAAGCTGAAAGCCAACAAAAATAAGCCAAAAAAAATTTGTTTTCAGGAAATCAATGAAAAAATCAAAATGTTGCCAAAGAGCTAGACAATATAAGAAAGGATAAAATAAAACTTAAGGAAATAAAAGAGTCATGTAGGGAATTAAAAAATACAGCAGAAAGCTTCAACAATGACTAACTCAAAAAGAAGAAACAATCTCAGAGCTAGAAGACAAGGCTCTTGGGCTAACACAGTCATTTAAAGAGGCAGAAAACAGAGTAAAAAAGACTGAGCAATCATTTAGAGAAGTATGATGGGACTATGAAAAGCAAACTAATTACAAATTATAAGTACCCCTAAGGGAGAAAAACAGAGAAAAAAGCATGGAGAATCTTTTAAAGGGAATTATTGTGGAAAACTTCCCTGGTATAACCAGAGATTCATACACCCAGTTACAAGATGGTCATCGAACACCAGGAAGATTCCTAGCAAATAGGACATCTTCAAGACACATAGTAAGCAAACTGGCCAAAGTCAAAATGAAAAAGAAAGTTCTACAAGCAGAAAGATAAAACCAAAACTAACCTACAAAGGAAACTCCATCAGGCTAACAGAAAATTTCTCAGAGGAGACCTTAGAAGCTGGAAGGAATTGGGTTCCCATCTTCAGTCTTTATAAACAGAGCAACGGCCAGCCAAAAATCTTGTGTTGTGCAAAACTAAGTTTCATAAATGGTGGAGAAATACTTTTCCAGACAAGCAAACACTGAGGGAATTTCTACAGGGAACCTGCCCTATAGAAAATATTCAGACCAGCATTATACATGGATCAGCACAATAGATACCCAACAATGTAAAATCACCAAAAGCTAGAGCTCACAGATTGTATAAAACAATTGCACAATAGGAAAAACAAAGCAATAAGGTATACTCTACATGATGAAGAAAACAGCATTCCACATATCAGTGCTATAACTCATATTAACAGTCTGAATTCTTCACTCAAAAAAATGGGGTGGAATGGAAGAAAAAACACAACCCAAGTTTCTGCTATCTAAAGGAAACACATCTAACCCACCAGAACTCACACAGACTCAAGGTGAAGGGATGGAAAAAATATTCCATGCAAACAGAAACCAAAAGCAAACAGGTGTAGCCACTCTCCTATCAGATAAAATTGACTTTAAATCAACAGTGGTAAAGAAAGACAAAGATGGTCTTTATATAATGGTAAAGGGAGCAATTGAGCAATCAGATATAACAATCCTACATATATATGTACTTAACAGAGGAAGCCCCTGATTCATAAAAGAAATTCTAGTAGGTCTAAGCAAAGAGATAAGTAGCAACATCATAATTGCCAGGTACTTGAACAACCCACTGTCAGAGCTAGACAAATCATTAAAGCAGGAAAAAAAAAAAAAAATGAAGAACGACTGGAGTTAAATGGGACTCTAGAAAAAGTGGAACTAACAAACATTTACGGAAAATTCTACTCAAAAATTACTAAATATACACTCTTCTCATCAGCACATGGAACATTCTCCAAGATTAATCATATCTTAGGCCACAAACATGTCTCAAAAAATTCAAATAATTCATACCCTGTATCTTCTCAGACTACAGTGGAATAAAACTAGAAATCAATTCCAAGAGAAACACTCAAACCTACACAAAATCATGGAATTTATACAACCCTGTACTGAAGTATTATTAGGTCAAAAATAAAATTAAGATGGAAGTCAAAAGATTTCTCGAACTGAATGATAAAAGACACAAGCTATCAAAATCTATGTGAATCACTAAAGCAGTGCTAAGAGGAAAATTCATAGCCTTAAATGCCCACATCAAAAAGACAAAAAGACCAAAAGTTAAAAACCTAATGTCATGTCTCAAGGAACTAGTGCCAACCAAATTCAAGGCAGCAAAAGAAAAGAAATTATAAAGCTTAGTAAAGCAGGACTAAATGAAATGGAAAACAAATTTTTTAAAAATACAAAGGATCAATGAAAGATAAAGGTTTTTTTTTTTTTAAAACATTAACAAAATTGATAGACCTCTTGCTAGATGAACCAGAAATAGAAGAGAAAGGACCAAATAGGCTCAATCAGAAACGAAAAAGGAGATAATACAACTAATATTACAGAAATAGAAAATATCATTCATGACTACTAGAAAAATATGCATATAAACTAGAAATTCTTGAAAAAAAATTGAGAACTTTATGGAAACACAACCTCCCAAGACTTAGTCAGGAAGAAATAGAACTGCAGAACAGACCAATAATGAGCACCGAGATCAAAGCAATAAAATAATTCCCCTTCTCCCCCCCAGAAATGTATTGGACCAGATGGTTTCACAGCTGAATTCTACCAGACCTAAAAAGAAGAGCTGGAAACTATCCTAAAGAAATTATTCCTTAACATCAAAAAGAAGAGAATTCTCCCCAACTAATTCTATGAAGAAAATATCACCCAATAAAAAAGCCAGAAAGAACATAACAAAAATGAGGTACTACAGGCCAATATTCTTTATGTGAATATAGATGCAAAAGTCCTCAACAAAATACCAGCAAACCTAATTCTGCACCACATCAAAAACTAATCCAACATGACAAAGTAGGATGCAAGGATGGTTCAACATACATAAATCAAAAATGTGGTTCACCACATAAACAGAAGCTAAAACAAAGACCATATGATTATCTCAATAGATGCAGAAAAAGCGTTTGACAAAATCCACCACCCTTTCATGATAAGAGCTGTCAACAAACTAGGCATAGAAGAAACATATCTATAAAATTATACAATTAAAAATTATAAAATTATAAAAGCCACATATGACAAACCCACAGCCAATATCGTATTGAATGGAGAAAAGCTGAAAGCATTTCTACTAAAAACTGGAACACAACAAATGTGCCCAATGTCTGCACTTTCATTCAACATTTTATTGGAAGTCCTAGCCAGAGCAATCAGTCAAGAAAAAGAAATAAAAGGTATCCAAATCAGGAGAAAGCAGGTCAAACTATCACTTTTCACTGACAATATTATCTTGTATCTAGAAAATGCCAAAGACTCCTGGAATTGATAAATAAATTTGGCAAAGTCTCAAGTTACAAAATCAATGTACACCAATCAGTAGCAATTCTATATACCAGTAGCAGTCTAGCTGAGAGTCAAATCAAAGACTCAATATCATTCACAATAGCTACAAAAAAAATAAAATACTGAGGAATATTCTCAACCAATCAAGTGAAAGATCTCTAAGAGGAGAACTATGAAACAGTGAAGAAAAAAATTGCAGATGATCAAACAAATGGAAAAATTTTTTTATGCTCATGAATTGGTAGAATCAACACTATCAAAACTGTGCAAAGTGACTTACAGATTTAATGTGAACCCCATCAAAATGCTAATGGCATATTTCACAGAACTAGGAAAAATAAGTCTATGTTTTGTTTGGATCAGAAAAGAACCCAAATAGCCAAGGGAATCTTAAGCAAAATGAACAAACATATAGACACCACATTACCAGATTTCAAACTATCCTACCTGGCTATAATAACCAAAATAGTGTGGTATTGGTAAAGAAATAGAGACATAGACCAATGGAACAGAACAGAGAACCCAGATATAAAACCATCTACCTTCAGCCAACTGATCTTGGGAGACAATAACATACACTGGTGAGAAGGAGCCCCATTCAATAAATGATGCTAATGAAATTGGACAGCCACATGCAGAAGAATGAAGCAGGACCCCTATATCTCACCATTCACAAAAATTAATTCAAGGTGGATAAAAAACTTAAATGTAAGGCATAAAAGTATAAAAATTCTAGTAGAAAATGTAGGGAAAACTCTTCTAGATATTAGCCTAGATGAAAAATTTGCAATTACTGCAACCAGAAACATAAGTAAATGGGATTTGATTAAATTATTAAGCTTCTTCATGGCAAAGGAAATAATCAACAGCGCACATAGACAACTTACAGAGTGGGAGAAAATATTTACGAACAATACATCCAATATAGGGTGATAATCCGACTCTACAAAGAACTCAAAAAACCAACAAGAAGAGGACAAAAAACCCTGTTAAAAAATGAGCAGAAGACATGGACACAAGTTTTACAAAAGAAGGGGCCAACAGACATATGAAAAAAATTCTCAACATCACTAATTATCAGAGAAAAACAAATTAAAACCACAATGAGATATCACCTTGTATCTGAATGGCTGGCTATCATTAAAAAGTCAAAAAACAATAGATGCTGGCATGGATGCAGAGAAAAAAGGAATGGTTATACACTGTCAGTGGGACTGCAAATTCACACAACCCCTGTGCAAATCATTATGGACATTTTTTAAAGAAATAAATATAGCTCTACCATTTGACCCAGCAATCCCACTACTGGGTATCTACCCGAAGGAAAAGATATCATTTTATCAAAAAGACACCTACACTTGAATGTTTATTGCAGCACAATTCACAATTGCAAAGATGCTAAATTAACCTTAGTGCCCATCAATTCATGAATGGATTAACAAATGTGTTTTTTATATATGTTACAATATATATAATGTATATATGTGTACACATGCATTTTTATATATAAAAATAAAACAGTAGTACTACTAAGCCATAAAAAGAAATGAATTAGTATTTTTTGCAGCAGTTTGGGTGGAACTAGATACTCTTATCCTAAGTGAAGTATCTCAGGAATGGGAAAAAGCAAAAACAAAAAACACCATGTGTACTCCCTAATAATTTGGAAGAAATTGTTGGGCACACATGGGCACAGAGAGAAGTAAAAATCATTGGAAATCATGAAGAAAGGAAGGTAGGGTAACGTAGGGAAGGGGTAAAAACTTACCTAACAGGCACAGTGAATACTACTCAGGTGATGGGCACATTAATAGCCCTGACTGAAGCATTATAAAACTATCCATGAAACAAAAACTTTTGTACCCTGTTAATATTTTGAAATACAAAATTAAATCACATAAACTTAAAATTAAATAAATCATATTAAAAACAAAGTTAATGCATAGTCAAAAAGGAGAAAGTATGAGTTTTATTTTATTTTTAATTGACATAATAATTGTAAACATTTATGCAGTAGAGCGTGATGTTTCCATGCATGTATACCTTGTGTAATGATCAAATTAGGGCAATTAGCATATTTATTTCCTCAATTACTTGTCTTTTTCTTGTAGTGAATACACTCAAAGTCCTCTCTTCTAACTATTTTGACAAGTACAATACAATTTTATTAACTTAGTCACCCTAATTTGCTAGAACACCAGCACTTATTTCTCCTAAATGTAGTTTTGTACCCAGTAACCACTCTCTCCATTCTTCCTACTCTCAACAGTCTCTGGTGACCACTATTCCAGTCTGTAATTCTACAAGATTAGTTTTTTACTTGATACATAATATTTTACATATTTATGGAACATATGTGATATTTTGTTGCATGTTTACAATGTGTAATGATTAAGTCAGCATATTTTGGTGTCCAACATCTTGATTATTTATCATATCTATGTTTTGGGAACATCTCAAGTTCTCTCTTCTAGTTACTTTGAAACATACAATGCATTGTTCTTAACTATAGTCATGCAACTCTGCTATTAAATGGTAGAATTCGTACTTTCAATCTACCTGTGTTTATTCTGATTGATGAAACTCCCTTCATCCCCTCCTCCCATAAACACACCCTTTCCATCCTCTGGTGTCTATCATTCTACTCTCTACCTCCATGAGATCAAGTTTTTTATCTCCCACACATTAGTGAAAGCATGCAATATTTCTGCTCTTGATTCATTTTACTTAACATACATCCTCCAGTTCCATCCATGTTGCTGCAAATGATATGATAGCATTTTTTATAGCTGAATAGTATTCTCTAGTGAATATATATACCACATTTTCTTTATCCATTTGTCCATTGATGGACACATAGGTTGATCCCATATCGTTGCTATTGTAAATAGTACTATAAGAGACATAAGGGTGCAGATATTCTCTTTGAGATATAGGTTTTCTTTCCTTTAAATAAATATTAACTAGTGAGATTACTAAGTCATATGACAGTCTGTTTTAATTCTTTTCAGAAGCCTTCAAAATATGTTTTTAAAATTTTTTTAAAATTTCAAAATGTTTTAAGGGGCTGTAAATATTTTTGTTACATATATTGTATAATGCTTAAGTTGGGACTTTTATTGTGCCCATCACCAGAATATTATTCATTGTACTAATAGGTAGTTTTTCCTCTCAACCATTCCTACATTCACCCTTCTTGGTATCCATTGTGTTTATATCTCTTTGTGCCCATCTGTGCCCATTGGTTAGCTCCCATTTATTAGAAAGAGAATGTGGGTTTTTTTTGTTTGTTTGTTTTTGTTTTCCATTCCTAGATACTTCACTTAAGATAATGGTCTCCAGTTCCACCCAAGTTGCTGTAAAATATATTATTTCATTCATTTTTATGGCTGAGTAGTACTCCATGGTATATATGTACCACATTTTGTTTATCCACTCATTAACTGATGGGCTCTTATGTTGATTCTCCATCTTCGTGATTGTGAATGTGTTGCAATAAACATTGACGTGCAAGTTTTGTTTTTTTTTTAAATAAAATGACTTATTTTCTTTGGGTAGATAACCAGTAATGGGATTGTTGGATCAAATTGTAAGTCTATCTCTATATCTTTTAGGAATCTCCATATTCTTTTTCATAGAAGTTGTACTTATTTGCAGTTCCACCAACAGTGAGTGGATAGGCGTTCCTTTCTTTCTGCATCCATTCTAGCATCTATTGTTTTGTGCCTTTTTAAAAATGGCCATTCTGACAGGGCTAAGGTAGTATCATATTGTAGTTTTCATTTGCCTTGTCCTGATGATTAGTGATATAGAACATTTTACATGTGTCTGTTAGACATTTGTCTGTCTTCCTTTGAAAAAATTCTTTTCATTTCTTTTGTCCACTTTTTATGAGGCAATTTGTTTTTTCCTTTGTTTGAGTTCTTTGTAGATTCTGAAAATTGGTTTTTTGTTGGATGTATAATTTGTGAATATTTTTACCCATTCTATAGGTTACTGTTTACTCTGTTAATTATTTCCTTCATTGTGCCAAAGCTTTATAATTTAATTAAGTTATATTTATTTACTTTTGTTGCTACTGTATTTGCCTTTGGGGTCTTTGTCATAAATTCTTTACTTAGGGCTATTTCTAGAAAAGCTTTTTGTACATTTTATCCTAGAATATTTTATGGTTTACATGTAAGTCTTTAATCCATCTTGAATTAACTTTTGTATATGCTGAAAAATATAGGTCCTGTTTCATTCTTCTGTGGGTGCCTATCTAGTTTTCCCATGACCGTTTATTGAATAGTGTGTCCTTTCCCCAGGATGTGCTGTTTGGTGTGTCAACGATCAGTTGGATTTAGGTAGATGGTTTTATTTATAGGTTCTCTATTTTATTCCACTGGGCTGTGTCTCTACTTTTATTACAATGCCATGTTGTTCTTGTTATTATAGCCTGGTAGTATAATTTGAAGTCAGATAATGTGACACCTCCAGACTTGTTATTTTTGCTTTGGATTGCTTTGGCTTTGGGCTTGTTTTTGGTTCTAAAAGAACCTTTGAGATCTGTGACATATGTCATTGGCATTTTGAGGATTGTGTTGCATCTGTAAATCAGTTTGGGCAGTATGAACACTCTCACTATGTTTGCTTTCCAATCCATAACTCGGTTTTTTCCATTGATTGTGACATCTGTTTCTTTCATTGTTTATAGTCTTGTATCTTTCACTCCTTGGTTTGTTTTGTGAGTTTTATTTGTCTTTCTAGCTGTTTGAATATATTGTCCTTGATATGACTTTCAATTTGAGTTATGGTATATGAAATGCATTGATGTTGTACATAGATTTGTAGCCTGATATTTGTGAAAAATTTATTTAATTTCTAGAAGTCTTTGTCTTTGTTTTAATATACAATCATATTGACCCTCTTTTTCATTTTAATATATTATATATTTAGTTAGTTATTTTTTTTGACCTAATTCTCTAGGAGGAGTCTCAACACTAGTTAATTAAAATGGTGACGTATGGCATTTAGCTTGTTTCAATTCTTTGGGGAATGCAAAATGGTACTTCCATTCTATCTGTCATAGGATGTGGTGCATGTTCTTTCCCATGTAGGCTTTATAATTTTAGGTGGTTTTTCTCTATGGCCTATTTGTTAGAGGTGTTTTATCTTGAAGTTTTGGTTTTATTGAATGCTTTTCTGATTATTGAGATGGTATTGTGGTCTTTGTTTCTGCTTCTGTTTATGTGGTAAACCTTACTTATTTATGTGCATATGTTGAACAAGTCTTACATCCCTGGATGAAACACAATTGATCATGGTGAATTATCTTTTGATATTTTGTTGAAATCTATTTGCTGTTATTTTGTTGAGGATTTTTGCATCTATATTTATAAAGGATATTGGTCTGTAGTTTTATTTTTTTATCCTTCTCTGGCTTTGATATCAGTGTGATACGGGCTTTGTAGAATGATTTAGGGATTATTTGCTCTGTCTTCGTATTATGGATTTTTTTTTTTAAGAGAGGTACCAGTTCTTTTTTTTTTAAATCAGGTATAATTTGACTGTAAACCTTTCTGTTCAGGGGCTCTTGTTTTGTAGATATTTGCTTCAATATCACTTCTTATTATTGGTCTGTTCAGGATTTCTATTTCTTTATTCAGTCTTAGAAGGTTGTGTTTTTCCAGGAATTTGCTCATTGTCTCTAAATTTTCTAGTTTGTGTGTGTAATGGTGTTTATAGTATTGAGTGTGATATTTTGTATTTCTGTGGCATGAGTTGTAATGTCTCCTTTTTCATTTCTGATTAAGGTTATTTGAGTCATTTTTCTTCTATTTGTGGTTAATATGACAAGTAGTCTATAGATTTTGTTTGTGTTTGTTAATAAACCCACAAGGGGGGTGTTGTTGTATAGGCAGTTAATTATTGAGACAGTAAGGATTCTTAAGGGGGAAAGGATTTATTTTAGTGGCTGCATCAATTGAGAGGGAAATTAACAATCCTCACTGTCTGAATAATTAACTTTCTATATAACAAACAACATTAAACCCCCCTTGTGGATTCATTAAAAATTAATATTATCAAAGGACGAACTTCTTAATTTTTGAGGCTTTGTATTGTTGTTATTATTATTATTAGTAGTAGTAGTAGTGTAGTAGTAATGGTAGTTTCCATTTCATTTTGTTCTGCTCTGAGGTTTGTTATTTCTTTTCTTATGCTGGCTTTGGGTTTGGTTTGTTCTTCTTATTTAGTTCCTTAACATGTGACATTAGTTTGTTAATTTTTTACTTCTCTGTATTTTTGATGTGGGTATTTAAGGCTATAAAATTTTCCATTAGGACTGTTTTTTCTGTATCACTAGATGTTAAAGGCTTGTGTCACCTTTGTCATTCAGTTTGAAGAATATTTGATTTCCCTCTTAATTTCAACATTGCCCCAAAGATCATTTAGCATCAGGTTTTTAAAATTTTTGGCTTTGTGTAGTTTTGACAGTTTCTCTTGGAATCAATTTCTAGTTTTATTCCAGTGTGGTCTGAGAAGTTAAATGACAAAATTTTGATTTTTCTGAATTTGCTGGAACTTTTTTGTGACTTAGGACACAATCAATCTTGGAAAATGTCCCATGTGCTGATGCAAAGACTATTCAGTAGTTTTAGGATAGAATATTCTGTAAATGTATGTTGGGTCCATTTGTCTAGACCCTCCTTTAAGTGTAGCATTTATTGATTTTCTTCTTTGATGATGTATATAGTTCTGTCAGGGGGTATTGAAGTTCCCAGCAATTATGTTGCTATGGTTTATTTTTTGTTTGGATGTTTGGAATCAGTAGAATTTTCTTTAAGAATCTGGAAGTTCCTGTATTTGGTGCATATATATTTAGGATTTTTATGTTCTTTTGTCTAATCATTCCTGTTGAACAAATCAGTTACTGAGTCAAAACTTTCAATCAATGGTGATTTAGTAAGCCAAGATTCTGAGAATGCATCCAGGAAAAACAGGAACCACGGACAAGTTGTGGCTATTTTTCTGAGGGGAATTTGGAACATTCACCATTTTAATAAGGCATACAGAGAGAAGGAAAAAGGCAAAGGGGAAAGGGAGGGATAAGGTAGTGGTTACATTCTTGTTAGGTCCAAGTAATCTACATATTACATAAAATAACAGAAAGAAGGAAGCATTAATTTTGTTGATGTCTCTGGGTTGGTAGGAAAATGTTTGATTCTGCCTTGTCTCCTGTTTTGTTACCTGTAAGATAAGCTTGTAATTCACTATAAGCATGGACTCCCATAGCCTTTCATTTTAGGTGCTATACATAGGTATAATTTGCATGTCCTTGCTTATGGAAGGTAACAAGTAATTTCCTTAATGAATGATCTGTAGGGCCAGTTCTTCACAAGTACTTTACCTTCTCTTTTGCATAAGAAGTTGGGCATGGCCCTGAGACTTTGATTTTCTTTTTACACTTTCTCCTGTCTTCAAAATCTTTCTGTGAAATTGTTGTAGAAGACGAGAGTTCATAATTTTATATACTTTTAAAAAATTGGGGAATCCCATGTCACTGAAAAAGTTCCTTTTCAGGAGATCGTATTCCTCAGAGGAGGAAAATTAAATCAAGAACTAATGTCAAAAAAAATCATAGGTAAATAAAACTTAAATATGATGCTAAAAGCTAGAGTGTAATAATGACTTCAGCATACTTTTTCTGAAACATAATTTTCTCATTCTAGCTTTCCATTTTTATTAGAGACAAATCATACTAAGACTAACTTATTTTCAAAACAATTTTAGTTCTATACTTGGTCTATTTTCATAAAGGGCAATAAGAATAATCATTGGCCATGTAAGTTTTTTTTTTAATTGTCTTTCCTGAAAGTTTTTTTTTTTTTTTTTAAGGAATTTTATGTTACTTAAAAACTCTCAAACCATGCCAGGGATTTAACTTTCTGTAGACACCTGTGTGAATTAAGTAAATTCCTCTTTATTCAAGGGTATAAAGTTGAGGTTCCTGGAAACTGTCAAAAAGTGACATTTTTTACTTAGCATAGATCACAAAATGTTATGTTGATGGAAAAGAAGCTGAACCTCTAAAATAATTTTAAAGAGGTTTATACTGAGCCAAATTTGAGGACCATGACTTGGAGCCACACCCAAGAAGACTTGAACAAATGGACTTGCTGTGGTTGAGTTACAGTTTGGTTTTATACATTTTAGGGAGATAGGGATTACAGGTAAAGTCATAAATCAATACATGGAAGGCACACATTGGTTTGGCCTGAAAAGGTGGCCATCTGGAAGCAGGGGCTTAGAAGATATAGGTGGGTTTAAAGACGCCTTGACTTGTAATTGGTTAAAAAATGAAGCTTTATCTAAAGGCTTGGATGTTTTAGATAAGGAATTGACAAGCCACTGGACTTATGTTTGTTGTGTAAGTTGAGGATCTGCAGGTTGGTCTTGCATAGCCTTAGGCCTGTTGATGAATTACAAAGGGTATCTCCAAGAAGGAAGGGGGCCATGGGGAGGCATGTCTGACCTCCTCCTCCTGGCAGACAGTTTAGTTTTAGGCTATCCTCTTGGCCAGGAGGGGGTCCATTCAGTCAGCTGGTGGGGGAGAAGCCTTTTATTTTATTTTAGTTCACAGTTATAGATAAGGTATCAGGTCAGTATTTTTTCCCAGAGGGTTTTTTTAATTGGTCTTATAGAGCCAACATAATTTCTCAAAGCAGTGTGGGTATATTTGAAAATATGGCATTCCAGTCAAAGCCTTGGTAAAATAAGCATCTCTAATTTTGTTCTATTAAAAAAAAAGGTTCTTCTTATCTGATGCAAATAGCTATATTACCATAAAATAAGCAAGCGTATTAATAGTTTCCAGATTCTAGAGAAATCAAGTAAAGAAAAAAATTTGTTCTAAGTTGTTTACAAAATATACTCTACCAATTTGTTTTAAGCTAAAAATATCTCAAAAGAAAAAATATTTTCTTACCTTCTGGAAAACAGAACATAAAAAAATTAGCAATGCTTTAAAAAAATGGTCAAAAAATTAGTTCAGTCCCATTTAATAAACTTTTGTTCTGCTTAAGGTTGGGTTAGCAATCCTCATAAATGTATTTTTTTTTTTATTAAGGTAAGCCTTCTTTAAAGCCTGGAGGGCATCTAGCTGAGGTGTTTAGATGTTAAACTAAAAGCATCTTCAATTAAAGTGGCAGTAGTTTTCATACAGAGAAACAAATAATATATTTAGAAACAGTTTACCCTGGAGTTTGTACATCACAAGGTGGTGTTGTAGGGCCTCATGAAAAAGATGGTGACACTTTCATTGAGTCCACATCAGAAATATGTAAGAAGAGTTTGAAAACATTGTTTGGAGGCTTGTGGCCAGGAAAGAATTTAGTATTCAGTACAAATTGTATTGGTACGTCCCAATCAAGTTCATTGCCCACTGCTTAAGAGAAAGTCAATATGCTGAGATAGCAGAGTTTACAGCAGAGAAATAGTGTAATATTGTGAGGAAATGGGGGAAATTTCTCAAATTTATCTCCTTAAAAATTTTGGAGGAAGGGTTTAAAAACACAGTTTGGTGGGCAAAAGGCTAGACAATTTAGTCTGCTAATTGGCTGGGTTTGGGGTGGAAACATAAGAGTGTAGAAATTCTCTCCTTTGCTGAATCAGTTCTTAGGTGCTGGGTGCAATATGAATTGAAACAGTTCCTCAGTATGGGCCACTGGTCTAGGTGGGTCAGCCATTCCACCAAAATGCAGGTCCTGGAAGATATCTCAGAAACTAGGCTTACATTCCCAAGAGAGTGATGTTATCAATGGGGAAAGTTAAGAATCTTTAGGGCCATCAGCTATGTATCTCCTGAGTAGCAGTTATGGGAAAACAAACTAGGGGACAGTGGCTGGTTATTATCATTATTTTTAGTTATGCTTGTGTCTTTGCAAAGTTTAGTCCTTTACCACAGTTCTTGCCTTGCACCCCTTTATTAACTTGTAAAGGGTGGTTGCAATCCCCCACTGGGCTTCTCCCAATCTCATTCTTGATATGTGGACTAATGAGAAAGGAAAAGCAGATGATTAATCTGGCTTCTTTCTGCTGACAAGGAGTTTATTTGGGGTTGGGCCCAGGTTAAGAGGTATGAAACTGTTCTGCAGTTGTATGCAGGTATTCACAGGTGCTATGTTTCAGGCCTAAGGTTTGCATGATTAATACAGGCCTTAACACAATAAAGTGAACAGTTGACTATAAGATAGATAATAAGTCCTAGGATAAGGAGCAAGAGCCCTAGCTTCTAGAGTCCCTGTAGAACTGATCTGAAGTTTTGGGGAATCCAGGTGAATAATCCCCAAAACCAATCAGGTGTGGGGTCACTAGTAGAGCCATGTTGTAGCCATAGAGCTTGTTGGGAAATATTTTCTATTCAGGTATTCATTTTTACTGATATATTTATATAGCTAAAACAGGTAGTGTTTTACACCACAGAGACTCCCACTTGTTTAGCCAAAACAGGTAATCTAGCACTACTGGGTTATCTAGGACTACCTGGGCTAGACAGTGGAAGTATTTTTGTTGAGACCTAAGGCTCTCTGCAGTTGCTTCTGAGATAAGTCCTAAAGTCACAGACAGATTTTTAATCACTTCTCTATTGGCACATACTTTGCAGGCAGGGAGAAGTATTCCCAGCAATCTTTGCTACCAGGTGTCCTGGGATCTTCCTGGCAACTCTTTCTTCAGAGATCAAGGGAAGGAAATGGATTAACTCTCAGTTAACCTTTTCTAGCTCAGGTATGGAAGGACCTGACTCCATTAACAGAGTCTCTCTTTGGATGCAAATCTACTCCCAATCATACACACAAAAGACAGCTTTGCAGTGTTATTTCTGTGGCAGCCATTCCAAAATATGTCAAAAAGATATATTTGGGGGTAAAATACTTCTAATTTCTATCAGTCCCTTCTTTGAAATTAAAAGGTTTTACACATTGAAAGCCAAGATGTTATCTTAGGACACAGAAATGGGGGGGGGGGAACAAAATTGGACCAAATTTAAATGTATCATCCTGTATCTTTTTGGTCAGTCTCTTAGTCCTGTGAGCAGATCAGTTTGGCTAAACAGTTGTGTCTCATTTCATGATCTGGCATTGCAGATAAGTTTTCAAACAGAAGAAAAGCAAGAGTTGATTTATGAAATGGTTCATAAAGCAGTTTTGAAGAGTCTAGAGGGCATATAGCTGACATGTCCATGTTAAACAAAGGATATTTAGATAAAGTGGAAGTGGGCAGTGGTAATCTGACAGTTTTTTTTTCACCTGTGGTTTTTTATGTACCGAGGTATGCTTGCAGGTTCTCAGGAAAAGATAGTGGTGATTTAATAGAGTCTGAGCGATAAAATGAAAAAAAAAAAAATTTTGAAAATGTTATCTGGAAACTTGTAGCCAGAAAAGAATTCTGGATTCAGTGTAAGTTGTAGGCAAATAACAAAAACTCAAAACGGTAGACAAGCCTAGAATAAAATAATATGTGGACTATAGTTTCTTATTTCTTAACCATTTTTTCTCTCTTCAGTTTCCTATTTTTTTTTTTTGAAGATGAATCATAGTAGGATCAATGTACTTGTGAAAATAAACTTTACTCTCATTACACTTGTCCTGGTTATTTGTTTAAAGTGCAGTAAGAACAATTATTAGCTGTATGAACTTTTATTTTTAAAAAGTGGCTTTACTGGAAATTTTTTATAAGGAATTTTAGGTTAGACTTGGTAGCCTTTTGAGTCAAGCCAAGGATTTATTTATGCCATTAGATACTTGTATGAATTGATAAATTTCTCTTTCCTTGAGGTCCCAAAGTAATTTGGAGTTCCTGGACCTGTCAGAAAGTGACATTCTTTACTTACCACAGATCAGGAAATGTTATTAATGAGGTACTGGCCAGTTTTTCCAAGGGGCTTATAAAGTCAACCTTAATTCCTTAATGAAGCCTGGCTACCTCTGAAAATATTCCATTCAAGTCAAAGACTTGGTAGGATAATGAATATCTTTCATTGTGTCCTATTATAGAAAAAAGCAGATTCTTATTGAACTTCTGCAAATACCCATATTGCCATAAATTAAGAATACTTACAAATAGTTTTCAAATTCTGGAGAAATCAAGCAGTGAGAAAAATAAATATTTCAAATTTTGCTTATAAATATATAGTTTGTTGTAAGCTATAAATATCTCAAAAGAAGGGGAAATATTTTCTTGACTTCTGGAAAACACAACGCAAAAGGAATCAGCAATATTTCAAGGAAAAAGTGAAAAAAATTAGTTCAGTCCCATGTAATACATTTCTGTTCTGCTTGAGGTTCAGTTAGAAATACTCACGGACACATTAGCTTTTTAAATAAAGTTCTGGAAGTTTGTTTTGTTTTAGTACAATAGTATTTAATCTCCAAAGTTATCAGAAACCTGTATTCCAGAGAACTTGTCACTCCTTTCCATGACTTTTTTTTGAAAAAGCAAACTTTGGACTGCAGCCAGTTAAAAAAAAACACTTTTTGAGAAGAATTAAAGTAAAATAATAATTGTGTGTGGGTAGCGAAAGTCTTAGAATAGCCATAGTTAAATAAAAAATTGACAAAGAAAGTTGGTTAGTTTTGTGACAAAACAATTTAACATAATAACCATAATTATTACTAATAACATACTCCAAGACATATCAGAATTTTAGGAATCTTATACAGTATTGGAACAGATATTTATAATATATTTATATAAATACAACCCAAAGAAAGTTAAACACAACTTCATATTTGACAATGTTTCCTGTATAGTTTATAGTACCAAGTGGGCCTAATAAGTTTCTCTTGGACTTTTAGTGGCTTTACTATTATAAACAAGATTGAGGTTAAAAGGACTGGATTTAGAATTTTGTTTTTGGAAAGTTTGTCAGATATTACAGGTTTAAAACATTTGTTGAAATAGATTCACAAGTCACTATAAAATAATGGTGATTTATTTAACCAAGAGTGATAGGCATCAAAAGACCCTAAAGGTGATAAAGGAAGATATATGGGTATAAACTTTAATTCTTTTAAAGTTTAGTTTTTCTATTATAGTCAAAAGCCTAATAAAGACAACACAGAGATTATCTTGATAAAACATAAAACCTTTGTTTCTTTTAGTCCAGTTAATGAAGAGGTAAAGAAAAACATTCTGTAGTGAAGTTTCTTTTAATTAAAAAAAAAAACAGTTTATAGAATTAAAATTAATACACATGTACTTTCATTAACAGCAAATTAATATTTTGAGAAAACTTTGTTTTAACCAAAATTTTAAAAAAATTATAGCCAACTTGATAACATACAAATTCCTTCATAAATTTTCTTTCATGAACTTTATCTCAACTTGCAGAGAACATCTGCAACATTCTTAAGCTTTTTGTTTTGTACTAAGTTTTCCTTTTTTAAATAAGTACTTATTTTATCTTAGGGCAAAAGTTTGCCATACAAGATTCTTTCTTATACAATATTATTCTCCTTTCTTCCTTACTAAAAATATATCTCAGCACTTATAGCCTTTTTACATCTATTTCTCTTATTTCACTAGTAACTTTTTACTTTCTTTTTATTTTCTTTCTAAATCTATATTTTGAATTAAGCTTTAAATGACCCTGAATTAGATAAAATTATATATCTTTTATCAATAATAACACATTTTATACTTCCTTTATAATTTTTCTTATAAAAACATACCTTAGTCTTTATATTTAGGATCACATGTATTGAATAGAATTCTTATTTTTACTAGTATTAGATTTTACTGAAAACTTAAGAAGTGGGAAAACATGAATTATCTGTCATAAAACACTTGTGAAACAGAATCACAGGTTTCTATAATGTTACAGTCATTCACTTAGCCAAACTGACAATTAAAAGATTTTAAAAGGAAAAAATCTTAGTCTTTTATAGAAAGGAGACTCAATTTCCCACAATCATATTAAGACCTAATATGGACAAACTAAAATTCAAGTTAATAAGGGAGAAAACTGAATCTGTTTCTCTTTCTCTCTCCTTCCCTCCCCATTTTTTTTTTGCAGTTTATTCAAAAGGTTAACAATTTTTTTTTGTTATTTCTACAATAGCATGGGAAAATCTTGTTCAAAAGAGAAAACCAAATTTTATCTTTGCATTAGTGTATTAATGGTAAAGTTAATTTTAATAAAATCTTATAAACAAATACGTCTAACTTTAATCAATTCGACCATAGTTAATATTTTTGAAACCTTTGCTTTATATACCTGGGTGCTCCTGTGTTGGGTGCATAAATGTTTAGGATTGTTAAATCCTCTTGTAAGATTTTTCCCTTCACCACTATATAGTGTGCATTTTTGTCCTTCTTTACTTTTGTTGCTTTAAAGTTTATATCATTGGAAATAAGGATGGCTACTCCAGATTTCTTTTGGTTTCCATTAGCCTAGAAAATTGTATTCCATCCTTTCCCCTTGAGTCTGAATGCGTCTTTGTGTGTAAGGTGTGTTTCCTGAAGACAACAGATACTTGGCTTGTATTTTTTAATCCAGTCAGCCAGCCTATGTCTCTTCAACGGACAATTTAAGCCATTCACATTTATTCAGAGAATTGATATTTGGGGTAAATTTCTGATTATTCTATTGGTAGTGTCTTTTGTTTTACCTCTTGCATCATTGTGGAATCTGGTTTCTGGAGTTTTAGCTTTTGCGTAGTTTTGCATTGGTGGGTGTCTGTTGTGCTGGTTAGTGTACAATGCAGGTCTAAGCACTTCTTGCAAGGCTGGTCTGGATTTCGCAAATTCTATCAGTGATTGCTTTTCTGGAAACTTCTTTATTTCTCCCTCATATAAGAAGCTTAGTTTGGCAGGATCCAGAATTCTGGGTTGGCCTTTGTCTTGTTTTAGGAGACTGATGATGTCTCCCCATTCCCTTCTGGCTTGTAAGGTTTCAGCTGAGAAATCTGCAGTTAATCTGATCGGTTTCCCTTTATAGGTTACCTGCTCTTTTCGTCTTACAGCTCTGAGGAGTGCCTCTTTTGGGTTTACTTTGGTCAGTCTAATAATTATGTGGCTGGTGAATGCCTTTTCGCATTGAGTCTCCCAGGAGCCCTGTGTACTTCTTATACTTGGATATCGCGATTTCTGGCTAAGCCATGGAAATTTTCCTCTACTATTCCTTCAAATAGATTTTCCAGCCCATGCGAATTTTCTTCCTCTCTGTCAGGGATACCTATGATCCTTATGTTTGGCCTCTTTACATAATCCTACATTTCTTATATGCTTTGTTCGTGCCTCTTGTTTTTGTGTTCTTTCTCTTCGACTGATTTATTTAGCACATAGAAGTTGTCTTCTAGCTCTGAAATTCTTTCCTCTGCATGGGCTAGCCTATTTGTAAGGCTTTCCACTGTGTTTTATAGATCCTTGAATGCTTCTTTCATTTCTAGTATTTATTTGATTTTTCCGTAATAATTCTATTTCTTTGGAGAATTTTTCATTCATTTCTTGCATTTTCTTGTGGTTTCTTTGTGCTGGGATTCAATTTTCTCTTGAATTTCATTCAGCTTTCTTAAATCCATAAATGAAATTCCTCCTCTGTCATTCTACCCATTTCATTTGAGTTGTATCCATTGCTGAGGAACTGATGGTTTCTTTTCTTTTCTTTTTTTGTTTTTTTGTTTTTTTGGGGTTTTTGTTTTGTTTTGTTTTGTTTTTTATTTCAGAATATTATGGGGGTACAACACTTTGGCTATATATATTGCCCATGCACTGCCCGTGTCAGAGCTACAATCGTGGTCATCCCCCAAACTGTGCTTCCCACATCCATTCAGTGAGAGTTTTTCCTATCCCCTCCACCCCTCTCCCTGATGATTTCTTTTGGGGGTGACTTTTCACTCTGATTTTTCACATTTCCTGAGTTATTTTGCTGGTTTTTTCTCATCTGCCCTCTTGCTTGAGAGCTGGGGGTGTTAGGGCTAGTTTATAGCCCTGTCTCCAAGCCCTCAAGTTTCATTCCTTGGCAGAGCCAGGGAGAGGAGTAGTGGCCTGTATTGCCTTAGGGGTATTTTAGCAAGTTTTGTAGATTTTGGGTTATCTCTGACCTTTTGTCTTCTCTTCTTCTTCTTATTTTCATATAGAATTGTTTCTTTTCTATCTAGTAGTCTAAATTACATATATTAATTGTAATTCCATTTCTTTTTTTTCCCAGAATATTACAGGAGTCAAAATGTTTTAGTTACATAAATTACTTTTGTACAGTTTGAGTCAAAGTTTTAAGTGTGTTCCTCACCCAGATAGTGTGCATTTTACCTGTTGGGTGTGAAATTACCCATCCCTTCATCCCTCCTCCCACTTGCTTCATTTCCATTGAATTTTACTACCATATGTACACATGAGTGTTCATCATTAAATTCCAATTTAATAGTGAGTATATATGGTATTTGTTTTTCCATTCTTGCTATACTTCACTTAAGAGGATGGTCTCCAATTTCATCCAGGTTTTTACAAAAGGTATTCATTTACCAATGCCAATTCATAAAAAGTTAAAGTAATTTTGAACAGTTATCAGTCCCCAATTTTTGTTAGCACACCTAAATACATGCGGTTTTCTACATCATACAAATGTAAGATGTCAAGGTATGTAAGCTTAAACTTAAACTTAGCAATTAATGTTTTAATATTATATGTTATAAATGATTCAGACATTTTATTATCCTATTTAACTTAACATAACATGACTTTAAGAATTTACATTACTGAAAATGATTTTGAAACCACAACATAAGTACCCTCTCTAATGCTTTTCCCAGTACTCTTAGGCCTCATGTAGCCATGAGAGATCAATTATGGTTATGATGTACAGGACCTATCTGTGTCCTCAGTTTATATACCAGATGCAGAGTTCAAGATAGAACACAGGATACCTGGAGGATCCAATTTCTTCTAGAATAGACAGGGGAAAAAACTGGGGCAGCAAAGAGGGGGCCATATTGTGCTAGATTGTGCCCAGTAGCTGCTGGTCTAGGCATTGAGAACATGTCTCCAGTCCTCACCATGGTCCCCTAGCCAGACCCTAGAATCCAGAGGCTAAAATCAAGCAAAATTTAAATATCACAGAAGCAACAGCTTTATTAACTTAAAGTATCTAAACTTTAATAAAAATTTTATTTTTTAAATTTGAGAATATTATGGGGGTACAAGTATTTTGATTACATAATTTGCTTTCATACAGTTTGATTCAAAGTTTTAAGTGTGCCCGTCACCCAGATAGTGTGCATTGTACCTATTAAGTATGAATTTACCCATCCGTTCTGCCTCCCCAACCGCCTGCTTGATTTCCATTGAGCTTTATTTTCATATGTGCACATAAAGTGTTGAGCAATTAGTTCCAATTTAGTATTGAGTATAACTGGTGTTTTTTTTCCATTCTTGCAATACTTCACTTAGAAGAATGATCTCTAATTCCATCCAGGGTGTTATGAACGATATTAGATCACCTTTATTTTTTATGGCTGAGTGGAACTCCATAGTACACACATACCACATTTTGTTAATCCACTCATGTATTGATGGGCACTTGGGTTGTTTCCACATCTTTGCAATTGTGAATTGTGTTGCTATAAATATTCAAGTGCAAGTGGTTTGTTTTTTTTTTATATAGAATGTCTTATTTTCCTTTGGGTAAATATCTAGTAGTGGGATTGCTGGGTCAAATGGTATTTCTACCTCTAATTCTTTGAGGTATCTCCATATTACTTTCCATAGAAGTTGTACTAGTTTGCAGTCCTACCAGCAGTGTATAACTGTTCCTTTCTCACTGCATCCACACCAGCATCTGTTGTTTCAGGACTTTTTGATAAGAGCCATTTTCACTGGAGTAAGGTGATGTCTCACTGTGGCTTTGATTTCCTTTACCCTAGTGATTAGAGAGATTGAGCATTTTTTCATATGTTCGTTGGCCATTACTCTATCTTCATTTGAAAGCTTCTGTTCATGTCTTTTGCTCAATTTTTAATGGTGCTGTTTGATTTTTTCTTGCCAATTTGCTTGAGTTCTTTGTAGATATTGGTTATCAGCCTTTATTGGATGTATAGCATGCAAATATTTTCTCCCATTCTGTAGGTTGTCTATTTGCTCTATCGATTTGTCTCCTTGGCTGTGCAGAAGCTTTTTAGTTTGATCAGGTCTCATTAATTTATTTTTGTTATTGCAGTGATTGTTTTTGAGGTCTTCTTCATAAATTATTTGTCTAGGCTGATAACTATAAGAGTGTTTCCAACATTTTCTTTTGGAATTCTTACAGCTTCATGACTTAGGTTTAAGTCTCTTCTACATCATGAATTAATTTTTGTGAGTGGTGAGAAGTGTGAACCTTTTTCAGTCTTCCACATGTGCCTATCCAATTTTCCCAGCACCATTTAATGAATAGAGATCCTTTTTTATATTGTATGGTTTTTTTTTCTGCTTTCTTAAACCTCAGATGCCTATATGAGAATGGTTTTATTTCTGGTTTCTGTGCTCAGATCCATCGGTCTATCTCTCTGTTCTTGTGCCAGTACCATGCTATTTTGATTACTGTAGCCTTGTAGTATAAAGTAAAGCTTAAAGTCTCATACTGATGCCTCCTGACTTGCTTTTTGGCTTAAGGTTGCTTTGACTATACAGGGTATTTTCTGGTTCCATATGAGCATAGAATTATTTTTTCTAGATCTGCAAAAAATGATGTTGGTATTTTAATGACTGCATTGAATCCGTAAATCACTTTGTGATATATAGACATTTTAATAATGTTGAATCTGCCTATCCATGAGTATGATATGGTTTTCCATTTTTTTACATCCTCAGCAATTTCCTTCCTCAGTGTTTCATAGTTCTCCCTGTAGAGGTCTTTCACCTCCTTGGTTAAATATATTTCTAGATATTTTACATTCTTTTTTGCTATTGTAAAGGGTATTGAGTTTTTATTTGATTCTCAGCTTAACTGTTGTTGGCATGTAGGACTGCTATTAATTTGTGTACATTGATTTTGTATCCTGAGACTTTGCTAAATTTATTTATCAATTCCAGGAGTCTTGTGGCAGAATCTTTGGGATTTTGTAGATATAAGGTCATATCATCAATAATGAGTGATAGTTTGACCTCTCTGTCCTGACTTAGATACACTTGATTTCCTTCTTTTGCCTGGCTAGGGCTTCTAGTATTATCTTGATTCAAAGTGATGACAGTGGGCAACCTTGTCTGGTTCCAGTTCTAAGTAGGAATGCCCTCAATTTTTCCCTACTGAGGATGATGTTGGCTGTGGGTTTGTCATATGTGGCTTTTAGCATTTTTAAGTAGGTCACATTTATGCCTATTTTGTTAAATGTTCTGATTATAAAAGGGTGTTGAATTTTGTCAAATGCTTTTTCTGCATTTATTGAGAGGATCATGTGGACTTTGTTTTTACTTCTATTTATGTGGTGAATAACATTTGTAGATTTGTTTATGTTGAACCATCCCTGCATGTTCGGATGGATCCTAGTTGGTTGTGATGGATTATTTTTTTAATTAGCAGCTGAATTTGATTTTCTTGGATCTTATTGAGAATTTTTGCATTTATATTCATAATGGATATTGGTCTGTAGTTTCTATTTTTGTTGAGTCCTTTTCTGGCTTTGGTATCATAGTGATGTCAGCTTCATAAATGTGTTGGGGAACATTCCTTTCTTCTCAATGTTGTGAAATAATTCTGCAATATGGGCACCAGTTCTTCTTTGTAACTCTGGTAATTCAGGTGTGAAACCATCTGGTTTGAGACTTTTTTTTTTTTTTTTTTTTAGATATTTGTATCCCTGCTTCAATTTGTACTTGATATTGGTCTGTTTAGGAATTCTATTTCTTCCTGATTGACCTTAGGGCGGCTGTGAGTTTCTAATTATTTGTCCATTTCCTCCATGTTTTCAACTTTATGTGTATAGAGATTTTTATATTATTCCAAGATAGTATTTTGTGCTTCTGTGGTATCAGTTGTAATTTCTCCTCTTTCATTCATGATTAAGCTTATTAGGGTCTCTTCTTTTTTGCTTCTGGTTAATTTACCAAGATGGGTGTCAATTTGTTTTATCTTTTCCAACTAACAACTTTTTGTTTTATAATCTTCCATACAGTACTTTTATTACTGAATTTGTGTAGTCCTTTTCTGATCTTGGTTATTTCTTTTCTTCTGCTTGGTTGGCATTGGTTTGCTCATCTATTTACAGTTCTGTGAGATGATCCATTGGATTGTTGATTTGTGGTCTTTTTGTATTTTGGGTGTAGGCACTTATGGCTGTGAATTTTCCTCTCTGGGCTGCTTTAGCTGTATTCCACAGATTTTGATAACCTGTGTCCCCTTTATCATTTAGTTCATCTTTGATTTAGTAAATCTTTTGATTTCCATCTTAATTTCCTCTTTGGCCTGACTATTGTTCAGTGGTAGGTTGTCTAGTTTACATGATTTTGTGTAGATATGAGTGTTTCTATTGGAATTGATTTATAATTTTATTCCACTGTGGTCTGAGAAGATGCATGGTATAATTTCAAGCTTTTTAAAATTGTTGAGACATATTTTGTAACCTGGGATATTACTAGTCTTAGAGAATGTCCCATAAACTGATGAGAACAATGTATATTCAGTGGTTTGAGGTAGAATGTTCTGTAAATGTCTGTTAGGCCCAATTGTTCTAGAGTTCTGTTGAAGTCCATTGTTTCTTTGTTTATTTTCTGTTTGGAAGAGATGTCCAGTTCTGTCAGGGGAATGTTGAAGTCCCCATCTATTATAGTGCTGCTGTTTATCATTTTGTTTAGGCCAAGTAGGATTTGCATTATAATTTTGGGTGCACCTGTGTTAGGAGTGTCAATAATTAGAATTGTTATGTTTTCTTATTGAATTCCCTTTACCATGATATAATGACCATCTTTGTCTTTCATTACTTTTGTTGATTTGAAAACTGTTACCTGATGTGAGAACTTCTACACCACCCTTCTTTTGGTTTCCATTTTTGTGGAATATTGTTTTTGTTTCCTTCACTTGGAATTTGAATGAGTCCTTGTGGGTTAGATGAGTTTCCAGGAGACAGGAGATACTTGGCTTGTAATTTTTTATCCATTTAGCCAGCCTATGTCTCTTCAGTGGGGAGTTCAAACCCTTCACATTATTGAAAGAATTTATACATGGGGTGGATTTCTGTTCTTCTGGTTGAGTAGAACTTTGTTGCTTGTTTTATCTCTTGAGCCATTGTGGTATCTGGCCTTTGACCTTTACTTTTTGGGTGTTTTTACAGTGGTGGGTGTCTATTGTGCTGATTCACATGTAATGAATTTCTGAATACTTCCTGCAGGGCAGGTCTTGTCTTGACAAATTCCTTCAGTGTTTGCTTTTCTGAGAAAATCTTTATTTCACTGTCATATACAAAACTTGGTTTTGCAGGATACAGAATTCTAGGCTAGCCATCATTCTGTCTGTGATGAATGAGAATGGGGCCTCGATCTTTTCTGGCATGCAAGTCTCATTTGAGAAGTCTTCAGTTAGTCTGATTTGTTTTTCTTTGTAAGTTTCCTGCTGCTTTCACCTTATGCCTTTTAGGAGATCCTCTTTCATCTTTATTTTAGCTAGTCTAATGACTATCCCTCATAGTGTTTGCCAGTTGCAATGAATCTCCCAGAACTTTATTGAGCTTCTTGTACCTGGATACATAGATTTCTATTAAGGCCAGGGAAATTTTCTTTGGTTATTCCCTCAAGTAGGTTTTCCAACCCCTGTGTCTTTTTTTCTTCACCCTCAGGGATGCCAGTGATTCTTACGTTAGGCTTCTTTACATCATCCCACATTTCTTTAAGTTTTGCTTATTTCTCTTATCTCTCTGCTCTATCTCTGTAACTGACTTGTTTTATTGAAGGCATTGTCTTCAAGCTCTGAGATATTTCTTCTGCCTGATCTAACCTATTCTTAAGGCTTTCCATTGTGTTCTGTAATTTTTTGAATGAATTCTTCATTTCTGGAAGTTCTGTTGAATTTTTCTTTAATATTTCATTTATGTAGTGAATTTTCATTTATTTCTTGCATTGTTTTTGTTATTTCTTTGTGTTGGCTTTCCATTTTATCTTGAATTTTACTGAGCTTCCTTACAGTCCTTGTTCAAAATTCTACATCTGTCATTTCAATGTTCTGATTTTGGTTGGTATCCATTGCTTGAGCACTGGTGTTCCCTTTTGAGGGTGTCTTTTCATTTTGATTCTTCATACTTCCATAGTTCTTTTGCTGATTGCTTCTCATCTGCTACAGCTGTTGCTTCTTACTTTTGGAATTTCTTTTGTTTAGATAATGACATGCCCAGTTTAATCTGTGAGCTAGTAGGTGGTGCTTGTGGGTAAGAATCAACTGCACCATGTATCATGAGTCAGTAAATGCAGTAGAAAGAGGTTCACATTGACCTCCTCTCAGTAGGTGGAGCTTGTTGGGAGGAAGAAGCAACAGTGTTGTTTTTGGACCTTGTGACAAGCTCTAGTCCCTTCAGAGAACCTCTGTAATGCCTCAGGTGTTGGATAGGGCCCTGGAATTTCCCAGTGGGTCCTTATTCTCCACTACATCAGAGGCAAGTTTGGGAGTGAGGCTGGGGTGGGTGGTGGAGTGAGGGTTGGCATGGCTGGATTGGGTGAGCCTGCCCTCAAGCTCCACAAATGCTTTTAGCAGGGATGAAAGGTCTGCCCCCAGCATCTGGGCAAAGCTGCCAGGAAGGGGCTAAAATGGCCCCACTGACCCAGAAAGTCTGTGTGTGGATGTGGGCCTTTTTTCTGCCCTCAACCAGCAATCTGGAGCAGGCTTTGCTCCTTTCCACCCTCTGCTATTCCATGGCTTCTCCTGGACCTCTGCTGCAGAGCAGGATCTCAAGCCTACTGAGCTCCCTTACAAGTGTGATGTGGACGAGAAGATTCCCTGTCCAGGATCCCAGCATAAGCTGGGAATGTGGCCCTTTCATGAGAGAAGGTGTGCTCCATGAACATGCCACAAGTAGGTCCCACATTGCATTCTCTTCCCTGATCTGCCCCCTGCAGGAACCCACACATCATGGAACTAATTCACAAATATCCCCTCTGTTTCCCCAGTCAATGCAATTTAGAACTGGTTGTATGGGATCTGGCCTGTGGGACTATCCCTGGGGCCCCAGAGATCAATCCCTGACCATGCCATGTAGAAGGATTCTGGTCCCAAGTCACCTATGAGGTACCCAAGCTGGTTCTATGTCCCTCTGTCTCAGAGTGTGCCCTGCTGTGCTGGGTCACTGGGAAAGGAGTAGCAAGGAAGGCTAGTGGGCAGAGAGCTCACATCCAAGCACCCCACAGTCTGCTGTTGGACTCCAAAAGGAAAGGTCTGAGCCACATTTCCTATGGAAGTCTCCCTGTGTTGCCTCAATTGTCTTTCTTGGCAGCCATGATGGGGGGAAGGGAAGGGAAGAAAAGAATCTGGGTGGACGAGGGCCCACACTCTTCATTTCTGAACCTCTCTCTGGGAGACAGTTCACCCAGAATGACCAGGCTCTGGAGTCATGCAGATCACCCGGGACCCACTGGACTTCTGTGGATCATGCCGTCTGGGTCAGCATTGGGAAATGTCTATGTGGGGACAAGCAAGATGGAACCTGAGGGGTTGAAGCCCCCTGGGGAAGACAAAGGTGCCTTTTGGGTAGAGAAGAAATATAGTGCGTGCCATTGGGCTTGGGTCTATGGGATGTGAGGTGCCTCAGGGGTTCTGGGAGACTGGTGCCCTGTCTGCAAGAAGCTCCTCTCTTGCTGGCAACAGCAGTCTTTGTGCTCATGTGGGCAGATGGTCTCTCCAGAAGCTGAGGAGCCCACCAACAATCCAAGATGCAGGGGAGGGGAATGTTAACTACTTCACCTATCCTTCTCACTTGTCTCCAGGCCTCTCAGAGCTTAATTCCACTTAATGCCTTTCTCCCTCCATATCTTCTCTGCAATCTCTTCATGTGGAGTCTTCTGTAGGCTCAGGCACCATACCTTCAGACTCTTATCCCATCTTCATTTGTCTGTCTGTTTTTTCTCTTTCATCTAAAACTTCTCCTTACAGAGACACTCTGGCTGGTGGTGTCAAAATACCATATTAAAAAAAAAAAACTTCTCCTTTTTCATTTCTCATTGAACTTTTTAGTGTCCTTTTTTTTTTCATTCCTCATTAATCTAGTGATAGGTCTGTCAATTTTGTTTATCTTTCCACAGTACCAACTTTTTGTTTCATTTTTCTTTTGTGTAATTCTCTTGGAATCCATTTCACTTAGTTCTGCTCTGATCTTACTTATTTCTTTGGGTTTGGGGTTGGTTTCATCTTCCTTTTCCAATTCCTTGAGGTAATTCATTAGATCGTTCATTTATGATCTTTCTGTCTTTTGGATTTAGGCATTTAAGGCTATAAATTTTCCTGTTAGGACTGTTTTTGCAAAATCCTACAGATTTTGGTAACTTGTGTCTCCTTTGTCATTTAGTTTGAAAAATCTTTTGATTTCTATCTTAGTTTCCTTCTTAACCCAATAATCATTCAGCAGTAGTAGGTTGCTCAATTTCCATGACTTTGTGTAAAGTTGAGGGTTTCTGTTGGAATTGATTTGTAATTTTATTCCACTGTGGTCTGAGAAGATACACAGTATAGTTTGTATTTTTAAAAAATTTGTTGAGGCATATTTGGTGGCCTATGGTGTGATCAATTTTGGAGAATGTTCCATGAGCTGATGAGAATGACATATATTCAGTAGTTTTGGGGGTAGAATGTTCTGTAAATATCTGTTATGCCCATTTATTTTAGAGCCCTGTTTATATCCAGTGTTTCTTTGTTTGTTTTCTGCTTGGAGTATCTATGTTTCTGTCAGTGGGGTGTTGAAATTCCCAGCTATCATGAGGCTGCTGTTTGTCACTTCATTTAGATTGAGTTGGATTTGCTTTATACATCTAGGTGCTCCTGTGTTAGGTGCATAAATTTTTATTATTGTTACATCTTCTTGTTGAAGTGTTCCCTTCACCCCTGTATATAATAACTATCTTTGTCTTTGTTTACTTTTGTTGATTTGAAGTCTATGTTAGCTGATGTGCGAATGGCTACACCAGCTTTCTTTTGGTTTCAATTTGCATGGAATGTTGTTTCCTATCCCTTCACCTTGATTCTGAATGCATCCTTGTGGCTTAGATGCATTTCCTGGAGACAGCTGATACCTGCCTTGTATTTTTGTTTTTTAATCCATTCAGCCAGCCTATTTCACTTCAGTGAGGAGTTCAAGCCATTTACATTTATTGGAAGAATTGATAAGTGGAATGGATTTTTGTTCAACCTGTTGTGCAGATATGTATTACTTTATTTTAGCCCCTTGGGACATTGTGGTATTGAGGCTCTGACCTTTAGCTTTTAGTGATTTTACACTGGTGAGTGTCTATTGTGCTGTTCCATGTATAATGCAAATCTTAGTACTTCCTACAGGGTAGGTCTAGTCATGACAAATTTCCTCAATGTTTGCTTTTCTGGGAAATACATAATATCTTCATCAAATGTGAAACTCAGTTTTGCAGGATACAAAATTCTGGCCTGTCTATTGTTCTATTTATATAGATTAATGATGGGGCCCACTCTCTTCTGCCTTGTGAGGTTCCTGCTGAGAAGTCTGCTGTTATCCTGATGGGTTTCCCCTTTTAAGGCAGTTGTTGCTGACATCTAGCTGCTTGTAGAATTTTCTCTGTCATTTTGACTTTGGCCAAGTTGATTACTGTGTCTTGGAGATGTCCTATTTGTTATCAATTTTCCCATGGTTTGATGAATGTCTTGAATATGTATGTCTGGATCTCTGGCTATACTAGGGAAGTTATCTTTAACAATTCCCTCAAATAGATTTTCCATGATTTTAGAGCTTTCTTCTTCTCCTTCAGGGACACCAATAATTTGTGTTTTTTGGCTTTGCATAGTCTCACATCTCTCTAAATGATTGCTCTGCCTTTGTTTTTCTCTTCTTTGTATCTTGAAATGATTAGGTTAGGTCGAGAGCCTTGTCTTCGAGGTCTGAGATTCTTTCTTCTCCTTTCTATAATCTGTTGCTGAAACTTTCTGGTGTGGTTTAAAAATCCCCAACTGATGCTTTCATTTCCTTAAGTTCTATTATATATTTCCTAATTTTGTCAAGTTCTTTAGTGACTTTTTCATGAATTTACTGAATTTTTTTGGCTTCTTTTTGTTAGTTTCCAACTTGCTCTTCAATTCCACTCATCTTATTTTCCATCCATATTCTGAATTCCATTTTTGTAATTTTGACAATTTCCTTGTAGTTGGAGTTCATTGCTGTAGCTCCATTGTGATCCCTTGGGGATGTCGATATGTTTTGATTTTTCATGTTCCTAGGGTTCTTTTTCTAGTTTCTCCTTATCTCAGACCTCTTGTCTTAGTTCAGAGCTGGTAGGTTTGCAGGGCTCCTGTTCCTTGCTGGAAACTCTGCTGCTTCATTAGAGTAAGGGGAAGTCATGAGGTGGCACTCTCTTTTTCCTTCCTACTGTAGAATGTTCATGCAGCAGAGGAGAGATGTGCACTCTAGAAACCTGGAATGCAGCCACTCTGACTTGTTGTTTGCCTGTGATCACCTCTGCTCAAGTGTGTGCTTAATGTTCTTTGCCTTCGGTGGGTTTCACCAGATAGTTGTAGGATATTTGAGTTGGGAGCTGGGCAGGACCTTTTTCACTGGAGCTGGTGTTATGGGGATTGCTATAACCAGGGTTTCCCCACAGAAGAAACAGCAGCAGGTGGATGCAGTTGTTGTGGGTTACTGGGTTGTGTGCATTTACTCAGACCATGTCCCAGTTTACTGGTGGCTTGAGACTGGGGGATCCCTGAGTGGGCATTGGACTTTGGGGCAGTTTTTCTGGCCTTCCTGTAGTGGTAAAGGCTCTGGGGTTGGGTCTTGGGTCCAGGTGCAGCACTGGAGACTTGGGGATGGTATCTCAGGCCTGGCAGGAGTTCTGGAGAAACAGAGGTAGAGACTTGGGCTCCAGTGTGAGATCCTCAGAGGTGAGACTGGGGAGGAATCAGGAGTAGAGTTTCTGAGCAGGGATGAGGAGCCAGAAGCAGGACTGTGTGGATGGCAGAGCTGATCCAATGTGGAGAGTGGATCAGAGCCAACGAGGCAGGTGGCAGTTGGGGCCGGGAAGGTAGAGTCAGGTCCGAGAAAGTGGCTGGCTGTTTTGGAGGCTCGTGACCTCATGGATACCAAGTCAGGTAGGAAGATGTCAATTCTGGTGGCTCAGAGCCCACAGACCTTTCCACTCCCTACCCAGGAACTGCAAAAGCAGTTGCCCAGTGCCTTTTAGGTCAGGGCCTACTATACCCCAATCAATTCCTATGTTGAGCTCTCCTTGTACTCTAAGGGAGAAGCTTTTGACTTCAAGTCACCAGGTACAGCTCAGGAAAGCCACAAGTCAGTCCACTTCCTCCCCAGCCCAGTGCAGACCTGGCACAGTGCACCCAAGAGTTCAGGATGGCTTTAGCTGCTGCCCTATCCCCACCACACTTGTTGTCTGGTGCAATGGTTCTGTACTGACTCCAGGCATGTCCCCAGTCTGACCAAGCAGAGGTCTGTGGGGGTTGTGGGAGCTGTCTTGCAGTGCAGTTCACATTGCACCAACAGAGTGAGTACTGCATCCCAGTATTCTATTCTCCTATTCTGCCCCAGTCCTTCTCTGTTCTTATTATATGTATCACTCCATCACCTTTTTTTCCCACTCTGAGTGTTCTGTCTTGCTTCTCTGTCATTTCACAATGCTGCTTTAGGAAAGAGAGATTGATATGTAGCAGCTGCCTGCACCTTTCACTTCTTTCCTTAGGAGCAGTGTGCTGGCGAGCTGCTTCTAGTCTGTCATTTTTCCTCTTCTTTTAATAACAATTTTAAAACTAACTTTATTTACCAAAGATTACCAAAATCACATGAACTAAAAGTCATTTGAGTTCTTTTTTATTTTCCTGATAAAATATTTGATTTAGGCACTTTTTAAAAAGCCAATGAATTAGAGCTCCTTTGCGTATTTTTTGTAGGAAAATATCACATACACATGACATATACAGACATACTGACAGATACACATACAGATATACAGACAGAAGTAGATATTATAGCTTTTATAAAGAATTTTTATTTGCTGGCTTTTAAATATATATATTTAAAAATATATATGTAAATATGTATTTTAAATATGCACACACACAATCAATCTTTTAATTATCTATTTTATTGCCATAAGCAATTGTTAGCTAGGCAACAATTTTCCTTCTAAAAAGATGACTTCTAAGTGAAACAAGGTGAAAAATTTATGTTTCAAAAGCACAGAGCTAGGACTTTAGGCCTAAACATTGTACCATCATTTTCTTATACCAAGAAAAAAAGGTTGTATGTAAAGTCCCAATGAAGACAAGATGGCCAGGAAATGTACCCTAAACAAAGGTAAAACTTGTCATGTAAAGTTAGAACAATGTCAAGGTTTGCTAGTGACTCAGTCCTCCCTGTCAGATGCTCTTACAAACAGAAATTTCTTTTTTTATAGATATGCATTTTTAAATAAAATGGTTTGAAGATATCCAATTAATGGCCAGGAGTGTTGGCTCACATCTGCAATCCCAGGACTTTGGGAGGCCAAGGCAGGAGGACCATCCAAGGCCAGGAGTTTGTGATCAATCTGAAGAACAAAATGAGACCCCTGTCTCCACAAAAGAATAGAAAAATCAGGTGGGTATCATAGTGCATGCCTATAGTACCAGCCACGTGGGAGGTTGATGCAGGAGGATTGCCTGATCCTGGGAGTTTGAGGCTACAGTAAGCCATGATTATGCCACTGTGAAATCACCACAAATAAATCTTTGCAAGTTCCTGAAAGCTGGAGTTCACAGACCCAGTAGAATTGCCAATTATTGCCAGTTTATGCTTCATGCAGTCAGACATTTGAGGCCTCTAACTGGATCTAAGCCAGTTAATAATCAGATCCAATCTGATCCCATATACTGTACAGTCTCTATTTCAACTTTAAAACAAGTTAAGATCAAAAATTTGCTCAAACAATCTGAGACCTCAAAGCACAAATCTCTGGAGCTTCAGAATCTGAGATAGAACTTACCCACCAGCCCCAGTTGTATTGAGATAGCAGTGGGCATAACCTGGCAGGTACCTTGCTTGTCCACTTGGTGCTCCTGAGGGTCTCTATTTCAGAACCCACTTCTGACAAATTAAATTTAACAGAGTTAAATTGAGCAAAGAATAATTCACAAATTGGGCAGCCAAACCAGAACAAGTTCAGAGAGACTCCAGCACTGCCACATGGTTAAAGAAGGTTCACGGATAGTACAGTTCAGCATTTGCCTTCAATAATTTGAACAATTGTCCACCTTTGCTTGGCCAAAACTCTGTAATCTTAACGCAGGTTATAAATTAATCAAGGAAGAAAGAGATGGAAAACAGTTTTTATGAGATCCAAAGAAAGTCACCAAAATGGCTCAAACAAAGGAAGTTTTCACTAGCCATAAACTGAATGTGCCCCACATTTGTGCTCAGCAGTATTTTCTCTGTTCTCATCTCAGCTGCACATTTATACATAAATATCTAAAAGTCCCATATGACCCCACAGAGCAAAAGACATCAAAATCTGTGCCCTGAAGGGAAAAGAATCAACAAGTGACAAAAGTTATACAAATGTCAAACCAGAACAAGCTTACTCCCTGCCTCAGAATCAAACCTAGGCTGCTGAGATGAAAGCATAGAACTTTAGCCATTAGAATATGAGATAAATTGTCCTCTGCCATTATTCCCAGAGAGGCAGTGTTCAAAGAATTTTTATCTTTGTTTTAGATGAGATATTTGCTGTTCAATTTTGTCAAGAGACTTTTTAAGTTTAGTGAAAAAAATTGTTACATGTTCTGCTTTTAGTTCTGATATTTTCATACATACAAATAAGGCAATTGTTTAGGAGAAGAGATCTCTACAATCTATTTTTTTAATTGAGTAATCTTTCATTTAAAGGATCCATTTTTGGCCATTACTTTTTAATGAGATACTTATTTTAAAGTGAATATCAGAGCAAAAACATCTTCCAAAATAAGTCAAACCCAAAATTCAAGGGTATTCTTCTAGACAGACTCCCTATTCTCCATCCAGTTGAGAAGAAGTCTCCCTAAGATAAGACTCTTCCTATAATATCATGAAAACCAATCAAGATGTACAAGGGAGACACAATGCCTCCAGAGAGGCCAAACAATCCAAAGAAGGAAGGGGAGTGATACTGTGCACACTACAAATACTTACCAGGATGTCTTCTAGTTGCAGAAACTGTTTCTTTACTGCAAACAAGTCCAAGCACCATGGGTTGTAAATGTCCCACCAGTAGGGATGGCACCGGAGATGGCCCTCATTCTAATAGAACTGAGTGGCCATTAGGGCATATGTCTAAGTCTGATTCACCAGTGAGAGGCTGCTGAACTGCATGCATGAACCCAAAAGGGCAATCCCAGATGAAACTCCATTTTGTTACAGCCCAACCTGTTTCATTGCCCACTGTTCAAGAGGAAGCCAATACATTGAGACAAAAGGGTTTACAGTATAGAAAGAGTTTAATATCACAGGCATCATGTAAAGAGATGGGAGGAATTTCTCAGGTGTATCTCCCTGCAAATTTGGCAGAAAGGGTTTTTTAAGACAGTTTGTTGAGCAAAGCCTAGGTAATTTGGTCTGCTAATTGGCTGGGTTTGGGGTGGAATACTAAGGGTGTAGAAGTTGTCTTCTTTGCTGAGTTTGTTCTTGGGTGGGGGTCCCAATCTGAGTTGAGTCAGTTGCTCAGTATAGGCCACTGGTCTGTGTGGGTCAACCATTCCATCAGAATGCAGTCCTTGGAAGATACCTAAAAAATGACTTTTAGGTTTCACAAGGGTGATGTTATCGATGGAGAAAGTTAAGAATCTTTATGGCCATCAGCTATGTGACTTCTGAGAAGCAATTATAGGAAAACAAACTATAGGGGACAGTGTCTGGTTATTATCATTATTTTTAGTTATGCCTGTGCCTTTGCAAAGTTTAATCTCTTACCACAGTTCTTGCCTCGCACCCCTTCATTAATTTGTAAAGGGCAGTTTCAGTAAGATCTCTAAAGTTAGAAGAAAACTGCTTTTTAAGAATTACAATAAAATAATTGTCTGTAGATGACAAAAAGTCTTAGAATAGTCATGGTTAAAGGGACAATAGACAAAGAAATTTGGTTATTTTTATGGCATAAAAGAATTTAACATAATTGTTATTGATAACATGTATCAAATCATGTCTGAATTTTAGAAATCTCATACAATTGTGGAACACACAGTAAAACACATTTGTATAAATATAACCCAAAGAAGGTTAAACACCATTTTATATTTGACAATGCTTCTTGTACCAGGTAAGACTGATATGACTCTTTTAGACTTTCAGAGGGTCTAATATTTAGAAAGCTAGCTTGAAGTCAAAAAGACAATTTAGAATATTGATTTTTTAAAATGTAAAACTATGTCTTAAAATGGATCCTTTTTAAGCTTTTTATCTCAAAATATTAAGTAGGTACAAATGTTTTTGTTACACAGAAACATTGTATAATGCTGAAGTCAGGGATTTTAGTGTTCCTATCACCAGAATAGTGTTCTTACTTACTCAATAAGTAAGCTTTATCCCTTGTCATCTTCTACCCTCTTCCTTCTTGGATTTCAATGACCTTTAACATCTCTTTGTACCTGTGAGTGCTCATCATTTAGCTCCTGATTATTGGTACATGTAGTATTTATTTTTCCATTCCTGAGGTACTTCACTTGGGATAATCATTTTCAATTCCATCCCACTTACTGCAAAATACATTATTTAATTGCTGTTTATGGCTGAGTAGTACTCAATGGGGTGTGTGTGTGTGTGTGTGTGTATATATATACATATATATGTGTATCACATTTTCTTTATCCACTCATGAATTAATGGACACTTAGGTTGATTCCACATCTTTGCAGTTGTGATGTGCTATGATAAACATTCAAGTGCAGGTTGAAGGTGTATTTTTGATAAAATAACTTCTTTTTCTCTGGGTAGATACCCAGTATTGGGGTTGCTGGATCAAGTGGTAAGTCTATTTTTATTTCTTTGAGGGATCTCCATACTGTTTTCCATACAGGTTGTACTATAAAAAGTTTAAAACATTTTTTTCATAAAACACTTATTGCCATAAAACAGGATCACAGATTATTATAAAATAGTCACTTATTCAGCCAAAGCAATAATTCAAATATTTTTAAAAGCAAAATAAGTTACCACATTTTACACTTTTATATTCATTAAGTTTTACTTATTTGATTTAAAACTATTTTTAAAACCTTTGAATTGGGCAAACTTAATTTTCCAAAAACCACCTTTGTACATCTTGTACAACTTTTTTCCCCCAAATAACCCTCACATCTAATTTTTTCATTACATTTTGTATATAGAATTATTTCTCTTATTTGTGGTAGTTTTCATTACATATGCTTATTAAAATGTTTACTCCTAGTAATGCTCACTTTTGATACAAATCTAGAAAGTGAAAGCAATTTTGACCTGTTATTAGCATCAATTTTATTTGCATATCTAAATATATTTAGCTTTTTATATTGTATAAAAATAAGGTGTCAAAGTATATAAACTTGAACTTCTATTTGTTCATCAAAGTTTAGGTTTTTTTTATTTCAAAATATTAAGGGGGTACAAATTTTTTGGTTACATGGATCAATTTTGTAATGCTTGAGTCTTGGCTAAATGTGTGCCTGTCACCCAAATAGTGTTCATAGCACCATTAGTTTGTTTTATTCCACTCCCCTGTCCCTCCTCCCCCATGGGTCCCTTGAGTTTTACTTTCCTCTGTGCACATGAGTGCTGATCGGTTAGTTCCAATATAATAGTGAATATGCGATGTTTGTTTTTACATTCTAGAGGTACTTCACTTAGGAGAATGGTCTCCAGTTCCACCTAGATTGTTGCAAAAAGTTTAATTCATTTTTCTTTATGGCTAAGCAGTACTTCATGTTGTACATACACCACATTTTATTAATCCACTCATGAATTGATGGGCACTTGGGTTGATTTTACATCTATGCAATTGTGAATTGTGCTGCAATAAACATTTGAGTGCAGGTGTCTTTTTGATAAAATGACTTCTTTTCCTTTGGGTAAATACCCACTAATGGGATTGCTGAATCAAATTGTAGGTCTAGGTCCAGTTTTAGTTCTTTGAGGAAACTCCATACTGTTTTCCATAGAAGTTGTACTAATCTGCAGTCCTAACAACAGTGTATAAGCATGCCTTTCTATCTCCATCCAAACCAGAATCTATTATTTTTGGACTTTTTAATGATGCCATTGTAATTGAAGTATGAGGATATATCATTGAGATTTTAATTTGCATTTGTCCAATGATTAATGATGTTGAGAATTTTTAATATGTTTATTGGTCATTTGTCTTTCTTCTTTTGTGAAGCTTCTGTTTGTATCTTTTGCTTGCTTTGTAATGGCTTGATTTTTTTTTTCTGATTTGCTTGAGTTCTTGTAAATTCTGATAATAAGCCCTTTACTGGAGGTGTAGCTTATGAATATGTTCTCCCATTCTGTCTATTTGCTCTATTGATTGTTTCCTTAGCAGTGCAGAAGCTTTTTAGTTTAATTGTCTCATTTATTAATTTTTATTGTTGCCATGATTGCCACTGGGGACTTCTTCATAAATTTTTTGCCTAGACTGACATCTAGAAGAGCTTTTCCTATATTTTTCTCTAGAATTCTTATGGTTTCATGCCATATATCTAATTCTTTTATCCATCTTGAATTAATGTTTGTGAGTGATGAGAGGTATGGGTCCTGTTTCAGTCTTCTGCATGTGGCTATCCAATTTTTCAGCACCATTTATTGAACAGGGTTTCTTTTCCTCATTGTCTACTCTTTTCTGCTTTGCCAAAGACCAGTTGATTGTAGGTAGATGGCTTTATATCAGGGTTGTCTGTTCTGTTCCTTTGGTATATATCTCTATTTTTGTAACAATACCATGCTTTTTTGGTTGCTGTAGCCTTGCAGTATTGTTTGATATCTGGTAATGTGATGACTCCAGAATTGTTCTTTCCACATAAGTTTGTTTTTTTCCATGTAAGTTGGATATTTGGGTTCTTTTCTGGTTTCAAATGAAGCATAGAATTATTTTGTCTAGATCTATGCCTTTGGTAACCTGATGGGGATTGTATTGAATTTGTAAATCACTCTGAGTAGTACAGATATTTTAACAATGTTGATTCTACCTGTCCTTGAACATTATATGTTTTTCCATTTATTTGTATCCCTGCGATTTATTTCCTCTGAGTTCTGTAGTTCTCCTTGTAGAGACCTTTCACCTTCTTGGTTAAGCATATTCCTAGGTATTTTATTTTCTTTGTAGCTATTGTGAATGGTATTGAGTCTTTGATTGGAGTCTTGACTTGACTGCAATTAGTATATAGAAATACTAATGACTTGTGTACATTGATTTTATATCCTGAGATGTTGCTGAATTTATTTATCAATTCCAGGAAGCTCTTGGTGCAATCTTTGGAGTTTTCTAGATACAAGATTATATATCATCAGTGAAGAGAAATAGTTTGACCCCTCTTTCCTGATTTGGGTATTCTTAATATTCCTTTCTTGCCTGATTTCCCTGACCAAGGTTTCCAGCACTATGTTGAATAGGATTGGTGACAGTCGGCATCCTTGTATTGTTCCAGTTGTTAGTGGAAATGCTTTCAACTTTTTCCCATTCAATATGATGTTGGCTGTGGGTTTGTCATATATGGCATTTATAATTCTGAGATATGTTTTTTTGCCTAGTTTGTTGAGGGTTTTTTTTTCCGTGAAAGGGTGCTAAATTTTGTTGAGTGCTTTTTCTCTATGTATTGAGATGATCATACTGTCTTTTTTTTTTTGCTTTTTTTATGTGGTGAATCACATTTATTGATTTACACAAGTTGCATTGAATAATCCTTGAATCCCTGGAATGGAGCTCACTTGGTCCTGGTGGGTTATTTTTTGATGTACTGTTGAATTCTATTTGCTAATTTTTTTTTGAGGATTTTTGCATTTACATTCTTAGAGGATATTGATGTGTAGTTTTTTTGTGTGTGTGTGGTGGTTATTGTGTCCTTTCCCAGCTTTGGTGTCTAGGTGACACTGGCTTTGTAGAATGAGTTGGGGAGGATTCCCCCTGTGAATCATCAGGTTTAGTGGTTTGTTTTATTGTTGTTTTTAGGAGGTTTTTAATTACTGATTTGATCTGACTGATCATTATTGGTCTTTTCAGGATTTCTATTTCTTCCTGGTTGAGTCTTGGGGAGGAACTTGTCCATTTCCTCTACATTCTCTGGTCTATGCACAAAGAGACTTATATGCAGTATTCATGGATGATGTTTGTATTTTTGTGGTATTAGTTGTAATGCCATCTTTTTGTATTTCTGATTGAGCTTAGTTGGGTTATTTTTTTTCTGATGGTTAATATAGCAAGAAATCTGTCAATTTTGTTTATTTTTTCAAAAAACCAACTTTTTGTTTCATTAATTCTTTGTATTTTTTTTCCAACTCATTTAGTTCTTCTCTGCCCTTTGTTATTTTTTTTCTGCTAGCTTTGTGTTTGACTTGTTCTTCCTTTTCTAGTTCTTTGAGGTGTGATCTTAGGTTGTTAATTTTTTATCTTTCTGTGTTTGATCCCCACCAATGTCTTTTTTTTCCTTTATCTGCTTCACAATTTTCCTTTGTGAGGTCCCCAGTAGTCTATGGCACTTCTCTCTCTGAAACTCACCTGTGCTGTGTTTCCTGTCTCTCTTATTTGAAACCCTTCCTTTCTTCTGGGATGGTCTGGGAAGTGATGTCTCTAGTCAGCCATCTTGTCTTCTAGCCCCTTTATTAGATCTTTGATTACTTAAGAAAAATAAGTCCTTACTATGAAAAGAGCTAAAATCTTTCCTAAAATGATGTAACTTTCTGTATTTGATTACAGACTTTCTAAATTGTCACTTTGGATAAATAAATATTGTTTCACTGTTATCTGCATTTCTATTTAGTTAAGTGTTTAAACCTTTGATATTTTTGACAGCTTCCCCAAATTAAATTCTAAATTGTCTTTTTTTTTTTAATATCTCAAACTAACTTTGGAAGTTTCCAGAGGGCTCCTGGAATATATCAAAGAAATTGTTTTCCCTCCTAATAAAGAAAGAGATGCTAAATTAATTATTCTTATTTAATATGTTAAATCATATGGGAAGGATTGCCAAATAATAAGTGATGCTAAACCTTATTTATGTTATATTTGTGTGAATATGTGCTATTACTATGTGTTTAAGAAATTATGTAAAGTTCATACAAGTATGATATGTCTTGATATAATATTGTCAGTCATAATTACAGTTATTAAGTTTTCCTATTCACATTGGGTTTTGGTTTGCTTATGTAGGACCAAATGCACTGGAGCTATCTTAGACTCCGGGCCTCTCAATTAAAATTTTTTAACATTTCGTCCGTTTTGTTCAGATTCTTATTTATGAAATATGATTCATAGATTTGCCAATCTACAGATTGACCAAACACAACCATAGACAATAAACTCTGTGGTAAAGGGAGAATCTTATTTACACATTACATCATTCAAAATGTCCAGGTTTTAACAAAAATTATGAAACTATGTAAAAATACAAGTAATTATGGCCCATTAAAAGAAAAGATATTAGTAGAAGCTGTCTAAGGAATATGAAACATGGATTTTCTAAACACAGATTTTAAATCAAGAGTATTACTGTTAATTTTGTCCAAAGGAAAAGAGACCATCAATAAGGAATTATAGGACATGAGGAGAACAGTGGGTAAAGAAATAGAGACTATCAATAAAGAGATGGGAAAGCTAGCCACTTTTATTCAACAGTGTACTGTGCAGCATAGACAGAGAAATTAGGCAGGAAAAAAAATAATAAAGGCACCCAGTTTGGAAAAAAAGAGTAAAATTGTTTATTTGCAAATGATGGACTATCATACATGGAAAGTATTAAATAATTCACAAAAGAACTATTAGAGCTAAGAAATGAACACAGCAAGTTCCAGAGTTCAAGATGAACCTGTAAAATCACTTGTTTTTCTATAGACAAATAATGAATAATCCAAAAAATAATTTCAGTGTACAATTTTATTTACAAAGAAGCATAAGTAATGCTTGGGAATTTTTTTTTTTTTGACACAGAGTCTTGCTTTGTTGCCCCGAGTAGAGTGCAGTGGCATCGTCATAGTTCACTGAAACCTAAAACTCCTGGACTCAAGCAATCCTCCTTCCTCAGCCTCCCGAGTAGCTGGGACTACAGGTGCACTCCATAATGACTTATTTTTCTATGTTTAATTTTTGCTCAGGCTTGCCTGAAAGACTTGGGAATAAATTTAACCAAGGAGGTCAAAAATATATTTTGAGCATCAAAATATATTGCCAAAAGAACCTAAAGAAGATCTTAAAGGAGGTAAGAATATGCTGCCTCAAAACATGTCTCTGTCAGTGGCAAAGAACCCCAACTCTGTAAAATAATTTACACAATTCTAAGCTGAATATGTGCAACCATTGCCAGAAGAGCCATGCTGAAGAAGCCTTGAGGAAGTGGTCTTGCTGTGTGGTTGGTTTTATGCATTTCAGGAAAACAGGAATTATACATAAAGTCACAAATCAGTTCATGGACGACATACATGCCTAAAAAGGCAGTGCATTAAAAAGTGAGGAATTACAGGTTATAGGTGGGTTTAAAGATTCTTTGATTTTTAATTGGTTAAAGAAATGAAGCTTTGTCTAGAGGCTTGGAGTGTTTTAAGTTAAAATAAGGAAGTCTGTTAATCAGATACAAGGCACTGGACATACACCAGACGTATACCAAAATTCAAATGTCTATGAAGTAAATTGGTGGCCGGCATGTGTAGTTTAACTTTTGTCTTACATGGCCTTAGGCTTGTTAGTGATTTTGTATCTTATTGTTACAAAGAATAACCCTAAAATAGATGGGGAATAACTAGGCATGTCTAGCCTCCCTTCTCCTCATGGCTGGCAACTTAGCTTTAAGGCTTTTCTGGGGGGAGGGTACACTTGGCCAAGAGGGGGTCCATTCAGTCAGCTGGGGGGCTTAAGATTTTATTTAAGTTCACAGACATATTGATTATTTTGAATGGAAGGCACTTGAGAAACAGCAGGTGTTGGAATGGTCTATAACCTATCCTTTCCTACCTAAGAACAGGCCATAAAATTTTACATGGGAAAGGACATCTTACTGGGCCAGTGAGATCTCTCATCATCTCTTCAGATCTTCATTCTCTTGTGCATGCAAGAATTAATAAAACATGTATGTTTTCTTCTGTTAATATTTTTTTAAATTTTAGTTTAAGCTTTTTATTCCCTATAGTTATGGAGGTGAGAATGAAATTTTACTGGCTGGGAGACTGTTTTTTTGTTTTTTTCCCCCCTGGAATTACTGAAGCTAAGAGATTTTGGTACCTTTCAGGAAACTTGGCAGAAGTAAGAATTCTTATCACTAAAGGAAATTAGAAACACCTTTCCCCAAAGTGTTTCTTTGATATATTTTGAGATGCCTGCCAAAAGTCTCATATATAGAAGTGACACTGAAAAACTGTCTTTTGTATGTGTTGGGATTTACATTTGTATAGAACACAGCTAGGTCTATCCTTGAAGTCAAGGAAAGATTAACTGAAAGTCTGATACCTGAAAAAGAAATTTTAAAAAATTATCATCTATTCTCTGTGCGGCCTGCTATTTTTAAGTTTCCTTTGCCTAACAAGACCACCTTTGCTGGCTACTCAAGCCTCATTATCTCTCCTTTCCTAAACCTGTTTTTTGCTTTTAATCTTCTGTTCTTGAAAAACCTCTGTGCCTCACTGAGTAGTTGAATCTTCATTTCTGAGGGGTCCCATGTACACAGATTAAAATAAATTTGTATAGCTTTCTCTTATTAGTCTGCTTTATTGTGAGTTGATTTTTCAGTGAACTTTCTGAGGGTGAAGGGGAAGTTTTCCTTTCATCCCAATACTACATCATTCTCCCAGATCTCTTTTTGCAGGGTTTAGTTGAAGCAAGAGTCTCCCCTCATCATTTCGTTTTCTAAATTTAGATTAGGGGGAGAAAACATTTGTGTAAAATAGCTCTTTGTGTATAGCAATTATTCTGTTTTCTTTCAAGTACCCTTGCTTTCTATTTGATCCCTTTTTTGGCAGAGATGATCATTGTTTTTCCCTGTCTCTGTTTTTCTTTCACTTTTCATAGGGAAGAGAAAAATTGGGTAGAAGAACAAGCCTGGGTCCTATAAGTCTGTTTTTCAAGCTGGCCTCACAGACTGGTGTGTTCGTGGTTCTCATAAGACAAGTGTCTATTTACACTAACTTTGCTGTGTCCTCAATTTAAGAAATGGTGATATTCTCCTTTTGTCTTGTTCTATGTCCTGAGAGCTAGGCTTTGTGACCAGTGAGAATAGACACTGGTCTCTATCACCTGGGGATTGTGTGTGCAGATGTTGGTTTATATTAGATGGTCAGCCACAACAGGCTGGGAACTGAGACAGAATGGTAAGTACCATTCTCTCTCTGTGCTAGATATCAGGGGAATTTGTTTTGATAAGTGGTCCCAGTTCATAAGGGGCTTTTATTGTGTCTATTTGTCTCGTTAGTGCTGAGAAACTTCCATCCTAATATAAAGTGCCCAGTTCCATAGGTCAGTTTTTCTGTGGCTGGAAGCATTTCACATTTTGTGGGACCATAGTTTTTTCAAAAACATTATTCTTACCACCTATGACAACAAAGGTCTTTGCATTCATAGGCTATATCTAGAAATAAACTCTCTGGATCACTGGGGCTGCTTCTTCTGTACCTGCATTAGAAATGTCCCTTACATCCATAGTAAATATTTATTTTAAACCTGGAAAGTTACTGCTGGGTCTTTACATGAAAAGGCTTATTCGTTTGAGTTATAAAAATAAACACTCCTTTGGAGATCCTACTCATTAATGGCCAGCTGATAAATTCTTTGAATTGAAAAAATCCTATTAAAAAAAAATTTAGAGAGCTCTTATCCTATAAAACTGTCCCATTGGTAATTATGGGAAGATCAAATTGAAAAGAGAAAGAATAGTGTAACATTTAGCCTTAGGAACTCCCGTAGCAAGATTAAAGAACAGAAATCAGACTTAGAACAAAAGTTAAAAATCCATACCTCCTATACAATTTCCTTTTCTACTCATCTAGTTCCTCTTTAATGCTACCCCTGTTCATAACTCTCTATAAATAGTCTTTTGGCTTGCTAAGCCACCAGTTTTAACCATCCTTAAAATCTGGCCCCATTTTATCAGAAAAATTCTTTAACTTCTGAAACTCCTCTAATTGCTGCACCCCCCCCCCCATCTTATAAACACCCATTTGCCTTCTTTAACTTTCCCTTCCCTGCAAAATTTACAGAGCATTCTGGCCTGATTTCCAGGCCTGAAATATGGAAGTTACTTATATAAATGCTGACAGCCAGGACATAAATATGGCACAGGACTACTCCAGGAACACAAAACTAACTGTTTTACTGTACCTTAAAAATCTACCTACTTCCAGGTGCTCTGTCATTAAAATCTGTCAGCTCCAGACATTCCTATGCAGTGTCCTCTATGAAGTTTCAGGAGTGTCCTGAGACTCCAAAGCAAAAATTCACTTCCTAGAAAGCATTATATCTTTTAAATTATAATATTGTCTTGCTTTCCCACCTTCTTAAGATCCTACCAAATTTAGAAAGGGATAAGAAAGATTAGTAGTCACATATGAGCCCACTTATAAAGACATTTACTGGTCCAAACAGAATCCAAAAGGTCTTCCACCCACCTTCCCCTTCCATACACACAGGGGAAATAGATGGCCAGAACTTTTCATGGTCTCTCAGCAAATGACCAGAAAATGATTTAAATGGAAGATAATATCCAAGGTTTGATAGAAGTGATAATAGAAGGCTTTTCTTCTAAGGTGTAGTGGTCTAATTGTAAGACTGGAGAGCTCACTACGTGGTCATGCCATGGGTAGAGAAAGGTTTCTCACACAGAGATTAAAATATATAAAAGTAAAAAAATTATTTTATTTTCTTAGAAGGAGAAAGACATAGAGATAGAGAGTGAGAGAGAAAGAGAGTTGGGAGATGGCTCTTCAAGGATGTAAGAGCAAGGTTTGATGTCTGGCAAATGTAAAATAGAAAGATTTACATTTTCTTTCTGTCTTCTCAGCTCATTTCAGATGTTGTGAAAACAGAACCCCATGGGGTGTCTATAGTTAGAAAGCTCATGAGATTGATCTTTTGAGAAACTTACATATGAGAATCCTTACTGAGAAACTGCGAGTTGATTAACTTTTTTCTGTTATTTCATTGGCAAGGCTGTCCTGTCACTAATGTTGAATTACACACTTAGAAGGAAGGTTAACATTCAAATGTCATTGTGAAATGCTTTATACAGCCTTTGCAAAGGCACACTGCATTAAACCATAAGACCCCAGAACATAAAAATCTTTCAATTTCTGCCTTGATTAAATATCTTCTCTCTGATATAAAGAGGCAAATCCAAAGTATTTGATTAGCAGGGTAGGTCAGTCTCTGCGTGTTGTAGAAGCTACACAATTCTTTGAAAATAGCTTAGAGGAAAAAGGAATTTAAATCAACAGCCCTTGGGAAGTAACATCAGCAAGCTTGTGGAATAAGAGACTTCTGAGTTTTCCTCCTCCCATAGATTCACCACATAAACATCTATTTATGAGTCAGTTTCCTCTGGGAGAAATACAGAAATGAGTTGAGAGAAATGAGTAGGAAAAGTTGAGGCAAATTCATGCTACAGGATATAAGGTACTCCCCCATGATGTAGCTGGAATAATTGCATTCCCGTGTCTTGTCTCCTCAAGAAGAATCTGGGAGCTGGAGTCTATCTTCCACTTACTGTGCAATAAGACAGGGAGAGAATCTGTGTTCTTGGCCAGGCACAGTGTCTTACAATTTCCAACTGCATGCTTTTCTCTAAACAATGAAGAGTTTGGACCACATATATGGCTTTCCAACTATTATATCTCCTGGCCAAAAGATTGACTTCTAAATCATGTATCTTTGGGAGTGGTTGGGGTTCAACATGCATAAGACTCTTAGACCATGGAGAAAAAAGGAACAATTTTAAACAGGTGCATGATCTTAGTGCAGAGAGCATGGGCAAAAACGTACAGCTATCAATTTCTCCCTTGAAGGGCTTTCTACACCCTTTGTGAGCTTCTGCCTGAGGATTGGGCTTTTAATTGGCTTGCATCTGAGACTTAATGAAGAAAGTAAACAATAGACTTTTGGGAGCCTGAATGGGTGTAAGGGCACTTCCTGCATCTTCTCTCCCTACCCTTCTCCTTTCCCTTCCAGGATTGAATGATGAAACCAAGTCTCCAACTTTTCCCTGAAACAATTTCGACCCCATATTTACTGCCTCAACTTTTATAGCTTCCTGCCAAAGGAGTGCCCCATAAATTACCTAGCTCTGTCAGTTGACAAGGCTGTGCATTTATGAATCTCCCCCGGACCACAGAAAACAAAAGTGTTCTTATATGTGGTCATGCAAGCACTTCCAATGGCTATCCCCCAGGCTTAGCTCAGTTATAGGATGCAAAGACACCCAGATCTCAATTTCTCCCTGGAAGGGGTTCTTTGTTTTGTTTTGTTTTTTGCTTTCAAAATATGACTTTATTTCATTGTGTAAGAAAAAAACTATAATTGTTGGAGATGCTTAGTCTAAAGAAGAGCATGAGGGGGCAGAAGTGCTGGTGGTCTCCATTGGCCCCTGTGGGCCCATGGCCTGAAGCATCCTTGACTTTGATTTCTGGTTGGCCTCAGCCAATGGCAGGCACTAGAAGAATTTAGTCAATTTAAAAAAATACATAAATCTAACTGCCTGTCTAAGTAAAGAGAAGTCTAACCAAATATCTGAAGGCCACTTGTCAAAGACCATGCAGTAAGTAGTTTTTAGGTTGGAAGAGATATAGGAAATAATCTAGGTTGTGGTTCCAAATAAGAATCACCTGGGGAGTTTGTTAAAAATACACATGCTGGGAGTAGGGCTGGTGAGGCACAGTGGGAAGGTGGTACCCAACCCAAAATGGGTCCCCATTGACTTTGTATTGCCTTTGGCCACTCCGATGCCACTTCGGGGCTGTGGGTCTTGTGAAGAACTGACCATGGCGGCTGTGAGGTGCACTGGCGATGGGAAGACGACCCAAATGGAAGAGGTGAAGGGAGCTGGTGGCACCCCTCCCATGTCCTGCTTCATGAAAGCTGCCTCCCATTCTTTTTTTTTATGTGTGTGTGGTTTTATTTTTATTTTATTTTACAAAATTTTTTATATTTTATTCTAAAATATTATGGGGCTACAAACGTTGAAGTTACATATATTGCCTATGCACCAACCAAGTCATAGCTACAAATGTGTTCATCCTGAGACAGTGCATGCTGCACCATGAGGTGTGACTATACCTATCCCTTCCTCCTCCCTCCCTCCTGCCCAACACCTGGTGAATGTTACTTTCATATATGCACATAAGTGTTGATCAATTAGTACCAATTTGATAGTGATTACATGTGGTGCTTGTTTTTCCTTTCTTGACATATTTTGCTTAGAAGAATGGGCTCCGGTTTCTTTCAGGATAATACAAGAGTGTTAGTTCAACATTGTTTTTTGCGGTGGAGTAGTACTCCATGGTATGTATACATAAACCACATTTTATTAATCCACTCATGTATTGATGGGCACTTGGGCTGTTTCCATGGCTTTACAATTGTGAATTATGCTGCTGTAAACATTGGAGAGCAGATGTCTTTATAATAGCATTACTTTTTTTCCTTTGGGTAAATACCCAGTAGTGGGATTGGTGGATCAAAAGGTAGTTCTACTTTTAGTTCTTTGAGGTATCTCCGTATTACTTTCCATAGAGGTTGTATTAGTTTGCAGTCCCACCAGCAGTGTGTGAGTGTTCCTAACTCTCCATATCCCCACCAACATTTGTTGTTTTTGGACTTTTCTATAAAAGCCATTCTCACTGGAATTAAATTATGTCTCATTGTGGTTTTAATTTGCATTTCCCAGATGATTAGAGATGTTGAGCATTTTTTCATATGGTTCTTGGCCATTATTCTATCTTCTTTTGAAAAGTTTCTATTCATGTCCTTTGCCCATTTTTTAATGGGGTTGTTAGATTTTTTCGTACTGATTTTCCTGACTTCTATATAGATTCTAGTTATCAGATCTTTATTGGATATATAGCATGCAAATATTTTCTCCCATTCTGTAGGGTGTCTATTCACTCTAGCAATAGTTTCCTTGGCTGTGCAGAAGCTTCTTAATTTGATCAGGACCCATTTGTTTATTTTTGTTGTTCTTGTGCTTGCCTTTGGGGTCTTCTTCATAAATTCTTTGCCTAGGTTGATGACTATAAGAAATTTTCCAAAACTTTCTTCTAGAATTCTTATACTTTCATACCTTATGTTTAAGTTTGTTATCCATCATGAGTTGATTTTTGTGAGAGGTGAGAGGTGTGGATCTAGTTTCAGTCTTCTACATGTGGCTATCCAGTTTTCTTAGCATCATTTATTGAATGGGGATTCTTTTCTGCAGTGTATATTCTTGTTTGATTGTCAAAAATCAGATGGCTATATGAGGATGGTTTTATGTCTGGGTTCTAAGTCCTGTTCCACTGGTCTATGTCTTTGTTCTTGTGCCAGCATCATGCTGTTTTAGTTACTATAGCCTTGTTGTATGCTTGAATCTGGTAGATTATGCCTCCCACTGTGTACTTCTTGCTTAAGGTTGCTTTGGTTATACGAGGTCTTCTCTGGTTCCATACAGAGAATAGATTTGTTTTCTCTACATCTGTGAAAAATGCTGTTGGTATTTTGATAGGGATAGCATAGAATCTGTACATCAATTGGGTAGTATAGATATTTTAACAATGTTGATTCTGCCAGTCCATGATCATGTTATAGTTTTCCATCTGTTTGAATCCTCTGCTATTTCCTTATTCAGTGTTTCATAGTTCTCCCTGTAGAGATCCTTCACCTCCTTAGTTAAATATATTCCTAGGTATTTTATTTTCTTTATTGCTATTGTGAAAGGTATTGAGTGTTTGATTTGGTTCTTCGTTTAATTCTTGTTGATGTATATGAATGCTACTGATTTGTGTACATTAATTTTGTAACCTGAGACTTTGCTGAACTTATTTATCAATTCCAGTAGTCTCTTTGCAGAATCTTTGGGGTTTTCTAGATATAGGATTATATTATCTGCAAAGAGCAACAGTTTGACCTCTTAAGCCCTTATTTGGATGCCCCTAATTTTCTTCTCTTGTCTGATTGCTCTGTCTAGGACTTTTAGCAGTATGTTGAATAGAAGTGGTGATAAAGGGCAACCTTGTATGGTCCCAGTTCTAACCAGGATAGCCTTCAATTTTCCCCCATTTAGTATGATGTTGGCTGTGCTTTTGTCATAAATTGTTTTTGTCATTTTAAGATAAGTCCCATCTATGCCTATTTTGTTGAGCATTCTTATCCTAAAAGGGGGATGAATTTTGTTGAATGCTTTTTCTGCATCTATTGAGAAGATCATGCAGGCTTTGTTTTTACTTCTATATATGTCGTGAATTACATTTATAGATTTGCATATGTTGAACCATACCTGAATCTCTGGGATGGAGCACACTTGGTAGTGATGTATTATTTTTTGGATGAGCTGTTGTATTCAAATTACTAGGATTGTATTGAGAATTTTTGCATCTATATTCATAAGAGTTATTGGTCTGCAGTTTTCCTTTTTTGCTGAGCCTTTACCTGACTTTGGTATCAGGATGATATTAGTTTTGTAAAATCTTTTGGGAACGGTTCCTTCCTTTTCATTGTTGTGGAATAATTTTTGTAGGATAGGTACCATTTCTTCTTTGTAGGTCTGGTAGAATTCGGGTATGAAACTATCTGGTCCTGGACTTTTTTTTTTAAGACAGGTTTTTTATTATGGCTCCAATTTTGGTACTTGTTATCCACTGTTCAGGAATTCTATATCTTTCTGATTGATCCTATGTAGGCTGTGTGTTTCTAAGAATTTGTCCATTTCCTCCTCATTTTCAAGTTTATGTGCATAGAGGTTTTCATACCGTTCAGAGATAGTATTTTGGATTTCTGTGGTATCAGTTCTCATTTCTCATTTTTCATTCCTAGTTGACCTTATTAGAATCCTTTCTTTTCTGCTTCTGGTTAGTCTAGTAATAGGCAAGCCAATTTTGTTTATCTTTTCACAGAACCAACTTTTTCTTTTATTCATCTTCTGTATAGATGTTTTGTTATCAATTTCTTTTAGTTCTGCTCTGATCTTGCTTATTTTTTTTTTTATTCTGCTGGGTTTGGTATTGGTTTGCTTATCCTTTTCCAGGTCTTTGAGATGATTCATTAGATTGTTGGTTTGTGATCTTTCTATCTTTTGGATGTTGGCATTTGTGGTTATGATTTTTCCTCTCAGGACTGCTTTAGCTGTATCCCACAGATTTTGATAACTTGTGTCCCCTTTATCATTAATTTGAAAGCATCTTTTGATTTCCACCTTAATTTCCTCCTTGACCTGCCAATCATTCAGCAGTAGGTTGTTTAGTTTCCAAGACTTTGTGTACAGATGAGTATTTCTGTTAAGTTGACTTCTAATTTTATACCACTGTGGTCTGAGAAGATGCATGGTATAATTTCTATTTTTAAAAATTTGTTGAGATATGTTTTGTGGCCAAGGATGTGATGAATTTTAGAGAATGTCCCATGAGCTAATGAGAAGAAAGTATATTTGGTTGGTTTTTAGTGGAGTATTCTGTAAATGTCTGTTAGGCTGATATGTTCTAGAGTTCTATTTAAGTCTCCTGTTTCTTTGTTTATTTTCTGTTCAAAGGATCTGTCCAGTTCTGTCAGTGATGTGTTGAAGTCCCTGGCTATAATGGTGCTGCTGTCCATCTTTTTGTTTAGATTAAGCAGGATTTGCTTTATGAATCTCAGCACTCCTCTGTTAGGTGCGTAAATATCTAAGATTGTTATGTCTTCTTGTTGAATTGTTCCCTTTACCTCATTTAGTGACCATCTTCGTCTTTCATTACCTTTATTAGTTTGAAGATTAAGTTATCTGATAGGGGAACTGCCACTGCAGCTTTGTTTTGGTTTCCATTAGCATGGAAATGTTTGCCATCCCTTTACCTTGAGTGTGGATGCTTCCTTGTGGGTTAGATGTGTTTCTTGAAGAGAGTGGATGCTTGGCTTTTGTATATTTATCCATTCAACCAATCTGTGTCTCTTCAGTGGGTAGATAAAGCCATTCATGTTTATTGAGGGAATTGATAAATGGGGTGGATTGCTTTTCGTCTTGTTGAGTTGAACATTGTTGTTTTTTTTGTCACTTGAGCCATTGTGGTATATGACCTTCAACCTTTTGCTTTTGGATAATTTTATCTTGGTGTTTCTTGTGCTGATCCATAATTATGAAGTTCTGAGTACTTCCTGTAGAGCAGGTATTGTCTTGACAAATACCCTCAGTGTTTGTTTGTCTGAGAAAGACTTTATTTCCCCCTCATATATAAAATATATTTTTGCAGGGTACAGGATTCTAGGCGGGGAATTATTCTGTTTGAGAAGAGTGAGGATGGGGCCCCAGTCCCTTCTGGCTTGTAGGGTCTCAGTTAAGAAGTCTGCTGTTAGGCTGATGGGTTTTCCTTTGTAAGGTACCTGCTGTTTCCATCTTATGGCTCATAGGGGCACCTCTTTCGTGTTTCTTTTGGCCAGTCTGATGACTATGTGTCATGGTGTTTTCCTCTTTGTGATGAATCTCCAGGGGTCCTATGAGCTTCTTATACCTGGATATCTAAATTTCTGGTAAGGCCAGGGAAATTTTCCTCAATTATTCCCTCAAATAAATTATGCAGGCCTTACATATTTTCTTCTTCACCCTCTGGGATGCCTATGATTCTTATGTTAGGTCTCTTTACATAATCCAATATTTCTATGTTTTCCTCAATCTGTGATATTCTTTCTTCTGCCTGATCTAACCTGTTCTTAAGGCTTTCCACTGTGTTTTGTAATTCCTTGAATGAATTTTTCATTTCCAGAAATTGTGTGAGTTTTCTTTAATAATTCAGTTTCTTTAGTGAATTTTTAACTAATTTCCTACATTGTTTTTGTGGTTTATGTGTGTTGGGTTTCTATTTATCTTGTATATCATTAAGCTTCCTTATAATCCATGTTTGGAATTTTTCATCTGTCATTTCAAATTTCTTCTTGTGTTTGGTTTCCATTGGCAGGGAGCTGGTATTACATTTTTGGAGTGACCTTTCACTCTCATTCTTCATACTTCTAGAGTTCTTTCACTGGTTCCTTCTCATCTGGGACTGCTCTTTCTTATTTTGGATTTTCTTTTGTTTAGTTAATGATGTGCCCAGTTTAATCTCTGAGTCATTAAAGGTCCTGGTGGGTGTGGATCAACCACACCCTCTCTGATTGAGTCAGTAAATGCTGTTACGGAAGTTCAAATTACCTTTCCTGTCAGTAGGTGCTGTTTGCTGCAGGGAATGAGCTACACTTTTGTGTTTGGATCCTGTGATCAGCTTTAATTCCTCAGGGGAAGCCTTCTAATGCCAAAGGTGGTGGGTGGAGCTCTAGAACATCCACATGTATCCTTATTCACCACGGCATCAGAGGAGTGTGGAGGAATGAGGTTGAGTGAAGATAGGTTGGGTGAGCCTGCTCTCCAGCTCTGTAAGTGCTGGCAAGGGATATGCAGGGGTTAAAGGACCATTACCCACCTCTGGGCTGAGCTGCCCAAGAGGGGCTGAAGTGGCCCCACTTAACAGAGATTTTGCGTGTGTAGGTGGGGCTGTCTGAGACTCACAATCTGCTGGTCTGGAGAAGGCCTCACTCCTTTCAACACACCCCTATTTCTCAGTTTTTCCAAGGCCTCTGTCTGCAGGTAGAACCTTAAGTCAGCTGAGCTCCCCAATGACTGTGATGTGGGTAGGGATGTTCATTGGTCAGTGTCCCAGCCTGAGCTGAGATACAGCCCTCCCAAGGCAGGAGGGGTGCCATACTAGCTCACCACATGTAGGACCCACACTGCTCTCTCCCCCATTCTGCTCCTGCAGACACCATACTCTATGAGTCAAATACACACATATCTCCTCTGTGTCCCTGGGTGATGTGATCAGGACCTGTGTGTACAGGATCTGGCTGGCAGGCACATCCATGGGACCCCAGAGATCAATCCCTGACCATGCCAGGGAGATGAATGCTGGTCCCATGTCACCCATGGCATGCACACAGTGGTTCAAAGCCCCACCACCTCAGGGCTGCCAGGAAAGCAGCAGTGGAGAGGGACTTGCAAGTAGGTATCTCACAGTCCATACACGCTTTAGACTATTGCAGGACCCCAGAAGGGAAGTTCTGAGCCCTACTCCCTCCCTGTAGGAGCCTCTGTGAATGTGGCTACTCACTTGTCTCTCTCTGCAGCTTGGGAGAGATAGGGTAAGGGGAGCAAAAAGATTCTGGTGGAGGAAAGTCCACCTTTTGGTCATCTCCAACCATTTTTCTGGGAGGCAGACCAACAAAAATTAGCAGTCTCTGGAGTTATGCAGAATGACCCAGGACCCACTGGAGCACTGTGGCTTTTGCAGTTTGGGTCAAAGTTGAGAAATGTTGATGTATGAGTGAGCAAGTGAAAGCCAGGGGAGTTGAAGCCCCCTGGGGGGGAAAAGGTATCTGGGTGGTTGAACAGCAATACAGTGCTTGCTGTCTGACTTGAATCTGTGGGAAGGAATGCACCCTGGGTGTTCTGGGAGCCTGGTGTTTTGTCTGAAGAAAGCTTCCTGCTTACTGACAGCAGCAATCTCTGGGCTTGTATAGGTAGAAGGACTCTCCAGATGCCTGGGAGCATTCAGATGGCAAGCCAACATGAACTGGGGTGTGGGTTCAGTTCTGGGAGGCAGGAAGCAACTAAAGCCTGGGAGGGCATCTTGGGTGGGTAGGCTATAATCTACCTCTTTGGCACCAGGGACCCATAGATTCAGGTCTGCTACACAGAAAGCTTGGCTTTCCTCGCTCCACCTGGAGCACAAGGATGCACTGTGGGGTAGCCTGCCATGCCCTGTTTTGAGAGCCCTTTGAGAGCCGGAAGTGGGGTGGAGCCTGAAACCAAGTTTCCAAACCAGACCTCCAAGCATAGTGGCCTAAAGATGGTGGCCACAGGAGGCAGCCAGACAGATGGCCCAGTTTAATAGATTGCAATCTGCTTCTTAGGCCAGAGTCCCACTGATGTCGGTCACCCATGCAGAAAATGTGGGTCTTCTCATCCCCCACAGAGTCCCCAGAAGTGGCTACTGATGGCAATTCAGGGAAAAGCCTGCTGTACATTAGTAAGAGAGCCCTTGGGCTGGGGGTGGGGTGGAGCCTGAAACTGAATTTCCAAACAGGACCTCCAAGCAAAGTGGCCTGAGGTTGGCAGCCACCAGATGTGATCAGGCAGATATCCCAGATCAATAGATTGCTCTCTGCTTCTTAGGCACTGGTCATCTGTGCAGAAAATGTGGCTGTCCTGGCCTCCTGCAGAACATAGGGGAGCATCTGCCCACAGCCACTCAGGGTTGGGCCTGCTGCACCTTGACATGCAAGCCCTTTGGCCAGGAGTGGGATGGGGCCTGAAACTGAGTTTTCAAACAAAATCTCCAATGGGAGAGGTCTAAAGATGGTGGCTTCCAGAAGCAACCTGGCAGATGGCTCAGATTAATAGCTTGCTAAACTGCTTCTTAGGTGCCAGTCATCCACACAGAAAACTCGGCTTTCCCAGACTCTCACAGAGTCAGTAGGAGCAGTTTCTGGTGGCTGCTGCAGGCAGGGCCTCCTGCACCATGGCATGCAAGCCCTTGGGCTGGGATTGGGGTGGGGTTTGAAACTGAGTCTCCAAACAGGATCTCCAGGTGGAGAGGCCCAGAGATGGCAACTGCCAGAGGGGATCCAGCAGATGGCCCAAATTAATAGACTGCAATCTGCCTCATGGGCACTGCATAGAAAATGTGGCTTTCACAGCCTCCCACAGAGCTGGTGGGAGTGGCTACTGGTGTCTGTTCAGGGTGGAGCCAGCTGCTCTCCCATAAATTCCACTGTGCCCTGATCCCACTGATTTCCAGGGGCAAATTGCCTGTCTCCAAGTTTCAGCATTCGGCCACAGGAAGCTGCAACTCAGTCCAGTCCCTCCCCACCCTGGAACCAGCTTAGTGCAACAGAGTTCAAGTTGGCTCCTGTTATTTCTACCTCTCCACAGAGCCTGTTGCCTGTTTTATTCTTGTCAGTATGATTTCAAAGACCTACATCTCCCTTCCTCAACAAGAGGCAGGCACTTTGCCCATGCCCATCATACATCATTGCTCCAGCCTACAAATGAGAAACAATTAAGAAAATCACCACACTAAGTCTAACTATAACCAATGTATCCATTCAGAACCCAGACCCTTCTCAAAGTATGCACAAGCAAAGCCAACTGTTCTCACTCAACAGAGGCTACAGGCTAACCCTTAATAGAGAGTGGAAAATGTCCTAAAGAAAAGAAATTTCAAAAATAAGGAGTGAAGTTGCTCAATATGAGAGGAAATCATTTTTTAAAAACTCCAAAAGTATGAAAAATCCATAAAAGGACCCCCCTGAAAGGATCACGCCAGCTCTTCAGCAATGAATCTCAACCAAAAATAAAGGACAAAGAATCAAGAGGTCTGAACAAAGCCTATGAGAAATATTAGGTTATGTAAAATAGCCAAATATAAAAATTGTAGGTATCAGTGAAGTAGAAAAAGAAAAAGCAAAGACCGGAAAACCTATTTGAGAGAATTGAGAAAAATTTTTCTGGTCTTGCTAGAGATATAGACATACAGATACAAGAAGCTCAAGGAACACATGACAGATTCATTCCAAAAAAGGCATTCCCAAAGAACATACTTATCACACCGGTTGAAGTCAATTTGAAGGAGGACTTCCTATGAGCCCTGAGGTGAAAATATCAATTAACTTACAAAGGAAGACCCATCAGACTAACAGCAGACTTTCAACAGAAACCTTTCAAACCATAAAGAAATGGGTACTATTTTTAGTCTCTTTTAACAGAATACCTGCCAGTCAATAATTTTGTATCCTGCAAAACTAAGTTGCATAAATGAAGAAGATATAAAATCTTTCCCAGACAAGCAAACCTTAAGAAAATTTGTCACCACTTGACTTGCCCTAACAATTGATATCCACCAGTATAAAAACATCCAAAAGCTAAAATCACAGCTCTTATAAAAGTATAACTTAAGGGAGAAGATAAAGGAACTAGAAAACAGACAACAGGATGACCAGAACAATATCTCACATGTTAGTACTCACATTGACATAAATGGTGTTAATGCCCAATTTACAATATATAGACTGTTTAAATGGATATAAAAAACCCAAATTATTTTATCTCCAAGAAAACCAGTTAATGCACAAAGATTCTCAAAGACTCAAGTTAAAGGGGTGGGAAAAATATTTCACACAAATGGAAATTAAAAGTGAACAGTAGTAGTTATTTTACGAGATAAAATAGACTTTAAATCAACAGTAGTAAAAAAGACAAAGATAATCATTTTATAATACTGGCAAAGATGGTCAATAAAGAAAGCAATTAAACAAGAAGATATACTAATCCTAAATGTATATATGTACTTAACACAGGAGCTCCCAGATTACTAAAACAAATTCTACAATATCTATAAAAAAATGACTGAATGTATAAATAAATAAATAAATAAAGCAGCAGCATGATAGCTGGGACTGCAACATTCCACTGTTAGAACTAGAAAGATCATTGAGGTAGAAAATCAACAAAGAAACACTGTACATCAATAGGACTCTAGAACAAGTGGGCCTAACCAATATTTACAGAGTATTGTACCCCCAAATCGCAGAATATATATTATTCTCATTGGCAAAAGAAATATTTTCTAAGATAGTTCATATGTTAGGCCACATAACAAGTCTCAGTAAATTTAAAAATATTAAAATCATACCTTGTGTCTTGTCAGACCACAGTGGAATAAAACTAGAAATCAATATCAAGAAGAACTCTCAAAGCTAGGCTGAAACATGGAAATTAAACAACCTACTTTTGAAATATACTTGGGTCAATGATGAAATCAAGCTGGAAATACAAAAAAAAAAAAAAAAATTGAATGAACAAAGAAGATGCAAGTTTCCAAAATCTCTAGGATACAGAAAATCAGGGCTAAGAGGGAAATTCATAGCCCCCCGTTTTTTAACATTTCAGAATACTATGGGGGTAGGAATATTTTGGTTACATGGACCACTTTTGTACAGCTTGAGTCAAAGTATAAGTGTCACCTAGATAGTATATGTTGTACCCATTAGGTGTTATTTCACCCATGCCCGCCTCCTCACTCCCACCTGCTTTAATCCCATTGAGCTTTACTTCAGTATGTGCTCATGAGTGCTGATCTGTTTGTTCCAATTTAATAGTGAGTACATGTGCTGTTTGTTGTTCCACTCTTGTGATACTTCATTTCAGAGAAAGTTATCCAGTTCCACCCACGTTGCTACAAAAGATATTAATTCATCATTTTTTATGGCTGAGTGGTGCTCCATGGTATACATATACCAAATCTTATTAATCCCCTCGTGAATTGATGGTTACTTGGTTTTATTCTACATTTTTGCAGTTGTGAATTGTGCTGAAATAAACACTCAAGTACAAGTGTCTTTTTGGTAAAATGACTTCTTTTTTGTGTGTGTAAATACCCAGTAGTGGGATTGCTAGATCTAATGGTAGGTCTACTTTTAGGTTTTTAAGGAATTTCCATACTGTTTTCCATAGAGGTTGTACTAATTTGCAGTCCTACCAACAGTGCGTAAGTGTTTCTCTCTGCATCCATGACAGCATCTGTTGTTTTGGTACTTATTGAGAAAAGCCATTCTTACTGCAGTTAGGTGATGTCTCATTGTCATTTTGATTTGCAATTTACATTTACCTGATAAGTAGGGACATTGAGCATCTTTTTATATGTTTATTGGATGTTAGCCCATCTTCTTTGAAAATACTTCTGTTCATGTCTTTTGCCCACTTTTTTTTTTTTTAAGTTCAAAGTCATATTTTCACATGTGAATAAAGAGTACAACTTACTATGTTTAGACAACTTTTCAATGGAAAAGACTAGAGAACAATCTCCCTTTAAGAGGAATAAGCTCCCCTGGCTTTCAGATCCTCCAAAAGCCTTTTGGTGTAGATGATATCGTCTGTTGGGGTGAAGATCTGAAGGGGTCCTTCAATATCCATTTGCCATTCCCTACAGAGGATTTTTAGACACTTCTTACCTTTCCCACCTATTTTACAGTCTCTGGCTATGTGCCTGACTGCTTACTAGATGCAGATAACTGAACCAGAACATTCCTGAGTGCCTGATCATCAGTTTTTCAAGTATGCCAAACTCTCATAGGTTATGTTTCAGACTTATCTGTGAAATATCCGAACAATTGTATATAACTTTTCATTCATAACTTACTCAAACTCAGAAAGATAAATCTTCTAGAATCTCAATTCTCACTTGGAGAAATGTGCAAAGATTTCTAGAATCTGTGTTATACTATTTTCACTACTGTGTTATGTGCAGTTTCACATAAACTCAGTCCTCAGATACTTAGCATCAGGACTGCACCCTCTGATTTATCTTGTCTTCCTTACCCTCTGCTTTAGTACTAGTGACAGTGCAATGTAGTGCTTAAGAATGTCTTGATAATTCTCAGAATTTATCAGGCAGAACTCCAGCAAGAGGGAACATAACAAATCATGGGCCCTCTATGCTGTGTTCTAGAGCCCATGCAGAATTTGTACTGAGGCACACTTCCCACTGGCTGTATCTTGTCGTTAACTAACCAAATCAAGGAGATGAGGAGAAAGCTCATCCTGGGAGACAATAAACTCTTCTGATAATGATTTTGGCCTAAAGACTGTCTGAGACCTTGTCAAACCTTCCGTAGACTGTCCAGTAGTCTAGATCACTTTCCTACAGGCCTTTTTAAAAAATCTCTTGTACGTTTCTGTGGAGTTGTTTTATTTTTTCTTGCTGATTTGCTTGAGTTCTTTGTAGATTCTAGTTATTATCCCTTTATCAAATGTATAGCATGCATATATTTTCTTCAATTCTGTAGGTGGTATATTTGCTGTCTTTCTTCTTTCCTTGGCTGTGCAAAAGCTTTTTAATTTAATCAAGTCCCATTTATTACTTTTTGTTGTTGCTCTGATTGACATTGGGGTGTTCTTCATAAATCCTTTGCCTAGGCCAATATCTAGAAGAGTTTTTCCAAACCTTTCTTCTAGGGTTTTTATAGTTTCATGTCTTAAGTTTAATGCTGTTATCCACCTTGAATTAGTTTTTGTGAGAGGTGAGAGATAATTACCCTGTTTCAATATTCTACATGTGGCTATCCAATATTTCCAACACCATTTATTGAATAGAGATTCTTGTCCCCAGTGTATGTTGTCATCTGATTTGTGAAAGATCAGATGGAAATATGTGGATGGTTTTTTATCCGGGTTCCCTGTTCTGTTCCATTGGACTCTGTCTCTATTCTTGTGCCAGTACCATTCGTTTTGGTTACTATGGCTTAGTAGTATGGCATAGAAGTTGCTCTTCTGGTCACTAGAGGGAACTGCTACTAGGATGATCAGGGCAAGCTCTCCAAACCATGAAGGCTGTTAATGGTGGAGGGGCCTAAACTCAAGTGATAAGGTCACAGGCTGGAATCTTTCTGTCCTTATCCAGTAGTGCAGTTTTTCTGTGGGGAGTTGTGAACACTCTCCCAAATAACTGCTCCTTGGATCTCCTCAGCACCCTCCTGTGAGTTGAATCCACATGCATTCAATAACCACATGAGTCCAGCTCTTAAATTTCCCCCTGGTCTGTGTGTCTGACCTACTAGTTTTCATCTCCATGAAACACTAGTGGAAAGTATGTTCCCTATTTGTGCACCCCTGTACATTAAAAGTCCTCAAGGAAAGAGCAGTTGGCCCCTCCAAATGTGGGGACCTCAGCCAGCAGCACACTCCTACCAGAGAGAATTAGTTTCTTGTGTTGGAGGATCTGGGGTGGGATCTTGAGGCTCAGGTGCAGTGTTGGGATCTCCCAGTAGTATCCCAGGTCTGGTAGTGGTTCTGGAGACAGAGAGGCAGACCCTCAGGCTATGAGGTGTGCAAGCCTCGAGCCAAGACTGGGAAGGAGCTGGAAGCAGGGCTTCTGAGAAGGTCTTAGAGCCAGGAGCAGGGCCATAGCAGGGTGCCTGGCCAGATCTGACTTGAGGGGTCAGGGCTGAGCGGGCAGCAGGCAGTTGGGACATGGTGGGTGGAGTCACGGCCACAGTGGTGAATGCTGTTCCACTGGCTCAGGGACCAGATTCCAAATTAAGTGTATAGAGGTCAGTTCCAGGAGCCAGGGTCTACAGATTTCTCAATGCACCCCCAAGTAGCCACTGAAACAGTTGCCAAAGGCTCCCAGGTCAGAGTCCATGGGCTCAAATCTTGTTGCACTGTTGGGGAGGAGCGCTTGACGTCTAGTAACTGGGTTTACCATAGTGGAGCCTTCTGTTGCTCTGCTCCCTCCCCAACCTGGTGGGGAAAATATGAAGGCTGCAGCCACAAAGCTGAGTCACTGTGCCACCTGGCACCATGCAGCTGAGAGCTCAGGATGGAGTTAGCTGCTTCCCATCTCCCACTGAATTTGTCTGGTGCAATGACTCTGCACAGACTCCAGTCAGTTCCCCAATCTGTGGCAGTGGAGAGATCCCTCTCACAGCTTGGCCATGGAGCCTGCAGTGTAAACACAGTGCCCCAGCACTCTATCCTTCTAATCTTCTTCAAACACAATCTTTGACATTACCAAATTTATGCACCATCACCCTTTTTTCCCCCACACTGAGAGTCCTGTGCTGCTTCTCTATGATTTCACGATGTTCCTTCCAAGAATAGTTGTCCATAGCTCCTGCTTCCTAGTTACTCTTTTTTTCCTTGGGAGCCATGGGTACACGGGCTTCTTTTAATCTGCCATTTTTTTTTCCTCCTGATGACTCTTTTGACGGTATCTTCAGGATAAACTCTTCCAATGGCAGTGGCCTCATGCCATGTCTACTCCCACTGGTGGCCATGGGGGAAATTTTCCTTGGATGGAGAGGCACACTTGCAACCTGCCTGGCATTGACTTTCTCCCCTGCAGTGGTGGCATGTCTGTAGGTCAGCAGCTGGAACTGTCTATGCAGCGCCTGCCTGGGGCTGGGGATTGGGCATAGGATGTCTTACAATGCTCTGCTGTGGATCACTGGGCCCTGCATCTGTACTGCAGGCTGGAACCCCTGAGACACCAGTAGGTCCTTATTTACTTTTCCTTCTTTGGGAGCTGTGCATTCATGGGATACTTCTAGTCCACCATCTTCAGTTCATAGTCTTAAATGCTTACATCAAAAAGACAGAAAAATCACAAATCAATAACCTAAAATCACACCTCAAGGAACTGGAAAAAAGAACAATCCAACTCAAGCCTATAAAAAGGAAGGAAGGAAGGAAGAAAGAAAGAAAGAAAAAGGAAAGAAAGAAAGAAAGATCAGAGCAGAGTTAAATGAAATAGAAACAAAGAAACAAAAAACAAACAAAGGATCAATGAAATAAAGACTTGGCTCTTTGAAAAGATATACCAAATTGATAGAACAATTGTTAGACTAACCAAGAATAGAAGAGAAAGGATTCAAATAAGCTCAATAAGAAAGAAAAAGAAGACTTTACAACTGACAACACAGGAAAGGGGGAAAAATGGCAGACTAGTTGTGGCCTCCCAGCTCACTGCTCTCAAGGAAGGAGGTGAAGAGTATGGATGGCTGCATATGCATGGATCACTCACTGCACAAGAAGCATGTGAATTTGCAGAGAAACAGTGTGGGACACTCAATGTAGGAAAAAATGTGACAGGGAGATATATTCACAAAGATTGGAGAGTTCAAGGAGAACAATAGAGAACAAAATGCAGGAGGTCCATGCTCACCCTGCTGCCACAGTGTGATCTCACCTGCAAGAGGATAGCCAACCCCCATTGACCTCCTACCCACTCAGACAGGGACATGCCTGGAGATGGTGCAAACCCATTGCACTAGACAACAGGCTCTGTGGAGAGGAGACAAGAGCAGGAGCCAGCCTGAACTCTTGGGTGCACACTGCCAGGACTGCACCAGGCTGGGAAGGGACTAGACTAATATGTGGCTTCCCAGGCCAGATGTTGGAATTTGGAAATGGGCATTTCACCCCTGAAAACCAGCAAGCCCAGGACAAGGGAATTGGCCAGAGTGCAGTGGGAGCCAACCTGAAAGTCCCCAGGCAGCCGCTTCAGCAGGCTCTTAGTGGGGTAAGGAGAGACACATTTTCTGCATGGTTGACCTGCATTTGCAGGACTGGTGCCTACAAGCAGATTGTAATCTATTGATGCAGGCCTGCCTGCCTGGCTGTGTTCTGCCTGCTTGGCCCCATTGCCTGCTGTCTGGGTCCAGTCAGCCACCATCTTCAGGCTCCTCCCCTTGGAGGTCCTGTTTAGAAGCTTGGTCTTAGGCACCACCCACTCCTGGCCCAGGGGACCTCATGCCAGTGCATGGTAGGCTCCACCCTGAGAAGCTGCTGGCAGCTGCTTTGGTGTGCTCTGGGCAGGGTGAGGATAGCCGCATTTTCTGTGCAGCTGATCTGTGGGACCCTGGTGCCTAAGAAGAAGATTGCAGCCTGTCCACCTGAGCCCCCCCTTCCAGGTCCTAGCCACTTTCTGCTCTCAGAACATGAACCCTCATTCCATGTTGGGATTATCCACCATCTGCATACTCCTGAGCAACCAGAGAGTCCTTCTGCCCACATGAGTCCAGAAACTGCTGCCAGTGAGCAAGAAGCTTCCTGTGGACAGAATACCAGGATCCCAACCCACAGAGTCCAGTGAGACAGCAGGCACCATACCTGCTTCTGTACCTACCGGGCACCTTTGTCCTCCCCAGGGGGCCTCAACTCCCCTGGCTTCAGCCTTCTCACTCCCACACAGACATTTCTCAACTCTGACCCAAACTGCAAGAGCCACAGGGGTCCAGTGGGTCCTGGGTGTTCTGCATGACTCCAGAGGCTGGTCATTCTGGGTGGACTGCCTCCCAGACAGGGGGTTGGAGATGACCAGAAGGTGGAATTTCCTCCATTTGTACCCTTTTCCTCCCCTTACCCTACCCCTCCTACAGCTGCAGAGAGAGACAACTGAGTTGCAACACGGAGGCTCCGATAAGAGAGGGGCTCAGAACATCCTTTTTGAGGTCCTACAGCAGAATTAGGGATGTTTGGACTGTGAGCTCCTGGATCACAAGCTTGTCCCTGCTGCTGCTTGCCTGGCAGCCCCATTAGAACAAGAAAGGCCCCAAGTCAGAGGGACATCAAACCACTGTGGGCATCCCATGGGTGACATAGGACCAGCATTCTTCCCCCTGGCATGATCAGGGATTTGTCTCTGGGGCCCTGGAGAAGGGCCTGCAGGCCAGATCCCATACACACAGATCTCAATTGCATTGCCCAGGGGCATAGAAGAAATATTTGTGAATTATTCTTGTGAGGTGCAGGTGCCTGCAGGGGCAGAGCATAGGGGAGAGAGCAGTGTGGGTCCTCGCTGAAGTAAGCTAGAGGGGCACCCTCCCTTACTTGGAAGGGCTACACTCCCAGCTCACATGGGACCCTGACCAGAGAACTTTCCTCCCTGTATCAGTCATTGGAGATCTCAGCTGACTTGAGGTCCCACCTACAGGTAGAGGCACAGGAGAAACTGAGAAATAGGGGAGGGTTGAAAGGTGCCAGGCCTGCTTCAGACTACCATATTGTGGGTCTCCCACAGAGCACATTCACATGAAGACTCTCTGGGTAAGTGGGGCCAACCTCAACCCCTCCTGGGTGGCTTAGCCCAGAGGTGCAGAGTGGCCATTTAACACTGGCATATCACTTACCAGTATTTGTGGAGCTGAAGGGCAAGCTTACCCAACCTAACCTTGCTCAACCACATTCCCTCACCTGCCTCTGCTACAGCAGTGAATAAAGGAGCCATCTGGAAGCTCCAGGGAGCCACCCACCACCTGGGGCATTAGATGGCTTCTCCTGAGGAACTAGAGCTGGTCATGGGATCCAAAAACAACAGTGCTTCTTGTTCTGCCCAGCAAATACAACCTGCTGAAAGAGATGTCAATCTGTATGTCTGTTACTGATTTACTGTCTCTATCATAGAGAATGTGGTTGATTCACACCCACAAGCACCACCTACTAACCCAGAGATTAAACTGGGCATGACAGCATCTAAACAAAATAAAATCCAAAGTAAGAAGCACCATCTGTTCCAGATGAGCAGGAACCAGCAAAAGAACAGTGGAATTATGACGAATCAGAGCAAAAGGTCACCCCCAAAGGGGAACACCAGCTCCCTACTGATGGATACCAACCATAAGCAGAATATTGAAATGACAGAGGGATAATTTCAAAAAAGGATTGTGAGGAAGCTTAATGAAATACAAGATAAAATAGAAACCCAACACAAAGTAAAAACAAAAACAATGCAAAATATGAATGTAGAATTCACTAAAGAAATCAAATTACTAAAGAAGAATCAAACATAACTTTGGGAAATGAAAAATTCACCCAAGGAATTACAAAACACAGTGGAAACCTTTAAGAACAGTTTATATCAGGCAGAAGTAAGAATCTCAGAGCTTGAAGACAACATGTTTCCACTAAACAAGTCAGTCACAGGGATAGAGCAGAGAAATAAAAGGAATAGGTAAAACCTACAAGAAATATCAGATTATGTAAAGAGACCTAACATAAGAATCACAGGAGTCCCTGAGGGTTAAGAAGAAAATACAAAAGGGTTGGACATTATATTCATGAGAATAATGAGGAAAATTTCCCTGGCCTGGCTAGAAACCTAGGTATCCAGGTCAAGAAGCTCCTAGGAGCCCTGGAAGATTCATTACCAAGAAGAAAACATCATAACATATAGTCATCAAACTGGCCAAAATAAACACCAAGGAGACACTCCTGTAAGCCATAAGGTGAAAGCAGCAGGGAACCTACAAAGGAAAACTGGTCAGATTAACTGCAGATTTCTCAACTGAGACCTTACAAGCCAGAAGGGATGGGGCCCCATCCTCAGTGTTCTCAAACAGAATAATGCCCAGCCTAGAATTCTGTATCCTGCGAAAGTAAGTTTTTTATGCGACAGGGAAATAAAGTCTTTCTCAGATAAGGAAACTACTCAGATAAGCAAAAACTCAGGTAAGGAAAATATCTCAAGGTAAGACCTGCTCTGCAGAAAGTACTCAGAAATGTACTATTCTGGATCAGCACAATTAATACTTACCAAGGTAAAGTTATCCAAAAGCCAAAGGTTGAAGAACAGATGCCATGATGGCTGAAGAGATAAAACAAAGCAACAAAGTTCAACTCAACAGGATGAACAGAAATCCACACAATTTATCAATTATTTGAATATATGTGAATGGCTTGAACTGTCCACTGAAGAGACATAGCCCAGATGAATTAATAAATATACACAGGCCAAGTATCTGCTGTCTTCAGGAAAAACATCTAACCCAAAAGAACTCATTCAGACTCATTGTGAAGGGATGGAAAACAATATTCCATGCTATTAAAAACAAGTAGAAAGCTATTGTAGAAATTCTTATATCAGAAACTTAGTCTTCAAATCAACAAAAGTAATGAAAGAAAAAGATGGTTATTATATAATGGTAAAGGAAACAATTCAACAAGAAGACACAACAATCTTAAATATTTACACACCTCACACAGGAGTGCACAAATTCATAAAGCAAATCCTACTTAATCTAAACAAAAAGATAGATAACAGCACAATAACAGCCAGACTGCAACACCCCACTGACAAAACTGGACTGATGATCCAAACAGGAAATAAACAAAGGAAGACAGGACTTAAATAGAACTCTAGAACATATGGGCCTACCAGATATTTACACAACATTCTACCCCAACCACCAAATATACATTCTTCTCATCAGCTCATGGGACATTCTCTAAAATTGATCACATCCAAGGCCATAAAACATGTCTCAACATATTTAAAAAAGTGAAATTATACCATGCATCTTCTCAGACCACAGTGGTATATAATTAGAAATCAACTCCAACAGAAACAGTCATCTCTATACAAAGTCATGGAAAGTAAACAACCTACTGCTGAATGATTGTTAGGTCAAGGAGGAAATTAAGATTGAAATCAAAAGATCCTTTGAACTAAATGATAATGGGGTCACAACTGATCAAAATCTGTAGGATACAACTAAAGCAGTCGTGAGAGGAAAATTCATAGCCTTAATTACCTACACCCAAAGAACAGAAAGGTCACAAATCAACAATCTAATGAACCATCTCAAAGATCTAAAACAGGATGAGAAAACCAATCCCAAATCCGGGAGAAAAAATAAATAACCAAGATCAGAACAGCACTAAATCAAATGGACAACAAAAGAAATGGAAGATTAATAAAACAAAAAGTTGGTTCTTTGAAAAGATAAATAAAATTGACATGCCTCTTGCTAGAATAACCAGAATCAGAAAAGAAAGAAGATTAATAAGCTTAATTAGGAATGAAAAATAAGAAATGAGAACTGACAGCACAGAAATGCAAAATATTGTCTCTGAATACTATGAAAATCTCTATGCACAAAAACTTTAATACATGGAAGTAATGGACAAATTTTTAGAAACACACATCCTCCCCAGGCTAAATCAGGAAGATATAGAAATCCTGAACAGACCAATGTCAAGTACCCAAATTAAAGCAGTAATAAAAAGCCTTCCTAAAAAAAAGTCCTGGACCAGATAGTTTCACAGCCAATTTCTGCTTGACCTATGAAGAACTGCATCTGATGTCTTTCCTGAAGAAATTATTCCACAACATTGAGAAGGAAGCAATCCTACCCAACACATTTTATGAAGCTAATATCACCCTGATATCAAAGCCAGGAAAGACCCCATACACACAATAAAGAAAACTGCTGACCAACATCCCTTAGGAACATAGATGCAAAAATTCTAAATGTAATCTTAGAAAATCATATTCAGCCACTCATTTAAAAAAAAAAAATCCTTCATGACCAAGTGGGCTTCATTCCAGAGATACAGGGATGGTCCAACATATGCAAATCTATAAATGTAATACACACAGAAATAAAAACAAAGACCATATGTTCCTCTCCATAGATGCAGAAAAAGGACATGACAAAATTCAGCAACTCTTTATGATAAGAAGGCTTAACAAAATAGGCATGAACGTGACTTATCTGAAAATGATAAAAGCCATATATGACAAGCCCACAGACAACATAGTGCTAAACAGGGAAAAATTGAAGGCATTCTGACTTAGAACTGGTATCAGACAAGGTTGCCCCTTTCATCACTTCTATTCAAAATACTGCTACAAGGCCTACCGAGAGCCATCAGACAACAGAAGGAAATCAAGGGCATCCAAATGGGGGCAGAGGAGGTCAAACTAATGCAGATGATATGACCTTATATCTAGAAAACCCCAAAGATTCTGCCAAGAGACTATTGAAATTTATAAATAAGTTCAGCGAAGTCTCAGATTACAAAATCAATATATGCAAATCAATAGCATCGTATATGCCAACAAAGATCAAACTGAGAATCAAATCAAAGACTCAATACCTTTCACAATAGCAACAAAGAATATAAAATACCTTGGAATGTATTTAAGTAAGGAGGTGAAGGACCTCTGCAGGGAGAATTATGAAGCACGAGGAAGGAAACAGCAGAGGATGCAAACAGATGGAAAAACCCTGCCTTGCTCATGTACTGGCAGTATCAACATTGTTAAAATGTCTATACTACCCAAAGTGATCTACAGATTCAATGCAATCCCTATCAAAATACCAACATCATTCTTCACAAATCTAGAAAAATTATTCTACGCTTTGTATGGAACCAGAGAAGTTTCTATATAGCCAAAGCAACCTTTAGCAAAAACCAAACCAAACCAAACCAAACGAACAACAACAGCAACAACAAAATACCTTATGAGTAGGCATGAATTTACCAGACGTCAAGCAATACTACAAGGCTATAGTAACCAAAACAGCATAGTCCTGATGGTACTGGCATAATGACAGAGAAACAGACCAATTTAACAGGACTGAGAACCTTTACTTAAAGCCATCCTTATATAGCCACCTAATTTTTGACAATGCAGACAAGAACATACACTGGGGAAAAGAAACCCTATTCAATAACTGATGCTGGGAAAATTGGATAGCCACATGAAGACTGAAACAGGATCTGCACCTGAATGTCTCACAAAAATCAACTCACAACTGATAATAGACTTAAACCTAAGGCATGAAAAAATAAAAATTCTAGAAGAAAATTTTGGAAAAACTCTTATAGACATAGGTCTAGGCAAAGAATTTATGAAGACCTCCAAAGCAATCATATCTAACACAAAAATAAACAAATGTGACCTGATCAAATTAAAACCTTCTGCATGGCCATAGAAACAAGCATTTGAGCAATTAGCCTACAGAATGCGAGAAAATATTTACAGGCTATACATCAGATAAAGGACTGATAACTAGAATCTATATATAACTCAGGAAAATTAGCAAGAAAAAAATCAAATAACCCCTTTGAAAAGTGGACAAAGGACATGCACAGAAACTTTTCAAAATAAGATAGACCAATGGCCAAGAAACATATTGAAAATGCTTAACATCTCTAAACATCAGGGAAATGCAAATCAAAACTGCAATGAGATATCATTTAATTCCAGTGAGAATGGCTTTTATCAAAAAGTACCAAAACAACAAATGCTGGCATGGATGCAGAGAGATAGGAACATTCATGTACTGCTGGTAGGACTGAAAAATTGTACAATCTCTATGGAAATTAGTATGGAGATACCTCAAAGAACTAAAAGTAGAACTACCATTTGATCCAGCAATCCCACTACTGGGTATCTATCCAATGGGAAAAAAGTCATCCTATAATAAAGACACCTCCCCTGGAATGTTTATAGCAGCACAATTTACAATTGCAAAGATGAAGAAACAACCCAAATGCCCATCAATACATGAGTGGATTAATAAAGTATGGTGTATATATACCATGGAATACTACTCAGCCATAAAAATCAACGGTGCATTAATATCTCTTGTATTATCCTGGATGGAGCTAGAGCCCTTTCTTTGAAGTGAAGTATCACAAGAATGGAAAAATAAGCACCACATGTACTCACTACCAAATATGTACTAATTCATAGACATTAATGTGCACATATGGAAGCAACATTCATCGGGTGTGAGACAAGAGGGATGGGGGAATAGGGGATGGGTAAATTCACTTCTTATGCACATGGTACAAACTGTCTGGGAATGGGCACACTTGTAGTTCTGACTTGGCAGTACAAAGGCAATAGATGCAACCTCAACATTTGTACCCCCATAATATTTTGAAATAAAAAAACACTCACATCACAGAAATGAAAACTATCATTTGAGATGTCTATGAAAGTCTCCACCCATGCAAACAAGGAATAATGGATAATTTTTGTTGTTGTTGTTAATATACAACCTCTCAAACTTGAATCAGGAAGAAATGCAAATCCTGAACACACCAAAAATGAGTAGTGAGATTGAAACAATATTAAAATGTCTCCCCAAAACAACAGAAAATCGTAGTATCAGACAGATTCACAGTGGAATTCTACCAAATCTACACAGAAGAACTTGCACCAATAGTACTAAAATTGTTCCATAACATCAAGAAGGAGAGAAATCCTCCTGACTCATTCTATGAAGCCAAAATCACTGTGATACCAAAGCCAGCACACAACAAAAAGGCAACTAGAGACGAATGTCTTTCATAAACATAGATGCAAAAATGCTCAACAAAATACTGGCTAACTGAATCCAACAGCAGATCAAAAAGATAATTTACCATGATTATGTGGACTTCATCCCAGACATGCAAGAATACTTCAACATACATAAATAAATGTGATTCACCACATAAATGGAATTAAAAACAAAAAGCATATGATCATCTCAATAGATGAAGATAAACCTTTGATAAATCCAGCTCCTTTTCATGACAAAAACCCTCAACAAAGTAGGCATTGAAGGAAGATTCTTCAAAATAATAAAAGTGATGTATGACAAACCCACAGCAGGCATCAAACTGAATGGGGAAAAGTTGAAATCATTCCTCTTGGTAAATGGAACAAGACAAGGATACCCATTTCACCCCTTCTACTGAACATAATACTGGATGTCTTAGCCAGGGTTATTAGGCAAAGAAAAGAAATAAAGAACATCCTAACTGGGAAAGAGGATGAAAAATTATCACTGTTTGCCAAAAATATGACCTTATATCTAGAAAATACTATAGACTTTACCAAAAGAATCCCAGAATTGATCAATTAATTCAGTAAAGTCTCAGGTTACAAAGTGATGTACATAAATGAGAAGCATTTTTTATACTAATAATAGTGAGAGTCAAATAAGGAACTAAACCCCACTTATCATAGCTGCAAAGAAAATGAAATGCCTAGAAATATACTTAACCAAGGAGGTGAAAAATGTCTACACAATGAACTGCAAAACCCTGATACCACACAAATGGAAGAACAACCCATGCTCCAGGATTGGAATAATCAACACTGGTAAAGTGTCCATACTGACCAAAGTAATATTTAGATTTAAATGAATTACCACCAAAATACCAATGTCATATATCACAGACCTAGAATATAGAATCCTAAATTACATATGGAATTAAAATAGAGCCCCAATAGCCAAAGCAATCGTAAGCAAAAAGTACAAATCAGGAGATATCACATTGCATGACTTCAAATTATAATATAAAGCTATAGTGACGAAAACAGGATGGTATTGGTGTAAAGGTAGAGATATAGACCAAAGGAACATAATAGATAACTGAGAAATAGAGACATATAGCTACAACCAACTATTTTTTGACAACGCAAACAAAAACATACACTGAGAAAAGAACACTCTTTTTAATAAAATTGGATAGCTGAATAATGAAGACTGAAACTGAGTCTTTATCTCTCATCATATACAAAAATTAACTCAATGGATTAAAGGCTTAATGTAATATGTGAACTCATACAAAATTTAGTAAAAGAGGTAAGAAAAACTCTTCTGGACATTAACCTAGGCAAAGAATTTATGACTAAAATCTCAAAAGCAAATAGAGCAAAAAGAAAAATAAATAAATTGAAACTAGCAGATATTGGTTCATAAGATTTAGGGAAAGATGCCATTTCCATAACACAAAAATGCCAGGTGAAGCAGGAAGTGCTGATGCAAAACTGAAGCAAATTATCCAGAAGATCTAGCTATAATAATTAATGAGGGTGGCAACACTAAACAACAGATTTTCAACTTAGATGAAACAGCCTTCTAAACGGAGGTAGATGTTATCTAGGACTTACATAGCTACAAACATAGGTCAATGCATGGATATAAGGGCTAGCTGACTCTTGTTCAGTGCTAATGCAGCAGAAGACTTTAATTTAAAACCAGTCCTTATTTACAATTCCAAATCCAAGAGCCCTTAAGAATTATGCTAAATCTACTCTGCCTGTGCTCTATAGATGAACAACAAACCCTGGATGACAGCATAACTCTTAATAGAATGGCTTACTAAATATTTTAAACATGTTGTTGAAAACTACTTCTCAGAAGAAAATATTTATATAAAAATATTACTGCCCATTAACAACGTACACCTACTTATCTAAGCTCTGGTGAAGATTTGGAAGGAATTTTTTTATTTTTATGCATGCTAACATACTATTCATTCTGCAGTCTATGGTACAATTATTCAGACTATAACCCTGGCTTTACCATAATGCAGCTTATCAGTGTACAGGGTTGCACTTGTGCCCCATGAATATATACAGATTAAGAATAAATGGGAACAAAGAATATAACATAAATTTAGTTAATAAAGCAGTGACAGATTTTGAGAATGTTGACTCTACTTTTCAAACAAGTTCTGGGATGGGCAAAAACTATCAAACAGTACTATGTGCTGCAGAGATTTTTTTGTGTGTGTGAAAGGGTCAATAAGTGTGGTATACTTCATTGTTGTTTTATTTTAAGCAATTTCCATAGCCATTTCAACCTTCAAACCACCAGCCTGAGAGTTGGCAATCATCAACATTGAAACAGCCCCTCCACCAGCAATAAGATGACAAATTTCTGAAGTCTCACATGATCATTAGCAATATTTAATAATAAAGTGTTTTTAAGGTAAACTAAGTACATTTTAAAGGCATGATATTACCCACTCAATAATCTATAGTACAGTGTAAACTTGACTTTTATATGCACTTCAAAACAAAAACATTCTGTGACTCACTTTATTGTGATACTTGCTTTATTGCACTGGTATAGAACTAAATCTGCAATATCTCTGAGGTATGCTTGTATGTTTTCTAAAAGAGACTTTAGATACAACAATAGATTGAAGAAGAAAAGATGGGGAAAGTATTTTATGCAAATAATATTAAAAAGGGAGAAGGAATAAATAAACTAACATTGCACAGATAATAGACTTGAAGTATAAATTATTGAAAGATACAAAGAAGAAAATTATATATTGGTAGAAGGGTAAATTTATCAAGGAGATGTAACAGTTATTGATATATATGCACCAAACATCAAAGCCCTCAGGAAAAAAAGAAATCAATTAAGCAAACATTGAAAGAAAAATTGGAAAAATCATTCCACAATAATAGTTTCATACTTCAATGCACCATTTTCAATAATAGACAATATAGAGAGCATATCAGTTAGAAAATAGAGAACTTGAGTGGACTTTTAAGATGGCTGACTGGAGTCAGGGCTTGTCGGACCTTCCCAGTGGAGGAGTTGAGGGTCGGACTGAGAGAAGTGGAGAAGGATTGCTGATTGGGAGTGGACCATGGGGTCTGACATCAGTAGAGTCCAGAATACCACCAGCAGGACTGAACAGCTGAGAGACAGGAGGATAGAGGAGAAAAGTCTGCGGGAACCAAACCAAATCAAGGGAGTGCCAGAGACCAGGGAAAGGGAAAGGGATTTTTCTCCCTACCCCCACTGGGGTGTCTCTGGCATGCAGCAGAACACAGGGATTTCACACTGGGGGAGCCCCACAAGGAACCAGAGAATCAGCATCCCTGCATCTGGACAACCCATCCTCTGCACCCCAGAAAGTAATGTTGGCTCAAGCTGCTGGAAGCCCTATGGTTGCATCTACCGCATAGCAACAGCCAAGATGCATTGCCTGACTGTCAGGCAGTAGGGAGCTTGCTCCCTCCATGCCCCTGCAGAGTGGCTGGGTGGAGGAAGTGCCCTCCCCCAATTCATGGAGAGTGACTGGACTGTGTGGTTGCAGTGCACTCTCTGGGCAAGCACGCCCTGAGTGACCGGGCAGGTCATACTTGCTGGGGGTGGAGAGTCCCTCCGCAACCCCCATGTGGCTGAGGCATGCTCCCCAGCCAAGTGCACCCTGAGTGACTGGGCGGGTCGAGCTGCCTGGGGGTGGGAAGTGCCCTCCTGCTGATCCCATGCTGAGTAACTGGACTGTGCAGCTACAGACAGAGAACTAGCCAAGCCTGAAATGAGAGTCTGGGCCCATTTCCAGTGGGAAGTGCACACCAGGCAAGCCTGCCTTTAACAGGGCAGCTATGGAGAACAGGAGGGAAGACAGATTCTTGGACCCTAACCAAAGAGCAGTGCAGAACAACTGTGACCCCCCTCTGCCATTGTCATAGCAACAAGCTGAAGATATCTGTGCTGAGTGGCCCCCTTTCAGCACAGGGGGCACGTCTCTGCATGAGCCAGCAGAGCAGTGCCAGTGGAAGGTGAGCCTGCCTGTGGAAGGCACAGAGAGTGGGGCTTGGAGACATGGGACAGATGTCACAGATTCAGGATTGGGTGGGTGAGTGTCCATTGGGAGGGTGTGGAGTTGCACAGGAGAGTAGGGATCTGTGGGTGTGATCCTGCTCAGAGAACCACCATACCAGAGTTTGCTGAACTAATCCCTCCCCTGAAAGCCCACATATTGAAGTTTGATGAATTAGTCCTTCCCTCACAGAAACACCAGATTGGAGTTTGATGAACCTAGGAGACTCAATTTGCATAAGCACTGTTTCCCATAGCAACCAAATGTCTCTGGTGCCACAGGCTGAATCGGAGCAGCTGCACCCACCACCACTCACCTTAAAAAGAAGTTCAGCTTCATACAAGAGCTTCTTGGGTGGCCAACATTCCCTTGGGGGTAGAGTCCCTGTCATAGTTTTCTGGGGATAGAGAGCAGACTGGTTGAGGGGGGCCACACCTACTACTCCGTGGCAACTAAGCCCAGACAGGAAGAACTGACTTTTAACCCCTGCATATCCCTTAACAACATCTGAGGAACCTGAGGTCAGGCCCACCAAACAAAAACCCACCCAGCCTCATTCCCCCACCTGCATCTATTCCAGTGGTGAATGAAGGATTCATCTGGAAGTCCCAGGGCCCACCCACCACCAGAGGCATTAAAGTACTCCTCCTGAGGAACTAGAGCTGATCACAGGACCAAAAACAACAATGCAGCTTGTTCTTTCTGGAAAGCACCACCTACTGACAGGGAGCTCAAATTGCATGCCCTTTTAATGCATCTACAGACTCATCACACAGGGTGTGGTCAATTCTCACCCACAAGCACCACCTACTGGCCCAGAGTTTAAAAAGGGCATGTCAATATCTAAACAAAAGAAAATCAAAAAGTAAGAAGGAAAAACTGTCCCAGATGAGAAGGAACTAGAGAAAGAACTCTGGAAATATGCAGAATCAGAGCAAAAGGTAATCCCCAAAAGGGAACACCAGTTCCTTAGCAATGGATACCAACCAAAAGCAAAATATAGAAATGAAGATGGAGAATTTCAGGTTAAAAAAACGAAATCATGACAAAATAGAAATCCAACACAAAGAAACCACAAAACAATACAGGAAATGAAAGAAAAATTCACTAAAGAAATAGAAGTATCAAAGAAAAATCAAACAGAACTTCTGGAAACAAGATTCATTCAAGGAATTACAAATCACAGAGGAAAGCCTCAAGAACAGGTTAGGTCAGGCAGAAGAAAGAACCTCAGACCTTGAAGACAACACCATCAATTAAACAAGTTAGTCACAGAGCTACAGCAAAGAAGGAAGAGGAATGAGTAAAGCCTGCAAGAAATGTCAGATTATGTAAAATGGCTTAACATAAGAATCATAGGCATCTCTGAGGGGGAAGAAGAAAATACACAAGGGTTGGTTAATCTATTCGAGGAAATAATTGAGGAAAACTTCCATGGCCTTGCTAGAAATTTAGACATACAGGTACAAGAAACTCACAGGACTCCTGGAAGACTCAACACAAAAAGAATACACCATGATATATAGTCACCAGGCTAGCCAAAATAAATACAAAGGAAGCGCTTTTACGGACTGTGAGACTAAACAACAGGTAACTTACAAAGGAGAACCCATCAGACTAATAGTGGACTTTTTTACTGAGACCCTCCATGCCAGAAAGGATTGGGACCCCATTGTTAGACTTCTCAAACAGAATAATGCCCAGCCTAGAATTTTGTATCCTGCAAAACTAATTTTTACATATGAAGGGGAAATTAAGTTTTTCCCAGAGAAGCAAACACTGAGGGAATTTGTCAACTCAAAACCTCCACTGCAGGAAGTTCTCAGAACTGCATTTTTCACAGAGAATAACAAGAAACACTTACCAATGTAAACTTACTCAAAAGCCAAAGATTGATGGACAGATACCACAATAGCTGAAGAGATTAAAAAAACAACAAAGTTCAACTTAATGGAATGAACAGAACTCCACCCCACTTATCAATTCTCTCAATAAATGTCAATGGCTTGAGCTGCCAATTGAAGAGACGCAGTCTGGCCAAATGGATAAATATACACAAGCCAAGTATCTGCTGTCTTCAGGAAATACATCTTACGCACAAGGATGCATAGAGACTATAGGTAAAAGGATGGAAAACAATCATCCATGCTAATGGGACCAAAAGAAAGCAGGAGTAGCAATTCTCATAGCGGATAACTTAATCTTCAAATTAACAAAAGTAATGAAAACCAAAGATGATTATTATATAATGGTAAAGGGAACAATTCAACAAGAAGACATAACCATCTTAAATATTTATGCACCTAACAGAGGAGTGCCAAGATTCATAAGGCAAATCCTTCTTGATCTAAACAAAACAACACACAGCAGCACCATAATTGTATGGGACTTCAACACCCCACTGGTGGAACTGCACAGATCTACCAAACAGAAAATAAATACAGAAACAAGGGACTTAATTAGAACTCGACAACACATGGTCCTAATAGACATTTACAGAACGTTCTACCCCAAACCACCAAATATATCTTCTCATCAGCACATAGGACATTCTTTAAGATTGATCACACCCTAGGGCAAAAAACATATCTCAACAAATTTTAAAAAATATAAATTTTACCATGCATCTTCTCAGACCACAGTGGAATAAAATTAGAAATCAACTCCAACAGAAACACCCATCTCTACACACAGTCATGGAAACTAAATAATATACTGCTGAATGACTTTGAGGTGAAGGTGGAAATTAGGATGGAAACAAAGGATTCTTTTAAGCAAACGATAATGGGGACACAAGTTTCCAAAATCTATGGGACACAGCTAAAGCATTCTTGAGTGGAAAATTCATAGCCATAAATACCAACATCCAAAAGATGGAAAGACCACAAATCAACAATCTAATGAATCCTCTCAAAGACCTGGGAAAAGATGAGCAAACCAATCCCAAACCCAGCAGAAGAAAAGAAATAGCCATGATCAGAGCAGAACTAAATGAAATCAATAACAAAAGATCTATACAGAAGATTAATAAAACAAAACGTTGATTCTTTGAAAAGATAAAATTGACACACCTCTAGCTAGATTAATCAGAAGCAGAAAAGAAAGAACTCTAGTAAGCTCCATTAGAAATGTGGAAGGAAAAATAACAACTGATACCACAGAAATACGAAATATCACCTCTGAATACTATAAAAATCTCTGTGCACACAAACTTGAAAATGTGGAGGAAATGAACAAATTCTTAGAAATCCTTAGGCTTAATATGGAAGATAAGATTTTCTGAACCAAACCAATATCAAGTACCAAAATTGAAGCAGTAAAAATTCTTAAAATATATTCGTGAACCAAATGGTTTCAAACAAGAATTCCACCAGACCTACAAAGAAGATCTGGCGCCTATCCTGCAGAAATTAGTCCACAACAATGAAAAGGAAGGACCCTCCCCAATGTTTTACAAAGCCAACACCACCCTGATACAAAAGCCAGGTAAGGACACAACAGGAAAAGAAAACTACAGACCAATATCCCGTATGAATATACATGCAAAAATTCCAATAAAATACTAGCAAATCAAATTCAGCAGCTCACCAAAAAATGAATCCATTATGACCAAGTGGGGTTCACCCCAGAGACTCAGAGATGAACATACGCAAATCTATAAACCTAATCCATCACATTAAAAAAAAGCCAAAACAAAAACCATTCTTAATAGATGCATAAAAAACATTTGACAAAATTGAGCACCCTTTTATGATAAGAATGCTTAACAAAATAGGCATAGATGGAACTTACCTGAAAATGATAAAGCCATATATGACAAACCCACAGCTAACACCATACTGAACTGGGAAAAATTGAAAGCATTCCCACTAAGAACTGGCAGCAGACTTCTATCACTGCTTCTATTCAACATAGTGCTGGATGTCCTAGCCAGAGCAATCAGACAAGAAAAGGAAATCAGGGACATCCAATTGGGACCAGAAGAGGTAAAAATTTCAATCTTTGCAGATGACATTATCTTATATCTAGAAAATCCCGAAGACTCTGTCATGAGATTACTAGAATTGACAAATAAATTCAGCAAAGTCTTCAGACACAAAATCAATGTATACAAATCAGTAGCATTCATATACACCAACAACAGTCAAACTTAGAACTAAATCAAAGAGTCAATTTCTTTCACAATAGCAATAAAAAAAAATAAAATAGCTAGGAATATATTTTACTAAGGAGGTGAAGGATCTCTACAGGGAGAATTATGAAACACTGAAGAAGGAAAGAGCAGAGGATGCAAACAGACAGAAAACTATACCATGCTCATGGATCAGCAGAATCAACATTGTTAAAGTGTCTATACTATCCAAAGTGATCTACAGATTCAATGCAGTCCCTGTCCAAATACCAACAGTATTTTTCACAGATGTAGAAAAAATAATTCTACTCTTTGTATGGAACCAGAGAAGACTTCGTGTAGCCAAAGCATCCTTAAACAAAAAGAACAAACTGGGAGACATCAATCTATGAGACTTCAAGGATACTAAACTACAAGGCTTTAGTAACCTAAACATCATGGTACTTGCACAAGAACAGAGATATAGACCAATGGAACAAGACTTAGAACCCAGACATAAAACCATCCTCATATAGCCATCTTATTTTTGAGAAAGCAGACAAAAACATATAATGGGAAAAGAATCCCCGTTCAAGAAATGTTGCTGGGAAAATTGAATAGCTGCATGTAGAAGACTGAAACAGGATCCTCACCTCTCACCTCTCACAAAAGCCATCTCATGAAGAATAATATAGTCAAACCTAAGACAGGAAACCATAAGAATTCCAGAAGAAAATGTTAGAAAAACTCTTACAGACATCAGTCTAAGCAAAGAATTTATGAAGAAAACCCAAAAAGCAATCTCAGCAACAACAAAAATAAACAAATGGGACCTGATCAAATTAAGAAGCTTCTGCACAGCCAAAGAAACTATTGCTAGAGTGAGTAAACAACCTACAGAATGGGAGGATATTTTTGCATTCTATACATCCAATAAAGGACTGATAAGTAGAATCTATATAGAACTCAGGAAAATCAGCAAGAAAAAATCAAACAACCCCATTAAAAAATGGGCAAAGGACATTAGTAGAAACTTCTGAAGAGAAGATAGACTAATGGCTAAGAAACATGAAAAAATGCTCAACATCTCTAATCATCAGGGAAATGCAAATCAAAACCACAATGAGATATGACTTAACTCCAGTGAAAATGGCTTATAACAAAAGTCCCAAAACAACAAATAGTGGTGTGGATTTGGAGAGAAAGGAACATTTATACATTACTAGTAGGACTGCAAAATAGTAAAACCTGTATAGAAAGTAGTATGGAAATACCTCAAAGAACTCCAAGTAGAACTACCATTTGATTCAGTAATCCCACGACTGTGTACTTACCCAAAGGAAAAAAGTCATTCTATAATAAAGACACCTGAACTAGAATGTTTGTAGCAGCACAATTCAGAATTGCAAAGATGTTGAAACAACCCAAGTGCCCATCAATACATGAGTGGATTAAAAAAATGTGGCATGTATACCACGAAGTACTACTCAGGCACAAGAAACAATGGTGAACTAACACCTCTTGTATTATTCTGGATGGAACTGGAGCCCATTCTTCTAAGTGAAGTATCTGAAGAATGGAAAAACAAGCACCACATGTACTCACCACCAAATTGATACCAATTGTTCAATTTTTATGTACACACATGAAAGTAACATACTAATTGATCAACTTTTATGCACATATGTGGAAGTAATATTCATCAGGTGTTGGGCAGGTGGGAGGGGGGAAGAGGAGATGGGTAAATTCACACCAAGGGGGTGCAGAGCACACCTCTGGGAGACGGGCATGCTTAAGCTCTGACTCTGGCATAGTAAATGTAATATATGTAACCAAAATGTCTGCACTCCTGTAATACTCTGAAATAAATAAATAATTAAAAAAGAAAGTAGAGAACTCCAACAATATAAAACACCAACTGGGCCTAAGGAGTAGATTCAGAATATTCCACTCACTAACCAGAATACATACACAGTCTTCTCAAGTGCATTGGTACATTCTCATGATAGAACATATGCTAGGCTACTAAAAAAGTCTTAATCAATTTTAAAAGACTAATATTACAAGAAAGTATTTCTTAATTATAGTGAAATCCAACTAGGAACTATCACTGAAGAGGAACTGCATAATTCATAATTTGTGAAAATTAAACAATTCTTTAACATCCAATTGTTCAGGGAAGGAATCACAGAGGAACTGAAAAATGCCAAGTGATGACTAAAACATGTACACACACACCATACAAAATGACAGAATATAGCAAAAGCAGTGCTTAGAGGCAAATTTATAGCTGTAAATGCTTAAATTAAAAAGAATAAAGATCACAAATCAAAAACAAATCTTTATACCTTGGGAAATTCAAAAAGAGGAGGAAGGTAAACAAATGTAGCAGAAAGAAGAACCTAATAAAGACTAGAGTACAGAGAGAAGGAGCAAGATGGCAGACTTGAAACAGCCCATGCACACAACTATCAAGCAGATGATCAAAAGTTGCAAGAAGAGGTTCACCCATGAATGGGGCTTCTTGGAGACAATGTTGTGAATTATCAGAGAAGTGATGGGAGATGCTCAGAGTGGAGGAAAGATGATTCACACAGCAAGATGAGAAGGTATCTGAGAGAGGCATCCACACATGGGGAAGGACAGGAAGAGAGAATCTCAGGGCTCCACACTCTCCGTATGGACACAGAGACTCACAGTGCATGGTGGGTCCTCCACCACCACTGCAGATTGCCAGGCTGATCAGGGAGGTGCTTGGAGTTTGTGCTGTGACATTACACCAAAGACCAGGCACAGCAGACCCCTTGTGGCTTCTGTTCCTTTGTTGCTGAAATTGATGCTATTCTGAGCTGTAAATTTAAGAGCCCCTGGTATACACAGGCTTTAGCTTTGCTGCAGCCACCTCCACATCATCCTGGCTTGGCTGAACGGAGGGACAGTGGATGCTCTTGCACACCCAGTGACTGCCCACAGAATATTCAAACAGGTTCTCCTGACACCACCTGAGAAGCCCTGTGGCAGCTGCCACAGTGGGACCTGGGTAGGGAGAGATTACTAGCCCTGAGCCTCACCTTGTACCCTCCTGCAACTCCATCCCTGTTGCTCTCATGCTGCCACCCATTCAGGTGGGCCTGCCCCTGAAGCTCTCACATGGTACCTGGTTGGAACTGCCACCTTTGTCCAGCATCCTGCCAGGAACCTGCTAGCTATTGCACCTGGAGCAGGGTGGAGTGAATGTCCAAAGCCCTGACACCTACGACTGCTACATAGATAGCTTAACCAAGCTACCACTTTTATTGCTGTGGGGAGATCCATGCAGTGCAATCTCCCAAATACTAGCCTCCATGAAGAAGGACTTATAAAGTCCCCTACCTGAACTTCCAACAGTAGACTAGGAAACAAGCCATAACTACACACAAAGATCATCCAAAACCCACTTGCACTGTGACAATCACATAGAAATGGGACAACACAGAAGAGCTGCATTACATGCCCTCAGTGCCTCTGCCCCGTTTCCTAACAGGTCAATTTCCTGGAGTAAGACAAAAGAGTGTCATCTAGGGACCTCTCCTTCTTCTCACTAAGTAGGACAGTTCTCAGCAAAGAACAGGTGTGCCACAAATCTGTATGATCTGAGATGAAAAATAGGTTTCCAAAGACAAAAACCTATCAACAAAAAAGCAAGCTAGTTCAACACCTCACAGGATCACAATAGGTCTATAGCAGTGGGCCCCAATGAAAAGGAAATTATTAAAATTACTGAAACACCAGAAAAGGAATTCAGAATATGGATGGCAAATAAGATGAATGGGATTGAAGGGAAAGTTGAAAACCAACACAAAGGAGAGAAAAAATATTTCAGGACATAGATAAAAAAATAAAATGTAGCTAATGGGGGAGACAATATAAGAAAGAATATAACAGAACTTAAAGAAATGAAAGAGTCATTTAGGAAATTTCAATATACAATAGAAAGCTTCAACAGGCTAGACCAAGCAGAAAGAATCTCAGTGCTTAAAGACAAGGTTTTTGAACTTACACAGTCAGTCAAAAATGTGGAAAATGAATAAAGAAGAACAAACAATCACACAGAGAAATGTGGAACTAAGTAAAGTGAGTCAATATACAAATTATATGTATCCCTGAAGGAGAAGAAGATAAAGAAAAAGAATGGAAAACATATTTGAGGAAATTATTGTCTGGCATTAACAGATATTCAGACAAGGTAACACTAAGGGAATTTGTCACTACCAGACCTGCTGTACATGAAATGCTCAAAAGTTCGTTATACATGGAACAGCACATTAGATACCAACCACTGTAAAAACACCTAAAAGTTAAAGCTCAAAGCTCTTATAAGACAATAGCACAAGACGGAACACAAAACAAGAAGGTATAATTCAACATGATGAACAGAACAGTATCAAATAATATCAATATTAACACTGAACATAAATGAATTTAATCAAGCACTAAAAAAATAGGCTGAAAGGATAAAAGAAAAAGAAAAAAAAAGTTTATGCTGTCTCCAAGAAACCCATGTAACTTAGAAGGACTTGCACAGACCTACACTAATGGGATGGAAAAAATTTCCCATGCAAATAAAAACACAAAGCAATCAAATATAGGTGTCTTCTTTACAGAATATCTTTTTTTTCCCTTTTGGGTAGATACCCAGTAGTGGGATTGCTAGATCAAGTGGTAGTTCTACTTTTAGTTCTTTGAAGTATCTCCATAGTACTTTCCATAGAGGTTGTACTACTTTGCCATCCCACCAGCAGTGTATACATGTTTCTAAATCTCCGCATCCATGCCAACATTTGTTGTTTTGGGACTTTTTGATAAAAGCCATTCTCACTGGAGTTACGTGATATCTCATTGTGGTTTTGATTTGCATTTCCCTGATGATTAGAGATGTTGAGCATTTTCCATATGTTTCTTGGCCATTAGTCTATCTTCTTTTGAAAAGCTTCTTTTCAAAAGAAGATAGACTAATTTGATAGACTAATTTGATAGACTAATTTGATAGACTAAAAAGAAGATAGACTTCTTTTCTTTTCAAAAGAAGATAGACTAATTTCCTTTGCCCCACTTTTCAATGGGGCAAAGGAAATGTTTGATTTTTTTTTCTTGCTGATTTTCCTGAGTTCTCTATTCACTCTAGTTATCAGCCCTTTATCAGATATATAGCATGCAAATGTTTTCTCCCATTCTGTAGGTTGTCTGTTTGCAGTAACGATTGTTTCCATGGTTGTGCAGAATGTTTTAATTTGATCAGGTTGCATTTATTTATTTTTGTTGTTGCTGTGATTGCTTTTGGAGTCGTCTTCATAAATTCTTTGCCTAGGCCCAAGTCTGTTTAAAGTGCACGTTATGCAAATGGAAATAATACATATTCACAAAACATTTCATTCATCAGCTTCAGATTAACATTCTTTGCATCAGCACATAAACATTCTCCTGTATAGACCATATCATCTTATAACAACAACAACAAAAAAGAATTTCAATAATTTTTTTACAAATCAAAATTGTGCCAAGTATCTTCTGACACCACAGTGAAATAACACAATAAATTAACAAAAGGAATTTTAGAAGAGATTAAATGAAAATTAAACAACAGGCTCCAGTAGGACCTGGGTCAAACAAGTATTGAAAAAAAATTCTTTTTAATTGTTGAAATAAATGAAAATGAAAACACTCCATACAAAAACTTATGAAATACAGCAAAAGCTGTGCTAACACAGAAGTTTATAGCATGAAATACCCACATTAAATGTCAAAATATTTAAAATAAGCATTCTAATGATACAACTTTAGAAACCAAAAATCAAGAACAAAGAAAGTACAAAATAAGGGGAAAAAAGATACAATAAAGATCAGAGCAGAACTAAACAAAACAAAGGCTAAACAAAGCAAGTAAATAATAAAATAAAAAGTTTTTCTTTGAAAAGATAAACTAAATCAATAAACCACTAGCTAGACTAACCAAGAAAAAAGAGAAAAAACCCCAAGAAATAAAATCAAAAATTAAAAAATGAGACAGTAAAACTGATACTAAAGAAATACACAAGATCATTGGACACTATTATGAACAACTACACATTAACAAACTGGGAAATCTAAAGGAAATAGATAAATTCCTGAACACATAAATTATATCAACATTAAATTAGAAAACAATATAGAACTTGAACAGACCAATAATGAATGATGAGACTGAATCAGTAATAAAAACTCTTTCAAAAGAAGATTCCAGAACTGGATAGCTTCACTACTGAAATCTACCAAACTTACAAAGAAGAACTAACAACAATTCTTCTAAAACTATTCAAAAATATTAGAAAGGAGGGCCTTTTCCCTCACTTGTTCTATGCCTCAATACCATAACCAGACAAGGATGCAGTTAACAGAAAAACTATAGGCCAATATCACTAATAAACTTTGATGCAAACATCTTCAAAAGATGCTAGCAAATTGAATCCATCACATATTAACAATAAAATATACCATGATTAAGTGGTATTTATTCCAAGGGTGTAACAATGATTCAACATACATAAACCTGTAAGTGTGGTATGCCATATCAACATCTAATTAGGTAGCAAATTATATAATTATTTCAATAGATGCAGGGAAAGCATCTGATAAAATTCAACATCCCTTCATATTAAAAACCCTCAACAAACTAGGCATAAAAGGATCACACTCCACATGATAAAGTCCATATATTACAAACCCACAGCTAATATCATACTGAATGAGGAAAAGATGAAGACCTTTCCTGTAAGAACTAAACCAAGACACGGATACCCATTTTCACTACTCTTATTCAACATAATACCGGAAGTCCTAGCCAAACTAATCATGCAAGAGAAAGAAATCAAAGCCATCCATATTTAAAAAGAGAAAGCCAAATTGTACCTATTTGAAGATTCTATGACCTTATATCTAGAAAGACCTGAAGGAGGAAAAATGGCGGTCCGATAGAGTCCTCCCACCTTACTGCTCCCAGGGAAGGAGGTTAAAAATGCCATGGGCTGCCTGTATGTGCAGACCGCTCACCCAAAAACAGCATTGTGAATTACAGAGAAATATCATGAGATGCTCAGCCCAAGAAAACAGGTGACAGAACCATTCACAAAGATTGGAGAGCACAGGGAGTTCAATAGAGCCCAGAGCATGGGAAGGACACACTCATGATGTCAGCGCTGTGTGACCTGACTTACCAGGGGTTACGCACCTTCCCCACAGACTTCCCATCCACTCAATCAGGGGCAAGCCCAAAGTTGGGGCAAAGCTGTTGCTTGAGACAGCAGACTCTGTGGAGAGAAAGCAATTGCAAGAGCCAAACAAAACTCTCAGCTACAACATACAGGGACTGCTCAGGACCAGGTAGGGACTGGGCAGAGATATAGCTTCCCGGGACAGTGCTTGGGACTCTGCAGACCAGCGCCATGCCACCGGAAGTCAGAGGGACTGGAGCCCAGGAATTTAATGGAGAGCAGGACACACCCTTAGGGGCTGCTGATAATTGCCTCCACGGGACACAGGCCAGTTAAGAAGAGCTGCATTCACAGGCACAATCTGAGCCCTGCTGTGTGCCAGGCTGCCAGCCAGCAGCCACCTTTAAAGCCTCCAACCTGGAACTGTGAGCCAAGTCTCTACTTCCATTGGAGTGCAACAGTCTCTGCCATTGGTGGCCAGGGACAGCTACATCCATGGGTTCCAGGTGGGATGAGATCCTGGAACTGTAGTCACAAGACCTTTGTGTATTTGAAACAGTTTGCACCCCATCCATCCAGTCCTGCCACCCCAGCTCTGGCCTCCATTGAGTCCGCTATGAACTGGTCCCAGTGCCTGTTCTTCAGGTTCCAGCCCTCCTGTACGCCAGAGTTCAGTCATTTTGAAGTTGCTGGTTATAGTGACTCATTTTGTATAACTACCAGTTCTCATGGCAACCAAAACACCCCCAGCTCTCGACCAAGAGGCCAGATGAGAACAAATCAGTGAAACATGAAAAATCAGAGTGAAAAGTCACCCCCAAAAGAAATCATCAGTTCCTTAGCAAAGGATACCAACTCAAATGAAATGGGTAGAATGATAGAAGAGGAATTTCATTTATGGATTATAATAAAGGTCAATAAAATTCAAGAGAAAATTGAATCCTGCACAAAGGAACCACAAGAAAGATGCAAGAAATGAATGAAAAATTTTCTAAAGAAAGTGAAGTATTACAGGAAAATTAAATAGAAATTCTAGAAATGAAAGAAGCATTCAAGGATCTACAAAACACAGTGGAAAGCCTTAAGAATAGGCTGGACAATGCAGAGAAAAGAATTTCAGAGATAGAAGGCAACTCCTATGTGCTAAATAAAGCAGTTGAAGAGAAAGAACACAAAAACAGGAGGCATGAACAAAGCATACAAGAAATGTGTGATTATTTAAAGAGGTCAAACATAAGGATCACAGGTGTACCTGAGGGAGAGGAAGAAAATTCACATGGGCTGGAAAATCTATCTGAAAGAATAACAGAGGAAAATTTCCCTGGCCTAGCCAGAAATCTTGATATCCAAGTACAAGAAGCACAGAGGACTCCTGGGAGACTCAACATGAAAAGGCATGCACCATGCCACATAATTATTAGACTGACCAAAGTAAACACAAAAGAGGCATTCCTCAGAGCTGTAAGATGAAAAGAGCAAGTATTCTACAAAGGGAAACCGATCAGATTAACTGCAGATTTCTCAGCTGGAACCTTACAAGCCAGAAGGGAATGGGGAGCCATCATCAGTTTCCTAAAATAAAACAAAGGACACCTCAGAATTCTGTATCCTGCCAAACTAAGCTTTTTATATGAGGGAGAAATGAAGACTTTTCCAGACAAGCAATCACTGATAGAATTTGCAAAGTCCCAACCGGCCTTGCAAGAAGTGCTTAACCTGCATTGTACACTAACCAACACAACACACACCCACCAATGTAAAACTACAAAGCTAAAATTCCAGAACCCAGATTTCACAGTGACTCAAGAGGTAAAACAGAACAAGAAACTACCCGACAGAATAAAGAGAATTCTAACCCAAATATCAATTCTCTCAGTAAATGTGAATGGCTTGAATTGGCCATTGAAGAGATATACACTGACTGAATGGATTAAAAAACACAAGCCAAGTATCTGCTGTCTCCAGGAAACACACCTTACACACAAGGACGCATTCAGACTCAAGGTGAAAGGATGGAATACAATTTTCCAGGCTAATGGAAACCAAAAGAAATCTGGAGTAGCCATCCTTATTTCAGATGATACAAACTTCAAAGTAACACATGTAAAGAAGGAAAAAAATGGACACTATATAGTGGTGAAGGGAAAAATCTTACAAGAGGATTTAACGATCCTAAACTTTATACAACCAACACAGGAGTGCCCAGGTACATAAAGCAAATACTGCTTGATCTAGATAGCATAATAAATACCAATGCCATAATAGCAGGGGACTTCAACACCCCACTGATGGAACAGGACAGATCCTCCAAACAGAAAATAAGCAAAGAAATAATGGACCTAAACCAGGACTCTAGAATATTTGGGCATAACAGACATCTACAGAACACTCCACCCAAATAACACGGAATATACGTTCTTCTCATCAGCTCATGGAACTTTCTCTAAATTGACCACATCCTAGGCCAGAAATCAGATCTCAACAAATGCAAAAAAATAGAAATCATACCATGTATCTTTTCACACCACAGCAGAATAAAATTAGCAATCAATTCCAACAGAAACGCACATCTTCATCCAAAAACATGGAAATTAAACAATCTGTTGCTAAATGACTATTGGGTCAATGAGGAGATTCAAATGGATATCAAAAGATTCTTTGAACTAAATGATAATGGGGACACAAGTTATCGAAATCTGTGGAATACAGTAAAAGCAGTCCTGAGAGGAAAACTTATCACCTTAAATGCCCACATCCAAAAGACAGAAAGATCACAAATCAGTAAACTAATGAACCATCTTAAGGAAATGGAAAAGGAAGAGCAAAGCAATCCTAAAGCCAGAAGAAAAGAAATAACCAAGATCAGAGCAGAATTCAATGAAATTGAGAACAAAAGAACAATACAGAAGATTAATAAAATGAAAAGTTGGTTCCTTGTAAAGACAAACAAAAGAGACAGGCCACTTGCCAGGTTGCCCAGAAGCAGACAGGAGAGGACTCTAATAAGCCCTATTAGAAATGAAAAAGGAGAGGTCATAACTGATACCATGGAAATACAAAACATCATCTTCTAATACTACAAAAATCTCTATGCCCAAAAACACAAAAATGTGGAGGAAATGGACAAATTCTTAGAAACATACTACCTTTCTAGGCTCAACCAGGAAGAAAAAGAATTTCTAAACACATCGATATCAAGCACTGAAATTGAAGCAGTAAGAAGAACTCTTCCAACAGAAAAAAATCCTGGACCATGGATTCACAACTGAATTCCACCAAACCTACAAAGAAGAACTGGTGCCTATACTGCAGAAATTATTTGAAAACATCCAGAAGGATGGAAACCTCCCAAACTCATTCTATGAAGCCAATATCACCTTGATACCAAAGCCAGGACAGGACACAACAAGAAGAGAAAACTATAGACCAACATCCCTTATGAATATAGATGCAAAATTTCTCAATAAAATCCTAGCAAAAAGAATTCAGATGTACAGCAAAAAAATAATTCATCATGATCAGTTGGGCTTCATCCTTGAGATGCAGGGAATGGGTCAACACAGGTAAATCTATAAATGTAATTCACCACATAAATAAAAGCAAGAACGAAGACTATATGATCCTTTCAATAGATGAAGAAAAGGCTTTTTACAAAATCCAGCACCCTTTTCTGGTAAGAACTCTTAACAATATAGGCATAGATGGCTCATGCCTCAAAATTATTGAAGCCCTATATGATAAACCTAGAGCCAATATCATACTGAATGGAGAAAATTTGAAAGCATTTCCCCTTAAAACTGGAACCAGACAAGGTTGCCCACTATCTCCACTTCAATTCAACATAGTGCTGGAAGTCCTCGCCAGAGCAATTAGACAAGAGAGAGGAATCAGGAGTGTCCAAATGGGGGCAGAAGAGGTCAAATTTTCACTCTTCACAGACGATATCATATTATATCTAGAAAATCCCCAAGATTCAACCAAAAGATTACTGAAATTGATAAATGAATTCAGCAGTCTCAGGATATAAAATCAATGCACACAAATCCATAGCCTTCATATATGCTAATAACAATCAAGCTGAGAAACAAATTAAAGATGCAATACCGGTCACAATAGCACCAAGGAAAATTAAATATTTAGGAACACATCTAACTAAGGAGGTGAAAGACCTATATAGAGAGAATTATGAAGCACTGAGGAAAGAAATTGCAGAGGATGTAAACAGATGGAAAACCCTACCATGCTTTGGATAGGTAGAATCAACATTGTAGAAAATGTCTTTGCTACCTAAAGTGATTTACAGAATCAACGCAGTCCCTACCAAAATACCAACATCTCTTTTTGCAGATCTACAGAAAATAATTCTATGCTTCATGTGGAACCAGAGAAGACCCCACCTAGCCAAAGCAATCCTAAGCAAAAAGAACAAATTGGGAGGTATCTAACTACCAGACTTCAAACTATACTACAAGGCTATAGTAACCAAAACAGCATGGCATTGGCACAAGAACAGAGACTTAGATCAATGGAACATGACTGAGAACCCAAATATAAAACCAACCTCATACTGTCATCTGATCTTTGACAAATTCCAAAAAAAAAATACACTGGGGAAAAGATTCCCTATTCAATAAATGGTGCTGGGAAAACTGGATGGCCATATGTAGATGACTGAAACTAGACCCACACCTTTCACCTCTCAGAAAAATCAAATCACAATGTATAACAGATTTAAACCTAAGACATGAAACCACAAGATTCTAGAAGAAAACATTGGAAAAACTCTTATTGACATTGGTGAAGGCAAAGAATTTAGGAAGAAGACCCCCAATGCAATCACAGCAGCAACACAAATTAATAAATGGGACCTGATCAAATTAAAAACTTCTGCACAGACAAGGAAACTATCACTAGAGTGAACAGATAACCTACAGAATGGGAGAAAATATTTGCATGCTACACCTCTGATAAAGGGCTGATAACCAGAATCTATACAGAACTTAGGAAAATAAACAAGAAAAAATCAAACAACCCCATTAGAAAATGGGCAAAGGACATGAACAGAAACTTTCAAAAGAAGACAGAAATATGTCCAACAAGCATATAAAAAATTGCTCAACTTCTCTAAACATCAGGGAAATGCAAATCAAAACCACAATGAGATATCATTTAACTCCAGTGAGATTGGCTCACATCAAAAAGTTCCAAAACAACAAATGTGGGTGGGGATGCGGACAGATAGGAACACTCATACACTGCTGGTGGGACTGCAAATTAGTACAACCTCTATGGAAAGTAATATGGAGATACCTCAAAAAACTAAATGTACAATACCATTTGATCCAGCAATCCCACTACTGGGTATTTACCCAAAGGGAAAAAACACATTCTATACTAAAGACATCTGCATGTGAATGTTTATAGCAGCACAATTCACAATTGCAAAGATGTGGAAATACCATGGAGTATTACTCAGCAATAACTAACAATGGTGAATTAACACATCTGGTATTATCCTGGTTGGAGGTAGAGCCCATTCTTCAAAGCGAAGTGTCACAGGAATGGAAAAACAAGTACCACTGGTACTCACCATCTAATTGGTACTAACTGATCAACACTTACGTCACACATGGCAATAATATTCATCAGGGGGCAGGCAGGCGGCAGGGGGGTGGAGGGGATGGGAAAACTCTCACTGAATGGTGTAGGAAGCACAGTTTGGGGGATGTCCATGATTGTAGCTCTGACACAGGCAGTGCATGGGAAATATATATAGCTAAAGTGTTGTAACCCCATAATGTTCTGAAATAAAAAAATAGAAAAACCTAATGTCTCCAAGAAAAACTTTCAGATCTGAAAAATAAATTTAGTAAATTTGCAGAGTACAAAAATCAACACACATAATTTAGTGGTGTTTATAATCTAATAATGAACTAGCTGAAAAAGAGATCAAGAAGGCAATTCCATTTAAAATCACTATGAAGAAATATCTAGGAATAAATTTAAATAAGGATGTGAAAGTTCTCTATAAGGTAAAACACTAACAAAGACATTGAAAGGGATATAAACAAAAGGAAAGAGATCCTATGCTTATGGACCAGAAAATTAATATTAATAACCTTAAAATGACCATACTGACCAAAACAATGTAGATTTATTGCAGTGTTTACAAAAATACTAATGTTATATTTCACAGAAATAAAAAAAATCATAAAACTCATATAGAACCAAAAAAGATCCTGAATATTCATAGTAATCTTGAGTTAAAAACCATAATAAAGCTGATTCATCACACTACTTAACTTCAAAGTACATTACATGGCTGTAGTAACCAAAGCAACACTATATTAGTGTCAACACAGATATGTGTAAAAGAGATATATGTAAAGTGCAGTAAAATAGAGAACCCATAAATAATTTTTCATATTTTGCACTTGATTTTTTGACAAAGACACCAAGAACATACATTGAGGAAAGTGCACCCTTTTCAATAAATGGCGCTGAGTAAATTGGATATCCATATGCAGAAGAATGAACTCCATACCTGTCTCTCACCATATATAAAAATCAACTCAAGACGGTTAAAGACAAACATAAAATTTGAAACTATAAAACTCCATGAAGAAAATATAGGGGAAACCCTTCAAGACATTTTCTAGGGGCTAGGCAAATATTTTATGACTAAGGCTTCAAAAGCACAAGAAACAAACCAAAAAAAAAGATGGTACACTATTAAACCAAAAAGCCTATGCACAGCAAAGGATACAATCAACAGAGTGAAGAATCAACCTATAGACTGGTAGAAAATATTTACAAACTAATCATTCCACAAAGTACTAATTTAGAATTTACAAGGAACCCAACAATAAAATAATAATAATAATCCATTTATAAAACATGCAAAGGACATGAATACACATTTCTTAAAGTACACATATACATATCCAACTGTATATAAAATGTACAGTATCATTAATCATTAGGGAAATGTAAATCAAAACAACAATGAGATATCATCTTACTCTAGTTAGGAGAGCTATAATGAAGACATAAGAGCTCCCATTTTTCTGCTGGTGAGGATTCAGAAAAATGGGAACCCTTGTACAGTGTTGTGGGAATATACATTACTATATTCACTATAGAAAATGGTATGAAGATTTCTCAAGAAACTAAAAATAGAACTACCATAAAATTCAGCTATTTAATTAATGGCTATTTATTCAAAGGAAAAGAAATCAGTATATCAAAGGAATACCTGTACTTTGGATGTTTATTGCAGCACTATTCACAATAGCAAAGATATGAAATCAACTTAGTTATCTATTGACAGGGGAATGGATAAAGAAAATGTGATATACATGCACAGTGAAATAGTATTTGGTCATAAGAAAGAATAAAATTCTCCCATTTTCAGCAACGTGGTTGGAACTGAAGGTCATGATGTTAAGTAAAAAAAGCCAGGCACAGAAAGAGAAATAAAATATATTCTCACCAATATGTGGGATATAAACTAGTAGATATCATAGAAGTAGAGAGTAAAATGATAGATAGCAGAAGTTGAGAAGGCTGTGTAATGGTCATTTAAGAGAGGTTAGTTAATGGGTACAACATATAGTTAGATAGAAAAATAAGTTCTATTTGATGGGTGAAGGTGACTATAGTTAACAATGTATTGTATATTTCAAAATAGGTAGAAAAAAAGACATTTAATAGTCCCAACATATAGAAATGATAAATAGTGGAGGTGATGGATATCCCAAATCATTACATAGCCTATGCATATAATAATATGTCATACACACCGCATTAATGTGAACAAATACAATTTATCAATAAAAAAGCTTTCATCAAGCCACGAATTGGAAGCTAAATTGTCTATTATGAGGCATCTTGCTGTGAAAAACAAGTATTTACTGATATCTGTGAGGAAAATTACTTCAAGAATAAAATATTATAAGCGGGATAAAGTATTAGCGAGACTGACAAAAATTGAGACAGAAATGAGCAATATCAGAAATGAAAGATAAAGTATCACTACAAACCTCACAGACACTAAATGGATTATTAAAAAAATACTACAAAAAATTCTACACACATAATTTTGATACGTAGAAAAAAATGGACCGATTTCACAAAAATCATAGACTATCGACATTTATCCAATGTGAAATAATCTGAACAATCATAACTACTAAATTAATTTAAATTGTGACTTAAAAGTTTCCAGGAAAGGACCAAATAAATTTAATGTTTTTTTTTTCTGGCTGGTCTTCCTTTCCTAAATTCAAAGAAGCCCTAGCTATTATTTTTATATTCAAGAATACAAAGTAATACAGACATATGTGCACAATTCATCCTTTTGATGATTTATATGCCATACTATTTTTCTCTCTTTTCCCATTCCAAGGGGACAAATGACATATTTGGCTAAAGTATTTGCTTGTTAGGGAGGAAGAATATGTTCTGTGCTATTATAATCAAATATTATACAAACTTGATGGCTTATAAACAACAGAAACTTATTTCTCACAGTTCTGGGCCTGGGAAATCCAAGAACAAAATGCTGGAAATTTTGGTATCTGGTAAGGGCCTACTTTCTTGTTCGTGGACAACAAGTCTTTTTACTACAACCTCATATGATAGGAAGGGTAAAAGAGCTCTCTACAGCTTCTTTAATAAGGACACCAATACCAGTCATGAGAGCCCCATCCTCATAACCTAATCTTATCCCAAATTTCCAACCTCCTAATACTATTACCATGGGTGGTTAGGTTTCAACATAGGGATTTTGGGGGAAGAAAAAATTTCAGATCATAACAGAGGAGGTATTACAAAATAGAGTAAGCATGCATTTTTTTCCACTGAGTTTTCCATTGAGTCCCTGGGCCTTTGGAACAGAGAGTGAGTTGCAAGATAGCTCAGCTACTGAATTATATATAGTATTGTTCATTCAGGGGAAGTCTTGAAAAAGACAGAATTGTAGATCTTAAGATAGGTCTGCTATGTGATGCCAGGCTTAGGGCCTGCCAGACATAGTATCCATGATTTTCTTCTTATCATTCCAACACTTAGTGAGTGCTGTTGGTAGCTACTTATCTTCTCTTTGTACTTTACAGAGCTAGCTAGCTCACAACAAAGTGAACCATATTCTGGTACTGTTCTTGTTTTCAAATACAACCTAAGACTATCTTGCCTCCACTTTTTTTCTGTTTCCACTGTAAGGGGGGATACAACTCAAAAGCAAGAACAAAAAATCTTATGTGGTATAAAAAAGGGAAAGACATTTAGTCCCTTTACTTTCAGAGAATTTTCCTTAAAAAATTGTCACTAAATTTTCTACTGTCTTTTGAAAAATATGTTTTTTTAAAAACCTAAAGAAGCCCCTTGCAACTTTACAACCCAGATTTCTTTCTCAAGGACCTGAGAGACATATCTTTGAAATGTAAACATCAAGGAAGAAAAAATTCTTATCTCTCAGTTCAAGAAGAGGATATGGTCCTGTTTTCAGGAAGTGCTTAACCCCATGTCTATCTTCTCATAAAGACTTGAGAAGTTTATTTTTTCTCTGGATAAAGGCCATTAGCTAACACAGATATTATCTCTGATTAAAAGATAAATTTAGGATAAAATATATATGACTAATGGTCCTGTCAAGTCCTTTTGCTTGAGGACTATTTATTGCCTAGCTTTGTTTTAAAAAATTAATTTGTTAATTAATTTTTGGTCAGGATAGAAACTAGGGTTTTTAAATTGAAGTGTATTTTTGTTGGTACATAATATTTGTTCATATTTATGGGGTACATGTGATATTTTGATACATGCATATAATGTGTCAGGGTAAATGAAGATAATTGTCATATCCATCACTTTAAGAATTTATTATTCCTTTGTGGTGGGAACATCTCAACACTACTTTTATAGCTATTTTGAAATATACAATACATTTTTGTTAACAATAGTCACCCTAATCTGCTGTAGAATAGAACTTACTCTATCTACCTCTATATTTTTACCCACTAACCAACTTTTCTGGATCTCCCTCCCCATGCTTCCCAGAGACTGGTAACTATCATTCTACTGTCTAAACCCATAAAATCAATTTTTTTACCTCCCACATATGAGTGAGAATATATGATATTTGTATTTCTATGCCTCCCTCATTTCAATTATAATAATGTCCTACAATTCCATCAATATTTTTGAAAATGACAGATTTTATTTTCATTTATGGCTAAATAGTATTCCATTGTGTATACATACAACACATTTTCTTTATCCATTCCTTCATTGATGGACATTTAGGTAGCTTTCATATGACTGTTATTGTGAATAGTGCTGCAATAAGCATGAAAGTGCAAGTCTCCCTTTAATATACTAATTTCCTTTTCTTTGGATAAATAGCCAGTAGTGAAATTTCTGGATCATATGGTAGATTTATTTTAGTTTCTTCAAGAACTCCATATTGTTGTCTGTACTGACTAATTTACATTCCCACCAACAGTGTATAAGCGTTCCCATTTCTCCATATCCTAACCAGAATTTGTTATATTTTTTGTCCTTTTTATATTAGCCATTCTAACTGCAGTGAGATGATGGCTCATTATGGTTTGGGCTTTCACTTCCTTGATGATTAGTGATGGTCAACATTGTTTTATATACTATTGGCCATTGTATGTCATCTTTTGCGAAATATCCGGTCAGATTCTTTGCCAACTTTAATAAAATTAAGTAGTTTTTTTGTCATTGAGTTGTTTGTGTTCCTTGGGTATTCTGGATATTAGTCCATTTCTGAGTGAATAGTTTGCAAATATTTTCCTCTATTCTACAGGTTGTCTCTTCACCGTTGATTGTATTCTTTGCTGTGCATAAGCTTTTTTGTTTAGTATAGTCCAATTTGTCTATTTTTGTTTTTGTTGTCTGTGCTTTTGAAGTCTGAATCACAAAGTCCTTTCCAAGACAAAAGTACAGAAACATTTTTCTTATGTTTTCCTCTAGTAGTTTTACAGTTTTGGGTATTAAATGTACATCTTGACTCCATTTTCATTTGATGTTTATATGTGGTGAGAGACCAGGGGTCTAGTTACATTCTTCTGTATATGGATACTCAGTTTTTCCAGCACAATTCATTGAACTATATTTTCTCTCCAGTATGTGTTCTTGGCACCTTTGTTGAAAATCAGATGTCTGTAAGTACCTGTGAATTTATTTCTGAATGATTATTGCTTATTTTGAGAACAGGTATTAACAGGGTGTATCTGCTTGGATATATGAAAGCATGGAATTTTATTGTCCGGGAAAAAATAATGTTAATATTTTGATCAGAGTTGGATGGAATCTGTAAAAAACTTTGGGTAGTATGGACATTTTAACAATATTATTTCTTCCAATTCATGAGCATAAGATGTTTTTACATTTGTGTTATCAATGAATATTTCATCAATGTTTTGTTGTTCTCGTTGTAGAGATTTTACTTCCTTTGTTAAGAATTATTCTAGATTTTTTTTCCAGCTGTTGTAAGTGACATCAATTTTTAATTTGATTCTCAGCTTGGTTATTATTAATGTATCAAGATACTACTGATCTGTGTACAGTAATTTGGTAATCTGAGACTACATTGAATTTAATTATCAATTCTAGGAGTCTTTTGGAAGAGCCTTTAGGGTTTTCTAGATATTAGATCATATAACTGGCAAACAGGGATACTTTGATTTCCTTTTTCCTGATTTGGATGCCCTTTATTTCTTTCTCTTACCAGATTTCTCTTACCAGAACTTCCAGTACTATGTTGAATAGAAGTAGTAAAAGTGGGCATCTGTTTCTTGTACCAGTTCTTAAGGAGAATCCTTCAACTTTACCTCATTCAAAATGATATTGGTTACAAGTTTGCACATATGGATTTTATTATTTTGAAGTGTGTTCCTTATGTGTCCAATTGATTAATTTTTTTATAATTAATGGGTGCTAGATTTTGTCAGATACTTTTTTGCATCTCTTGAGGTGATAATATGCTTTTTGTTTTTAATTCGGTTTTTGCAGTGAATCACAGTTATTGATTAGCATATGTTAAATCATTCTTGCATCCCTGGGATGAAACTGACTGCATGGTTAATTTTCTTTGTGTTGTTGGTTTTCATTTGCTAATATTTTATTGTGGATTTTTCCATCTATGTTCATGAGGGATATTAATCTGAATGTTTCTTTTTTGCTGTGTCCATTCCTAACATTGGTATCAGTGTGATACAGTTTTTGTAGAATGAATTATGAACAATTCTCTCCTCAATGTTATAAATGGTTTTCAGTAGGATAGGTACTAGTAATTTTTTACAGGTCTGGTAAAATTTGGATATGAATACATATGTTTCTAGGCTTTTTTGTTGTTGTTGGAATGGTTTTTATTTCTGATTCTATCTCATTACTTGATATTGGTCTGTGTAGGGTTTCTATTTTTTCTTGATTCAAGCTTGGGAGATTGTGTTTTCTAAAAACTTACCCATTTATTCTACATTTTCTAGTTTGTGTGCATGGAGGTATTCATAATAGTCTAAAATAATTTTTAGTGTTTCTATGTTATCTGTTATAATGTCTCTTTTTTCATTTCTGATTAAGCTTATAAGAATCCTTTTTCTTCTTTTGTTTTTGTAGATTTTGATTTTGATTTTGTTTATCTTTTCAGAGAAACAACTTTTCATTTCCTTGATTATTGGTATTTTTTGTTTGAATTTTCATTAGTTATTCCCTGATCTTTGTTATTTCTTGTCTTGTGCTGGCTTTGGGTTGGTTTGTTCTTGTTTTTCTAGTTCCCTGAGATATGAAAAATTAGGCTTTTAATCTGTGATCTGTCTTGTCTTTTTGATGTAGTTACTTAGAGCTATGAACTTTCCTCTTAGGATTGCTTTTCTGTATCTCAGTGGTAGCTTTTGTCATCACTGTTGTTCAATTCAACTTTTTTTTTTGTTATCCATCTTAATTTCATCATTGACTAAAGGGTCATTTAGGAGAGGTTGTTTAACTTTTACATATTTGTATAGTTTTGAAAATTTTCCTTGAAATTGATTCCAGTTTTATTCCACTTTGATCAGAGAGGATACAGGGTATGATTTCATTTTTTTAATTTGCTAAGTGTTGTTATGTGGCCTAACGTATATTCTATCTTGGAAAATGCCCCAAGTATTGATGAGAAAAATGTATATTCTGCAATTTTGGTGTACAAACATCCTGTAAATCTCTCTTAGGTTCATTTGTTCTAGATTCCCATTAAATTCCAGTATTTCTTTGTTGATTTTCCGCCTCAATTATCTGTCTAGCTCTGTCAGTGGAATGTTGACATTCCCCACTATTATTATGTTGCTGTTTATTTAATTCTTAATTCTAGTGTTTTATTTTCTGAATCTGGGAGCTCCAGTGTTGGGTAGATATATATTTAGGACTGTCATTTTTGTTGTTGAATGACTACATTAACCATTATATAAAAGGCATCTTTGTCTTGTTTCACTAATGTTGATATAAAGTCTGTTTTATCTGATATAAGAATATCTATTCTTGTGGAGAGGAAAAAAGGCTGACTAGAGACATCAGTCACCAAATCATCTCAGAAAGAAGGAAAAGTTGTAGTTGAAAAAATCATAGCTCAGGTATAATTCTGAGGGAATAGTTTTAGAACCTACTGGAAATTCCACGTGAAGAAGTTGCAGAACAAAACAAGAAGGAGCAAGATTTTGCAGAACTCAATCCCTGAGAGGCTTGGAGCCTAGCAGGAAGCCTGCCACTGGCATTTTGGGGACTCTAGGCTGCAGGGAAGACACAGCACTGAGTGTTCTATAGCAGAGCTATGTGAGGCAACCTGCACCTGAGCCCAGGCCCCAACCCTGAGCCCTAAGTGAGCAACCACAGCTGCTGCTTCATGCTGCCATTTCTGGAACACACCACTGTTGCTGGGAAGGTAGCCAGCACCAAGCAAGTTGGCAATGTACCTCTCTGCCTGGAGAAAGTTTCCCTCATGGCCACTAGTAGGAGTTGGCACAGGGTCTGGCAGCCACCACTGGAAGAGTGTGTCCTGAAGTCACAATCAGAAGGAGACCTCAAGAGAAGCTTGGCACCCATAGGTTCAAAGTAAAAGATACCAGTTAAAAAAGAAAAGTTTTAAGTTTACAAAACACATTGATTCAAGTACAAAGGAAGATGGAGAACTAGATGCAGCCTGTGAGAACACCGCTCTTAAGGAAAGCAGTGTAATTTGCAGGCAGATGCCTAGCTAAGGATAGCTCTTCTCAGAAGGAACACTGTGGAATAATAGAAAAGTGATGTGGTGCACTCTGAGTGAAGGATAAGGTGATAAATCCAACAAGATTGAGGGTAACTATGGATTAGGAGGTTGGAGCACTAGGGTACTGTGCTCACCCCACAGGCCCTGTGGCCAAGTTGTGAGAGGGCTTCCTCCACCACCACAGGCCTTTGCCTGGATGGACCAGGGACCTGTCTGGAGTCTGTGTGGTCACTGAACCGGACAACAGGCATGGTGGGGATCAGGTGGCAGGTGATCTCAGGTTTATGCAGCTGAAGCCATCCTGTGCTCTTGAGTGTGCAGCACCATTTTGGAACAAAACTCAGCTTTGCGGTGGTGGTCTTCACATTGTTACAACCAGTCTTGGGAGGCAGCAGACTAAATGGAAGCTCCTCTGAGCCATTTATGTGACTGGAAGCCAAGGTCCCCACCCATACAGTGCAGAAGAATCTAAGCATGGGAGTTGACTAGAATATTGCAGGCTCCAACCTGAGAGGGTTTAGGTGATTGCTTCAGTGCATCCTGGGGATCAGGGAGAACTCCATGGTCTCTGGGTCACTGGAACCAACCTCCACTCCTGTGACTTGACATCTGCATGGTCCTTGAGCCTGCATAAGAGCCCTGCTATTATTATGTTGCTGCTTTTTGATTCTTAAGTCTAGTAGTATTTATTTTCTGAATCTGGCAGCTCCAGTGTTGGGTGCCTATATATTTAGGATTATCATATTTTTGTTGAACTCATCCATTAATTATTATGTAACAACTATCTTCGTCTTGTTTCAGCCCTAACTCCACCCTCCAGGTCCAAACAGCCTGCTGACTGCTTGGCCCTGACTCTGCCCTCCATGTCCGATCAGCCCACTGCCTAGAGGGCCTTGCTTCTGGCTCTGAGGCCCTGCTAAAAAGCCCTGCTTCTGGCTCTTCCCCAGATCTAGCTCTGAGGTTCTCATGCTGGAGCCTGAGGCTCTTCCCCTGTGGCTCTAGACCTCCTGCCATGCCCAGGCCACTACCCTCAAGATTCTAGCACTGAAAATGGACCCCAAAACACCACACCTGAGCCTCCACTACCACTACAGGGATGGAAGAACTGATTCAAGTTCCAATTCTCCCCAGGGACCTCTGCCACAAGTCTCAAGCCACCACTACTTTGGGACTTAGTATGAGCAAATGCCTTGCTTGGCATTTGGGAAGCCACAACCACTGCTTAGATAGTTTGGGAACTATCTGGGAACTATCTTAGATAGTTTGGGAACACTGCTTGGGAACCCACAACCACTGCTTAGATAGTTTCACAGAGCTTCTACTGTAACCTCTTTGGGGAGACCCCAAGCAGAGCAATCTCCACAACACCAGCCTCTATGCAGAAGTTCACACTGAGGTCCCAAGGCAAAATTACTACAACTATATGGTAAACAACCCAACACCCAGAACAAATATCATCCATCACAGGATTGAACAGTGGCAATGCCAGGTGAATAGGACAAATCAGAACAGCTCCATTACAGGCTTCTAGTGCACATGCCCCTCCCCTGACATGTCAACATTCCAGAGTAGGAGATAAAGTGCCATCTAGAGAATTCCACATCTTCTAATTAAGCAAGGGAGTTCCCAGCAATGAGCAGGTGTTCTGCAAACTTTCAGATGAGTAGAAACCAGCAAAACACCCTGGCAACATGGAAAAACAAAACAGTTCACAACCTCAAGGGATCAAAATGGAGCAAAATGGAAGAAAGTTAAAAGCACAGAAAATTTAGGCAAGGGAATTATTGAGGAAACTTTCCCTAGTATTGCCAGAGATCTAGATATCCAGATATAGGATGGCCATTGAACACAGAGAAGATACATAGCAAATGGGACACCTCCAAGACACACAGCAATCAATCTGGCCAAAGTCAAAATAAAAAAGAAGATTATACAGCATCAAGATGTAAGAAACAACTGACCTACAAAGTAAAACCCATCAGGCTAAAAGCAGATTTGTCAGCAGACACCTTAAAATCCAGAAGGGAGTGAGGCCCCCATCTTCAATCTTTTTAAACAGAACAACTCTCAGTCCAGAAGTTTGTATCTTGGAAAACTAAGTTTCACAGTTGATGTAGAAATTAAGTCATTTCCAGACAAGCAAACATTGAGGGAATTTGTCATGACCAGACCTGCCCTGCAGGAAATGCTCATAACTGCATTATATACAAATCAGCACAATGGATATTTACCAGTGTAAAATTACACCAAAAAGCTAAAGCTCAAAACTCTTAAAAAACAATAGTACAACAGGGAAAACAAAGCAATAAGGTACTACCCAACTTGATGAACAGAACAGTTTCCCACATATCACCTGTATCTATCAATGTTAGTGGTTTAAATGTGCTACTCAATATGCATAGCCTGGCTGAATGGATAAGAAAAACACAACTCAAGTATCAGCTGTCTCCAGGAGACAAATCTAAACCACAAGAATGCAAACAGACCAAATGTGAAAGTGTGGAAAGAAATATTCCACACAAATGGAAAACAAAAAAGAGCATATGTAGCCATTCTCATTGAGATAAGACAAAATTGACTTTAATTCAACAATGGTAAAGAAAGGAAAAGATGGTCATTATTAAGGGAGCAATTAATAAATAAGACATAGCAATCATAATTAAATATGTACCTAATGCAGGAACTCTTAGATACATAAAACAAATTCTACTAGAGCAAAGTAAAAAAATAAATAGTATCATCATAATTTTGGGGAATTCCAACACCTCACTGTCAAAGCAGAAAGATTATCAAAGCAGAAAATAAATAAATAAATACTGGACTTAAACAGGACCCTAAAACAAATGGATCCAACAGACATTTACAGAACATTCTACCCAAAAACTACTGAATATGTACTCTTCTCATCAACACATCGGGCATTCTCCAGGATTGATTATATGGTAGGCCACAAAATATGTCTCAAAAAATTTTAAAAATCGAAATGATACCAAGTATCCACAGTGGAATAAAACTTGAAATAAATTCCAATTGTAACACTTAATTCTACACAAAGTCATGAAAATGAAACAACATGATAGTGAATGATCCTTAGTTCAAAATGAAATTATGATGGAAATCAAAAGATTATTTGAACTGAATGATGAAGGGGAAACAAGCTATCAAAATATATGAGACCTAGCAAAAGCATTCTGAAGGGGAAAATTTGTAGACTTAAACACCCACATCAAAAATTCAGAAAGATCATAAATTAACAACCTAAAATCACATCTTAAGGAATGACAAAAGGAAGAACAAATTAAACAAATCCAGCAGAAGAAAAGAAATAACAAAGGTCAGAGCAGAACTAAATTAAATGGAAAAAAATACAGAAGGCCAACAAAACAAAAATTTGGAACTTAGAAAAGACAAAAAAAAAATTGATAGGAATCTTGCTAGATTAACCAGGAATAGAACAGAAAGGAGAGCTCAATTAGAAAAGAAAAAGGAAATATTATCACTGATAACACAGAAAAATAAAACATTATACAAGGATGCTATGAAAATCTCTATGCACATAAACTAGAAAATGTAGACGAAATGGACAAATTCCTGGAAACATACAACATTCCAAGACTCAATGAGGAATAAATGGATCTCTTGAACAGACCAATAATAAGCTGCAAGATTTAAGCAGTAATAAAAAGTGTTCCAACAAAAAAAGCCCCAGATCAGAGAGATTCACAGCCAAATTCTGCCAGACCTACTAAGAAGAACTAGTATCTGTACTGAAAAATTTATTCCATAACATTGAGAAAGAGGGGATCCTCCACAACTCATTCTATGAAGCCAGTATCACCTTGATCCCAAACCCAGGAAAAGACACAACAAAAAATAAAACTACAGACCAGTATTCCTTACGAATATAGATGCAAAAATCCTCAGTAACATTCTAGCAAACTGATTTCAACAGCACATGAAAAACAGTAATAATAATATACCATAACCAAGTGGGTTTCATCTGAGGGATACAAGGATGATTCAACATATATAAGTCAATAATGTGATTTACCACACAAACAGAAGCAAAAACAAAGACCAGATGATCCTCTTAATAAATGTAGAAAAAGCATTAAAAAAATCTAGCACCCTTTCATGATAAAAACCCTTAATGAACTAGGCATACAAAAAATATATCTCAAAATTTTAAGAGATATATATGACAAACCCACAGCCAACATCATACTGAATGGGGAAAAGTTGAAAGCATTTCCCCTAAGAACTATAACAAGACAAGAGTGCCCACTGTCTCCACTTCTATTTAACATAGTGCTGGATGTTTTAGTTAGAGCAATCAGTCAAGAGAAAGAAATAAAGTATATCCAAAGCAGGACAGAAGAAGGCAAACTATCACTTTTCACTGATGATATGATCTGATATCTAGAAAGACTCCACCAAGAGACTCCCAGAATTGATTGATAAATTCAGCAAAATCTCAGGTTTCAAAATCAATGCACTTAAATCAGTAGCATTTCTAAACACAAATAATAGTCCAGTTGAGAGTCAAATCAAAAACTCAATACCTTTCACAATAGCTATAAAGGAAACAAAATTCCTAGGAATATTTTTAGCCAGGGTGGTAAAAGATTTATGCAAAGAGAACGACAAAACACTGAGAAAAGAAACACAGATGATACAAACAAATGGAAAAACATATCATGTTCATGGATCAGTAGAATCAACATTGTTAAAATGTCCATACCACCCAAAGTGATCTACAGATTCAATGTGATCCCCATCAAAACACCAATGGCATATTTCTCAGATCTAGAAAAAATAATTCTATGCTTTGTTTGGGACCAGAAAGAGTCCAAATAGTCAAAGCAATCTTAAGCAAAAAGAGTAAGTCTGGAGACATCACATTGAAGTCTGGAGACTTCAAACTATACTGCAAGGCTATTACAACAAAACCAATATGATATTGGTACAAAAATAGAGACATAGACCAATGAAACAGAATAGAGAACCCAGAAATAAAACCATATAGCTATGAACAACTGATTGTCACCAAAGCCAAGAACACCATACACTGGGGAAGGGAAGCCCTGTTCAGCAAATAGTGCTGTGGGAGTTGGAAAGCCACATGCAGAAGAATTAAACTGGACCCCTATCTCTCAACATATACAAAACTTAACTTGAGATAGATAAAAGACTTAAATTTAAGGCATGAAACCATAAAAATCCTAGGAAAAAAGAAAAACATAGGAAAAAATTTTCCAGACTAGGCCGAAGACCCCAAACACAAATACAGCAATAGTAAAAATAAAGAAATGGGACTTAATTAAATTAAAAAGCTTCTGCATAGGAAAGGAAATAATCAACAGGTGCTGTAGACAACCTACAGAATGGGAAAAAATATTTGCACACTGTATATCCAACCAAGAATATCCAGATTCTACAAAGAACTCCAATAAATCAGCAAGAAAAAATATAAACAAAACCATCAAAAAGGCGTAACACACATGAACAGAAATTTTTCAAAGGAAGATAGACAAATGGCCAACAAACATATGACAAAATGTTCAACATCACTAATCAGGGACATGCAAATTAAAACAACAGTGAGATGCCACCTTACCCCTGTCAGAATGGCTGATTAAAAGTCAATAAATAATAGATGCTGGCATGAGTGCAGATAGAAATGCTTATACACTGCTGATGGGACAGAAAATTACTTAAAGCCCTCTGGAAACCAGTATGAATATTTCTCAAAAAGCTAAGTGTAGCCCACCATTTGATGCAGCAATCCCACTACTGTGTATCTACCCAAAGGAAAAGAAGTCATTTTATCAAAACGACCCCTGTACTCAAATGTTTATTGCAACACCCTTCACAATTGCCAAGATCTGTAATTAATCCAAGTGCCCATCCATTAATGAGTGGCTTAACAAAATGTGATATATTTATACCATTGAGTACTAGTCAGCCATAAAAAAGAAAGAATTGATGCTTTATGCAGCAATTTAGAAGAAATTAGAATCATTATCCTAAATGAAGTTTCTCAAGAACAGAAAAACAAAAACCTCATGTAGTCTATAATAAATTGGAAAAACCGATGGGGACACTGGTACACCAAGGGAAGTAAAAGTCACTGGACAAGCAGGAGAGAGGAGGGAGTACTGGAGGGTCAAAACCCCACCTAACACATATAATGGACACTATTCATGTAATGGGCACATGTATATCCCTGAGTCAAGCCATGTAACAAAAACATTTGTTTCCCCTTAACATTTTGAAATTTAAAAAAAACTTCTACTTCTTTTTTTTTTTTAATGAGTTAAATTAATTTCTTTGAGACCGTGTATATTTAGGTTGTTATGTATACATACATATTCCATCAATCTATATAATTTGAGTGAGGCATTTAGACTATTTACATTCAATGTTAACATTGGTAATTGAGGTAATGTTCTAGTCAGCACGTTGATTGTTACTTGTGCGTTTTCTATTCTCTTTCGTAGTACTTTTTTTTTTTTAAATAGGAGCTGTGAGTTTTTTGAAGTGTTTTTACACTGGTATGTACTTCCCATTCCTTTCTTGTTTGGAGCACTTTTGAGCATTTCCTGTAGGACAGGAAGTGTGGTGGCAAATTTCCTTAGAGTTTGGTTATTTGAGAAAGATTCTATTTTTCTTCATTTATAAAACTTATACAAAAACATACAAAAAAACTTATACAAAGATTTGTATAAAACTTATACAGTTTTATATAAAACTTTACAAGACAGAATTCTTGGCTGACAGTTATTCTGTTAAGAATATTAAAGATGAGACACAGTGACTTCTGGCTTTTAAGATTTTTGCTAAGAAATATGCTGTTGGTCTGATTGTTTTTTCGTTGTAGTTTACTTGATGCTTTCATCCCACAGATGGTAAGGTTTTCTCTTTCACTTTTGCTCTGGCGGTACTGTTGACTATGTGCCTTGGTAAGGTCCTATTGGCAATAAATCATCTGGAAGTTCATTGACCTTCTTGTGTCTAAATGTCTAAATCTCTAGCAAGACCAGGGAAGTTTTCAACCATTATCCCCTCAAACATGTTTTTCATGTCTTTGCTTTTTCTTCTTCTCTTCAGGGATGTCATGACTGATGTTTGTTTGATTTACATAATCTTATGTCTTGGAGAGATTATTCATACTTCTTTATTCTTTTTACTCAATTTTGACTGGGCCAACTCAAAAGTCTTGTCTTCATTCTCTGAAATTTTGAATTTTGATCTCTTACTCAGCTACCAACATGTGTACAATACTCTCCCATGGTGCTGGGCAGTGACAGTAAGCCACAACTCCCAGTCATCCACACTAATATAAGTGTTTTGAGCATGTTTTGATTTTTTTAGATTCCACATATAAGTAAGATCACATAGTCTTTTTCTCCCTATGCCTATCTTATTTTCCTTAGAATAATGTTATCTAAGTTTATCCATGTTGTCAAAAATGACAGAATTTTCTGTTTCTTAAGGCTGAATAGTATTCTAATGTATGTATGTATATGTGTGTATGTGTGTGTATATATGTGTGTGTGTGTGTATATATATATCACAGTTTAATAATTTATTTATCCATTTATGGGTATTTTGATTATTCCCATATCTTAACAATGATAAATAATGCTGCAATAAACATGGGAGAACATACTTATACATGTTGATTTCAGATAATTTGCATATATACTCTGAAGCACAGCTGCTGAAATATATTGTAATTTAATTTTTTTGTTTGTTTTTTAAGAAACCAGCATGGTATTTTTGAAAATGGCTATACTAACTTACAATATCACTAATAGTGTACAAGTATTCCCTTTCCCCACATCCTTGCCAACCTTATCTTTCTTATTTTTTATAATAGCCAACTTAACATGTACCAAGTAATATATCATTGTGGTTTTAATTTGTATTTCTCTTGTGGTTTGAGTTATTGAGAATTTATTTATCTATATCTGTTGGCCCTTTGTATGTCTTTTCTTGAGAAATGTCTATTCAGGTCTTTATCTGATGTATAATTGGCACATATTTTCTCCCAACTTGTGGGTTGTCTCTTCACTCTAAATTTTGTTTCCTTTGTTAAGCAGAAGCTTTTTAATTTAATGTAATCTGGGTTTTGTGTTTGTGTGTGTGTGTGTGCGTGCTTTTGGGGTCATATCAAAGAAATCACTTCCCAGACCAATGACATGGAATATTTCCTCCATGTTTTCTTGTAGTAGTTTTACAGATTCAGTTCTTATATCTCAATCTTTAATCAATGTTCAGTTGATTTGTGTGTTAGGAGCGAAATAAGGGTGATTTTTATTCTGCATGTGAATATTCAGTCTTCTCAACACAATTTATTTAAAAAATTGTCCTGTTCCCATTGTGCATTTTTGGCACATTTGTCAAAAATCAATAGACCACAAATGTGTTGGTTTATTTTTATTTTTTAATCAACACATAATAATTGTACATATTTATGGAATGAAGTATGTGATGTTATGAAAATGATCAAATTAAAATAATAAGCATAGCTACTACCTCAATAATTTATTTTTTTGTGATCAGACATTTAAAATCCTCTCTTTTAGCTATTTTTTAAAAATATGCAGTATATTGTTAACTATACCCACTCTATTCTGTAGTGGAACAGTAGAGGTTTTTTTTCTATCTATTTCTTTGTATTCATTGGCCAACTTCTCTCCCCTCTATTTCTGCTACCTCCCTAGCCTCTTATAACCACTATTCTACTCTACTTAAGGAGATCAGCATTTTTACATTCCACAAAACCATGAGATCATTTGAATTTTTTTATTATTTTTGTATTGGTACACAATAAACGTAAGTATTTATAGGTGCGTGTAATATTTTGGCACATGTATACAATTTTATCAAATCAGGGTAACTATTATAGTTATCCCCTAAAACATTTAGCCCTTTGTGTTGATAACAGTTTAAATCTTCTCTTCTGGCTATTAAGAAATATGCAATAAATTGTTAATGACTACAGTGACACTACTGAGCTATGAAACATTAAGATTTTTTTCTTTTATTAGCATTTTTGTACCCACTAACCAACTTCTTTTATATCTCCTCCTCCCTAACCTTTCTATGTTCTTCTAGTAAACATCATTCTACTTCCTAATTTAATGAGATACATTCAACAAGTTTTCTCTTTAACCTTTTGTTGTTTCCTTTGCTGTGTAGAAACTGTTTAGGCTTAATAAATCCCATTTGTCTAGTTTTGCTTTTGTCCTGAAGACAAACCAGGCCAACAAGGGGCCAGATAGGCCCTACATTCACTGGAGCTCCTGTAAAATAATCCAGCATTGTGGTCTTCATGTGAATGACCTGGATATAATTCCACTCAACTGTAATCCCAGAGGCAAGGCTATAAGCCTGGAGACCTACTGGAAAACAATTTAAATTGTTGAAACCAGTTTGTAAGACTAAAAGAATGGTTCACTCTGTCAATTGTATAGACACCAATGCAAGCCTCCCCAGATCCGAAAAATCAGGCAAATATGATACCAACAAAGGAAACTCATAAAATTCCAATAACAAACCCTGAAGAAATAGATATATACAGATTGCCTAAAACAGAATTTATAATAATCACCTTAATGAAAGGCCAAAAAATACATAAATACAACCAAATAAAATTATGGAAAGAATGAATGAACAAAACTAGAAGTTCAAAAAAGAAATAAAAACCATGATAAAGAACAAAGTAAAGGAGGAATTGATTCATAATGGCCAACTAGAGACATTAGACACTCACCCTCTCCAGAAAGAAGAACCAACATTGCAAATAGATAATCCTGCAGCAAATAGAATATCTTGGTGATAACACTGGCATTGAATAAAGCCACAGGAAATACCTGAGTCACAGAGGAGAAGGAAGTGAGTGGCCAGCACAGATAAGTTCAGATGGCAGCTCCAAGGGGCTTTGTATTGCAGGGAAAAGGTAAGTAAAAGACAGTTATACACATCCTTACCATGAACAGCTGCAGTCCTAATCATGAAGATCTACTCTACCCACATGAACCCTGAGACTACATTGGGTAAAGGTCTGGAGACCACACAAGGGAATCCCACTAGACAGGGAACTCATGCTGGCTCACACATGACCCTAAAGGCTGTAACATGGTACCATTATGAAAGGATTGCTATCACCAGACTACATCCTGCTCTGGGAACTACAGCCCCCATATCTCCACATTTTTGCTCCACTCCACTGACATCCTCCAGTGTCCACCCAGAGATGTACAGCAGCATTTTGCTGGCTGATTCCAAGGTGCATGAAGACTCTAGTACTCTAGCCCACATGAATTATTTCTCCCTGGGGAAAGAATGGTACAGCACATCAAAGAATCAGCCCTTGGGGCAAAGGAAACAAGATCACACTCTTTCCAGACCCCAAGGTCTACAAAGCAACCCCACCATTGGCAGTGGCACACACACTATACTTTAGCTAGCTATCAGAAAGTTAAATCTTCCTCTCTGTTTGCATACCACCATAGCAGTTGCTGTCACTAGAAGCACAGGCAGGTGAGTCTAAGAGCCAAAGTTCTGAGACTTGGGGCAGCAACACTACCCCCACCAACAGAGTAGCCTCTGAGTTCAGGCTTACACTTTGACAGTGAGACAACTTTCCACCTCATGCACACTAACACTGCTATAGCCAGCTTCTGTAGCTGCCACCAGGGGCCACAGCAGTAAGCTGAAGTTATGTCTGTCTAGGGCTGAGTGGCAACCATGCCCCACTCCTCAGCAGAATGGTCTCCATGTTTGGGCTTGTGTATGGAGGACAGAGACACACATCCCTCTGCACTGCATGGTAGCTGCTGTTTTTGCAAAAAGTAGGTGAGCCTGGGAGCTGCAAGTCTTGGATGTGGGTTGTCACCCAACCCCACTGGAAGCAGGGTCTCTTTGATCAGGCCCATGCACAGAGGATAAAATCCCACACATTCCACACAATACTGCAATGACTGCTGCAGCCATGAGCCAAAACACACCTTACCTAGAACCTAAAAGCTCCCTCTTTGGGGCCATGGGTGCCAACCATACCACTGTGGGAACAAAACCTCTTTGCTCTAGTGTTTGTTCTGAATAGAGGTTCCACACACATGCCACTTCAGCCACTTCTGCTGCTGAAGATGAATTGTGTACCTCCAAAGCCTGACAGCTGCCAGGATGCGAGGGCTGATAGAAAATCCACTCACTTCAAAAACAGAACCACTGTGATCTAGCATGAAACCTGAGGTCATGTTATGTATAACCACTTCTGATTATAACCTGCCTAACTAATAAAAGCCTATGTCCCTGAACATCACTTCTCAGAGGGGTTTGAGGTCAGAACTGCCTAGCCTGGCACTATTATCCCATGCCTGAGCTTGCTGTCTGAGGACCTGGAGATCACTTTACCCATTCCACCATCTCTGGCATGTGTGCATCCCCCAGGAACTTGAAGATGGGCCCAGTCAGCCTGCAACCAACACCACCATCAACACATGCCCACATAAAATTCACCACCTAGGATCCTAAAACTGTCCTCTCCAGCCTATTGCCACCACTGCCAACAATGGCATGTATCTTTTGGGACTGAGATGGTTGACCTGACACTGGTACTGCCATTGCTTGTGACAAACTGGCTTCCCAAGCACTCAAGAAGCTGCCCATCTTCCTGGCCCACTGCTGCCACTACTGGCATCTGAGCAAGCAACCAGAGCCCAAACATTCACTCCCCTGGACTCACCAACACTGGTACCAGCACATGCCACACTGGAGTCCAAGAACAAGCATGCTCAGTTCACTAGTGTCACCACTGGAGAACAAAGACTAGTGTGTCTGGCATTGCTGTCCTCAGAAAATCTGAACTTCAGCTGTCACTAACAACAACATCCTAAGACACTGAGAAAATTGCAGATACCACTGATGCTATTTACAGCTAAAGAAATCCTGCAGAGACTACACTATTGCACACACTCAGGATCAAGCCAAACGGCCTTGACCAAAAAGACACTATTGATATATCTCCAGGAAAATATTCTCCTCTACAAAAGCAAATGCCAAGAGTTGGAAGAAGAGACTATTATGCAAGATGTGCATCTATCAACACAAAAACACAAGAAATACAGAAAAGCAAAAAACAAACAAACAAAAAAGACAGCTAAAGAAGAACACAGTAATTCTCCAGGAAAAGATATTAATCAAAGAAATTTATAAAATCCTATAAAAAGAAATTTTGATATAGAGAAATTCAGAGATATACAAGAGACTCTAACAACATACAAAGAAATTAGAAAAATAATTTGGGATATGAGAAATTTACCAACAACAGAGATAACATAAAAAAGAACAAAACAGAAATTATGGAACTGAAGAGTTCACTGAGTGAAATACAAAATATATTTTAAAGTTTAAGAAATAGACTAGATTAAGCAAAATAAAAATGTTAGAATTTGAATGCAGGTCTTTTAGTTAACCCAGTCAGAAAAAAATGGAAAAAATAAAATAAAAAGGAATGAACAAAGCATTCATAAGATATAAGACAATATAAATTGACCATATATAAAAATTATTAGTGTCACAAACGATGAAAAGAGGAAAGGAGAATACAAAAAAAACCTATTTAACAAAATAATAAATGAAAACTTTCTAAGTCTAGCAAGAGATTTAGACATCCAGATTAAGGAGAACCAGTAATCCCCAATAAGAAAGGTCTTTTCCTTTTTCTATTATGGTCAAACTATTTAAACCCAATGCCCAAAGCAAAAAGAATTTATAAACAGCAAAAGAAAAGTCTCTAGTCACTTATGAAGAAATCCACATCAGACTAAAGCTTGATATCTCAGGAGAAATCTTACAAAAACATTGGAATGACATGTTCAAAGTGCTGAGAGAAAAATAAAACTACCACTCAAGAATATTGTATCCCACAAAACTACCATTTATAAATGAAGAAGAAATAGAGCTCGAGTAATGGACTCCAGCAACAACAACAAAAAATTGTCAAAATGGCAGAAATGGAATTCACAACGTAAATGAAAAATAAAGTGAATGGATTGAACAGAAAGTTTAAAACCAACAAAAAGAAGGCCAAAAAATCTTTTAGAAATCAATGAAAAATGAAAAAGTTAATAAAATGCTAGGAAAAATGGCAAAGAATATAACTGAACTTGAAGAAATGAAAGAGTCATTTGGAGAATTTCAAAACACAGTAGAAAGCTTCAGCAACAAACTAAACCAAGAGAAATAATCTCAGAACTTGAAGACAAGGGTCTTGAGCTAACCCAGTCATTCAAAGGCAGAAGAAACTAAATAAATAAAAAGACTGAGCAATCACTTAGGAAAATATAGAACTATGGGAAGTGAAACAATATATGCATTGTAGGTGTTCCTGAGGAAGAAGAGAAAAAATCATGGAAAATCTATGCAAAGAAATTATTGATAAAAACTTCCCTGGTATCTCTAGAGATTCAGACATCCACATACAAGATAGTCATTGAACACCAGGAAATACCATAGCAAGTAGGACACCTACAAGACATATAATAATCAACATGTCAAAAGTCAAAATGAAGGAGAAGATTCTACAAGCAGCAAGATAAAAGCAACAACTAACTTACCAAGAAAACCCCATCTCGCTAAGAACAGATTTTTCAGAAGAGATCTTACAAACCAGAAGGAATTAGGGCCCCAGCTTCAGTCTTTTTAAACAGAGCAACTTCTGACCTAGAAATTTGTATCTTGCAAAAGTAATTTTCATAACTAATGGAAAAATAAAGACCTTTCCAGGCAAGCAAACACTGAGGGAATTTGTCACAAGCAGACCTGCTCAAAAGGAAATACTCTGAAATGCATTGTATATGTATCAGTATGATAGGTACTGACCATTGTAAAACCAACGAAGAGCTAAATTTCACAGTGCATATAAAACAATAGTGCAAGATGGATAACAAAGCAATAAGGCACTACCCAACATGATGAACAGAACAGCATCCCACATATCAATTCCAATTCAATTACTTAATGCTAACAGTCTGAATCTTCCACTAAAAAGACAGCATGGCTGGATGATTAAAAAAAAATACAACCCAAGAATCTACTGCCTTCAGGAAACATATATATCCCACAAAGGTTCAAACAGACTCAAGTGGAAAGTACAGAAAAAATTCCATGCCAACAGAAACCAAAAGAGAAAAGGTGTAGCCATTCATATATCAGATAAAATTAACTTCAACTTAATAATGATAAAGAAAAAGATGGTCATTATATAATGGTAAATGGAGGAACTCAACAAGAAGACAACAATTCTAAATATATATGCACATAACACAGAAGCTCCCAGATTCATTAAGCAAATCCTACTACTTATAAGCAAAGAGATAAATTGTAGCAGAGTAATTGGCAGGGAACTCAACACCCCACTGTTGCACCTGGACAGATCATCAAAGAAGAAAATAAATAAAGAAACACTGTACTTAAATGAGAGTGTAGAACAAATGGCACGAACAGACATTTACAGAACATTCCACCCAAAACCTACTGAATATAGAATCTCATCAGTACGTGAGAAATTCTCCAAGACTGATCATATCTTAGGCCACAAAATGTGTCTCAAAAAATGCAAAACATCAAAATCATACCATGTATCTTCTTAGAACACAATGGAACAAAACTTGGAATTAATACCAAGAGTAACATACAATTCTACATAAAGTCATGTGAGTTAAACAACATCCTGCCGAACAATTATTAGATCAATAGTGAAATTAAAATGGTAATCAAAAGATTTCACAAACTGAATGACCGAGTGGACAGAAGCTATTAAAATCTATGGTATTCATCAAAAGCAGTCCTAAAGGGAAAATTCATAGACTTAAATGCCTACATCAAAGAGACAAAAAGATCACAAATCAACACATTAATGTCACACCTCCACGAAATAGAAAAGGAAGATCAAACAAAACCCAAAGCCAGCACAAGAAAATAAATACCAAATGTCAGAGCAGAATTAAAGTAAATGTACAATAACACCACCAACAGCAAACAATACAAAGTGTCAAAGAAATAAAAAACTGTTTTTTAAAAGACAAAGAAAACTGATAGACCCCTTGCTAGATTAACCAGGAATAGAAGAAAAAGGACTAAAAATGACCCAATCAGAAACAAAATAGGAGAGTTACAACATATGCCACAAAGAAACAAATATTATCTGTGAATACTATGACAATCTCCACACACACAAACTAGAAAACAAAAAGGAAATGAACACATTTCTGGAAACACACCTTCCAGGACTCAATAAGGAAGAAATTCAATTCCTGAACAGACCAATAACAAGCAGCAAGATGAAAGCAGTGAAAAAATAAAAATCTCCTCAAACAAAAAAGTGCCACATAAGATAAATTTACACCAGAATTCTACCAGACCTAAAAAGAAGACCTAGTATTCATATTACAGAAGTTACTCCTAATAATAAGATGGAGGGACCACACCCGAACTCATTTTATGAAGCCAATATCACCTTCATAACATATCCATGAAATGACATAACCAGAAACCTGCAGACCAATATCCCTCATGAATATAGATGCAAAATCTTCAATACAATACTAAAGCAAATCTATTTCAACAGAACATCAATCAATAAACATGATTCACTACATAAGCAGCAACAAAAACAAAGATCATATGATCATCTCAACAGGTGCATAAAAAGCATTCAACAAAATCCACACACATGCATGATAAAAAACCCTCAACAAACTAGGTGTAGAAGGAATATATCTCAAAATTATAAAATCCATATGAGACAAACAACCAACCAACATTATTCTCCATGGGGAAAAGTTGAAAGCATTACCCCTAAGAAATGGAACAGGGAAAGAGTGCCTAATGTCATCACTTCTATTCAACATAGTTCTGAAAGTCCTAGCCAAAGCAATCAGGCAAGAGAAAGATATGAAGGTATCTAAATTGGGAACAAGGAGGGCAAACTATTGCTTTTTGCTGATGATAAAATCTTGTATCTAGAAAATCAAATAGAATCCACCAAAAGACTTGTGGAGTTGACAAATAATTTCATCAAAGTCTCAGGTTACAAAATCAACATACACAAATCAGTAGCATTTCTATATGCCAATAACAGTCAAGCTGAGAGTTAAATCAAAGACTCAATATCATTCATAATAGGTACAAATAAAATAAAATACTTAAGAATATACTGAGCCAGGAATGTGAAAGATGTCTACAAGGAGAACTACAAAACACTGATGAAAGAAATCACAGATGGAACAAATGGGAAAAAAATCATGCTCATGGATTAGTAGATTCAAAATTGCTGAAGTGTCCATACTGCCCAAATGATTTACAGATAACACAATTCTTGTCAAAATATCAAAATCATATTTTACAAATTCAGAAAAAAATTATTTTACCCTTTGTTTGGAATAAATAAAAAAGCCTGAATAGCCAAAGACACCTTAAGCAAAAAGAACAAATCTAGAGTCATGACATTATCAGACTTCAAACTATACTACATGGCAATCATAACCAAAATACCATGGTATTGGTGTAGAAATAGAGACACAGAATAATGGAACAGGACAGAGAACCCACTCATAAAACCATCTACCTACAACCAGCTGATCTTCAACAAAGCAGACAACACACACTGGGGGGTGTGGGGAAGCCATATTTAATAAATGGTGCTGAGAAACTTAAATAACCACATGCAGAAGAATAAAATATGACCCCTATCTCTCACCACCTACAAAAATTAATTCATGGTGGATAAAAGACTTAAATGTAAGGCATGAAACAATAAAAATTCAAGAAAAAAATGTAGGAAAAACCGTTCTAGACATTTGCTTAGTCAAAGAATTTATGACTAAGATCAAAAAGGCAATTCCAGCAAAACAAAAACAAAAAAAATGGTACTTCATTAAATTAAAAAGTTTCTGCACGGAAAAGGAAATAACCAACAGAGCAAACACACAGCCTACAGAGGGGAGAAAATATTTGCAAACTATACATCAATTAAAGAGCTAACTTCCAGAATCTACAATGAACTCAAACAAATCAGCAATTAAAAAATTAAAAAGTGGACAAAAAGCATGAATGGAAGTTTTTCAAAAGAAGATGGACAAATGGCCAACAAAATATTTTTTAAAAAACAAACAAACAACTACTCAACATCACTAACCATCAGGAAAATGCAAATTAAAACCAAAATGAGATGTCATTTTACCCCTGTCAGTATAAGTATGATTGAAAAGTCAAAAAACAATAAATACTGGTATGAATGCACAGAGAAAGAATATTTATACACTGTTGGTAGGACTGCAAATTCATGTCTTTTATGAAAAACAGTATGAAGATTCCTCAAAGGAATAAATATAGACTTGCAATTTGGTCCAGCAATCTCGCTATTTTGCATCTACCCAAAGGAAACGACGTCATTTTATCAAAAAGACACCTGCACTCAAATATTTACTGCAGCCTATTTCACAATCACAAAGATGTGGAATCCACCTAAGTGCTTATAAATTCACGAGTGGATTCACAAAGTGTGGTATATATTATATACCATGGAGAGTTACTCAGGCACAAAAAGGAATAAATTATGTATTTTGCAGCAACTTGGGTGAAACTGGTGACAATTATCCTAAGTGAAGTGTCCTAAGAGTGGATAAATAAATACCGCATGTACTCTCTAATAATTTGGAAGTAACTGATGGACACACATGGGCACAGAGACAATTAACAATCATTGGAAAATTAAAAGAGGATAGGGTAACCAGAGAAGGGGTGGAAAAAACTACACAACAGGTGCAACAAACACTATTTTGGTTATGGACACACTAATAGCCCTGACTTAAGCATTATAAAAGCTATCTATGTAACAAAAACCTTTGTACTCCCTTAGTATTTTGAAATAAAATATAACATTTAGAAATGAAAGACTCATTTATGAAATTACACAATACAGTTGAAAGTTTTAACAATAAGCTACAACTAACAGAGGAAAGAATTTCATAGGTTGGGGAGAATGCTTTCAAATTAACCCATTCACACAAGAATAAAGAAAAAATGTTAAATAAAATGAATAAAGTCTTTGAAAATAATAAATCGTAACGTGCAAACCTAAGAATCATAGGTATTTCTGAGGGAAAGAAGAGAAAGGAAAGGTTTTCAAAATACATTTGAGAGTAAAGTTGAAGAAAACTCCCTGGTCTTACTAGGGATTTAGGCATACAAATAGAAAAATCTCAGCAAACCTCTGGAGATTCACGGACAAACACCACAAAACCATCATTATATTTCTCGAATCAACTTGAAGAAAGAAAAAGTCCTAAAGATTTAGACAAAGTGCAAAAATTCAAGAAACCATTAGGTCCAGATTCTCTGTAGAAACCTTAGAACCAGAAGAGACCCCATATTACACTTCTTAAAGAGTAGTTCACTAAGAATTGAATCTACAAACTATTGACAAAATGAAAGAAATTAAATCTTCAGCTAGTAACTTTAAAATTTGTTAACCTAATCAGCCTGCAAGAATGCTCAAAGCTTCTAATATAAAAACGTTTATACAACCAGTAAAACATCAAAAGTATAATTTGCATCCTGACAAGCTTGCACAAATTCTCAAAGAATTAAATATGGGAACATAAGGTTTGTACATAACAGTATAAAAACACCCAAAAGTATGAGAATCACAGGAATTATAAAACAGTAACAATCATCGTGAGTAATGAAACAATATTCCACACATCAATATTAACTCTGAAAGTAAATGGTCCAAATACTCCACTTAAAATATATAGATTGGAGGACTGGATTAAAAAGCACAATGCAAATGTCAGCTGCCTGCAAAAGACCCATTAACTAATAAAGATTTTTATAAGTGGAAGGTAAAGTGGTAAAAAAGAAATTACACATAAATGGAAAGAAAAAGCAGGCAGGAGTTACTATTCTTATGACAGAAAAATACAGAATTTCACAACAGTAAAAAAGACAAAGAAAGTCACAGTATAATGATAAATGGATCAATTCATAAAGAAGATATAACAATCTTAAATTCATAAGCACCCAGCACTAGAGCTCCCAAATTCATAAAGAAAATGCTACCAAATCTAAGGAAAGAGGTAGAAAATAAAACAATACCAGTGGGAGAATTCAACAATACACTGAAAACACTAGACAGGTCTTTGGAAAATTAACCTGTTTAGAGGTTTAGAGGAGGCAGAAAATTAACAACCACAAAAAAACTTTGGATTTAAACTGGACTTTAGAACTAATGGACCTAGCAGACATATACAAAATATTTATCTTGAAAACTGCAGAATATACATTATTCTTATCAGCCTATGGAATATTTTTCAGACAGACAACATGTTAGGACACAAAACAAAACTCAGTAAAATGTTAAAAACTGAAATCACATCAAGTATCTTCTCAGACTACAGTGGAAGAAAACTAGAAATCAATTTAAAAAAGAACTCTCAACCAATACAAATACATGAAAATTTAACAACCTGCTCTGAAATGATCTTTGGATCAATGAGGAAATCAAAACAAAAAAGTTTAAATGAATATTCACATAGAGACACAACAAAACCTATGGGCTGTAGCAAAATCCCAGTTCTGAGTGAAGCTTATAGCTTTTATAGCCTTCATCAAAAAATGGAAAACTCACAAATCAACCACCTAATATTGCAGATCAAAAAACTAGAAAAACAAGACAAAACAAATCCAAAATTAACAGAAGAAAATAATTAACAAAGATAAGGGCAGAATTAAATGAAATTGACATCAAAGTACCCATACAAGGGATCAAGAAAACATAGAAATTATTTATATGCCAAGATAATCAAAATTGATAGATTAAACAAGAAAAGGAAGCAGAAGATTCAAGTAAGCACAAACAGAAATGAAAAAGGAGACATTACAACTGATATCAGAGAAATACAAAAGATCCTAGTATACAATGGATATTCCTAGTCCCCAACATTGGAAAATCTAGAGAAAATGGATAAATTTCCAGCAAAATGCAAACTCTCAAATATGAATCCTGAAGAAATAGAAAATATAAACAGACCAATAACAAATAAGGATATTGAAACATTAATTTTAAAATCTCCCAAGAAAAAAATCCCCAGACCAGATTTATGCACAAGGTCTGCAAAGTATGCACAGGTCTACAATACCTGCAAAGAAGAACTAGCATGTATCCTACTAAATCTATTCCATAACAGCAAGATAAAAATTTCCCCTAAGTCATTCTATGAAGCAAGTATTATCCTGATACAAAATCCATTCAAAGACATAAAATAGAACATGACAGACTAATGAACATAGGTTCAAAAATCCTAAACAAAATGATAAACAGCAGCACCATAATAGCTGGGGATTTCAACACCCCTCTGATTGAATTGGATGATCCTCCAAACAGAAAAGAAACAAGGGACTTAAATAGAACTCTAGAATGTATGGGTCTAACAAACAGTGACAGAACATTCTACCCCCAAACTACTAAATATACATTCTTTTCATCAGATCACATCCGAGGGCACAAGACATGTTTCAACAAATTTAAAAAAATAGAAATTATACCATGTATCTTTTCAGACCACAGTGGAATAAAATTAGAAATCAACTTCAAGAGAAACACTGGTCTCTATACAAAGTCATGGAAACCAAACTGCCTACTGCTTAATGACGATAAGGTCAAGGAGGAAATAAGATGGCAATCAAAAGATTCTTTGAACTAAATGACAATGGGGACACAATGTATCAAAATCTGTGGGATACAGCTAAAACAGTCCTGAGAGGAAAATTCATAGCCATAAATACGTACATCCAAAAGATGGAATGATCACAAACTAACAATATAATGAATCATCTCAAAGATATGGAAAAAAATGAACAAACCAATCCCAAACCCAACATAAGAAAAGAAATAACCAAGATCAGAGTAGAATTAAATGAAATTGATAACAAAAGAACTGTATGGGAGATTTTTTAAAAAGTTGGTTCTTTGAAAAGCTACAGAAAATTGACATGCCTCTCACTGGACTAAAAAGATCTAAGTGAAATCAGTAACAAAAGAAATATATGGAAGAAATTATGACACAAACAAATGGAAAGCATCCTATTTTCACGGATTGAAAAAATTAATATTGTTAAAATGATCAAACTTTCCTAAGCAACCTACAGTTTCAAAGCAGTTTTATCAAAATACAAATGTTGTTTTTTCACAGATTTAAAAATTATAATAAAATTTATATGGGACCAAAAAAATAGCCTGAGTAGCCAAAGAAATTCTGAATAAAAAGAAAAAAGTGGAAGGAACACATTACTTGACTTCAAATTATATTACATAGCTACAGTAACAAAAACACATGGTACTGTTATAAAAATTGACTCATAGACCAATGGAATAGAATAGAAAACTGAGAAATAAAGCCATGTTTCTTCAAAAACTTATCTTTGACAAATCAAACAAAAACATATACTGGGAAAGGACATCCTTTTCAATAAATGGTACTGGGAAATTAGATAGCTATATGCAGTAGAATGAAACTGTATCCCGATCTCTCACCATACACAAAAGTCAACTCACTTGGATTAAAGACTTAAATTAGTCATAAATTCTTTGCTTAGACCAATGTCAATTAGAATACTACTCTGAGTTTTATGTAGATTCTAGGTATTAGACCTTTATAGGATGTGTAGCAAGCAAAAATTTTCTCCTATTATGTAGGTTGTCCATTCATTCTAGTAATAGTTTCTTTGGCTGTGCAGAAGCTTCTTAATTTCATCAGGTCCCATTTGTTTATATTTCTTGTTGCTGTGCTTGTTTTTGGGGTCTTCTTCATAAATTCTTTGCCCAGGCTGATGTCTATAAGAGTTTTTCCAACATTTTCTTCTAGAATTCTTATGGTTTCATGTCTTAGGTTTAAGTCTGTTATCCATTATGAGTTGATTTTTATGAGAGGTGAGAGGTGCGGATCCTGTTTCCGTCTTCTGCATGTGGCTATCCAATTTTCCCAGCACCATTTATTGAATAGGAATTCTTTTCCCCAGTGTATGTTTTTGTCTGATTTGTCAAAAATCAGTTGACTATATTAGGATGCTATTATGTTCAGGCTCTCAGTTCTGTTCCATTGGTCTGTCTTTGTTCTTGTGTCAGTACCATGCTGTTTTGGTTACTATAGCCTTGTAGTATACCTTAAAGTCAGGTATATTGATGGCTCCAAATTTGTTCTTTTTGCTTAAGGTTGCTTTGGCTATATGAAGTCTTCTCTTATTTCATACAAAGCATAGAATTATTTTTTCTACATTTGTGGAAAAGTGCTGTTGGTATTTTGTTAGGGATTATATTGAATCTGTGGATCACTTTGGGAAGTATATATATTTTGACAATGTTGCTTCTGCTGATTCATGAGCATAGTATAGTTTTCCATCTGTTGGCATCCTCTTCTATTTCTTTTTTCAGTATTTCATAGTTCTCCCTGTAGAGATCCTTCACCTCCTTAGTAAAATATATTCCTAGCTATTTTATTTTCTTTGTTGCTGTTATGAAAGGTTTGAGTCTTTGATTTGGTGCTTGGTTTGACTGTTGTTGGTGTATATGAATGTCACTAATTTGTGTACATTGATCTTTTTACCTGAGACTTGCTGAACATATTTATCAATTCCAGTAATCTAATGGAAGAGCCTGTGGGGTTTTCTATAAGATCATACAATCTGAAAAGAGTGTATTTTGACTTCTTCTGGTCCCAATTTGATGCCCTGGATTTCATTCTCTTGTCTAATTGCTCTGCTAGGACTTCCAGCACTATGTTGAATAGAAGTGGTGACAGAGGGTATACTTTTCTGGCACCACTTCTAAGCGGGAATGCTTTCAGTGTTTCCCCATTCAGTATGATGTTGGCTGTGGTTTGTCATATATGGCTTTTATCATTTTGAGGTAAGTCCCATGTATGCCTATTGTATTAAGCACTCTTATCATAAAAGGGTGAATTTTGGCAAATATTTTTTCTGTGTCTATTGAGAGTATCATATGGTTTTTGTTTTTACTTTTATTTATGTGATGGAGTATGTTTATAGATTTGAGTATGTTGAACCATCCCTGCATCTCTTAGTTGAAGCCCACTTGGACGTGATGGATTATTATTATTTTTTTTTGATAAGCTGCTGAATTTGCTAGTATTTTATTGAGAATTTTTGCATCTATATTCATAAGGGATATTGGTCTGCAGTTTTGTTTTCTTGTTGGGTTCTTACCTGGCTTTCGAATCAGGGTGATGTTGGCTTCATAATATGTATTGGGGAGAATTCCTTCCTTCTCAGTGTTGTAGAAAAATTTCTACAGAGTAGGCACAAGATCTTTGTAGGTCTAGTAGAATTCTGGTGTGAAACCACCTTGTGTGGGACTTATATTTTTAGGAAGGTTTTTTATTACTACTTCAACTTTGGTACTTGATATTGGTCTGTTCAAGAATTCTACATCTCCTGGATTGAGCCTAAGAAGGCTGCGTGTTTCTAAGAATTTGTCCATTTTCTCCATATTTTCAAGTTTGTGTGCATAGAGATTTTTATAGTATTCACAGATGATATTTTGTATTTCTGTGGCATCAGTTGTAATTTCTCCTTTATCATTCCTAATTGAGCTTATTAGAGTCCTTTCTTTTCTGCTTCTGGTTAATCTAGCAAGAAGTGTGACAATTTTGTTTATCTTTTCAAAGAACCAACTTTTTTTCTTATCAATCACCTGTATAAATCTTTTGTTATCAATTTCATTTAGTTCTACTCTGATCTTTGTTATTTCTGTACTTCTGCTGGTTTTGGGATTGGTTTGCTCAACCTTTTCCAGATCTTTGAGGTGATTCATTAGATTGCTGATTTGTGATCTTTCCATCTTTCAGATGTAGGTATTTATGGCTATGAATTTTCCTCTCAGGATGGCTTTAACTGTATCCCACAGATTTTGGTAACTTGTGTCCCCATTATCATTTACTTCAAAGAATCTTTTGTTTTCCATCCTAATTCCCTCCTTGTCCTAGAAATCATTCAGCATTAAGTTGTTTATTTTCCATGACTTTATGTAGAGATGAGTGTTTCTGTTGGAGTTGATTTCTAATTTATTCCACTGTGGTCTGGGAAGATACATGGTGTAATTTCTACTTTTCTATATTTGTTAAGTCATGTTTTTTCCCTAGGATGTGATCAGTATTAGAGATTGTCATGTGCAGTAATGAGAAGTAAGTATATTTGATGAGTTTTGGGTAGAATGTTCTTTAAATGTCTTTTAGGCCCATGTGTTCTAGACTTCTTTTTCAATTCCTTGTTTCTTTATTTATTTTCTGATTGAAGTACCTGTCCAGTCCCATCAGTGAGGTGTTGAAGTCCCCAGCTATTGCAGTGCTTTTGTCTATCATTTTGTTCAGATAAAGAAGGATTTGCTTTATGAGTCTAGGTGCTCCTGTGTTAGGTACGTAAATGTTTAAGAATGTTATGTCTTCTTATTGAATTGTCCCCTTTACCATTATATAGTGACCATCTTTGTCTTTCATTACTTTTGAAATTTGAAGATTAAGTTATCTGATATGAAAACTGCTACTCTCACTTTCTTTTGTTTTCCATTATCATGAAAAATTGTTTTTCATCCCTTCACCTTGAGTCTGTATGTGTCCTTGTGGGTTAGATGCATTTCCTGAAGAGAGCAGATACATGGTTTGTGTATATTTATCCACTAAGCCAATCTGTGTCTCTTCAGTGGGCAGTTCAAGCCATTCACATTTATTGAGAAAATTGATAAGTGGGGTGTATATTTGTTCATCCTGTTAACTTAAACTTTGTTGTTTTGTTTTCTCTCTGAACCATTGTGATATCTGGCCTTCAATCTTTGGCTTTTGCACAATTTTATGCTGTTAAGTGTTTCTTGTGATGCTCTGTGAATAATGCACTCCTGAGAACTTCCTGCAGGGCAGTTCTTGTCTTGATTAATTGCCACAGTGTTTCCTTTTCTGGGAAAAACTAATTGCCCCTTCATATATGAAACTTAGTTTTGCAGGATACAAAATTACAGGCTGGGTATTATTCTGTTTGAGAAGACTGATGATGGGGTACCAATCCCCTCTGCCTTGCAGGGTCTTGGGTGAGAAGTCTGCAGTTAGTCTGATGGGTTTTCCTTTGTAAATTGCCTGTTGCTTTAGCCTCACAACTTGTAAGAGTATCTCTGTTGTTTTTATTTTGACTAATCTGATGACTACTTGGTGTGGAGTATTCCTGTTTGTGTTGAGTGTTCCAGGATTCCTATGAGCTTCTTGTACCTGGATATCTAAATTTCTAGCAAGGCCCAGGAAATTTTCCTCAATTATTCCCTCAAATAGATTATCCAACCCTGTGTATTTTCTTCTTCACCCTCAGGGATGCCAATGATTCTTATGTTAAACATTTTTACATAATCGGACATTTCTTGTAGGCTTTGCTTGTTCCTCTTGCTTCTCTGTTCTATCTCTGTGACTGACTTGCTTAATTGGGGGGTGTTGTCTTCCAGCTCTGAGATTCTTTGTTTGGCATGATCTAACCTGTTCATGAGACTTTCCACTGTGTTTTGTAATTCCTTGAAAGAATTTTTCATTTCCACAAGTTTTGTTTGATTTTTCTTTAATACTTCAATTTCTTTAGTGAATTTTTCACTAATTTTATGTATTGTTTTTGTGGTTTCTTTGTGTTCGATTTCTATCTCATTAAGTTTCCTTATAATCCTTGTTTGAAATTCTTCATCTGTTATTTCTTTATTCTGCTTTTGGTTGGTATCCATTGCTATGGAGCTGATGTTCCCTTTTGGAGATGACCTTTCACTCTGGTTGTTTATATTTCCAGAGTTCTTTCACTGGTTTCTTCTCATCTGGAACAGGTGTTATTTATTACTTTTTGATTTTCTTTTGTTTAGATAATGACATGCCCTGTTTAAACTCTAAGCCAGTAGGTGGTGATTGCGGGTGAGTACCACTCACATCCTGTATTATGAGTCAGTAGGTGCCGTAAAAGGGCTTGCAATTTGACCTACCTCTCTGTAGGTGTTGCTTGCTGGAAGGATCAAGTGGCAATGTTGTTTTTGGATCCTGTGATCAGCTCCAGTCCCTCAGGAGGGAGCAGTCTGATACCGATGGTGGTTGGTGGGGCCCTGGGACTTCCAGATGAGTCCTTTATTCACCACCACAACAGAGGTAGGAGGGGGAATGAACCTGGGTGGAGTTAAGCTGGGTGAGCCTGCCCTTAGGTTGCTCAGGTGTTGTTAAAGGATATGAAGGGTTTAAAGGTCAGTTCTCCGTCTCTGGACTTAGTTGCCTGGGATGGGTTGATGTGGCCCCCCTCAACCAGAAAGTTTACTCTGCATCCCCAGAAAACTCTGTCAGGGGACTCTACCCCCAGGGGAATATTGGCCACTCAAGCAGCTCTTGGATCAAGCTGAGCTCCCATTTATAGTGAGTGGAGGTGTGGGGCAGCTGCTCTGATTCAGCCTGTGGCACCAGAGGCATTTGATTGCTACGGGAACAGTAGTTACGTAAATTGAGTCTCCTAGGTTCATCAAACTCCAATCTGGTGTTTTTCTGAAGGAGGGGTTGATTTAGCAAACTTCAGGATGAGGGTTCTCGGGGGAAGGGCTCATTCAGCAAACTCTGGTATGGTGGTTCTCTAGGGGTGGAGCACAGTAACAGATACCTACTCCCCTGTGCACCTCCACACTTTCCCAGTGGACACGGACTCTCACTCACCAACCTGATCCTGAATCTGTGACCTCTCTCCCATGCCTCCATGCCCTGCTTTCTGACCCTTCTACAGGCAAACTTGCCAAGTGCTGGTGTGCTGACTCAGGGCAGAGACATGCCCCGGCACCGAAAGGGGGCCACTCAGCACACAGAACTCCAGGGACTGCTATGATGGTGGTGGACGGGGCCTCAGTTTTTCTGTACTGCTATCAGACTGGGGGCAAAACCTGTCTGCCCTCCTCTCCACAGCCACCCCATTAGAGGAAGTCTCACCAGTTGTGCACTCTCCACTGCTGCAAACAGGCCCAGACCCTCTGCATGAGCTTGGCCAGTAGTGCCCTTTCCATAGCCCATGAGGCTCAGTCATTCAGCATGGGATTGGTGGGAGGGCACTTGCCACTCCCTGAGGCAGCATAACCAGCCCAGTCACTTTGCACAGGCACAAAGAAAGCACACTTCCCACCACCTAACACTCAGGCAATGTGTTTTGGCTATTGCTATGGTGTAGTTGCAGTCATAGGGCTACCAGCAACTTGAGCCAAAATTACTTTCTAGGGTGCGAGGATTGTAGAAGGTGCAGAGGATGGTTTGTCCAGATGCAGGGATGCTGACTTTCTGGTTACTTATGGCACTTCCCTTGGTATGAGAGCCCTGTGTTCTCCTGCAGGCCTGACGTACCCCAGTGAGGGTAGGGAAAAAAATCCCTTTCCCTTTCCCTGGTCTCTGGCACTCCCTTGATTTGGCTTGGTTTCTGCCAACTTTTCTCCTCTATCCTCCTGTCTCTCAGCTGTTCAGTCCTGCTGGTGGTATCCTGGACTCTGCTGGTGTCAGACCCCATGGTCCACTCCCAATCAGCAATCCTCATCCACTCCCTTCAGTCTGACCCTCAACTCCTCCATGGGGAAGGTCCGACAAGCCCTGACTCTAGTCAGCCATCTTCCCTCTCCTAAATTTTTTGTATTTCATTGTGAATGTGCTACATATTTACACGGCAAAAATTTGCCAGAGAAATATGGCAACATCAGTAAGTTAATTAGAAATTTTAAAGCAACAATGGTAGGACTATAAGAATCAATACAATTGAAAAAGACAAAAAAAAATCTCTGGTAAAAAACAGAAAAAGAATTATGCCTTTTCACATTTTACTTCAGAGCATTTTTTTTTTTTTAGAAATCTTGTGATTGTAAATTTTTTCTCTGTCCTTTGAAATGTACAGCAGGTCCTCTAGTAATCTTATTTCACTCAACAGATAATTTTGTTTTAACATTGAATAGAAAAAAAATTGATTTACAACTGGGGCTGATGCTATGATATTAAATTGTTTGGCCTAAAGCTGCCTTCATGCATATGTTAAGTTGGGCCTAAAGGTTTGTCTGTATAGACTGAACTGTAACATAATTTGACATGTAAATAGACTGTAACCTACTCTTGTAACAAGTAGCCAAGGATCAACCAAAATCAGCCAACTGTTCAGACCAGGTTCAAATAAATCAAATGCCAAGCTGCAACCAATGAAGATGTTTCTGTACCTCACTTCCATTTTCTATATGTCACTTTCCTTTTTTTGTCTATAAAGGTTATCTGATAATATGGCAGGCTAGAATTAGCTCTGAGGCTATTCTGGTTCTGGGTCTGTGCAACTTGCAAATTGTTCTTTACTCAATTAAACCCTGTTACATTTCACTTTATTCTAAAGTTTTTTTTTTTTAAACAAATGATGTCAGAAGTGGGATTTGAATTAGAGCCTCCAATGACCCTGCATAGCATCAAGTGACCAAGAGAGGTATCCACCAGGCTCATTGTGTCCAATGTTCCCTTGCAGAAACTGGAGACTGTGGGGAAGTTCTCTCTCAAATTCTATAACTCCATGGATTGTGGACTGAGCTATCTGAGTTTGTATGAGCAAAAAATTTTTTTAATCTGAACTGGGTAGGCAAGTTGTAACAGAAAGTGGACAAGATCCAGGATTGTATTGACCTCAGATGTCTGACTGAATCAGAGAGAAACTGGCAGTAAATGACAATACTGCAGGGAGTGCAGCTTCAGCTTTCAGAAATTTGCAGATATTATTGGGTTTTTTTGTTTGTTTTTTTTTTTTGTTTTGTTTTTTTCTTGAGCACTTAAATAGGAAAGTATTACTGGCTAAACTGATCAAGGTGATTTGAGAGCCAAGGCCAAGATTTCACATAAAAATGGGATTCTTATTTTCTGAAGAACTAAGGACCACATCTTTAGGTTACACCTGACTTTACATATAAAAGTGTTAGTCCTGGAAGAAGCAAACACAAAATGACAAAATCTTACTAACGATAATTTAAAGTTATCACAGAGCATTCCAAATGAATTGCTTTAACAAGTGCACTAAAAAATGAAGGATCAAAATTATGCTCACAAAAGGACACTTCTTATTGTGCAGAGCTTCTCAAATGATTTCAAAACATTATTGTCTTTTATATTTTTAATTTTTATAAATACATAAGAGTTACGCACATTTACGAGGCACATAAATACAAGCATACAATGTGTAAGAGTCAAATCTGGATAAGTGGGATATTCATCACTTCAAACATTTATAATTTCTTTGTACTGGGAATATTAAAAATCTTTTCCAGATATTTTGAAATATGCAATAAAATATTGTTAACTATAGTAGCTACTGAAACTAGATCTTATTCCTTCTATCTAGCTTTCTTTTGTGCTTATTAACCAATCCATCTTCATTCCCCATCCCCGCTATCATTTCCAGACTCTGATCATTACCATTTCATTCAGTACCTTATGAGATCTTTTTGTTTTTTAACCGACCACATGTAAATGATATCATGAGACATTACTCTTTCTATACCTGTCTAATTTTACTTAACACAATGTCCACCAGTTTCACCTATACCACTGAAAATGACAAGATTTTATTCCTTTTATGGCCAAATAATATATTTCACTGTTTATATATCAATTTCCTAATTCATTCATCTTTACGGACATGTAGGATGATTTTATATATTGGCTGTTATGAATAGTGCTGAATAAAAATAAGGGTCCAGATATCTATCTAGTATGCAAGTTTTTATTCTTTTAGATACAGTCTCAGCAGTGGGATTCTCAATCATATGATAGTTCTATTTTTAAGTTCTTTGCGGAAACCCCATACTGTTTCTCATAGTGGATATACTAATTTACATTCCCACCAACAGTGTAGGAGTGTGTTCCCACATTCACACCAGCATTTATTATCTTTTTGATAACAGACATTTTAACTAAGATAAGATTGTATCTATTATGGTTTTTATTTGCATTTCTCCAGTGATTAGCGATATTGAGCATTTTTTATGTCACTCTTGACCATTTATATGTCTTCCTTTGAAAAATACCTATTCAGATTTTTTGGCTATTTTTTAAATCAGATGATTTGAGTTTTATGTTCATGTATGTGGTCTTTATGAGTTGTCACTGAGTCATTTGAGTTCTTAATATATGCTTATTATTAATTCACTGTTAAATAAATGATTTATATTTATCCCAATCTGTAGGTTGTCTTGCCATTTTGTTGATTTTTTTTAAATTTCAGAATATTATGGGGATCAATGTACAGTACAGTACAACACTTTGGCTATATATATTGCCCATGCACTGCCCATGTCAGAGCTAGAATCGTGGTCATCCCCCAAACTGTGCTCCCCACATCCATTCAGTGAGAGTTTTCCCATCCCCTCCATCCCCCTCCCACCTGCCCGACCCCTGATGAATATTATTGCCCTGTGTGATGTAGGTGTTGATCAGTTAGTACCAATTTGATAGTGGGTACCAGTGGTGCTTGTTTTTCTACTCTTGTGACACCTCGCTTCACAGGAATGGGCTCCAGCTCCAACCAGGATAATACCAGATGTGTTAATTCACCGTTGTTTTTTATGGCTGAGTAATACTCCATGGTATACATATACCATATTTTATTAATCCACTCGTGCATCAGTGGGCACCTAGGTTGTTTCCACATCTTTGCAATTGTGGATTGTGCTGCTATAAACATTCACGAGCAGATGTCTTTATTATAGAATGTCTTTTTTTCCTTTGGGTAAATACCCAGTAGTGGGATTGCTGGGTCAAATGGTAGTTCTACTTTTAATTCTTTGAGGTATCTCCATATTACTTTCCATACAGGTTGTACTAATTTGCAGTCCCACCAGCAGTGTATGAGTGTTCCTATCTGTCCACATCCCCGCCAACATTTGTTGTTTGGGGATTTTTTAATGTGAGCCAATCTCACTGGAGTTAAGTGATATCTCATTGTGGTTTTGATTTGCATTTCCCTGATGATTAGAGAAGTTGAGCAATTTTTTATATGTTTGCTGGCCATTATTCTGTCTTCTTTGGAAAAGTTTCTGTTCATGTCCTTTGCCCATTTTTTAATAGGGTTGTTTGATTTTTTCTTGTTGATTTTCCTAAGTTCTGTATAGACTCTGGTTATCAGCCCTTTATCAGAGGTGTAGCATGCAAATATTTTCTCCCATTCTGTAGGTTGTCTGTTCACTCTAGTGATAGTTTCCTTGGCTATGCAGAAGCTTTTTAATTTGATCAGGTCCCATGTATCTATTTTTGTTGCTGCTGTGATTGCTTTGGGGGTCTTCTTCATAAATTCTTTGCCTAGGCCAATGTCCATAAGAGTTTTTCCAAAGTTTTCTTTGAGAATTCTTATGGTTTCACGTCTTAGGTTTAAACATGTTATCCATTGTGAGTTGATTTTTGTGAGAGGTGAGAAGTGTGGGTCCAGTTTCAGTCTTCTACATATGGCCATCCAGTTTTCCCAGCACCATTTATTGAATAGGGAATCTTTACCCCGGGGTACATTTTTCTGGGATTTGTAAAGATCAGGTGACTGTATGAGGTTGGTTTTATATTTGGGTTCTCAGTCCTGTTCCATTGGTCTACGTCTCTGTTCTTGTGCCAATACCATGCAGTTTTGGTTACTATAGCCTTGTAGTATAGTTTGAAGTCTGGTAGATAGATGCCTCCCAATCTGTTCTTTTTGCTTAAGATTGCTTTGGCTAGACGGGGTCTTCTCTGGTTCCACATGAAGCATAGAAATATTTTTTCTAGATCAGCAAAAAATGATGTTGGTATTTTGATAGGGACTGCATTGATTCTGTAAATCACTTTAGGTAGCAAAGCCATTTTTACAATGTTGAATCTGCCTATCCAAGAACATGGTAGAGTTTTCCATCTGTTTACATCCTCTGCAATTTCTTTTCTCATTGTTTCATAATTCTCTCTACACAGGTCTTTGACCTCCTTAGTTAGATATGTTCCTAAATATTTAATTTTCTTTGGTGCTATTGTGAAAGATATTGCATCTTTAATTTGTTTCTCAGCTTGATTGTTATTAGCATATATGAAGGCTATGGATTTGTATGTATTCATTTTGTATCCTGAGACTTTGCTGAATTCATTTATCAATTCCAGTAATCTCTTGGTTGAATCTTTGGGGTTTTCTATGTATAATATCATATCGTCTGCAAATAGTGAAAGTTTGACCTCTTCTGCCCCCATCTGGATGCCCCTGATTCCTCTGTCTTGTCTGATTGCTCTGGCCAGGACTTCCAGCACTATGTTGAAAAGAAGTGGAGATAGTGGGCAACGTTGTCTAGTTCCTGTTTTAAGGGGGAATGCTTTCAATTTTTCCCCATTCAGTATGATATTGGATATTGGCAGTGGGTTTATCGTATATGGCTTTAATAGTTTTGAGGTATGAGCCATCTATGCCTGTATTGTTAAGAGTTCTTATCATAAAAGGATGCTGGATTTTGTCAAAAGCCTTTTCTGCATCTATTGAAAGTATCATATCATCTTTGTTCTTGCTTCTATTTATATGGTGAATTACATTTATAGATTTGCATATGTTGAACCATCCCTGCATCTCAGGAATGCAGCCCACCTGATTGTGATGAATTATTTTTTTGACGTACATTTGAATTCGGTTTGCAAGCCTTTTATTGAGAATTTTTGCATGTATATTTATAAGGGATATTGGTCCGTAATTTTCTTTTTTTGTTGTATCCTTTCCTGGCTTTGGTATCAAGGTGATATTGGCTTCATAGAATGAGTTTGGGAGGTTCCCATCCTTCGCGATGTTTTCAAATAATTTCTGAGGTATAGGCACCAGTTCTTCTTGTAGGCTTGGTAGAATTCAGGTGTGAACCCACCTGGTCCAGAACTTTATTTTGTTGGAAGATTTTTTATTACTGCTTCAATTTCGGTGCTTGATATTCGTCTGTTTGGAAATTCTGTTTCTTCCTGGTTGAGCCTGGGAAAGTAGTATGTTTCTAAGAATTTGTCCATTTCCTCCATGTTTTCGTGTTTGTGGGCATAGAGGTTTTTGTAGTATTCAAAGATGATGTTTTGTATTTTCATGATATCAGTTTTGACCTCTCCTTTCTCATTTCTAATTGAGCTTATTCTTTTTTGTTTTGTTTTGTTTTTGCTGTGCAGAAGCTTTTTGGCTTGATGTAATCCTGTATGTGTCTGTTTTGCTTTTGGTTATCTGGTGCTTTTAAAAATCTTACCTAAAGAAACCTTTACCCAGACCAACATCAATAAGTATTTTCCCAATGTTTTCTTCTAGCTGGTCCATAATTTCCAATTTTACATTTAAGTCTTTGATCCATTTTGATTTGACTTTTGTTTATGGTGATAGGGATCTGATTTTATTCTTCTGCATGTGCTTCTTCAATCTTCATAAGCACCATTTATAGAAGAAATATCCTTTATTCAATGTATATTCTTGGTGACTTTGTCAAGAATAAAATGGTTGTAAATGCATAAATTTATTTTTAGTTTCCCTATTATGTTCCATTAATGTATGTGTCAGTTTGATTTGTTACTGTACCATGCTGTTTTGCTCTGTGTAGTTTATTTTGAAGTCAGGTAGTTTAACGCTTTCAGCTTTGTTAGTTTTGCTCAGTATTGCTCTGCCTATTCAAGGTCTTTTTTCGTTACACACAAATTTTAGGATTGCTTTACCTATTTTTATGTAGAATGTCACTGTTATTTTTGTAGGGATTTCATTGAATCTGTACATCATATGTGTAGTATGGACTCTTTAACAATATTATTCCTCCCATCCATGAGCATGATGTATCTTTCCATTTTTATGTGTGTCTTCTTCAATTTATTTTTATCAGTGTTTTATAGTTTTTATTGTAGAGATCTTTTATTTCTCGGCTTAAGGTTATTCTTTAGAATTTTTTTTTAGCAACTATAAATGGGATTGCTTTCTTGATTTCTTCTTCAGATTGTTTTCTGCTGAGCATATAGAAATGCCACTGAATTTTGTATGTTATTTATTTATTTCTCTCATCTGATTGCTCAGCTAAGACTTCTAGTACTATGTTGAATAGGAGAGGTGACAGTTGGCACCCTTGTGTTGTTTCAGATGTTAGAGGAAAGGTTCAATATTTCCCTGTTCAGTATGAGGCTAGCTCTGGGTTTTTCACATGTGACCTTATTATTTTGAGGTCACATTATCTTTTATAAATGGTTTGTTGAGAGTTTTTGTCATAAATGAATTTTGACTCTTATCGAATGCTTTTTCAGCGTATGTTGACATAATCCTTTGTTCTTTGTCCTTAATCTATAAATAATATATATCATGTTTACTGATTAGTGTATGTTGAACCATCCTTCCATCTGTGGCATGAATCTTACTTGATCATGATGAATAATTTTTTGTTACTTAGTTTTTAAATTCATAATTATGAACTTCACACTGCAATCCAGCTAGATGCAGAGGGGAATAAGAAAAATATAAAACCCAAAGAACTGCAGCAACAGCACAAAGATTATAGGATATTGCCAGCACATAGGGTGGAGTGGTGCTTTCCTGAGCTACAGAAGAATGGTCTGATGGTTAAAATAAAACATAAGTCACGTTAATTAGGGTTATCCACAGTCATCAGTGATAATCTTACTGCTGTCACCACTCCTGAACCAAAAGTGCTCCATGGCTTCCACAACATTCATTCTCTCTTTCATATTGTCAAACACCATATGTTTGTCATTCAACCACTCAGCAGTGGCAGTGCAGAAGAAAAACTCAAAACCATTTGTGTTGGGTATATCATTTGCCAGGGACATGATGCCAGGACCTGTACGGTTCAGGATGAAGTTTTCATCATCAAATTTCTCTCCATAGGTGGACTTCCTGCCAGTTCCAGTATGGCACATAAATCCTATATAATTCTGTGACTGTAGGAACATTTATAACAAATTATTTCTCTACAGTATATAGAGCACGAAAGTTTTCTTGTGTCTTTGGAACTTTGGCTGCAAACATCTTGAAGGAGATGGAGTCCAAGGGCTCACCATTTATGACATATTGAAGAACATTATGAAGTTGACGATGGGTGGCAGCAGGCAGCTAGAGGGAGTAGTGGTGCTTGCAATGATTAGTGATCTTTTTAATGTGTTGTTGAATTTGGTTTGCTAGTTTTGTTGAAAATATTTGCATCTATATTTACCAGTGATATTGGCCTGTACTTTTCTTCTTTTGTTGTGTATTTGTCTGGTTTTGGTATCAGGATAATGCTGAAATTGTAGAACAAGTTTGTAAGTATTTAATCCCCCTCAATTTATTTTGAAAACTTCCATAGGATTGGCATTATTTCATCATTGACCGTTTAGTAGAATTTAGCAATGAAGCCATCAGGTCCTGGGATTTCTTTTTAATTTAGTGGGGAAACTTTTTATTATTATTTTTATCTCATTATTTCTCTTTGTTGTGTTCAGGTTTTCTATTTCTTCATGATTCAATTTTAGCACACTGTATGCATCTAGGAGTTTATCCATTTTTTTCTAGGTTTTCCAATTTATTGGCATGTAGTTGCTCATAATAATCTCTATTGATTCTTTGAATTTCTGTAGTATTAATTGTAATGTCTCCTTTTTCATCTCTGATTTTATTTTGGTAGGTTTTTTTTTCTTAGTCTAGCTGAAGGTTGATTGATGTTTGTCTTTTTTAAAAACCAAAATTTTATTTCATTCATCTTTTGTATATTTTAGTCTCAAATTTTTTGATGGTTGGTCTGATATTTACTATATTTTTCCTTCTACTAATTTAGGATTTGGTTTGTTCTTGCTTTTGTTTTTTTTTTAAGGTTCATAATTAGTTTATTTGTACTATTGATAATTTTTGATATAGATCTTTATTGCCCACATGTATTGTATAGCTTACTATAAATATATCACCATTTATAAGCCATTATTTGTCACATCCCCCAAAATAAATTTACAACTGGCTGACATAAATTAAAACAGTGCTTTAAATGTTTAAGAAAAAAAGATTTTCAAAATTAAGTATGACTCTATAATGACCAATTTATATTTTCACAATTAAAAAAATTAGTAGAAAAGCTTAAAGAATTTTTTAAAAGGGACCCCAGGAAAGAAAAAAACACATATTTAGTCTCCCTTACTAAACATATTTTGTTAGTTAAAAAATCTAAATGCCTACTTTATGATTTGTTTAGGAAGTTTTCCATCTCATCTCTCTTTTTGCCCACTGAATATCAGATGCATGGTACCAAATTTTCTTTTCAAACCTGATATTTCATTGCTTGACAAACCAGTTATGAATGACATAGAAGAGTAAGAAACCACAGAATCCTGCTCCCATATCTTGACTATTGTGAGTGGTGTTGCAGTGATTATAGAAGTTCATGTATCTATCTCTTTGAAATCCTATTGTCAATCCTTTTGGATGTATACCAACAGTGGGATTGCTGGATCATATCATAGTTCTAGTTTTAGCGTTTTTTTTTCTTTGAGAAAATTCCACACTATTTTCCATAAAGGCTGTACTAATTTACATTACTAAAAACAGTATACCAGAATTCCCATTTCTTTTTGTTATCTCCAATATTAGTAATTTTTTTGATAATAGCCATTCTAACAGGTGTGAGGAAATATAAATCACAAGAAGCAAGATATAGTATCAACCTAAGTGAAAAGGAATGGATAAAAGATTAAGGAATGTATTAGACATACACAATTCAATACTGAACAGTCTTTAAAAAGAAGGGAATTACGTTATGTGGAGCAATATAGATGAACCTGAAGGACATTTATATTAAGTAAAATAAATCAGGCAAATAAAGATAAATACTGCATAATCTCTTAAATATGAAATCTCAAAAGATCACTTATAGAAGCAGAAAATAAAATAGTAATTAACGGAAGCTGGGATTAACCCTCTCAAAGAGTGAAAATTTTTACTTAGAGAATAAATCAGTTCTGTGGATCTAATGTACAGCATGATTGGTATAGTTAATAAAACTGTTTTGTATATTTTAATTTTGCTAGGAGTTTTTAAGTGTTCTTACCACCAAAACAAAGTAGAAACACTGTAAGATAATAAATATTATAATTATATTGATGATGATAATTATTTCACAATGTATATGTATATTGGAATATCAATTTGTACACTTTAAATGTAAACACCTTTTTTCAATTATAATTCGATAAAACTTTTTTTAAAACTCACCTTTTCACAAAAGTGAATAACTAAACTAGCAAGGACTGTTAAAATCAGTATTTTCAACTCTGTAAACTAATCAATTGTTTACATAAAATAGACAAAATACTTAATAAACAAAATAAGCTCAGGCTAAGTAAGAAAATTTTGCTGCAATTTCTTACTCAGATTCCATTTTTGCTCCTTAGCAAGAAGTATTTTAAACAACAATTCTGGTTCCTAGTGTTGGAGAGCGTAGAACAAACCTTTTATAGTTAAAGAGTTGTGGTTGATTTTTTTGACATTGCTGATAGCTCATTTCAAGACCAACTCAAAGGACTTTCCTTAATATTGACTAACTTTGAACTTCTTGCTTCTCAAGAGCATTTAGAGTCAAATGCAACTAGTCACCTAACACAAGGAATAACAACTGAGGGCAACTGTTGGCAAACAGAAAAGCTTGGAGGAAAATACTGGGGAATAAGATACTTTGGGCTTTAAAAATTCCCACATAATCCTGGGAATCTAGAAGATCATACACATGTTCCTGGCTACAGACTTCACAGAAAAGACCTGAGAAGGGCCCAAACTCTAATTTCTGGCTTATTTTAACACTCTTTGACAGCAGGAGGTGAAGACTAAGGAAGACATTTAAACTGCACAGCTGAGTGTTGATGGAGTCTCCAAGAAACACACATCTCAGCTTCAAAAACGATGAAATTTTTATTTGGTTTATTTTGTGTAATTAAAAAAGTCTCTGTTAAGTTAATAGCTACTACTAAATTAATAAAACAGTGACTTCAGTGGTCACACATGACAAAACAGACAATTTTTTTTCAATTAGTTCAGAACATTTACTAAACTCAGAAGACAATAACCACCACAAGTAGCAATAAGAAGTTCTGGGGAAGGAGAGCTGTGACTTTCAAAAGGTTTATTTTTCAATAAAATTCATGCAAATAAATGAGACTTCATGGCCCATTCATGGGGGAATAAAAAAATGAAGAAAAGTACTTCTGAGAAATCCTAGACATTGGACCTACTAGACAAGTATTTTACCCTAACATCTTAAATACCATGAAAGAGCTAGAGGAAGCTGTGGGCAAAGAACTGAAGAAAATTATTAAAAAATATTTTGTCATATACAGTAAAATCATAGATAAATGTTATTAAAATGAAATTATTTCTGGTTCTACAAAATACAACAATTGAAATGAAAAATTTATAAGAAATTGACAACTGGAATGTCTTCAATTAAAAAAATCATGAGAAAGGTTGATGTTAGCTGTCAGAAAGAGAATGAGCGAGTTAGAATGTCAACTATGTCGTCGAAAAGAAGGAAAACAATAAAAATGGGATAAAAAATAGAAAAGTCTAAGGCATTTGTCAGATCTCCTCACACACAGAGACATAAGACTAATGGGAGTTCTACAAAGAAAAGAGAAAAGGGCAAAAAAAATTTTTTTTGAAGAAAACTTTTCAAATTTGGTAACATAAATATACACATAAATTAGGTGTGACTAAGTAAAATATGCAAACTATAAACTTGAAAAGGTGTAAACATGCACAATATATAAGGAACTGAAACAACTCAATAGCAAAACAAAAATCCAATGATTCAATTTTAAAATAGGCAAAAGACCTTAATAAACATTTCTCAAAAGAAGACATAAAAATGCTTAACAGATATAGGGAAAGTGCTCAACATTACTAACCATCAAAAAATGCAAATCAAAATCACATTAAGATATCTCACTCCAGTTAGATAGCCATTACTAAGAAGAAAAAAGATAACAAGTGTTGACAAGGATGTGGATAACCCTGACCATTGGTGGCAGAATGTAAATTAGTACAGCCATTATAATAAATGGGATGGAGGTTCCTCAAGAACTTAAAAGTAAAGCCAGGCACATTGGCTCACACCTTTAATCCTAACACTTGGTAGGCCAAGGCAGGAGGATTGCTTGAGGTGAGGAGTTTGAGACCACCCAGAGCAAGAGTGACACCCGATCTCTACAAAAAATAGAATAAACTAGCTGGGCAGGGTGGCACAAACCACTAGTTCAGGCTAATTGGGAGGCTGAGGCAGGGGGATCACTCAAGTACAGGAGTTTGAGGCTGCAGTGAGCTATGATGACACCACTGTACTCCACCCAGGACAACAGAGCAAGAATCTATCTCAAAAAAAAAATAAATAAATAAAACTACTAACATAATAGTAAAGATATGTTGTTGGACATATACATTCATTTCATATCTACGGGGCACAAAGGAGAGATTTGAGAATGGGTCTCAGGAGGTGAGGGAGCCCATGTGGGCAGAACTGAAGATATAATAGTACAGTGTGGGTCCTAGCCATAGCAATCTGGTGGAGCTCCCCTTCCCCCAGAAAAAAAACCAAACATTTAGACTGAAGTGTGTCCTCGGGCAAGGAAGTTCCTAGCCTGCAGTACCATTACTGGAAAGGGCAGTGAGTTCAGGTGTCTGTTCACAATCAGACACTGGAGAAAGACTCTTGGGGCAGGGGTAGAGTAAGAGGGGCAGAGTTCACTCCCAATATCCAACTGGTGAATTACAGATAGCCCTTACCCATGAGCAGATTTCTCAGTCTGCTGAGGCCACTTCAGCCCCCTTCTCAGAGGCTTTCCCCAGCAGCCTGGGAGCCAACCTTTGATCCCTGCTGAGACAGTTCTAGGACCTACCTTTGCAGAGACTGAAGGCAGGCTTGTGTGACCTAATCACACCCAGCCTTGCTTCTCCACCCCCCACAGCTGTACGGGAGAACACAGGGCCCCTCCCACTGCTTGGGTCATTTAAGTCCTTCTCTTGAAAAGCTAGAGCCTGTTACAGGCACAGAGTAACATCACTGCTGTTGGCTCTTTCCCTCAAGCACCAACTACTGACAGTGAGAACAACTATACAGCCCAATACAGCACCTACTGACTCAGTCAAACAGGGTGTGGCTGACTCTTACTCACAAGCACCACCCACCATCTCATAGATGAAGCTAGGGGTCCCAGTACAATTCACACTGCTGGGAAGAGGGGAAGACAGCAGAATAGAAGCAGCTCAATGGTGCAAAGGAATAAAGGAGAGGAATAAAAATTGCAGGAAGCTTAAGCTGTGAGGGATCTCCCTTCTCTACTTCAGACATCTGACCTGATCAGGGAGCTTCTCAGAGTCTGTGCAGAGAAATTGTGCTGGAGAGCAGGCACAGCAGAGATCCGGTGGATGCCAATCCCGGGTTTCTGCCCTGACACCATCCTGATCACTCTGGTGCATAATGCCAGATCTGCTAGGAACTCAGTCTTGAAGCGGTAGCCTTTGAATCACCACCAGTGGGCAGGGAGGAAGCAGAAAGAAAATATGCTCCCCCTTGTTTTGCCCTGTTGCTAAGGGCTAAGCATGCCTCCTCTACAAGACACCTGAGCAGAGGAGGAGCCTCAGATGCTACAGGTACCATCTGGGAAGCCTTCAGTGACTGCCTCAGTGGGTCCTAGGTGGGGAGGGAAAGCCTTGACCAATGAGCGTCTACAGCCTGCCTACATGGTAACTGGGCTGCTGACATAAGCCCCTACATGCACAACTGGACATCAGCAGTCTCCAGACTGGGGGAATAGCCCTCCATCTGTATGGCTTTGCCTCCATAATCCCTAGAGCCAGGTATGAAGCTTTCACTGTGCCTGAGCCTAAGGCTCTGCTGCTGTAGGTCCAGGGCCCCTGCGGTACCTTCAACAACACCCCTAAGATTCCAGAGTTGTGCCTGAGCCCCAAGACACCATCATTTAGTCCCCACCACTGTCACTGGGCTGGCATATTTTCCATAACGTCCAACATTCCACCCAGGACCCCCTAGGACTGAACAGATATTATCCTCGACCAGGTTCAAGCAAATGTCCTCAGTCCAGTTACCCATGACCATTGTCTAAATAGACTCACCCAGCTGCCACTTTCACTTCCACTAAGTGACCACAGCCAGAACAATCCCTCATAAGAACAGGCACCATGGAGAGGGTCACATCCGGGCCACAATTTGAACTTCCAACAGTGAGCTGGGGATTACTGCTCCAACCCACATGAAGACTATTCACCACTGGGTCAAACTGTTGCATCACAGTGGAATGGATTAAAACAGAACAGCTACTCTACAGGCTCTCAGTGCACTCACCACTCCCCGATGGATCAACATAACAGAGTAGAACATGAAAGCTTCACCTAGAGTCCTCCCCTTCCTTTAACTACATAGAATAGTTCCCAGCAAAAGAGAACAGATGGTCCTCAATTCTATTAACCCCCAGCCAAGAGAAGAGAATCCAGATAAGAAGAAACCAGCAAAAGAACCCTGGAACATCAAAAAACAAAATATTTCAAACCAGCAAGGGATCACAATGGAGGTACAGTAGTGGACACCACCCACAAGCAAATTGCTGAAATGACAGAAATGTTATTGAGCATATGGATAGCAAACAAGAGAAATGAAATTTAAGAGAAAGTTAATTAAAGAAAAGAAGCTAAATTATATTTCTGGAAATCAATAAAAAATCACTGAAGAGCTAGACAACATACAAAAGGATATAAGAGAATGTAAAAAAAGAAAGAGTCATGTAGGGAATTTCAAAACACAGCAGAAATCTTCAACAACAGACTAAACCAAGGGGAAGAAAGAATCTCAGAGCTTGAAGACAAGGCTGTTAAGATAACCCAGCCATTCAAAGAGGCAAAGAAGAGAATGAAAAAGTCTGAGAAATCACTGACAAATATGGGACTATGTGAGGCAAACTAACAGTTGAATCATAGATATAACAGAAGAAGAAAAAGAAATAAATAAAAGCATGGAAAACCTATTTGAGGGAAGTATTGATGAAAACTTTCCCAGTACTGCTCGAGATTCAGACATACAGATAAAAGCTGGTCATGGAACACTGGGAAGACTCATAGCAAATAGGTTATCTCTAAAAAACACAGTAGGGAAGATTCATAGCAAATAGGGATGGTATCTCTAAAAATCACAGTAGGGAAGATTCACAGCAAATAGGGTATCTCTAAAAAACATAGTAATTAACCTAGCCAACGTAATAATGAAGAAGAAAATTCTTCAGGCAGCAAGACAAAAACAACAAATATCCTACAAAGAAAAATCCATTATGCTAACTGAAGATTTCACAGTGGTAACTTTATAAGCCAGAAAAGGTTGGGACACCATCTTCAATCTTCTTAAAAAGAACAACTGCCAGCCTAGAATATTTTATCCTGCAAAACTAAATTTCACAATTGATGGAGAAATTAAGTCTTTTCCAGACAAGCAAGGACTGAGAAAATTTTCCATTACCAGACTGGCCTTGATGGAAATACTTAGAACTATATTATACAGGAATCAACACAACAAATACCCATCAGTTTAAAATCAACCACAAACCCCCTTAAAACTAACAACTCTTATAAAATGATAGCACAAGAAAGAAAACAAAGCAATAAAGGTACCACCCAACAGGATGAACAACACATCAACATCCCATGTAACGATTCTACCACTTAATGTTAACAGTCTGAATGCTCCTCTCAAAAGACATAGGTTGGCTGAATGGATGAAAAACCACAACTGAAGTATCTGCTGTCTCCAAAAAACTAAACTAAACCACAAGAATGCACACAGCCTCAACATGAAAAAGATGGAAAAATATTCCACAAAAATGGAAATCAAATAAGAGCAAGTATAGCCATTCTCATATCAGACAAAAATCTCAACACCACACTGTCAGAGCCGGACAGATTATCCAAGCAGAAAATATTTTCTTAAAAAGTGGAGTAAAACCACATGGACCTGACAAGCATTTACAGAACATTCTATTTAAAAACTACTGAATATACATTCTTCTCAGCAGCACATAAAACATTCTCCAAGATTGATCATATCTCAGTCCACAAAACAGGTCTCAACAAAATGAAAAAAATCACAATCATATCATATATCTTTTCAGACCGCAGTGGAATAAAATGAGAAATTAGTCCCAAGAGAAACACTTAAACCTACACAAAGTCATGGAAATTAAACAACCTGTTGATGAATGATTATTGGGGCAACAATGAAATTAAGATAAAAATGAATATATTCTTTGAACTGAATGAGAAAAGGGACATAAGCTATTAAAATCTATGGGAGTTATCAAAAGCATTCCACAGGAGAAAATCCCTAGCTTTAAATGGCTACATCAAAAAGACAGAAAGAACAAATTAACAACCTAATGTCACATCTTGAGGATCTAGAAAAAGAAAGGCAAATAATACCCAAAGGCAGCAGTAAAATAGAAATAATGAAGGTCAGAGCAAATCTAAATGAAATAAAAACCAAAAAAAAATCATCAAAACAAAAAAGTTGATCCTTTGTAAAGATAAACAAAATTGGCAGACCTCTTGCAAGATAAAACAGGAACAGAGGGGAACGGACCCAAATAAGTTCAATCAAAAATGAACAAAGGGGACTTTACAACTGATACCACAGAAATACAAAACATCATCCAGGAATGCTATAAATATTTCTATGCACATAAAACTAGAAAATATAGAGAAAAGGGGCAAATTTCCAGGAACACACAACCTCCCAAGACTCAATCAGAAAGAAATAGGACTCCTGAGCAGACCAGCGATGACCAGTGAAATTGAAGCAGTAATAAAAAACCTTCTAAATAAAAAAAGCCCTGGACCAGTATTCATAACCAAATTCTACCAGACCTACAACAAAGGGCTGGTACCCATACTACAGAAATTATTACATAATATTGAGATGGAGGGAATCATCACAAACTAATTCTATGAAGTGAGTATTGCCTTGATACCAAAGCCAGGAAAATACATACAAAAAGAAAGAAAGAGAGAAAGAGGAATAGAGAGAGAAAGAAAGAGAGAAGAAAGAAGAAAGAAAGAGAGAAAGAAAGAAGAAAGAAAGAAAGAAAGAAAGAAAGAAAGAAAGAAAGAAAGAAAGAAAGAAAGAAAGAAGGAAGGAAGGAAGGAAGGAAGGAAGGAAAGAAAGAAAAAACAATGAATCAATATCCCCTATGAATAAATACAAAAATACTCAATAAAATACTAGCAAACCAAATGCAACAGCACACCAAAAAAATAATCTACCATGATCAAGTGGGCTTCATCCCAGGGATCCAAGGATGGTTCAATATACATAAATCAATAAATATAATTCACCACATGAACATAAACAAAAACAAAGACCATATGATCCTATCAATTAATTAAAAAAAAAACACTTAAAATTTAGCACCCTTTCACGATAAAAACCCTCAACAAACTAGGCACCGAAGAAACATCTCAGAAGTATAAAATCAATATATGACAAACCCACAGCCAACATCATGCTGAATGTGAAAAAGTTGAAAACATGAACTGGAACAAGGGTAGCCTGCCCACTGTCACCACTTCTATTCCACATAATGCTAGAAAATTCTACCCATAGGAAACAGGAAAGAGAAAGAAATAAAGAGCATCCAAATTGAGAAAGAGGATTCCTGTAGTTCTTTTTGCAGATGGTATAATCTTATATCTAGAAAACAGCAAAGACTCCAACAAGAGACTCCTAGAATTGATAAATGAGTTCAGCAAAGTCTCAGATTACAAAATCAATGTATATAAATCAGTTGCATATCTGTATATCAATAGCTGTCAAGCTGAGAGTCAAATCAAAGAGTCAATATAATTCAAAATAGCTCCAAAAAAAAAAAAAAAAAAAAAGAAATACCTAGGAATTTACTTAACCACAAAGGTAAAAAAATCTCTACAAGGAGAAGTATGAAACCCTGAGGAAAGAATCTGCAGAGGACACAAACAACAACAAAAACATATCCACTCATGGATTGGTAATATCAACATTGTTCAAATATCCTTACTACCCAAAGAGATTTAAACATTCAATTGATTCCTCATCAAAATTCTCAATGTCACAAGTTTACAAATTTATATAAAATAATTCTATGCTTGTTTGGAACAGAAAATAGCCCAAATAGCAAAATCCATCTTAAGCAAAAAGAACAAATCTGTGCACATCGTATTACCAGACTTTGAACTATACTACAAGGGCAGAGTAACCAAAACAGTATGGTATTGGTACAAATATACACATACAGACCAACAGAACAGAACAGAAACCATCTACCTATAGCCAACTGATCTTCAACAAAGCAGACAGCAGTGCACACTGGGGAAAAGAAGTCCTATTTAATAAGTAGTGCTGGGAAAATTAGATAGCCACATGCAGAAGAATGAAACAAGAACCATATCCCCCACTACTCACAAAAATTAATTCAAGTTGGATAACAGATGTAAATGTAAGGCATAAAACCATAAAAATTCTAGAAGAAAATACAGGGAAAAACACTTCTAGACATTGGTCTAGTCAAAGAATTTATGATTTAACACCCTGATGGTAATTTCAGCAATGACAAAAATAAATAAATAGGATTTGCTTAAACAAAGTCTCCTGTATATATAAGGAAATAATCAACAGAGCAAATATACAACCTATAGAATGGGAGACTATATCTGTGGACTATACATCCAATAAAGGGCTAATATCCAGAAGTTACAAAGAACGAAACAAATCAACAAGAAAAAAAATTTTTCAAAAGAAGATAGACAAATGGTCAATGAACATATGTAAAAACGCTCAGTGTTACTAATCACCATGGAAATGAAAATTAAAATCACAATGAGATATCATGTTACCCCTTGTTAGAATGGCATTTATTAAAAACTCCAAAAACAACAGATATTGGCATGGATGTAGAAAGAAAGGAATGCTCATACACTTTTGCTGGAACTGCAAATTAGTACAATCCCTATGGAAACAGTATGGAGATTCCTCAAAGAACTAAAAGTAGACCTACCATTCAATCCAACAATACTACTACTGGGTATCTACCCAAAGGAAAAGATGTCTTTTTATCCATAAAGATACCCGTACTCAAATACTTATTAAAGCACAATACACAATTGCAAAATCTGGAATCAGCTCAAGTGCCCTTCAATTCATGACTGAATTAACAAAATGTGGTTTATGTATGTCATGGACTCAGCCAGAAAAGGATGAAGTAATGCTTTTTACAACAATTTGGATGAAACTAGAGATTATTGTCCAAAATAATGTATCCCAAGAATGGAAAAACAAACACCACATGTACTTAACTTCTAAACTGGAAACAACTGATGAGCACAGTGTGCACAGAAGGAAGTAAAATTCAGTGGAAATTAATCATGGGAGAGGAGTCAGAAAGGAAGGGGCAAAAACATACCTAATGGGTATAATGAACACTATTTTAGTGATGGGCACCTTATAGACATGACTCAAGCATTACAAAAGTGATTCATGTAACAAAAGCATTTTACCTCCTTAATATTTTGAAATTTAAAAAAAATAAAATATAGTATATATACAAAATGGAATACTTCTCAGCCATAAAAAACATAATCCTGTTATTTGTGACAACCTGGATGGAACTGAATGATATGTTAAGCAAAATAAGCCAGACACAGAAAGACACATGAACATGTTTTCACTTGTGGAATCTAAAAAAAGTTGAGTTCATAGAAATAGAGAGTAAATGTTGTTTACCAGAGGCTGAGAAGGGGAGGGAGAAGACGGGATGGGAAGATGTTCAATGGGTAGAAAGTTACAATTAGAAATAAATAATAAGCTCGGGTGTCCTTGCACAAGTGCACACAAAACCATACCTCCCACAAAGAAAAGCCAATACAGTAGGGTGACTACAGTCATCAATAAGGTATTCTATATCTCAAAATAGCTAGAAAAGAAGATTTTGCATGTTCTCACTGGAAAACATAATAAATGTTTAAGGGGATGTATATACTAATTACCTGAGTTGGTCATTACAAAATGTGTACATATATAGAAACATTACATTGTAAATATACATAATTAATATGTGCCAATTAAAAGGAAAAAAAGACATATAGTCATAAAAATAATATGAAAAAAGAGATAAACAGGCAAATAAAAGACTTGAATAACATAATAAACTAACTACAGCTAAATGATAGGTCTAGTTAGTTCATTGTATTTATGTGTGTATGTGTTCACAAACGCACATACTTCACAAAACAATCGTAGAATACGCATTCTTCACAAGTGTATATGAAAGTCTACAGAACAAACCATAAGTTAGGGAAAAATAAAATTTCAAAAAATTAAAATATATTAAAACCATACAATTTACATTCTCTAATGACACTGGAATGATATTGAAATCAATAAAATTATTGTCTAGAAAAATTACAAACATGTAAAAATTAAACACAATGTTCATTAAACACTACAGTCAAACAAGCAACTGGTCAAAAAAAATGTAATGGAAATTAGAAAACACTTTAAGATGAACGAAAACAAAAGACAGTACACCAAAACTCAGTGAGATGTGGATTAAGAAGCACTTAGAGGAAAATTTATAACTTTAACTGATTTCATAAAAGACCTCAAATCAATAACCTACCCTTGCACATTAAGTACTCAAAAGAGAAGAGAAGACTAAATTTTAGGAAAATAAGGAAAAAATAATAAATATTGGAAAGGAGATAAATGAAACTGAGAATTGAAAAACAGAAAAATCAATGAAATATAGAGTATGTTCTTTGAAAGAACAATGGAATTATAAATATTTAGCGGTACTGAAAAAAAAGTAAGAGACTCAATAATTAAAATCAGAAATGAAAATGGTGATGTAATCACATATCTACTATAAAAAATTTAGGCCAAGAAAATAGTTGGTATAAAATATGTAAATACATGAACTAGAAAAAGACTTAGAAATGTACTAAAAGTAATGTTGTGAAGTAGAAAAGAAATACATTGAAGTAGTAATCAATACCTCCCAACAAAGAAAAGCCAATCCTATATAGGTTCTGTAGTTAATGTTCAAAAATAATAGAATCTAATTCCTACATGTTCAAAAAATATAAGAGGAAACACTCCCAAACACATTCTATATGGCCATCTAATACTAGAGCTAGAAAATATTACAAGAATGGAAAACAGAAATATCTCCTATTAATTTAGTCACAAAATCCTCAAGAAAAATTCAAGATAACTAGATCTAATAGTCAATTAAAAGGATTATACACAATAACCAGTAGGACTTTTTCTAGAAATATAAAAATATCTTCCTACATAATATACCAACTTAATAGAATAAAGCGAACAAGCCATATAATCTTTTTACTTGATGCAGAAAGACATTTGACAAAATCCAACACTTTTCATAATAAAAACACTCCAGACACTAAGAATAGAAGAAAACTTCCTAAGCTTTTTAAGAAGTTATGATGAAAAGCCCAAAGATAACATCATATTAGAACACTAAAAATCTCTCCTGAGATCAGTAATAGGGGAAGAATGTTTCCTATGGTCACTTCAATTTACCAGTGTCCTGAAAATTCTAGCCAGGGAAGTTATCAACAAAATGAAACAAAAAATTCTCAATGAAAAAAATAACTAAACTATTCCTATCTGTAGATGACATGATCTTACACATAGAATATTTTTAAAAACTCACTAAAAATGATTAGAGGTAATAAATTTGGCAAAGTTGTAGTGTACAAGATCAACCCTTTCTATACAAGAACACTAATGTAAAAAAGAAATTTTTTAAAAATTCAATTTGCAATAGCATCAAAAAACACAAATACTTAGAAATATACTTAACCAAGGTGTTATAAGACTTACATACTAAAGCCTACAAAGCATTGCTGAATGAAATTTTAAAAACTACATAAATAAATAGAAAATAACTGGTTGTTCATGTACTGGAAGATTCAATAATGCTAAGATGTAAATATCTCTCACTACAATCTACAGAATAAATGCAATTCCTATCAAAATACTAAGGCTCATTTTTCGAAATAAGAAAGTTGATCCTTACCTTCAAATAAAATTCAAGAAACCCAAAACAATATTGTAGGAAAAGGACAATGTTGGAAAACACACGTTTCTCAATTTCAAAACTACAGTAATCAAAATAACCTAGCAATAAATAGTGCTGGGTTTAAGCAGATGTCCATATGGAAAAGAATGAACTTGAACCATTACCTCACATGGAATATATAAAAATTAACTTCAAATTGATGAAATACCTAAATATAAGTTAAACTACAAAATTATTAGAAGGCAAAATATGAATTAATCTGTATGATCTTGCATTATAAAAAATAACTTGCAATAGATCACATACCTAAATATAACATTTAAAGTATAAAATTATTAAAAGAAAAACTAAAAGTTAATCTGTATGATCTTGAATTTTGTCATGTTTAATTTTTTCAACTAACAGATAAACTTTTAAGTAATTATTGCATACAAAATAATGTTTTGAAGTGTGTGTACACTGTGGAATGGTTAAATGTGTCTAATTAATAAATTCATTGCCTCACACAGTTATCAATTTTGTGGTGATGGCATTTGACACATTCCCTGTTTTGAACTAAAAAAGAATATATCCTGATTAACTATAATCATTATACTTTACAATAAATCCATTGAACTCATTCCTATTTTGTTTTTAAAGACAAATCCTTTGACCGATATCACTGCATTCCCTTACCTCATGACTGCATCAGCTCTTAGTAATCACTGATCTTCTATGAGGTCATCTATTTTAGATTCTACATATAAATGAGATCGTGCAGTATTTATCTTTTCATGCCTGGCTTAAAATAATGTCCTCTCGCTTCTTCCATATTGTTGAAAATGACATTTCATTTTTGATAGCAGAATACTATTTCATTGTGAATATATATATTTTCTTTATCCATTTATCTTTTGACGGATGTTTAAGATTATTTACATATCTTGGCTATCATGAATAGTGCTTCAATAAAGATGAGAGTGCAGAAATCTTTTCAAGGTGATGATTTAATTTCCTTTGAATACATATCTAGTAGTAAAATTTATATATCACATAGAAGTTACACTTTTAATATTTTTAAGAACCTCTATAATACTTTAGATGATCACTGCTAATTTAAATTCACACCAAGTTTGTGTAAGAATTCTTTTTCCACACCCTCACTAACACTGTCATTTCTTTTTGATAACAGCCCTTCTGATAGGAGTAAGATGAGATTTCATTGTGGTTTTGATTTTCATTTATCATTTATTGATTAGGTTTGTATATACCTGTGGCCATTTGTATTTCTTCTTTTGAGAAATGTCTATTCAGATCTTTTGACTATTTTTTGATATAGTTATTTATTTGCTTTTCGTTTGCTGCTGAGTTGTTTGAGTTCCTTATATTCATGTTAATAATCCATTGTCAGTTGAATAGTCCCATTTGTCCATTTTGGATGTGTTTGTCCGTGTTTTTGAGGGTCTTACTCAAAAAATATTTGCCCAGACCTATGTTCTGTAGTGTTTCTCCAATGTTTTCTTTTAGTAGCTTCATAACTTCAGGTCTTACATTTAAGTTTTTTTTTTAATTTGATTTTTATATATTACAAGAGACAGGGGCCTAGTTTTGTTCTTCAACATATAGATATTTATTTTTCCCAGCACCATTTTTTGAATAGGCTGTCTTTTCCCAAATATATCACCTTGATGGATTTGTCAAAAATGACTTGACCATAAATGCATGGATTTATTTTTAGGTTCTATTTGGTTCCATTGATTGATATATCTACTTTTATCCCAGTGTCATGCTGTTTTTATTACAATAGCTTTGTGGTGTAATTTGAAGACTGGTAATGTGATGTCTCCACCTCCTCCCTTTGTTTATGATTGCTTTGGCTGTTCTGGAGCTTTTGGGATTCTATATAAACATAAAATTGTTTTTTCTAGCCCTATGAAAAATGTCATTGATATTTTGATAGGGATTGCATTGAACATGCAAACCACTTTGGGTAATATAGACATTTTAATATTGATTCTGTCAATCCATGAACATGAACTATTGTGTGTGTGTGTGGGTCCTCTTCAATTTCTTTTATCAATGTGTTATAGTTTTCATTGTAGAGATCTTCATTTCTTTGGTTAAATTTGTTCCTAGGTATTTTATTTTATTGATAGCTATTGTAAATTGGATTACTTTCTTGGTTTCTTTCACAGATTGTTTGCCACTGGCATATAGAAATACAACTGATTTTTGTATGTTAATCAAAAATACTTATCCTGCAGTTTTACTGAATTGATTTATAAGTTCTAATAGTGTTTTGGTGGAGTCTTTAGGTTTTTCTAAATATAAGACCATATCATCTGCAAACAAGGATAATTTGACTTTATTTCCCAATTTGAATGTCATTTATTTCTTTCTCTTGTCTAACTGCTCCAGCTAGGACTTCAAGTACTATGTTAAATAAAAGTGATGGACGTAAATGTGGGCATCCTTGTTTTGTTCCATGTCTCAGAGGAAAGGCTTTCAGTTTTTCACCATTCAGTATGGTAGTAGTTGTCTGTTGTACATGGTCTTTATCATGTTCAGGTATGTTCTTTCTATACCAAATTTGTTGAGAGTTTTTCTCATGAAAGGCTGTTGGAGTTTATCAAATGCTTTCAATATCTATTGAAATGATCATGCTGTTGGCAAATGTATCACACATTGATTTGCATATGTTTAATCATCCTTGCATTATTAGAATGGTAAGATCAAATTACACTTGATCATAATGAATGATTTGTTTAATGTACAGTCGAATTGGGTTTGCTAACATTTTCTTGAGAAATTTAGCATCTATGTTCATCTGGGATATTGCCATATAGTTTTCTTGTGCCTTTGTTTTATTTTGGTATTTGGATAATACTGGCCTCATAGAAATGAATTTGGAAGTATTCTCTCCTTGATTTTTTCAGAATAGTTCAAGTAGAATTGATATTATTTCATCTTTAACTGTTTTGTGAAATTCAGCAATGAAGCTGTCAGGTCCTGGGCATTTTTTATTAAAGAAGTTTTATTGCTGCTTCTTTATTATTATTTGTTATTGGTCAATTCAGGTTTTATATGTCTTCAGGGCTCAATCTTGGTAAATTGTGCCTCGAAATAGAATGAATCCCAAAAGTTGACATACTTATGGAAAGTGGAAAATTGCAGCTAAATGTACCTTTAATTTACAAAGTATTCAATACAAAATTTTATGAAATTTTTCTTGTATGGAGACTTTTCAGACACCCTATATTTCAATTTCTTCTTAGGTTTTCCAATTTATTGGCATATAGTTTCTCATAGTAGTGTATAGTGGTCCTTTTAATTTCTGTGGTATCTATTGTAATGTTTCTTTGTTATATCTGGTTTTATTTATTTGGGTCTTTTCTCTTTTTTTAGTCTGGCTAAAAGTTAGCAAATTTTGCATATATTTTCAAAAAACCATCTTCATTTTGGTGAAGTTCTGTATTTTTGCCTCAATTTTATTAATGTCTGTTCTCTGATATTTATTATTTATTTTCTTCTCCTAATTTGAGTTTGATTTGCTCTTGCTTTTCTAGTTGAGATACATTGTTAGGTTTTTCATTTGAAGTATGTGTTTTCGTGAGGTAGGCATTAGTATCTGTAAGTTTCTCTCTTAGTAAAGCTTTTGATCTATCTCAGAAGTTTTGACATGTTGTATTTTCATTTGTTTTGAAAAATTTTATAATTTTTTTCTTAATTTTTATTTAGCCATTTATAAATCAAAAATGTTTAATTTTATGTGTTTGTATAGTTTATAAAGTTTCTCCTGTTATTGATTTCAAGTTTTATTTATTGTAGTTTAAAATGATACTGGATAGAATTTTAATTTCTTTTAACTTGCTAACACTTGTTTTGAGGCTTAACATATGGTCTGTCTGGTCTATATTTAAAAATGTTCCATGTACTTATGAGAAAAATGTGTGTTTTTTAGTAGTTGAATAAAATGCTATGTAAATGTCCCTTAGGTGCATTTGATAATTTAATCTGAATGTTTCTTTATGGACTTTCTCTCTGGTTAATGCATGCATTGCTTTAAGTGGTGTGGAGTATTAAAATCTCCTGCTCTTATTGTGCTGCAATCTATTTCTCTCTTTAGATCAATTACTATTTGCTTTACATGTTTTGTTTTGTCATCCATCATTATAATTGTTAAATGGACCGCTTTATTGTAATATAATGATCTTCTTTGTCTCTTTTTACAGTTTATGACTTGAAATCTATTATATCTAGTTTTAGTATAACTACTTCTGCTCTTTTCTAATTTCCTAGAACATATTTTCCATCTCTTAACTTTGTCTTTGTTGTCTTTATACATGAATTGAGTTTTTGTAGGTAGCATATAGTTGCGTTATATTTTTACTTCTTATTCGCACAGCCAACCTATGACTTTTAATAGGAGAATTTAATCTATGTAAATCAATTTTTAAAAATTTTCGTAGAGATGGGGGTCTCTCTATGTTGACCAGGCTGATCTCAAACTAGGAGGCTCAAATGATCCTTTCGCCTCAGCCTTCCAAATTTCTGTTATAACAGGAATGAGCCACCATGCCCAGACTATGATTAATGTTATTATTGATAGTTAAGGACTTCGCACTACCATTTTGTTATTTGTTTTGTGGTTGTTTTGTAAGTTATTTTATCCCTTCTACTTTTTTGTCTTCCTTTGAGGATAAGAGATTTTCTTGTGGTAACATAATTTATTACTTTTTATTTTATTTTTAGTGCACCTATTATAGGTTTTTCCTTTGTGGTTACAATAAAACTTGCAAAATTTATTTCCTATAACAATGAGAAGTAGGGAACCTTTCCTAACTCATTCTATGAAACCAGTATCACCTTGATACCAAAGTCAAGAAAAAACACAACAAAAAAAGAAAATTACAGACCAATACCCCCTGTGAATATAGATGCAAAAATCATGAATAAAATACTAGAAAACTGAATTCAATAGCACATCCAAAAAATAATCCACCAGGACCAACTGGGTTTCATCCCAGGGATGCAGGGCAGGGGGGGGAGGGGGTTCAAGATATGTAAATCAATAAATGGAATTCACCACATAAACAAAAGCAAAGACAAAGACCATATGACCCTCTCAACAGATGAAGAAAAAGCATTTAACAAAATCCAGTGCCTTTTCTTGATTAAAAACCTCAAAAGCTAGGCATAGAAGGAACATATCTCAGAATAATAAAAGCCACATATGACTAACCCACACCCAATATCATACTAATTAGGGAAAATTTGAAAGCACTCCCCCTAAGAATTGGAACAAGACAAGGATGTCCACTGTCACCACTTCTATTCAACATAGTTCTGGAAGTCCTAGGCAGAGAAATCAAACAAGAGAAGAATATTAAATATAGGCAAATTGGAAATGAAGAGATCAAACTATCACTGTTCACTGGTGATATAATCTTATACATAAAAATTCCACAGATTCCACCAAGAGTCTCCTTGAGTTGATAAATAAAGTCAGCATAAAGTCAAAGCATAAAAAATCAATGTACACAAATCAATGTACATAAATGAGTATTTCTATAAACTAACAGCAGTCAAGCTGAGAGTCAAATCAAGGACTCAATATCATGCACAATAGCTACAAATAAATAAAATACCTAGGAATACACTTAACCAAGGAGTTGAAAGATCTCTACAAGGAGACTACAAAAGTCTGAGGAAAGAAATCACAAAGAATATAAACTAAGGGAAAAACATAGCACACTCATGGATAGGTAGATTAAACATTGTTAAAATGTCCACACTCCTCAAAGTGATTTTCAAATTCAATGCAATCCCCATCAAGTTACCAGAGCCATACTTCACAGTTCTAGAAAAAATAATTCTATGCTTTGTTTGGAACCAGAAAAGAGCCTGAATAGCCAAAGCAATCCTAAGCAAAAAGAACAAATCTGGAGGCATCATGTTACTAGACATCAAACTATACTAAAAGGGTATAGTAACCAAAACAGCATGGTATTGGCACAAAAATAGAGACATAGACCAATGGAACAGAACAGACAATACAGATATAAAACCATCTGCCTACAGTCAACTGATCTTTGACAAAGCATACACTGGGGAAAAACAAGCCCTATTCAATAAATGTTGTTGAGAATATTGGATAGCCACATGCAGAAGAAGGAAATAGGACCCCTAACTCTCACCTCTCACAAAAATTAATGGATTGATAATAGCCTCAGATATAAGGAATGAAACCATAAGAATTCTAGAGGAAAATGTGGTAAAACTCTTCTATATATTGACCTAGGCAAATAATTTATGGAAAAGGTCCCAATGGCAATCATGGCAACAACAAAAATAAATAAATGGGATTTGAATAAACTAAAAAGCTTCTGCACAGCTAATTAAACAAACAACAGAGCAAATAGACAACCTACAGAATGGGAAAAAATATTCACAACTTCACATCTGATAAAGGGCTGATAACCAGAATTCACAAGGAACTCAAGCAAATCAGCAAGTAAAAAATAAACAACCATATTAAAAAGTGGGCAAAAGACATGATCAGAAGCTTCTCAAAAGAAGAAAGACAAATGGCCAGTAAACATGAAAAAATGCTCAACATCTCTAATCATCAGGGAAATGAAAACTAAAAGCACAATGAGATATCACCTTATCCCAGTTAGAATGGCATATATAAAATATACATAAAAATATACAATATACAAAAACAATAGACACTGGTGTGGATACAGAGAATGTTTATAAACTGGCTGTGGGACTGCAAATTAATACAACCTCTATAGAAATAGTATGGAGATTCCTTAAAAAAGAGTTCTTCAAGACCTACCATTCAATCCAGCAATCCCACTACTGGGTACTTACCCAAAGAAAAAAAAGGCTTTTCATCAAAAAAATCACCTGCACTTGAATTTTTATTGCAGCACAATTCAGAATTGCAAATATGTGGAATCAACCCAAGTGCCCATCAATTCAAGAATGGATTAATAAAATGTGGTATATGTATACTCAGCCATAAAAAACAATAAATTAATATCTTTTGCAACAATCTAGGTGGAACTGGAGATGATTCTCCTAAGTGAAGTGTTTCAAAAATGGAAAAACAACAATGTACTCACTATTAATTTGGGATAAACCAATGAGCAGACATGGTCAAAGGGAAGTAAAACTCAGTGGAAATCAATTAGGGGGAGGGGTCATGACAGGATGGGCAAAAACCTACCTAACAGATATTATGAACATTATTTGGGTGATGGGCACAACTTCAGCCAGGACTAATGCATTACAAAAGTGATCCATGTAACCTATAATATTTGTACCACCTTAACATTAATGATTCCACATTGTATGCATGTATCAAAACATTATATAATACTCCCTAAATATATACAATTATAATTTGTCAATTAAAATAATGTTAATAAAAATTTCTTTAATGAAAAATAAAGAAGGTTTAAAACAGGTAATCAAAATAATTCACTGGAAGATACTAGTCATTCATTTAAACAAGATAATAATTCAAAGATTTTAAAAAACAAAAACTTTTATGCTTTGATAGAGAGAAGACTCAGTTTTCTAATTAAAAAACCGAATCAAAAAAAAATTCCCCCCTTTTTCTCAGTTGACTCAAAAGGTAAATAAATTTTTTACTATATTTTATTAATACTACACAAAAGTCTTCTTCAATATCTAAAACCAAATTTTATTTTTATATTAGTGTATTATCAATACTAAAAAAATTAATAAAACCATATAAAAAATTTATTAAATACTAATCAGGTTTGACCACGTAAGTTAAAATTTCTTTAAGCTGTTTACAACCTCTTACAATTTTCTCTTAAAGATTAGAGCAATGCTCTGAGAAAATCCTCTTGTTCCATCACAGGGGCCCAAACTGTGGCCTTGTATCAGTGTGCATTTAATATTAAAGCTCAATTTTTAGAAAAAACATAAATAATTCCCTCATTATTTTCACCAACTTCATCAAATACAAAATTTCATTCATAAAATTTATCTTTCACAAACCTTCTACGATTTGCTTAAACTTTTAGTTTTGTTCATACTTCCTTTTTTATATTGGTATTCTACCTTAGGACTAAACTTTACTTTCTTTTGCCTCCTATCATTTTGACCACATACAGTTCTCTGTCATGCAAAAGAAAAAAAATTCTGTCCCTTTTCAACATTTTTTTTTGTAGCTAAAAAATTCTTTCTTTGTTTATACACTCTGTATATAGAATTGTTTGTCTTATATCTAGGAGTTTTAAATGCCATATACTAACTACAATTTTAACCCTTATTAACATGAATTTTAAGTGAAAATATTAGAAACTAAATAACTTTGAACTGTGTTATACTAGTATTTTAAGTGAGATTTTTAAATAATTTTAGAAAGACATTTCCTTAGTGTTTTATTAACAGATTTAAATATATTTAGCTTTTCTATACATAGAAATAACTCAAGACTTTTTGATCACCTAATACTTAGTTTAACATATCATGACTTTAAAATTTTTACTGAAAAATATTTTAAAACTATGAAAAGTTCATTTAAAAATGTTATCCCATTTACTTTTATTTAATTTATTCATTCTTAACAATTATGCATGAATAGTTTATTAAACAAAGTTAGATATCATCTCAAATTAATTTTTCTACTAATCACATTTATGTTACTGTATGTTAGGCAAGTAACTTAAAATCCAGAAAAAATCATAAATCAATACACGTGAGATACACATTGGTTTTCCAACAATCTGGACATCTAGAATTGGAGACTTACAAGTCATAGGTGGATTTAGTGGTTCTCAATTGGCAAGGGGTTGAAAAAGTGAAATTCTTCTAAAAACGTGGAGTCAGTAGAAAGGAATGCTTAAGTTACAAAATGGCAGTGTGAACTAAAATTAAATAAGAGGCTTCCCCCCCACTGGCTTACTGAACTTTAGGGTATCCCCCCTCCTGGACAAGGGGATACCCTAAAACTGAATTGCCTGCCTTGAGGAGGGTGGTCAGACATGCCTCCTCATGCCCCCCTCCCTTCTTTGAGATATCCTTTGTAACCCATTAACATTAAGGCTGTGCAAGACAAATGTGCAGATCCTCAATTTACACAACAAATATATGGCCTGTAGCTTGTCTCTGATTAACAGACTTCCTTAAAACATTCCTAGCCTTTAAAGAAAAGCTTCATTTTTTTAACAAATTATAAGCCAAAGAATCTTTACACCATCTATAACTTGTAAGCCCCCACTTGGAGATGGCCCAACTTTTCAGGCCAAACCAATATATGCCTTTCATGTATTGATTTATGACTTTACTGGTAATCCCTGTCTCCCTGAAATGCATGAAACCAAACTGAACCCAATCACAGTGGGTCCCCTTGCTCAAGGCTTCTTGGGTATGGCTCTGGGCCATGGTCCTCAAATTTGGCCCAGAATAAACCTCTTTAAATAATTTTGCAGAGTTTGGCTTCTTTTCTACTGACAGAACCTACCTTTTATAAACACTTTGTATACCTTTTTTTAAAAATGCCTTTTCAAATGACTCATCAAAACCATTAAGTGTTAACCAAGGTTAAGACTTAACCCAGGATGAAGTAGGCATCTGCAAAGAGGTACAAAGCAGTTCTCATAAGATCAAGAATCACCTTAAAGAAAGTTAAAAGGAAAGGAAGAAAAATCTCACTAGCTGCAAATAGAGTACAACCCTCATTTTTGTCCAGCCATATTTTTAGGATCTCTGGGCCTCTCAGCTTAATACCTGTGACTGAAGACCCCAAATCCCTGTATGCCTCACATACGGAAAAAAGGAAATCAAAAGCTATCCATGGAATAAAAAAGATTAATAACAAATGAGTACAACAAAATAATTTAATTCACACAATTTAAAACAAATTAGGCCAGTTGTTTCTTACCAGGAATCAAACCTGCACCACAGACATGAATGCATAGAATTTTAGCCATTAGACCACAGGGTGCGGTGCTCTCTTTTGTAAGCCCTGAAGGGGATCCAAAGCAGGCATTTTAGAATTTAAAGTGTTTTAAATTGTTTTAGATTTTATCTCAATTGGAATGCTATTTTTCTAATTCCCTGGATGCTAACATTTTAGACATTATAAGATTCACATCTCCAAGGGACTGTGAAGTCCAGTAGGGCAAATAAAGTATGTCAATCTAATACTGGGTCAATAAACAACCAGTGTTGTTCAATAGTCCCGGTTTAGGGAAAAAAAGGTTGAGTCTGTATTTTCTATAACCTTAGTAGTTTCATTCACAAGATATGAGATCATTTTTTAAAAATATTATCAAAAATATGTGTGTGAAAGAAAATTTAAAAAAAACCTCTGTGTCACCCACTCAATTTCTCATGCATATGGCAAGATAAAGGCCTCAGGCATTGGTGAAGGAATGGCCTCACAGATCATTCACTGGGGAAATGCTTTGCTGGCTTTAGGTCTGTAGGCTACTTCTAGCTTTTAAAACTAAAGTCTGTTAGATCCCATACTTATAATGAATTACAAGTTTATCTTCAAAGGTACAAAACAAAGAGAAGATAGGATCAGAAATTTTTCCACTTATCCAAGGATATCAATACAATTGATGATTCTTTCACTCTATTTTTACCTTCCAACATTCACCTTGGCTTATGATAAATTCATATTTTCTTGGGTCTCCCAATAATGGAAACATTTTTCTCACTACCCACCTTGTTTCTGTCTTTTTATTTTTTTCCTGTATTCCCTAGGCCCCTTTCAATACAGAAAATTCCAAATTCTCCTTTGGAAAAACATCCACAGCTTTGCCTGTGGTTTATGTTTTCCCAGGCACATTCTCAACTTTGGCTCAATAAATCTCTATTTATTGATATTTTTGCCTCAGTCATTTATTTTGGGTCAACGGGTTCTATTAATGTAAGTATTAAATATAAATCCAGGTGGTGTTTCTACTGATGGCTCTATCTTTAAGGTGTAAGACTCTGTTTTAGATGTTCAATTAGCCTATAATTTAGATCTCCCTTCTTTTTCTGAATGACCTAAAACATAGTTGGAGGAATTTTGGCCACTTAAGAAGAAAGTTTAGATTTGTCAATAGATGTCCAGTTTTTAAATTAGAAATTTTGCTTAAGCCACAAACATGCACTTCTCTCCAGAAAGACAATGTTTTTCTCCTGACCAAAATTTGAACAATAGAAAATGATGCAAACTCTAATGAGTACTTCAAAGCAAAACCTTAACCTCAGAGAACAGTAATATTTGCACATCTGCAATCAGTAGACTCTCCAGAGAATAACAAATTAAACTCTAATTTTTCAGTAGAGCTTCAATTCTAACCCTATTAAGTAGGTATGTGCGTAGCTTGAATAAGGTCTGAATCCTCACCAAAGCCAGTAGGATTCAAATAAGAGAGGGACCTTAACAGAGACCCCTACTGACTTCAATGAAGTTGGATAAACAGAAGTTGTTTATGTTGATACCACAGCTCTGATTGTCATAGAAGTGGTGAGGTTCAATGTTGGTCCATTTTAGCTCCCAACTGAATAACGAGTATCAACCTTTAATAACAACATTCAGAAAATATAACTGAGTTTATTCAAGCCTAAAGCTTGAGAATAGCCACCTGGAAGCATAGATTCAAGTTGTCCAGAATATACATTCAAATTACCAGCAGTTACATATGAGTTTTAATGGAAAACAGAAAAGACAGTTCCTGAATTGTTACAAGAATTTACATTAAAATAACATAAAGTATTGATTGACTATACATTGTTCTTTGTACTAAAAATTGCAGGAACATGAAGATAATGGGTAATGCAGCAAGTCAGGAACAAAATTCTTCAAACAATTGTCCCTGGGCTTCGGTGTGTGGGCATAACTAAAGTCTCATACTTAAGTCTCTCTGGGCCTGATACATTTTGCATGCCTAACATTGCTCCGACTACTCTAAGCTTTTAAAAAATAAATCCTAAACCAAGCTGCTCTATTTACCCCAATTTGACAAAATTTTAAAAACAAAAAGGCAGAGGTTACAATAAGCAACCTACCTAACAATTGCTTCATCAATAATCAGGCAGCTCAATCAAGAAAGCAAGAGTACCTTGACTTAATCCTCTGCTGGGATGGGTAAAATGATTGGGCAATAAAGAAAAAAATCAGAGTAAATATTTTTTTGAGAAAGATAAAAGGGCCCTTAGAAAAATTGGTGAGAGTTTGTGATAAGATCTGTGTACGTGTGATCTCTTCTCTTCTATGGTAAAATAACTTTTTCTTGGTTACTGGAATCCTTGGGGAGAAGATAGGTGATACTTCAGTTCCTTTTGAAAATATCTCTTTAGACACATAAGGGAAATTTAAAAAGTTTCACTCTGCTTACCTAGTGGTAACAATATTATATCAAAATGATATATTTTGGGATAATATATCCTGAATTTCTTAAGTGGCTAGCTAGGTTTAATGAGCAATTCAAGCATAATTTTTAAAAATGAGTAAATTAAATAAATGTAAATGACATATACTGTAACAATAAAATTGTCAGATTTTTCTTCTGCAATTTAAAATATTAATCATATTAAATTGACAAATGTTTCAAGTCATTTCTAAATAAGCTATAGAACTAAAACAATTATTACACATAAGATTATATATTTTCACATCTCATTGTTATATAGTATAAAAGCTAAATATATTTAGATCTGCTAGTAAAAAATTGAGAAAATGTTATTCTAAAATTATAAAATAGTTCTCATCTACAAAATAGTAATATAAAACAGTTCAAAATTACTTACTTTGTCAGTTGTCACTGAAATTATGGTTTCTAGAGTATAAAACGTCAAATTAATGTGTGGTCATTACAACTCGTGAGCAAAATAAGATGTTTTGGTATCAAAATCTTACATAAAAATATGTTTTATGCTAAGCATGGTGGCTCGCACCTATAATCCTAGACATTTGAGAGGCTGAAGCAAGAAGACTGCTTGAGGTCAGGAATTTGGGACAACCCTGATTAACATAGCAAGATTCTGTCACTAAAAATTTTTAAAAAGCCAGTTGTTGTCACACACAGATCTGTATTCTTTGGTACTCATCGGCTGACAGAGGGGAATCACTTGAACACAGGAGTTTGAGTTTGCAATAAGCTGTCATAATGCCACTGTTCTCTAGCCTAGACCATAGAGTGAGACCTCATCTCAAAAAATGTTTTAATTTTTCAAAAGTTTTTTTCTAAGGTAAAATAATATGTTGTTCTAAAATAAGCAAAAGGATTGTAAAATGTTTATAAAATGAATTTTATAAAAGAAATTGTATGTATGAGTAAACTAGCTAAATTATTTTTAAAGGTATATTTTTATAAAAAATGAGGATTAATGTGAAAATACAAAACTGAACTTTGGTTTTCTCACTTAAACTACATATTCATGTAATATTGAAAAGAAATAAACAAGTAACTTACAAAAGAAAACCAATCAGGCTAACAGCAGACTTCTCTAAGCAGAGACCTTACAGGCCACAAAAACTGAGGAATCTTTTTTAGTCTTTATAAGCAGAAAAACCGCCAGCCAAGAATTTTGTATTCTGCAAAACTAGGTTTCATGTATTATGGATAAATAAAGCTTTTTCCAGCCAAGCAAACATAATGGCATTTGTCATGACTAGACCTTACTTACAGGAAATATTAAAAACAGAATTACACAAGTTCTAAGCAAATAGATACCCAGTAGTGTAAAAACATCTAAAAGTTAAAACACACTGCTCTTATATAAAAAAAAAAAGCACAAGAGAAAAACCAAAAGAAAACAAAAGTATCATCCAAAATGAGGAACAGAACACTATTCCATATATCAGTACTAACACTGAACATGAATGATCTTAATGCCCCACTTAAAAGACAAAGACTGGCTGGATGGATGAAAAGGAACAACCTAACTATATGCTGTCTGCAAGAAACACATCTAACTCACAAGGACTCACACAGACTCAAGGTAAGGGGATGAAAAAAATACTTTGCAAAAATGGAAAGCAAAAATGAACAAATGTAGACATTCTTATATCAGACAAAATAGACTTTAAATCAACAATGATATAAAAAGAAAAATATGGTCATTATATAATGATAAAGGGAGGAATTTCACAAGATGACATAACAATCCTAACTATACATGCAACTAACACTTGTGCTCCTAGATTCATAAAGCAAATAATAGATCTAAGCAGAGATATAAACACTGCCATCTGAATTGCTGGCAACTTCAACATCCCACTAACAGAACTGGACAGATTACTGAAGCTGAAATCCATTTTTAAAAGTAGACTTCAACAAGATTCTAGACCACATGGAGATACCAGACATTTACAGATCTTTAGGCTCAAAAATACATTAAATTTACATTCTTCTCATCAGCTCATGAAACATTTTCCAAGTTTGCTCATATCTTACACCACAAAACAAGTCTTAGCAAATTAAAAAAAAATCAAAATTACACAATCTATCTTTTAAGAACACAGTGGATAAAACTAGATATTAATTACAAGAAAAGCACAAAAATCTACACAAAGTCATAAAAATTAAAAAAGCTGCTGCTAAAAAATCCACGTGTGAATGATGCAAATAAAATGGAAATCAAAAGATTTCTCAAACTGAATGAAGAAGGAGATACAAGCTTGCAAAATTTATGGGATACAGTCAAAGCAGTCCTAAGGGGAAAATATATAGACTTAAATACCCACATAAACAGATCACAGATTAATGACTTAACGTATGATCTCAAGGAACTAAAGATAGAATAGCCAAATAAACTCAAAGCCAGTAAGAGAAAAAAATAAATAAAGCACAGACCAGAACTAAGTGAAATGGAAACAAAAAATAAATACACAGGATCATTGAAATGAAAAGTTATTTCATTGCAAAGCTAAACAAAATTGATAGACCACTAGCTGGATTAACCAGAAACAAAATAAAATGGACTCAAATAAATTCAATCAGAAATTAAAAAGGAGACATCATCAATAACAGAGAAATAAAAAGTACCATCTGTGAATACAAAAACTAGAAAACATAAAGGAAATGGATAAATTCCTGAAAACATACAAGTGTGAATCAGAAAAAAAAGGCATACTGAATGGAAAAATATTAATAATGAGCACAAGATTGAAGGAGTAATTAAAAATCTCTCAAAAAAGTAGTACCATAATGCAGAGATTAACAGTCACATTCTACCATATTTCTACAAAGAACTGCTACTCACCCTACGGAAATTATTCCATAACATCAAGAAGCAGAATCCCTCCCCAACTCATACGACAAAGCCAGTAATCCTTGATACTAAAGCCAGGAAGGGACACAACAGCAACAACAACAAAAAACAAACAAACAAACAACAAAAAACTAAAGATCAGTGTGTCTTAAGAACATAGATGAAAAATTCCTTAACAAAATACCAGCAAACTGAATTCAACAGTGCATCAAAAAGATAATTCAACATGATTAAGTGAGTTTCATACTAGGTGTCCAAAGATGGTTCAACATATGCAAATAAATGTGATTCACCAAATAAAGAGAAGAAGAAGAAGAAAAAAGACCATATAAGGATGCCAATAGATGCAGAAAAAGCATCTGGTAAAGTTCAGCACCTTTTCTTAATAAAAATTCCCAAGCCAGTATCTTCTGCCTCCAGGAAACACATCTAACCCACAAGGACTCATTCAGACACAGAGGGGATAGAACACACTATTTCGCGCAAATGGAAACCAAAAAAAAGCTGGTGTAGCAGTTCTCACATCAGATACCATAGTCTTCAAATCAACAAAAGTAGTGAAAGACAAAGATGGACATTATGTCATGGTAAAGGGAAAAATTCTACAAAATGACATAAAAATTCTCATATTCTGAAATTTAAAAAAATTAAAAAATAAAAATATTTATGCACCTAACATAGGGGCTCCCAGATTCATAAAGCAAATCCTACTTGATCTAAACAAAATGATAAACAGCAGAACCATAATAACTGGGTAATTTAACACCACTCTGACTTAAATAGACAGATCCTTCAAACAGAAAATAAACAAAAGAAACAATGAAATTAAACAGAACTCTAGAACAAATGGTTCTAACAGACAGCTACAGAACCTTCTACCCCAAAACCACCAAATATACATTCTTCTCATTAAGTCATGGCTTAGAATTATTTTTTTTCTACATGTGAGAAATATGATGTTAGTATTTTGATGGGGATTCCATTGCATCTGTAAATTACTTGGGGCAGTAAAGACCTTTTAACAATGTTGATTCTACCAATCTGTGAGCATGGAATGTTTTTCCATTTATTTATGTCATCTGCTATATATTTTATTAGTATTTTCCAGTTCTCTTTGTAGAGATCTTTTACCTACTTAGTTAGGTATAGTCCTAAGTATTTTATTTTCCTTATAGCTATTGTCAGTGATATTGAGTCATTGATTGACTCTTAGCTTGAGTGTCATTATTATATAGAAATGCTATGGATTCCTGTATATTGATTTTGTAACCTGAGACTTTGCTGAATTTATTTATCAATTGGGGTAGTCTTTTGGAGGAATCCTTAGGGTTTTCTAGATGCAAAGGAATTATTCACAGAGATAGTTTGACCTTCTTGTTACTAAAAGTTCAGCACTTATTCCCAAGGATGCATCAGAAGAATGAGAACAAGTGGTTCGAGGAGAAGGAAAGGGAGGTTTATTAATTTTCCAGAAAATGAGGAAAAGGCAGACTACCATCATAAAGTACTACCAATTTCCCTAAATATAAGAAGAAATACTGAGCTTTTAAAGGGAGGGTTTTCAGCTTCAGGCCATTGCTGTTTAAGTATAGTTGATTATGATCTGTCCCATCTTCAGCAAAGACAATCTCATGACCTCCACCCAAACCTTCACCTGGACAGTTCTGTTAACTAAACAAAAGTAGCTTGAATATCCAAACCAATATTAAGGAAAAAGAAAAAAAAATCTGGAGGCATCACATTGCCAAATTTCAAATTATGCTACATGGCTATAGTAACCAAAACATAATGGTACTAGTATAAAAGTAGATACATTGACCAATGAACGGAATAGAAAACTCAGGCATAAAACTACCTGCCTAAAAGCAACTGGTCTTTGACTAGGCACACAATGACATACCCTGGGTAAAAGAAGCCCCATTCAATAGTACTGCTGGGAAAATGAGTCACATGCAGAAGAATAAAACAGGACCCCTATCTCTCACCATATATGAAAATTAAATTAAGATTGATAGAAGATTTAAATGTAAGGCATTAAGCCATAAAAATTTCAAAAGAAAATGTAGGAAAAACTCTTCTAGACATCTGCCTAGGCAAATAATTTGTGACTAAGACCCCAAAGAAAAATACATCAGCAGTAAAAAACAAATTGAACTTCATTAAAAATCTGCAGAGTAAAGGAAATAATCAACAGATCTTATAAAAATCTACAGATTTTTAAAAATCTACAGAATGGCAGAAAGTATTTGCAAAGTATACAGATATCAGAGGTATACTATCCAGAATCTACCAAAAAAAACCCACAAAACCTCAAACAAATCATTAAGAAGAAACAAACAACCCTATCCTCTCAAAAAGTGGGTAAAAGACATGAACAGATTTTCAAAAGAAGATAGACAATGGCCAAGAAACATATGAAAAATGGTCAATATCACTAATCATCAGGGACATGCAAGGTAAAACCACAATGAGATATCACCTTACCCCTGTCACAATGGCCATAATTAAAAAGTCAAAAAACAATAGATGCTGGCATGGATACAGAGAGAAAGAAATGCTTATACACTATTGGTGGTTCTGCAGATCAGTACAATCAGTACAATGGAAAACAATGTGGAGGTTCCTCAAAGAACTAAGTGGACACCCACCACTCAATTCAGCAACTCCACTACTAGGTATCTACCCAAAGGAAAAGAAGTCACTTTTTAAAAGAAACACCTTCACTTGAATGTTTACTGAAGCACAATTCACAATTACAAAGATATGGAATCAACCTAACAATTTATGTGTGGATAAGAAAATGTGATATACATATACATATACACCCTCCCCCCATAGAGCACTACTCATCCTTATAAAAGAATAAAATAATGTCTTTTGCAGCAATTTGGATGGAACTGGAGACCATTATCCTAAGTGAACTATCTCAGGAATGGAAAAACAAATATCACATGTACTCATTAGTAATTGGGAGCTAAGTAATTGGCACGTTAAGGACACAAAGATATGTAAGGACACAAAGATATGTAAAGGACATTGGAAACAGAGAAAGGAGGAAAGTGCAGGTGAGGAATAACAACTTATGTATTGGAGACAAGTGTACCCGTCTCTAGAACACTATTATTATTATGGTCACACTCAAAGCTCCAACTTAAGAATTATACAAGATAGAAATGTAACAAATACTTTTGTACTCACTTTATTTTTTGAAATAAAAATTGAGCATTAATATAAAACACACATTAATATAAAACTAAAATTTGATTTTCTCTTTCAAACAAGGTCTTCATACAACATTAAAGAGAGGTAATAATAGATTTTAAAAATTTTTTAGTAAACTCCAAAGAAAAAAACAAAAAAGGAGAGGAAAAGAAAAGCAAATTCTGTGTGCTTAATGCTTCCTTTATTAGAGGCTGTCTTGATTATTTAGAAAACTCAGGTTTCTTTATATCAAAGAGTAAAGATTTTGCTTTTTAAAGCTCTGTTAAGTATTACTTTGACCAAGTGAATGACTATTATTTCACAGTGACCTGTAATCCTTATCAAATGTTTTAAATCTTTGACATATTTCACAGGCTTCCTAACATAAAATTTCAAGATCAAAATTAAGTCTTTTGATCTCAAACTAACTTTGGATTGTTGCAAAGGGCATCTGACACATCCAAAAGAGAAATAATATACAGGCCTTTTTGTTCTGTTAAAAGAAAAGAAACATTGTCAAATAAATTATATTTAGCATTCTTTATGAATTATATTTGTATGTATGTTATTAATATGTGCTCCAAAACTGTATGAAGATTCTTCAATTTCTGGTATGTTTTGATAAATGTTATCAGTCATATTATGGTGATAATGTTAAATTATTATAGGTCACAAAAATAATGGCATTTTCTTATCAATTTTATCTTTAATCATGATCATTTTAAGTCTTGTCCACAGTTAATTGTTAATTCTGATGTTTTTATTTAAAAGATCTTTACAAGCAATTATAATTATAAAGTGTTGTGTCTTCAGGGAGATTCATAGGAAGGATGAAAATGACCCTAACAATCATTATTGAATATAGGTTCCTAATGACTTTGGTATTATATCATTTTGACTGAATAAGAATTCTCAGAACTCTAATAAATAGACTCACTGGTTTACAAAACTGCTAACCCAAACAGGACAAAAGTTAATTAATTTTTTTCAGGAGACCAAGAAAATGCTTTGGTAGATTTTCATGCTATGTTAATGAGTGCTAAAATTCTTAAGACATATAATTTAAGTAAACTTCATGATACAAGTCAAATTACTTGTGATAATCCATTCAATAAACAGTGCTATAAACCTAAAATTTTAAAAGAAAATGGTATTTAAGAAGATAAAATCCAGTATTAAGTGTGAGCTCATGGACAGCTTGGATGGCCAGCTGATTCTACCTGAGTCCTTAAATATTTTATTTTTAAAAGTTTTATACTCCATATTTTATCATGAAAAAGATAAAATGTGTATGTATATACTCAATAATATATAGATATATCTATATCCATATCTATATATCATATCATATCATATCATATCATAGCATAGCATAGCATCTCCATAATCCTGGAAAGATAATACTTCAGCCACATTTCTGCTACCTGATGGACCATTTGAACATTTATACCAAGATTTTATTTAACTGCTACTTTCAGTGCATGTTTGCATGTTTTCTGGTTGTATAGAAGTTTTCGCATACAGGAAGGCTGATGCTGTAACAGTGGCTAAAATGTTATTGGAAATTGTATTTCACATATGGGTCACTGCTAAAAAAATTTCCAGTGATAGAGGTACTCATTTTACTAGACAAGTTGTGAAATAGTTATATAAGGTATTATATATTTTGCCATTAGGCAAAGCTAACTGAATCAACTAGAGTCCCTTGGTCAAAGGCCAAAAGAGTGTCAAGGAATAATTTTTTCTTAATATGACAGATGTCTTAAGGGGAAAATAGGAGAAGCTGTCATAAATCCATTTCTCTAACTAAGGGAGGTCATGAGCTTTTGAAGGAGGTAATATGTGCTTTGGGACAGGTCATGGTATATCTCCCAAAGGGATAGTTTATGGGGGATGGTAAATCTTGGCATCAGTAAGTCTGCCCTGAGGACTTCCAAATATTATCTCCTTTGTCTGTCAGAAAAACTCATCATTTCAGGCTGAGAGTAGTAGCTCATGCCTACAATCCAAGCACTACGGTGGCAGGGCCATGGTAGAAGGATCACTTGAGGCAGGAGATTGAGTCCCTCATTTCTGGGAAATAACTAAAAATGTCAAGAAGTTAATAAAGGAAAAGTATTATTTAAAAAATCATATAGAAATTCAAGGAGATTTTACAACTCTCCCTTTCTTTTAAGTTCATGCTAGATATTAAATGACAGATCATCCCAGAGGGAAGGAAGAGATAAAAAAAGGGGGGGAAATGGGTACATCTCAGGTGTAGTTTGGAGGGAAAGGTGTCAGAGCCTGCCAGAGACTTTGCAGAAAGAAACTGTGAAGCAGAACAGGAAAAGGGGGGCGGGGGAAGATATTGGCAAAGAGAAATCCCAGAAAACTATGAGCACGGTGAAGTGATAGGTGAGGGTTTTGTTTCTTCTTCCCACACACCTCTGGTAATCAGTGCGCTGCCAGGTTGCTTGGATGCTTTTCCACCCTCAAAAGCCCAGGCACTGCTGCAACCACTGAACTGGGACCTTTCTAAAAATAAATCACTGGGCTTTCAGCCCCTTTTTTGTTCCCTCATCCTCATGATCATGGCCTGGAGCAAACAGGGTGGTTGTCATACTGCCTCTCCACCTATGTTGTCCCTTTGAACACTCCACGGAGTTCTAATTCTTCAATTTTTGCATCACCTGTTCCCACACAGGCAACCCCCAGTTCCTTGCCAGACTGTGGGGGGCCCCAGAGAACTTGTGTAACCCCTGAGCTTGGACATTCCATGTGGGCTTACTTCCAGGGAGGGGGACCTGAGGAGTCAGTGTGCCAGCTCTCTTCCATTCAGACTCTTTCCCTCACCCATCCACTGCAGCCAAGAGCGTTGACTGAGCTGACACTTTCAAAATTGGCTGCCTTGCCTCTGCTGGTGCATCCTCAAGTCTGAGGTTTCCACATAGAGTAAGGCCCCACACATTTCCCCTTGAGGACTGACAATGGACACAGGGGTACTGGGTCTGAAATTTCCCTGCCCACCAGTGCTCCTAGAGATGTCTGCCAGCAACAGAGACACACAGGCTGGATTCCATATCAGATTGCTATGGGGCACAAAGGGGATATTTGAGAGCCAGACTTGGGAGGTGAGGAAAATCATATGGGCAAAATTGACAGGAGAGAACAGTGTGGGTCCAAGCAATGGCAATTGGGTGGGGTGCCCATCCCCACACAGGAAAGCCACACTATTAGACTAGCGTAGGACCTTGGGTCGGGAAGTTCCCAGCCCACAGTGCCATTGCCACTCAGCATGAGGAGACTGGGTGCCTATTCACAACCAGACATTGGAGGGAGATTCTCAGGGCAGGGGCAGAGTAAGAGGTGTGGGGCTCACTCCCAAAAGCTAGTCAGTGAATTACACATGGCTCTTTCCCATGAGTAGACTATCTGGTTTGGTGAGGCTGCTTCAGCTTTCTTCCCAGTGGCTTACCCCACCAGCGAGGGAGCAGACCTTTAATCCATTCTGACACAGTTCTAAGACCTACCTCTGTGGAGCCAGAAGGCAGGATCATCTGACCTAGTGAAATAAAAACAGAAATCAATCATATCAGAAACATTCAAATCTACAAAAATTAATGAAAATTAAACAATTTTCTGCAAAATGATGATTGGGACATGAATGAAACTAAAATGGAAATCAAAGCATTCTTTAAACTGAATGACAAAGGGAAGACAAGCTGTCAAAGTCTGTAAGACTCAGTAAACAATTCCTCAGGATAAAATTTATGGCATTAAATGCTTAATCAGAAAAATCACAAATTAACCTAATGTCACATCTGAAATAACTAGAAAAGGAAGAGCAAACTAAATTCAAAGCCAGCAGAAGAAAATAAATTTTGGTAAGAACAAAATTAAATAAAATGGAAAAAAATTACAAAGATTCATCAAGACAAAAAGTTGGTTCTTTGTAAAGATAAAAAAAAAAAATGACTGACTTCTTGCTAGATTAACCGGACAGAAGAAAAGGACCCAAATAAGCTCAATCAGAAATGAAAAAGGAGGTTGATATCACAGGAATGCAAAACATCACCCATGAATACTATGAAAATCTCTACACACATAAACTAGAAAATATATAGGAAATTGACAAATTCCTGGAAACACACAATCTCCTAAGGTTGAATCAGAAAGAAACCAAACTCCTATAGCCTTGTGGTATAACTCGAAGTCTGACAAATTGATGCGTCAAAATTTGCTCTTTTTGCTTAAGGTTGCTTTGGCTATATGGGCTGGTCTCTGGTGCCACAGGAGCATAGAATTATTTTTTCTAGATCTGTAAAAAATGATCTTGGTATTTTAATAGGGATTAAATGGAATCTGTAGATCACCTTGGGTAGTACAGATGTTTTAAAATATTAATTCTGCCTACCCATGAGCATGGTATGGTTTTCCATCTGTTTATGCCCTCTGCCATTTCCTTCTTCTGTTTTGGCAGTTCTTCCAGTAGAGCTCCATTACCTCCTTAGTTAATACTAAGTATTCCTAGGTATTTTATTTTCTTTGTTGCTACTGTCTAGGATATTGAGACTTTGATTTGGTTCTCAGTTTGAATGCTGTTGGTGTGTAAGAATACTACTGATTTGTGTACATTGATTTAGTAATCTGAGACTTTGCTGAACTTATTTATCAATTGCAGGAGTCCCTTGCTAGAAACTTTTGGGTTTTCTAGATATAAGAGCATATCATCAGCAAAGAGTCATAGTTTGACCTCTTCTCCCCCTATTTTGATACCCTTGATTTCCTTCTCTTGTCTGATTGCTCTGGCTAGGACTTCCAGCACTATATTGACTAGAAGTGGTGATAGAGGGCATCCTTGTCTGGTTCCAGTTCTAAGTGACAGTGGTTTCAATTTTCCCCTGTTCAGTATGATGTTGGCTATGAGTTTATTGTATATGACTTTTAGCATTTTGAGGTGATTCCTGTCTATTCCTATTTTGTTAAGCATTCTTATAAAGAAAATGTGCTGAATTTTGTCAGATGTTTCTCTGCATATATTGAGATCATATAGTTTTATTTTTAATTCTATTTATGTGGTGAATTACATTTATAAATTTGCATATGTTGAACGTCCCTGCCATAGACCAACGGAACAGTACTGAGAACCCAGATATAAAACCATCCTCATATTGCCATCTGCCCTTCGACAAAGTGGACAAAAACATATACTGAGGAAAATAATCCCTATTCAGTAAATATTGGGAAAATTGAATACCAACATGTATAAGTTTAAAACTGGATCCACACCTCACCACTCACAAAAATCAACTCATAATGTATAACAGGCTTAAACCTAAGGCATAAAACCATAAGATTTCTAGAAGAATATTTTGGAAAAACTCTTATTGCTTAGGCAAAGAATTTATGAACAAGACCCCAAAAGCAATCACTGAAACAACAAAACTAAATAAACTGGACCTGATCAAATTAAAAAGCTTCTGCACAGCCAAGGAAATTATCATTAGAGTGAATAGACAACCTACAGAATGGGAGAAATATTTTCATGCTATACATCCAATAAAAGGGCTGATAACTAGAATCTATATGGAACTCTGGAAAATCAGCAAGAAGAAATCAAGCAGCCCCATTAAAAAGTGGTCAAAGGACATGAACAGAAACTTTTCAAAAGAAGACAGACTAATAGTTGCTCAACAAACACATGAAAAAATGCTGAACATCTCTAATCATCAGGGAAATGCAAATCAAAACCACAATAAGATACCACTTAACTCTAGTGAGTATGGCTTTCATCAAAAAGTCCCAAAACAACAAATGTTGGTTGACATGGATATGGAGAGAGATAGGAACACTCATACACTGCTGTTGAGACTGCAAACTAGTACAACCTCTATGGAAACTATTATGGAGATACCATCAAAGAACAGCTGGTACTATACTACAGAAATTATTCCATGCTATTGAAAGGGAATTAATTCTTCCCAACTTATGCTATTAATCCAATATCACCTTGGTATCAAATCCAGGAATAACACAACAAAAAATCTACAGAACAATGTCCTTTATGAATATAGATACAAAAATCCTCTAGAATACTAGCAAACCAAATTCTACAGCACATAAAAAAAATCCACCATGACTACGTGGGATTAATCATAAGATTCAAGATATATAAAGCAATAAATGTGATTCACCACAGAAACAGAAGCAAAAAGAAAAAAAAGATATGATCATCTCAATCGATACAGAAAAAGGATTTGACAAAATCTAGCACCCTTTCATGATAAAAAACCCGTAACAAACAAGGCATAGAAAAAAAAATATCTAAAAATTATAAAAGCCATATATGACAAACCCATAGCTAACATCATACTGAAAAGTTGAAAAAAATTTCCTCTAAAACCTGGAAAAAGACAACGGTGACCACTCTCACAATGTATATTATACATAGTGACGGAAGTCTTAGCCAGAGCAATCAGTCAAGAGATAGAAACAAATGGTATCCATATTGGGAAAGAGAAGGCCAAATGTTTCTTTTCACTGATAATATAATCTTGTACTTAGAACACTTCAAAGACTCCAACAGGAGACTCCTGAAAGTGGTGAAAAAAAAAAATCAGCAAAATCTGAGAATACAAAATCTATGTACATAAATCAGTAACATTTCTATATATCAATAACAGTCAAGCTGAGATTAAAAATCAAACACTCAAATAATCAAATACCATTAATAATAACTACAAATAAAATAAAATATCTAGAAATATACTTAACCAAGGAAGTGAAAGAGAACTATGAAACACTGAGGGAAGAAATCACATGTCGATGGAAAATAAGCTGCTCTCTGTAAAATAATTTTAAAGGGATTTATTCTGAGCCAAATTTATGGACCATGACCTGGAGCCACATCCAAGAAGCCTTGAGCAAGTGGACTCTCTGTGGCTGGGCCACAGTTTGGTTATATACATTTTAGGGAGATAGGGGTTACAGGTAAAGTCATAAGTCAATACATGTAAGGCATACATTGGTTTGGCCTGAAAAGGCGGGCCATCTTGAAGCGGGGGCTTACAGGCAATAGGTGGGTTTAAAGGCTTCCTGACTTGTAATTTGTTAAAAATGAAGCTTTGTCTAAAGGCTTGGGATGTTTTAGATAAGGAATAGACAAGTCACCGGACATATATTTGTTGTGTATATTGGGGACCTGCAGGTTTGTCTTGCACAGCCTTAGCCCTGTTCATGAGTTACAGAGGACATCTCCCAGAAGGGAGGAGGGCATGGTGGGGCATGTGTGATCTCCTCCTCATGGCAGACAATTTAGTTTTAGGATATCCTCTTGGCCAGGAGGGGGTCCATTCAGTCAGCCAGTGGCGGGGGGTGGGGGGAGGCCTTTTATTTAATTTTAGTTCACACACACAGGACACAAACAAATGGAAAAATATTATGCTTATGGTCAATACAATCATCATTGTTAGAATATACATACTAGAGAGTGGGAAGATGGTCTAATAGAGTCAGGGCTTGTCAGAACTTCCCAGTGGAGGAGTTGGGGGTCAGACTGAGGAGAGAGGAAGAGGATTGTTGATTTAGAGTGGACACCACTCTAGGTGTCAGACTCTAATGGTCTGACACCAGCATAGTCCAAGACATCACCAGCAGGAACTGAACAGCTGAGAGACAGGAGGATAGAGGAGAAAAGTCAGTGGGAACCAAATTAAGGGAGTGCCAGGGACCAGGGAAAGGGTAAGGGATTTTTTTCCCCCAACCCCCACTGGGATGCCCTGGGCCTGCAGCAGGATGCAGGATGCAGGGCTTTCATACTGGGGGGAGTTCCAAATAGGACTGGCATCCCTGTGTCTGGATGACCCATGCTCTGCACCTTCTACAATCCTGGCATCCCAAAATATAATTTTGGCTCAAGCTGGTAGCCCTATGGCCAAATCCACCCCACAGCATCAGGCAAAATGTATTGCCTGAGTGACTGAGCATGTCTCGGGTGGTGGGGAGCATGCTCCTGGCCAAACCCACACTGAGTGACTAGGCTAGTCATGGGTGAGAGAGTGCACCCCTGGCCAAGCCCGTGCTGAGGGTCTGCGTCTATCTTGTGTGGTGGGTAGCACACTGGCCGTGCCCACACTGTGTGACTGAGCCTGGCTTGGGTAGCAGGAAGAGCCCTCCCACCAAACCTGCACTGAGTGACTGTGCCAGTCACAGGCTATGGAAAGCACACACTCGGCCAAGCCTGTGCTGTCTGACTGAGCCTACTTTGGATGGCAGGAAGTAAGCTCCAGCCAAAACCACAAAGAGTGACTGGGCCGGTTATGGGCTATGGAAAGTGCACCCCAGGCCATGTCCAAACTGTGTGACTAAGCCTGCCTGGAACAATGGGTGGAGAAGTGCGCTCCTGATAAACTGTTTCTGAGTGACTGGGCCAGTCAGGGGCATCTAAAAGTGCATCCCCAGCCAAGTCTGCACTGCATCTCTGGGACTGTCTCTGGCAGCAGTGAGAGCATACCTGACGAGCCTGCCTCTAAAAGAGTAGTTATGGAGAGGAAGAGAGCAGACTTGTCTTTTCCCCCCAGCTCGAGAGCAGTGCAGAAATACCATGGTCCTGTCCCCCACCATAATAGCAGCTGCTCGAGTTCTCTGTGCTGTGTGGCCCCCTTTCAGCACACGGGTGCGTCTCTTTCCTGAGCTGGCCGAGTAGTTCATGGTGAGCCCATCTGGGGACAGTGCACACAGCAGGGCATGGAGGAATGGGGGACAGGTCATGGTTTCAAGATTGGGTCAGTGAGTGAGAGTTCATGTCCATTGGGAAAGCGTGGAGGTGCACAGAAAAGTACGCATCTGTAAGTGTTTCCTCCTCTCTTCTCCCAGAGAACCACCATACCAGAATTTGTGGAACTAGCCCATCCCCCAAGAATCTTCATATTGAAGTTTGCTAAATCAGCCCCTCCCTTGGAGAAACACCAGATAGGAGTCTGATGAACCTAGGAGATTCAATTTGCATAAGTAACGATTCCCAGAGCAATCAAATGCCTCTGGTGCCACAGGCTGAATCAGAGCAGCTGCCCTCAACACCATTCACTTTAAAAGGGAGTTCACCTTGATCCAAGTTTCTTGAGTTGCCAATATTCCCCTGGGGGTACAGTCCCCTGACAGCGTCTTCTAGAGATAGAGAATAGACTCTCTGGTTGAGTGGGGCCACATCAACCCCTTCCAGGCAACTCAGCCCAGAGACAGAGAACTGACCTTTAACCCCTGCACATCCCTTAACAACATCTGAGGAGCCTGAGGGCAGGCTCACCCAACCTAACCCCACACAGCCTCATTCCGCTACCCGCCTCTATCTTGGTGGTGAATAAAGAACTCATCTGAAACTTGGCTTCGAAGAATGGGCTCTAGCTCCATCCAGGATAATACCAGATGTGTTAATTCATTGTTGTTTTTTATTGCTGAGTTTTTTATTGCTCCATGGTGTATACATATACCACCTTATATTAATCCACTCGTGTACTGATGGGCACCTGGGTTGTTTCCACATCTTTGCAATTGTGCATTGTGCTGCTATAAACATTAGTGTGCAGGTGTCTTTATTATAAATTGTCTTTTTTTCCTTTGGGTAAATACCCAGTAGTGGGATTGATTTGTTTGTTTCAAATAGACTTTATTTTTAAAGCAGTTGTAGGTTCAAAATCGAACGGAACGTCCGGGATTACCCACAAGGCCTCCCCGCTCCCCAGCATCCGCACGCCCCTGCCAGGATGGTACATTTGTTACAGTTTATGACCTACATCAACACATCATTTTTATACTTGGGGTATTTTTTTCTTTTCTTTTCTTTTTTTAAATTAATTAATTAATTAATTTATTTATTATTTCAGAATATTATGGGGGTACAACACTTTGGCTATATATATTGCCCATGCACTGCCCAAGTCAGAGCTACAATTGTGGACATCCCCCAAACTGTGCTCCCCGCATCCATTCAGTGAGAGTTTTCCCATCCCCTCCACCCCCTCCTTCCTGCCCGCCCCCTGATGAATATCATTGCCCTGTGTGATGTAAGTGTTGATCAGTTAGTACCAATTTGACGGTGAGTACCAGTGGAGCTTGTTTTTCCATTCCTGTGACACTTCGCTTCGAAGAATGGGTTCTAGCTCCAACCAGGATAATACCAGATGTGTTAATTCACCATTGTTCCTTATTGCTGAGTAATACTCCATGGTATACATATACCACATTTTATTGATCCACTCGTGTATTGATGGGCACCTGGGTTGTTTCCACATCTTTGCAATTGTGAATTGTGCTGCTATAAACATTCGTGAGCAGATGTCTTTATTATAAAGTGTCTTTTTTTCCTTTGGGTAAATACCCAGTAGTGGGATTGCTGGGTCAAATGGTAATTCTACTTTTAATTCTTTGAGGTATTTCCATATTACTTTCCATAGAGGTTGTACTAATTTGCAGTCCCACCAGCAGTGTATGAGTGTTCCTACCTGTCCACATCCCCGCCAACATTTGTTGTTTGGGGATTTTTTGATATGAGCCAATCTCACTGGAGTTAAGTGATATCTCATTGTGGTTTTGATTTGCATTTCCGTGATGAGTAATGAAATGTGGTATATTTATACCATGGAGTATTACTCAGCAATAAGGAACAATAGTGAATTAACACATCTGGTATTATCCTGGTTGGAGCTAGAACCCATTCTTCGAAGCGAAGTGTCACAGGATTGGAAAAACAAGCACCACTGGTACTCACCGTCAAATTGGTACTAACTGATGAACACTTACATCACACAGGGCAATAATATTCATCAGGGGGCAGGCAGGAGGGAGGGGGTGGAGGGGATGGGAAAAACTCTCACTGAAAGGATGCGGGGAGCACAGTTTGGGGGATGACCTCGATTGTAGCTCTGACACGGGCAGTGCATGGGCAATATATATAACCAAAGTGTTGTACCCCCAAAATATTCTCAAATAAAAAAATACATTAAAAAAAAAAAGAGAAGTTGAGCAATATGTCACACATGGAAATAATATTCGTCGGGGTGGGCAGGTGGGAGGTGGGTGAAGGGGATGGGAAAACTCTACCCGAATGGGTGTGGGGAGCACAGTTTGGGGGATGTCCATGATTGCAGCTCTGACATGGGCAGTACATGGGCAATATATATAACCAAAGTGTTGTACCCCCATAATATTCTGAAATTAAAAAATTAAAAAATTTAAAAAAAATTAGAATATTAAAGAAAATCTAAAACAAAAAGATATTTACATACAGTTCAAGTTATGTTATAAAATTTAAACTATGTTATATAGTTCAAAGTTATATTTACACACTTGAATAATAAATTCCTCCCAAGACACATGCTCTTCGTAATTTTTATTTGGAGAAATGTGGTTTCAAATAAAAAGATAAAGGATGGATAATTCTGACCCCTGAAATAAAAGTAATCTTTAGTAAAGTATGTCAAGTATCAGTTCCAGCCAATAACTTGTCCCCATATTCTTGCCCTTTCCAGTATCCGCCAAAATGTCTGCTTAAAAAAAAAATCAGACTCAGAGAATTCTTAAAGGATGTATTCATTCCTCCCTATTTACACAGTACTCAAAACAGGCTGCACGTGAAACCTGGATTTCTGCTTCATTCAATATAAGCAGAGACTCAGCACAAGGGCAACCTAACACGATTCAACCAGGCTGGGTAGGCTATAAATATTATGTCATTATATATGAAATGTCTGATTTCAAATCAAAAGTTTAGTTTATTATATCCCAAACAAGAAGCAGTACTAAATAAATAAATAAATAAATAAATAAATAAACAAACAAACAAACAAACAAACTCATCTGAAAGTCCCAGGGCCCTTCCCACTACCAGGATATTAGAGTCTTCCCTCCTGAGGAACTAGAGCTTGCCACAGGACCCAAAAATAACTTTGCAGCTTATTCCTTCTGGCAAGTGCCACCTACTGACAGGGAATTCAATTTGTATGCCCTTTTACTGCATCTACTGACTCATCATACAGGATGTGGTCAGTTCTTACCCACAAGCACCAACTACTGGCTCAGAGATTAAACAGGGTGTGTCAATATCTAAGCACAATGAAATCAAATAGTAAGAAGCAACACCTATTCCAGATAAGAAGGAACCAGTGAAACAACTCTGAAAATATGAAGAATCAGAGTGAAAGCCACCTCCAAAAGGGAACACCAGGGGTGCACCAGCTCCCTAACATTGGATACCAACCCAGAGCAGAATACAGAAATGATAGATGAAGAATTTCAAGCATGGATTGTAAGAAAACTTAATGAAACACATGGCAAAGAAACCACAAAAACTATACAGGAAATGAATGAAATATTCACTAAAGAAATTGAAGTATTACAGAAAAATCAAACAGAATTTCTGGAAAGGAAAAATTCTTTCAAGGAATTACAAAACATACTGGAAAGCCTTAAGAACAGGTTAGATCAGGTAGAAGAAAGCATCTCAGAGCTTGAAGACAACCACATCCAATTAAACAAGTCAGTCCAGGGACAGAGAAGAGAAGCAAGAGGAATGATCAAAGCCTACAAGAAATGTCAGATTTTGTAAAAAGGCCTAACATAAGAGTCATAGTCTCCCTGAAAGCGAAGAAGAAAATACACAAGGGTAGGATAATCTATTCAAGGGAATAACTGAGGAATATCCCTGGCCTTGTTAGAAGTCTAGATATCCAGATACGAGAAGGTCACAGGACTCCTGAAAGATTCAGCACAAAGAGGAATACACCATGACACACAGTCATCAGACTAGCCAAAATAAATATGAAAGAGGTACTCTTATGAGCCATGAGGGAAAAGCAACAGATAACTTACAAAAGAAAACCCATCAGACTAACAACAGACTTCTCAACTGAGATCCTCCAAGCCAGAAGTGTTTGGGGCCCCATCATCAGTCTCCTCAAACAGTATAATGCCTAGACTAGAATTTTGTATCCTACAAAAGTAAGTTTCATATATGAAGGGAAAATACAGTCTTTCCCAGATAAACAAACACTGAGGGAATTCTTCAAGACAAGACCTGCCCTTCAGGAAGCTCTCAGAACTGCGTTATCCATGCACCATCACAATAAACATTTACCAATGTAAAATTACCCAAAAGCCAAAGATCAAAATGTTCAAGAGATAAAACAAAACAAAGTTCAACTTAACAGGGTGTACAGAAATCCACCACACTTATCAATTCTCTCAATAAATGTGAATGGCTTGAAATGCCCACTGAGTAGACACAGATGGACCGAAGGGTTAAATATACAGAAGGCATCTGCTGTCTTCAGGAAATGCATCTAACCCACGAGGTCACATCCAGACTCAAGGTGAAAGGATGGAAAACGATTTTCCATGGTAATGGAAACCAAAAGAAAGTGGGAGTGACATTTCATATATCAGATCATCTTTGAATTAACAAAGGTAATGAAAGACAAAGATGGTCACTATATAATGGTACAGGAAACAATTTAACAAGAAGACAACAATCTTAAATATTGACAGACCTAACACAGGAGGGCCCATTCATAAAGCAAATCCAACATGATCTAAACAAAAGGACAGACAGCAGCACCATAATAGCTAGGGACTTTAACACCCCACTGATGGAACTGGACAGATCCTCCAAACAGAAAATACATAAACAAGACTTAAATAGAACTCTAGAACACGTGGGCCTAACAGACATTTACAGAACATTCTAACCAAAAACCACCAAATATACTTTCTTCTCATCAGCACACAGGATATTCTTTAAGATTGATCACATGCTAGGGCACAAAACATGACTCAACAAATTTAAAAAATTAGAAATTATACCATGCATCTTCTCAGACCACAGTGGAATAAAATTAGAAATCAACACCAACAGAAACACTCATCTCTACATAAAGTCATGGAAATTAAACAACCTACTACTGAATGATTTTCAGGTCAAGGAGAAAATTAAGATGGAAATCAAAAGATTCTTTGAAGTAAACAACTATGGGGACACAAGTTACCAAAATCTGTGGGATGCAACTAAAGCAGTCCTGAGGGGAAAGTTCATAGCCATAAATACCTGCATCTAAAAGATGGAAAGATCACAAATGAACACTCCAATGAACCACCTCAAAGACCTGGAAAAGGATGATCAAACCAACCCCAAACCCAGTAGAAGAAAAGAAATAACCAAGATCAGAGCAGAACTAAATGAAAACGATAACAAAACATCTATGCAGAAGATTAATAAAACAAAAAGTTGTTTCTTTGAAAAGATAAACAAAATTGACACACCTCTTGCTACATTAACCAGAGCAGAAAAAAAGGACTCTAATAAACTCAATTAGGAATGATAAAGGAGAAATTACAACTGATACCACAGAAATACAAAATATCATCTTTGAATACTATAAAAATCTCTATGTACACAAACTTGAAAACATGGAGGAAATGGACCAATTCTTGGAAACACTCAATCTCCCTAGGCTCAATCTGAAAGATATAGAATTCCTGAATAGACCAATATCAAGTACCAATATTGAAGGAGTAAGTAAAAAAAAATTCTAAAATAAAAAAGTCCCGGACCAGATGTTTTCACACCCAAATTCTAGCAGACCTACAAAGAAGATCTGGTGCATATTGTAGAGAAATTATTCCACAACCTCAAGAAAGAAGGATTCCTCCCCCAGTATGTTTTATGAAACCAACATCATCCTGATACCAAAGCCAGGTAAAGACCCAAGAAGAATAGAAAACTACAGACCAATAGCTCTTACGAATATAGGTGCAAAAATTCTCAACAAAATACTAGCAAAACAAATTCAGCAGCTCATCAAAAAAAAAAAAATCACGACCATCATGACCAAGTGGGCTTCATCCTAGCGATGCAGGGACGGTTCAACATACGTAAATCTATAAACATAATCCATCACAAAATAAAAGTAAAAACAAAGACCATATGATCCTCTCAATAGATGCAGAAAATATATTTGAAAATTTCAGCACCCTTTTAAGATAAGAACACTTAACAAAATAGGCATAGACAGGACTTACCTCAAAATGATAAAAGCCATGTATGACAAACCACAGCCAACATCATACTGAATGGGGAAAAATTGAAAGCACTCCCACTCAGAACTGGCACCAGACAAGAATGTCCTCTATCACAGCTTCTATTCAACATAATGCTGGCTCAATCTGAAAGATATAGAAGTTCTAGCCAGAGCAATAGGACAAAGGAAGCAAGAAAATCAAGGGCATCAAAATGGAACCAGAAAAGTCGAAATATCACTCTTTGCAAATGGTATGATCTCATATCTAGAAAACCCCAAAGGCTCTGCCATGGGATTATCAGAATTGATAAAGAAGTTTAGCAAAGTCTCTGTTACCAAATCAACGTACACAAATCAGTAGCATTCATTAACGGCAACAACAGTCAAACTGAGAACCAAATCAAAGACTCAATACCTTTTACAATAGCTAGAAAGAAAATAAAATACCTAGGAATATATTTAACTAAGGAGATAAAGGACCTCTATAGGGAGAAATACAAAACACTGAAGAAGGAAACAGCAGAGAATGCAAACAGATGGAAAACCATACCATGCTCATGGGTAGGCAGAATCAACATTGTTAAAATGTCTATACTACCCAAACTGATCTACAGATGTAATGTAATCCCTATCAAAATACAATATGATTTTTCAGAGACTTAGAAAAAATCGTTTTACACTTCATATGGAACCAGAGAAGACCCTGTATAATTAAAGCAACCTTAAGCAAAAAGAACAAATTGTGCGGTATCAGTTTGCCTCACTTCAAGCTATACTACAAGCTTACAGTAACCAAAACAGCATGGTACTGGCCCAAGCAATGGATCAGAACAGAGAACACAGATATAAAACCATCCTCATATTGTCATCTGATCTTTGACAAAGCAGACAAGAACATACACTGGCAAAAAGAAACCCAATTCAATAAATGGTGCTGGTGAAATTGGATAGCCACAAGTAGAAGACTGAAACATGATCTGCACTTCTCACCTCTCATAAAAATCAATTTACGATGGATAATAGACTTAAACCTAAGGCATGAAACCATAATAATTCCAGAAGAAAATGTTGGAAAAACTTTATAGACATTAGCCTAGGCAAAGAATTGAAGAAGACCTCAAAAGCAATCACAGCAACAACAAAAATAAATAATGAGACGTGATCAAACTGAAGAGCTTCTGCACAGCCAAAGAAACTATTACTAGAGCAAACAGACAATCAACAGAGTGGAGAGAATTTTTGCATGCTATCCATCTGATAAAGGGCTAACAACTAGAATCTATATAGAACTCAGGAAAATCAGCAAGAAAAAATCAAACAACCCCATTACAAAATGGACAAAGGTCATGAAGAAGCTTTCAAAAGAAGATAGACTAATGGCCAAGAAACAGATGAAAAAATGCTCACTGTCTCTAATCATCAGGGAAATGAAAATCAAAACCACAATCAGGTATCACCTAATTCCAATGAGAATGGCTTATATCAAAAAGTCCCAAAACAACAAATTTTGGCATGGCTGTAGAGAGAGGGGAACACTCACACACTGCTGGTGGGACTGAAAATTTGTACAACCGTTATGGAAGGTAATATGGAGATACCTCAAAGAACTAGAAATAGAGCTATCATTTGTTCTAGGAATCCCACTACTCAGCATCTAGCCAAAGGAAAAAAAGACATTCTATAATAAAGACATGTGCACTTGAATGTTTATAGCCATATAATTCACAATTGCAAGGATGAGGAAACAACCCAAGTGCCCATCAATACATGAATGTATTAATAAAATGTGGTATATGTATACCATGGAGTACTACTCAGTCACAAAAAACTATGGTGAACTAACACCTCTATATTATCCTGGATGGAGCTGGAGCCCATTCCTCTAAGGCAAGTATCACAAAAATGGAAAAAAAAGTACCACATTTACTCACCATCAACTCGGTACTAATTGATCAACACATATGTGTACATATGGAAGGAACATTCATAGAGTCTTCGGCAGGTGGGGGGGATGGAGGGAATGGGTAAACTCCCACCTAATGGGTGCAGTGCACACTGTCTGGGGGATGGACACACTGGTAGCTCTGGCTTGGATGGTGCAGGGGCAATATACGTAACCTAATCATTTGTACCCCATAATATTCTGAAATAAATCAATAAATACACAGATAAATAAATAAAAACTAAAATAAAATAATGATATAGTTTAGCAAATCTGCTCCTAGGCATATAGTCAAGAGAATTAAACCAGTTGTACACATAAACATGTGTACATGAATATTCACAGTAGCACTATTCACAACAGCCAATAGTTGCAAACAACACAATTGTCAATCAACTTATTAGCCAATTAATGCAATGTGTCATTTTCACCTGGATGAACATTACTCAGCCAAAAAAGCAATGATGTACTGCTATATGCTATAATATAGATAAATCTTGAAAACATTCATCTCAGTGAAAGGAGAGATGTATAAGGTCACATATCATGTGTTTCCATTTACATGAATTATCCAGAATAGAAATTCCATAAAGTCAGACAGTAGGTTAGCATTTGCCAGTTGCTGAGAGTAGGGAAGGATAGGGATAGGCTTTTAAGAGCAACATTTTTCCTTTTTGGGTGATGAAAATATTCTGAATATCAGTAAGGTTCCAAATCACTGTAAATGTATGAAACATTACATAATTGCATACTTTAAGATGATAAATTTTTTGTTATTTGCATTTTGCTACATTAAATAAATTATCAAATTAAAACAAATAAGTAAATAAAAAAGGAGTCTCTTGCAACTTTATAACCAAGAAATGGCTGCCCTCTACTAGACATTACAGGCCTTGTAAGAAACCAAACCTGACTGAGCATGGTGGCTCACACCTATAATCCCAGCACTTTGCGAGGCCATGGTGGGAGAATAGCTTGAGGCCAGAATTCAAAACCAGCACGGACAACATAGTGAGATGCCTGTCTTTACAAAAACTAAAAAAATTATTAGCCTGGTGTGGTGGCTCAAGCCTGTAGCCCCAACTACTGAGGAGGCCAAGGCTAAAGGATCACTTGAGCCAAGGTGTTAGAGTGAGCTATGATTACATTACTGTCCTCCAGCCTCAGTGACATAGCAAGACACTGTTCTAAAATAAATAAATAAATAAATAAATAACAAGAATAATAACAGAAAAGAAGTCAAATTTGCTGACACCTTGTTCTTGGGTTTCTGTGTTTCCATTCAGAAACAAATTTATGTTGTTCATGGTAACTTACACCCAGTCTTTGGTTTGTCATTTTGGAAGCCCTGGCACACTAACACAATCACATACAAGTGGCCTTCTCTTTTAAAAGAAGCTTACTCTCCTGTTTTCCTTACATGGATTGTATAGGGAAAAGAAGCTGAGAAAGGACTGTCTTATTTCTAGGTTGACAATTTTCATAGATTTCTGACCTTTCCCAAGCACATCACTGTGCCTTTAGATCTTTGATTGGCTTAGCGCCTCCCTATTTCAGGGGCAGAATACTTCTACCTTAAGAAAATATTATGGTATGGTGAACATTATTGTGTCTCTGTATGTAGAAAGCAGTAGTGAAAAATAGACATATGAAGAAGACAGCATGACCTCATGATCAAGCTAGCACTCTCTCTTTCAGCCCTTAGTACAAGCCTGTTCCTAAAGCCCTCAGAGACAAAGGGCAATGCCAGAGGGATTGCTGCTCATTGCTTCAGTGAAGTCACAAAGCTGTGATGTCATGGCAACCACTTCTCCCTCTTCCTCTCCTAACCTGGATACTTGGCTGGAGTAGCCATGGGGCAGCACAGAAGACCAAAAGCTCTCCTAAACCGTTGGAGCCGCCTGGGCATCTCACCCAGACAGTTTGCCAAGACAGTTGGTGTCACCTTCTCCATGGCAGAATTTGTAGTCTATGGCCGCCACTCTCATCACCAGACTTCTGGGTTCCTACGAAGTCCAAAAAACCACAATTCCAGTGTGCAAGCCACATGTTTGAAAAAAGCCAGAAATACAACTCAATATAAACTGAGAGGCGCCAACCAATGTAGTAGTACATGGTCCTCAACCTCAACCAGGGCCCTTATAACTAGCAAAACCACAGCCCAAGGCAAACTCACAATGAACACCTGCAGCCATGCCAAGGATATGTCCTCAATCTTGATCAAGAGCACAGACTTGAAGTCCTCTACCAACACAGGAAACAAGAGCTTCCAATCTTCAAACTTGGCCAAGCCCAAAAGGCAGACTCTGTACTGTACCACCTCAGGACAAGGGCAGGTTCATCTGGGAAAATTTGGAGCCACCAGAACAAGGCAGAAAACATCTTGGAGAAGATTCACACCAAAAGTGAAGTCATATAAAAGGCCTTTGTTCCAGGGCCAGCGAGAAAGTGTGCATCTCCCAAATGACTCAAAGGACTGGAGTCAAATCTCTAAGAACACCGAGCAGGTTCACAAGGCAGTGCAGGTGCCCTCTGTGGAACTGAATCAAGAAGGTGCAGTGCAGACCTCTCTGCAGCCTCAAGTTTCCATCCCTCAATTACTTTCATTCAAACAGCAGAGAGTTCAAAATGTGAATAATGGGCAGGTTCTAATGGAGCAGGAGGAGAAGGAAATCTGTCATGACAAAGAGCCCTTCCTGGACAAAGGGATGTTACAGGTTGGTGATGAGATGGAAGATGAGGAAGAGGAGGATAATGAAGAGATCATACATCCAGGATCTGGGTTTTTTTGGTGGTGGGGGCTGCTCCGAACCTGGTTGCAGGCCATGGAGACATATTTCAAAGTTTAATAAACTAATGTTTTCACTGGCCTCAATCAGCTGCCTTTAACACCTAAATGTCGGAGGGTTCTATACTAGACCAACCCAAGTGCCACTGGTTAGAAATTCAGGTGATCCCATTTTACAGGGGGGATTATTTATTTCCATAATGTTAGCATAGCTAGTAGAGTTGAACCTAGAGGCTAAGCTATATTTATAGTTATAAGGTTATTCTAATTCTTAGATCATATAACCATATATTCTCCAGAGTTTAACCTTTTTTTCTTTGCATATACTGCTATAGGTATATAAAGGGCAGACAGCACCAGCTTGGGAGTCAGAAAATACAACTGTGCCACATTTTTGTGTCCTTAAGTCTTTGCTTTTTTTTTTTTTTTTACTTCACAAAGGCAGGATTGAGTTAAACAAATTCCTGCCCCTAAACTATTGCCTGTTTCATAGCAACCCTTCCTTCTATAGCCAGAGACAGATGAGAAAGTGCAATGACAAATAAAAGAGAAAGGTTTGGAGAATACAAACTTCTGAGGGGGCTGGATATAAAGGGAGGCCTTGAGAAAGTGGGAATGGGAACTGACTGACAATTGATCTAGTGTGGTGAGGGAGTTCTGATAAGAGATTAACAATCCCTGGAATAGTTACATTTTTCACAATTGGATAGAAACAAGGGTCAGATGATCCCCATTTCATCCAGGTAGCTTTGAGTGAGCTTATGTTCTCCTTTAGCGAGGGCATTCTTATATACACTGAGTCTGCTTGATCCCAAATCAAAGACACAAGTTCCACTAACTTCTACAGTTTATCGATGGGATTGATTTTGCCCTTGTTGGTCTATTGGTCCATTATTGTTTTTTATTGTATACATCTATTTGTTGGCCCATTGTCTGTAAGACTTCACATCAGTTACTGTAAGGGACATCTCATCTTACTGACATAATCTCCTTCTTTCCCCAAATAGCCAGATAATTCCATTAACACTTCTTGGATTTTGTTGAGACAACTGTTACCACTCTCCTGAACAACATGTTACCAATCATACTAAAGTAAGGAATAGAAAAAAGATGTTGGAAGTCTACCCAAACTTTACCAGTACCTCATGAATTTCCTTTAAAAAAGCACTCTCAGTCTTCCTTGTAACTGTTCGGCAAGATAAAATAACCTAGTAGAGATGGGGATGGGATGAGCCTCATGTCCACTCAGGTAGGGGAAGAAATGTAGAATGTCACAGAATCCAGTCTGTTTAACCTATGGACATAAGATAGTGATGGAAGCATAGCAAAAACTGCAGAGCCAGGTAGTTGATAAAAAAGCCTTGGCTCTTTAGTTCCATTACAGACCTATTCAAGGCATGGGGAAGCCTACTCCTAGATCAGGAAGAAACACCTCTGGGCCTCAAGATTCCCTTTCCCACTCAACTCCAAGGCTGCCGTTGCACTCTTCACTGTTACAGAGAAGGGAAAATGTACGTTATGTGCCTTATCTCCAGATAGATTAAAAGGAAAATCCCAACATCCCAGAGACCTTACAGTTAAAACAGTAAGAGGTCCCTTTTCTAGAGAACAGTAAAGAAATACCCCAAAAAAGGTGACTGGAGAAAAGGAAGCATAACTTTCCCACATAAGACAAAGGCATTTTGGGATAAAGAAGTAGTCTGTGGTTCAAAGGAAGACGCAAAGACAATTTACAAAGAGGCCTAACCCTTGTTATAAACTGCCTGAGGTCCCAGCTCAAAGAGAAAAAGAACATTTTTTTTGTTTGGCTCTGGATGAAATGGGTGAGGTAGAGGGAAACCATTCCCTATGCATTCCTCTGCATCTCCTCTGAAGAAAGGCAAGTTATATTTGTGATTTGGCCCAGGGAGACTTCCTGATATGTCAAAGCTCCACTTGGGAAAGAGGCAGGTATCTAATATAGGGGACTGGGATGAGTCAAGGACAAGAAAAAGGAAACTAGACAAAAGGGTGAACCTGTAGGAATCTAGCTTATCTGACAGTGCACTGAGTCTTCATTTTTTTCCAAACCACCAGGTATACTTACCAAAGGAACTATTCTATTGCCTCCAACTCCAAGGGCAGGGGAAAGGTACAGACAGACTGGAGCATAAAGAGTAGAGCAACTCAGTTTTCTATACCTGAGCCATTCCATTTTCTACCTTTTCCCTCATCTATTCCTAGTCCCCATCCCCAGGATACCCTAGCAGTCAGTAATGATGTTACAGGTTTTGCATATGTAGTCTTTCTTGGTGTTGGCTATGGACAAATTTATGAGTTGGTGCTGTCCGCTGATGTTCCTCAGGATCCCAGCAACAGGTGAACACACTTGGTGTTAATATTCTCTAGAATGAGGTCCTACAGACCAGATATTCCACTTAGGCACATTAACTTAGCAAAGAAAAACAGGGGTGGGGAAAGAGAGAGAGAGACAGAGAAAGGAGAGAAAGGTGGAAATCTATTGGTGCTAATATGCCTATAAAGATAAATGTACCATTTTTTCCTGCTCTAGCAGAAGACCAGATCTCAAATCTTCCACACTGGGCATAAGGAGTATATTACCACATGTCCCTCCTAGACTTGGTTTTCACTAGCATCAACAAACACCAAGCACAGTGGTAGACTTTATACGTACAATGTAAGCACAAAGTATAGGTTGCGGTTGCTACTGCGATGAGAGATGCTGGATGGGTATCTAGAAGTACCAGGGCCCATTGGCCAATCCTGTAGGGGCTAGTTGGTGTTGAATTCAAAGTTATGTAGAGCTGAAGAAGAAAAACATATTTTATAACACGCTGCTAATGCAGGAACCATGACTGTTGCTATTGCATCTCTAGTATGGCTGCAGCATGTTCCCTTGGTAGATCCTGCCACCTTCTCTCTCTCTTATCCCTATTCCTACAACAACTCTTCAGGGAAGAGAAAATACCACAAATTAACTGTCCTTAGGCTAGGGCTACTATGTACAGTGGTGTGTGTGTGGGCGGGAAGACAAGCTTCCATCTCTCTCACTAGCCCTACCAATTCCAGTGTGTTACAAATATAGTCCTGCATCACTTAACAACATCCTGAGAAATTCATCCTTAGGCAATTTCATCATTGTGCAAACATTATAGAGTAAACTCACATAAACTTAGATGGTGTAACCTACTACATACCTAGACTATATATATGGTACAGTCTATTGTTCGTGGGCTATAAACCTGTGCAGCATATGAATGTGCTGAATACAATAGGCAACTGTAAAACAACAGTAAGTGTGTGTATATCTAAACATATCAAAATGTGGATAAGAAATAGTAAAAAAATGTGAATTTTACGGTGCACCTACCATACGTGGAGCATATAGGGCACGAAGTTGCTCTGAATCAATGAGTGAAAGGTGACTGAATGTGAAGGCCTAGGACATTCCCGTACAATGCTACAGACTTTATAAACACTGGGCAGTGAGGCTAAACTAAATTTATAAAAATCACTTTCTCTCTTCAATGATAAATTAACCTTAGCTTACTATAACTTTTTTACTTTACAAACTTGTTAATTTTTTTAACTTTTTGGGTCTTTTTGTAATAACATTTAGCTTAAAACAAACACATTGTATAGTTGTACAAAAAGTATTTTCTTTCTTTATATCCTTATTCTATAAGCTTTTTTCTATTTAATTTTTTTTGTACTTTATAAACTTTGTTGCTAAAAACTATGACACAAATGCATACATCAGCCTTGGCCTACACAGGGTCAGTATCATCACTATCACTGCCTTCCACCTCCACATCTTATCTCACTGGAAAGTCTTCAGGGGCAACAACACACATGGAACTGGCATCTCAGGTGGTAATAATGGTTCCTTCTGGAATACTTCCTGAAGGGCCTGCCAGAGGCTGTTTTATACCTAATTATTCATTATTAGTAGAAGGAGTATGATCTAAACTAATGAAAAAATGTACATACAGTAAAGGCTCTGGTAAGAAGAATGGTCATACTTGTGCTAGGCCAGAACAAAAGATCACTTCCCTTGAGCTGGTAATCACCCTAGGAACCATGAGAATGGCATCTCTTCAGGTATTTTCCGTTTCCATACCTGCTAGCCCTCATGCAGGTGGCTCCATTATTCTGGGGGACATATTTATTTCTTTGCTTTGGTTTTCCTCTTTCTGTGCAGAGCCCTGACTTAATGAAAGAACATCACACTTTCTTGAGAGCACTGGCAATGATCATGACAGCAGTAACTCTGGCAGTGTTTTTGCAGTAAGTTGAGAGCACACAGAAGTGTACAACGGGGTACAGGTACAAGTTCCCATGGCTCTTCCCTGCAGAATAAAAGGAAGGCAATGTCATTCCTTTGGGGAAAACAGCTCATATTTTGTAGAGAAGACTACCTTGCCTTAAGTTGCAGCAGATAGTCCCTGTTTTGGACCATTATGGTATGGCATCAATTTTAAGGGCCTGGTATGCAGAAGGAAGAGGCCTAGTACTAGGAAGCCCAGGCTTGTGGAGTCTGGTTCCACCCCTCCTCTGTTGGCCCTTGGTACACAGCAGTAGAGAAGTGGGGCCTGAAAGTTTCAATGCTTAGGATGCAGCCAATTTCCTTTGCTACAGTGGGCTGGGGATTCTGACATGTTGAGGATCCTGGTTGGTGCCTGTGGAAGGGCAGTATGTGTTTGGAGTGACCTTTGCTTTGGGGGACAGCTGTGGAAATTCTGGCTGAAGGCAAAAGCATACAGCACTAGGTGTTACCAAGCTGTCTCTCATTCTAGTACTAGCTGGAAAGACACAACTCTGCTTTGTGTCTAATGGTATAGAATACTCACAGCAGTATAGACTGAGATGTTAGCTACCCTGGCTGGGAGTCCCTACAGCCTATGCTGCCAGGGGCTGCTATTGTCGCTGCTGATCTGGAGTCCAGTTCACCTCCACCAGCCAAGTATCATCTGGGCCAGACTCTACAGTGCTCCTAATGGGTCTGGGCCACTCTAGGCCAGAGCATTGCCCTTCCACCAGGCCAGCTGCCTGCATGCATAGTCAGAAGCATCAGTCCTTCTGCTTTGCAACTTTATACACTGTTGCAGGTGATGGAGAGAGACCAGGCAATAAGATAGTCCTAGTAATTCCCTGCTGCCCATTGCAGGGAAAAGAAGGCTCTAGCACTCAGGTTGCAGCTGTTTCTCATCCCAAGACTCCAGGACCTCCCTGGCCTGGCCTCAGAGATCCCAGATCATACAGCTTAGGGGTTGTACCTGGAGGAACCAGGGGGTCAGTGTCACAGTCCTTTAAGCTCACTCCAGCCCTGTGCAGTCTAAGCCTACCGCTCTTTTTCAGAACAACCTCTCCCTTACACAACCAACGTAGACTAGGACCCCACATATGGTCTCCCCATTGTGAGGGGAAAAAAAAAAGAAAGCGCTCCTGAGGGAGAGACTCTGGTGAAGAGGGCAGCATTTATAGCAGAGAGGTTCTTTGGACTTGCCCAGGGCATGAAGTCACGGCCTTGGGACTGGAAATAACCTGAGTGAAACCCAGACAGCAAACCCAGGTACTGTACGGAAGATCTCTGGAGACATTTTCTTCTCTGATTCCAGCAGGCAGGTGTGAGAGGAATGAGTGTCTCCTGGCATGTGTAATTTTATCTTTGTGTTTGCTTTTGTTTTCCCTCTGTATGCAAGGGAATCTTGCAGACACTTGCTAAAAGTTTCTTGCCCTTCACTGAGAGGCCTCATGATGAGCATGCCACTGGAGTCTGGGTGCTTTCTGCTTGTGCTTTAGGAGGCTGAGGATTTTGACTCCTTGGGACATTGGTGGGCAAAGCCAGAGCAAGGCACGGTTTACCCAGCTTGCCTTTCTCTGCCAAGCAGGCTACGCCACTGTTCCCTCTGTCTGGATGCAACTGCTTTCCTCCTCCCACAACTCTGTCTCTTTCCTCTCCAACCTTGGGCAGTGGCAAGAAAGGTGGGGTGAGCCAACCCTAGTAATGCCTTACAGTGCATCCTGGGACCAAGAGTCCTCTGGAAGACCAGGGTCCCAGCAGTCTTTCAGCCATAGGCCCTAGATTGGCTTGAGAGTCTAAGAGAGCTGGCACACTTAGGTGGTTGTAGCAGGAGTTTCCAATCCCCTGCAGCTATTGCCATACCTAAGTCCAGCCCCTGACTACCTTCTGCCTGACTCCAACTTGACTGACCCAGCCACCCCAACGGCCAGCACACCTTCACTAGCCCTTGCTCTTAATTCCCAACAACTCAAACCATGACTTTGCCACAAAGGAGAGTGCTTCTGGGGAAGAGTTGCAGAGGACTACTCAGAGCAAGTTGGTCTCATTTTATCTCACTGATCCTCCTCTTCATACCTTCTCTCTAGCTTCTCTTCTTTGTCTCCAACACAGGGGCCACCATCCAGAAGGGGAAGAGCAAGGGAAATCCCAGGTAGAGGGGAATCCAAGACAGGGCTTATATGTCTAGGTGATGTCACTCAGCAGCACAGCAGGGAGAGTCTGGATCAGAGAACTTGGAGAGGCAGTAACACTTTGGGCACTTACAGTAAAAAAGTTCTATGTTATCAGTAGCCACAGGTGCTGGGTAAAGTTCGTGGGATATGAAAAGCAGGAACATCCTAAATGGTTAGAAGCTGCTTGGTTTTTTTTCTTCTTCTTTCTTTTTTCTTTTCTTTTTTTTGGGTTAACACAATGTGTAAAAATCTGAATTTGGCAAATTTACCTAAGTGAGGTAACATAGAATGGTTGTAGGGGATCAAGGAACTTGGGGTCTGGTCAAGGAAAAAGATCTGACTATGAGAGACAGTAGATATACAACCACCTTTATTGGGCAGGGTAGCATGAGAGAGGGAGACTCTCACAACAAGAGACCAGATGTGGGATTAAGGTACAGGGACTACCATTCAGATACTTTCAGATACTAAATAGGGTAAGAGGATTTCTGGGGGAGAGGAAGATCAAAGAATAAGTGTGTCTAAGTGATGCTGCTGAACAAGCCCTGCCTGGAATTCTCTGGGTCCAAAAGTTCTGAAGTTCAGTTGTGGCTATGGGTCTTACAGCCACAGAGTTCTATTTTTATCACCTAGCAGATGCTAGGCGAAGTTTTGCAGAGTTGCAAGTTAGGAAAATCTAAATAGCTAAATTCTGCTAATTTGGGCTATTTTAGAAATAATAATTTTTAGAAATGTGTAAAAACTTAAGCTGGGTTTTGAGCTAACACCTGTCAGCCAGCAGTGAAAAATAAACAACATGGGTCCCAGTACACAGAGACCATCTTTGGCTCATTTACACCTCAGTTATTTATATATCAGATCTTGGCAGTGATGGAGGAAACAGTAGATTGTTTAGGGCCGGGACAAAGGAACACAGGAAGAGGAGTCATGACTGGAATGAGAATGCATAAGATAAGTTAGAATTTTACTGTATGTAAATATAATGGAAAAAGAAAAAAGAGAGATAGAGTTAAAAGCATATACTTAACTAGTATGAAAGTTTTTAGGGAAGAAGAAAAAGTTATTTTGGGAAAAACAACTGAAATACATGAAAATATCTATTTTGACTACAGGTAATTATTATTATCCTAAGTAAACTGCAAGAGAAACTGTGTCCAATTGTTAAGGGAAAAAGGTGAAGAGCAAGTTCCAGACAAACAAACAAACAAAAAACCCTGTTTGTTTTGTTAAAAGACTGTATCAACCAGAGCACAAAGTGGGAAGGCTTAAGAAATCTGGATGCTTGAGAAAAAGTTTAGCTATATTTAATATCCTTCTTTTAACTAGTTCTTTGACAAGGAGTCAACAAACTATGGCCTGCAGCCAGCCAGCCCACCAGCTGTTTTTATATGACCAAAGTACAAAGAATGTTTTCTACATTTTTTGGTGGCTACCAAAAGAAAATAAATTAAATTAAATTAATAAAATGAAATAAAAAGTGAAATAAAAAATAAAAAGAAATAAAATATAACAAAATAAAATAAAAAATATTTTCATGCCACATAAAAATTTTTATAAAATTAAAATTTCAGTGACCATAAATAAAATCACATGGGAACATAGCCATGTCTTTTCACTTACATTTGAAAAGATGGGTAGTTACAATAGAGTGTATGGAATTCTCATTCCTTGTACTGTTGCTTGGTATGCTACAAATAACAACAATGCAGTTATAATACAACACTGTTTCAAGTGTCACATGTACTGCCTACGGCTTCACTATTTTTTGCTTATTACTAGTGCATACTTATCACAGAAAGAAAAGCGGATGACGAATGCCAGACATGGTACAGAGTGAATCATTGTTATTAAATTAGAAGGCAAAGCTTTGTTATTATTGTACAATAACATGATAGCTGTTAAAATGATACAATATAAAGGGTGACATCAGCAAGTAAGATGGAAGGATATGAAGTCACCCATTCATATCCCCCCTAACCCAAAAAGAATTCTGCAGTCATCCATGGACAAGTGTCTCTTTGTGAGAGTCTTGGGACTCCGGAAGGAGTTTGTTAAACCCTGGGAGCCCAAGACTCCCAAGGTCATTTTCAAAGTGCAGACCCATACCCAAGTGGTTGATCTGCCAATCATACTTCTGGATTCAAACCCAGAAATGGCCCCTTTGGCTGGGCTGAAATCCCATTTAGCCTTGATCCTCCTACCAAAACTACCTGGTAAGGGGTCCACGAAGAATTATACGTACTTGTGCCACAGCAGTTTCATCTGACAACCATCATTCTTAGCTGTGGACCTGAATGTTAGCCTCTAACTCAGCTCCAGTCTCAGCTTAGTACTGTTCAAACAAGGACCCAGAAGGAGACTCTTCCATCTGTGCCACAGAGGTGGGTGTGCCAGCCTCCACCCTGTGGCAGTTTCCAAAAGGACCCTGTCTCAGCTACAGTCCTCTGGCTGCAGTCAGGAAGCTATCCTAAAGACACAGGTATCTACTGAGAGACTCACCTGTCTGAACCACTGGGACAGGCTGGCCAGCATCAGTTCCACAGAGCTTGGTTCCTTTTCTCAGCTCCAATCCTTCTTTGCCACAGTCACAGTTATTCCACTTGTGTAGGGAACTCCTGAGAGATGTACCCCAGACAGACATGGCTGCCTCCATCCCAAGCAGATCCTAAAGGGGCCCTGTCTTAGCTCCAGTACCTCTCTACCATAGCCCAAAAGTTCCTCTACCTCTGCAGGGAACTCCTGTGAGATACACCTGGACAGTCTTGCAGGTCTCCTCCTGAAGGAATCCCATTTTTGGGTATGTAGCCAAAGGAATTGAAATCAGTATGGTGAAGGGATTTCTGCAGTCCCATTCACTGCAGCACTGTGCACAATAGCCAAGATATGGAATCCACCTAAGTGTCCACCAATGGATGAATGAATAAGAAAATGTGGTATATATACAAATGGAATAGTATCAGCTTTTAAATAGGGGGAAATCCTATCATTCGTGACAACAAGAATGAAACTGAAGAACATTATGTTATGTTAAGTCAAATAAGCCAGGCACAGAAGACAAATTACACATTATCTTACATGTGAAATCTAAAAATATTAAACTTATAGAAGTAAAGAGTAAACTGATGATTACCAGAGGCTAGGGAAGCAAAGAGGGAGAATGGGTAAAGGAATATGCTGATCAAAGGGGTACAAAGTTTTGGTTAAACAGGAGGAATAACCATTAGTGAGCTGTTGTACATAAGGGTGACTGAAATACATAATAAGGCATTGTATATTAATAAATAAACACAATTATGATCCTATGCCAAGCAAAACCCAAAGAGTACAATACATGATACTATTAGTAGATTAAGAACTCAAAACACTTCCAACTCATAGGAAAGCCATAGTCAGAAAAAGTAGAAAATTTATATTTCATCACAGTAAAACTTCTTCACAAAAACAAAAATGAATATCAGGATGGAACCAAAGTACATTTCCAAATACTCATCTGATCGCCAAATGCGTAAGTCCATTATTTACCAATGTTGAGTTTTTTAAATTGTGTTTGATTATGCAGCAGCTGAAGAAATGTGAATCCAGAAAATAAACTTGTTCAAGACAATTAGCCTTTCAGATAAAACAGTTGACTGAAGAGTTGAAAACATCGAGAGAAACACAACAGTCTATTAAAACAAGGTAAATGATTTCAAATGGATTTTCTTGATTTTTAAGTTGACAGACATTACCAGTATTGCTCATTTTTGCATTTTGAGAAGCCAGGGTAAAGTTGGAAGTAACTAAAGAATTAGTCTGTATGAATAGTTTATATGGAACACCTACAGGCAACATGTTAGTCCATTTGGGCTGCTATAACAAACTACCACATAGACTAGGTGGCTTATAAACCACAGACATTTTATTTCTCAGTTCTGGCAGCTGGGAAGTACAAGACCCTTTTACTCTCTTAATCCTTTCCAGTAATCAAATTCTGTAAACCTGGATTAAATCTTTTATGTTTTCCCATCTATTCTTGCTAACTAGGTGGCTTAGATTTAGTATCTGCTGAGGGTGCACTCCCTGGCTCATATAAAATAGACCTTGCTGTATCCTTACATAGTGGAACGTGTGAGGGGCATCTTTGGGGTCTCTTTGTAAGGACATCAAACACATTCATGTCAGCTCCATCCTCACGACCTCATCAACTCCAAAAGTTCCTACATCCAGATACTATCACATTGAAGATTAGGTTTCAACAGAGGAATTTTGAGGGGCAAAAACATTTAGCCTACAGCAGGCAAGAATATGTTTAGCACATTGCCACACTAGAAAAAAAAATGGCCTTGGGGTCGCAGTGTTCTATTACAAAAATAGAATAAAAACTTCAAAAACAGAGCAATCCTTTCTAATTTAATGAAAAATTTGTTATTTGTTATTGTTTTCTGTGTGTGGGTTATACAACTTGGAAAATATTTCTTGCCACTCCCAAGGTGAAGAGACATGTGAGTTACATACACTTCACCAGGCCCCAGTTAGTTGTATTACAAAGCATGTGTAAATACAAGGTGTTTAAAGTCTACACCTACTCACTGTTTAACACCCGTCTGCAGAAAGTATTTGAATCTAACATGTGTTGTTACATCAATAGCATCAATGGTGAACTTTACTCACTCTCATGAATTTAAATATCATCAATTCCATGTATTTTTATTTATTTATTTTTTAATTTCAAAATATTAAGGGGATACAAATGTTTCTGATACACAGCTTGAGTCAGGGCTATAAATGTGCCCATCATCTGAATACTGTTCACTGTACCCATTAGGTGGGTTTTTTCCATGTATTTTTATCAAAAATAGAAGCTGAATATCCTACTTACCCTACTATTCAGTAGTTTAATGGTATTATGATTTGAATGTTTGTGTTCCCTCCAAAACTCAAGTTGAGATTTAAAACACCATGTGACAGTATAAGAGGTTGGGCCTTTGGAGGTGATTAAATCATGATGGTAGAACCCTCGTGAGTGGGTTAGCAACCTTATAAAAGGGATGGAGGGAACTAGCTAGACTCCTTTACCCTTCCACCTTCTACCAGGTGACAAAACAGTATTCAAGACATCATTGCAGAAGGAGAGCAGCCTTTACCAAAGAACCTGCTAGTGCCATAATGCTGGACTACACAACTTCCACAACCATGACCACTAAATTTATTCTGTCTATAAAAATTAATCAGTCTAACAGTAGCAGGAATGGACTACTGGTAAAAATTGGTACCCCAAGTGGGGTGTTGCTATAATAAATACCTGAAAATGCAGAAACAGCTTTGTTACTAAGAAACCTAATTATAGTCTACCCCACTGTTAAAGAAGGGAGGGAGAAGGGTAGACAACAAGAAGGGTAGCAATGATTGGAGGCACGAAAATTTCTCTAGCAAGGACAGTGTGATCTACTCTGGCTGAAGTCAGCAGGAATAGATGGGAAAGCACAAAAGATGCAATCCACGTTGACAGAATTTGATTATGAAAGAGACTAAGAAGTAAAAAGCAGTCTTATCACTGAATCCCTCACAGAGACACACAAGAAGCCTGAACTGATTAATGGTGTGATACTGGTCTTACTGGAGATATTTACACATTGATGTCACTGAATTCATATAACCAATGAGTTAGATTAGATATTATATTCACCATTTGAAAGAAAAGGCAAGGCTGAGAGAGGGTAACTTGTTCAAGTCCAAGTCAATGCCAACTTCATATGGAAAAAAAGAGGTTGGTACGAGGCTAGCTTAAACAAATTGAAAAAGAATAAAATAAGAGGAATCATTCTACACTACTGTAGGACTTACTAAAAAACTACAATAATCAAGACATGGTAGTATTGTCAAATGAACAGACACAAATAATCAATTATGGAACAGAACAAAGAACTTAGACACAGACACATGTTAGTCCAACCAACAGATTTTTCAACAAAGTAGGCAATTAAGTGAAGAAGGATAACTTTTCTATTAACGGTGCTAGGGCAACTAGACATCAGAGCAGGAAGACAAACCTTGGCCTAAGTCTCATGTGTTTTGTAAATATTACTTGTCCCTTCCTAGTTCCCCCCAAAATCATTAAAAATTATGTTGAACCACACTGCTGGAATGTTTCCCACCCTCAGTCCTTCACTTCTATATTCCAAGAAATGCATATCAGACCCATGGTCTCAAAACACATTTATTGTTTTATTTTTAACAAAAGAATAAAATTAAAAACAGACAAGAGCTGGAACCAAGAATTTCTTCTTTTACTCTATTCTTTTTGGCTTTACAATAATTACATAATCCAATGTCTTCTCTTACAATGTGAACCAAAGGACGAAAAGAAAAGGAGGTAGAATGAAGATAGAAGAAGACTTGAAGCACCAAAATATTTTATAAGATATGAAAATATGAAAAAAGAGGAGTACACAAAGGTGAAAAAAAAAAGGAAGAAGAGGATACATTTGGCCTTTCTCAAGTTTATCTGCCCCTCTCCAAACTAAAATGAAACTGGCTTAGAAAATCGCTCCTGTATACTAGTCCCAGGAATGCTGCCAACAAGAGACTTCTGAAATGAGGCATACAGGGTACAGTCTTTAGGAACTAAGCTTTAAACAATACTTTTATGGATAAGGTTATAAAAAATTCTGAAGTGACAAATTCTAGATACAGAATAAACTCGTTCTTAGGTCCTGGCCAGGAGACAGCAGCATTAAAAACAAAACAAAAACAAACCAAGAAACAATAAACCACAAAAACCAACCTTTTGTGCTGCTGTCACAACTCTTGTTGAAGAGGGTAGGAGAGGTGTAGCAAAGGCGTTAAAGAAGGAAAAGCAGATGAGGGGCCCGAATCCTTCTGTTGTAAGCTATTTTGGTTCCCTTTTAAGATGGAGCTGTCATCTGTAGCATGTGTCAGGAACATATTTTCACGTTCTACTTCTTCCTCAAACTGTTCTTTCTCTTGGCCCTCCTCAGGCTTAATCCCTGAGCTCCGGGACCTTTTTGACCCCAGCTCTTCTCGAGTAAGATTCTCACCCTTTCTACCCTGATCCACTTTCTGTCGCCGCCGTCGCCTCTCCAGTGCCTGGCCCCTTGTCCGAGTCCCTTGATGCCGAGGCTTCTCCAGCTACAATCATACACAGACAAGCAGAAAGAGATTGTGGGCCAGTGGTCAGGCCTAGACTCCCTATTGCTTGGCCTGCCCTCCTGCCCTCCCAGTGTCCACTCTTCTTACTTCCAGAAGTGTGCGGATCCTCACAAGGTCTGGAGGCTGTCCAGCCTGTAGCAGCTGCCAGATGCTATGATTTTCATCCAGAGTCACCTCAAGCAGGTCGCCCTCCATCATGAGCTCCTCCAGGGGGACCCGGGTTGCCTCAGGGAGCTCCAACACAGGGCCAGTCAACTGTGGCAACAGTGAGGACAACAGCTCCAGATCTGGAGGGGTTGCAGGGACAGGCTGGGTTAGACACTGGTTAGACTTTGGTCTTATCCTCACCACCACTACAGAGCTGAGAACTACATGGGTCACTCTGGTGATATGCAGTCAATAGCCTACCCAAACCACACCTGGACTTACCTTTTTTACCTGAACCCTCCCCTGGAGCTATCTTCCCAGGACTGCTCTTGTTGTCTCTATTCTCCAGCAACCCTTGGACCTGCCAAGGAGCAAGAATTGCTAAGAGTAATTGAACTGGAGAACCAGGCCCTATCGTTCCTCTACCAATCCCAAACTTGAGACCCTCCATCTCCTACTAGACCAAGACTGCCAACAGGGAGCAGAATTTAGAGGGCTGGATGGATGCAGAATGGGGCAGGGAGGCTGGGCCATAGGAAGCTGAAAATTGGAGAACAGGGATAAGTCGGGAGTCTAAAGAGGGGCAGGTACTAGAAGATAAAAATATGAGAAAAAGGGTTGGGCTCAGCCGCTTACCTTAGAAATACTGTTGCCATTGCCTTCTATGAAAGGGTCAGAGGCAGGGGCTGAAGTGTAGAGAGGGGGCTCCTTGGGCCTGGGTTCAGCCTGTAGCTGTTGTCGAAGCTCAGACAGACGTCTCAACAGAGCAGTCACATTCTCAGAGGCCAGAGCCTGTCTGGCACGGCCTTGCCAGCCAATGGCCCTCTCTGTGAGGCACTGTAGGGCCTCGCCCTCGGGCAGTCGCACAGGCAGTCTCTGCAGGGCTACCAGCAGTGTTAGGATGGTCTCCAGGCGTGGACGCCGTGAACGCATACACAGTGGACACAGGAATTTTGTGTCCCATTCCCACCAGGCCAGCAGTGGGGACGAGGTGGGACTGGGCTTTGGAGAGCTAAGGAGGCGGGGCACTGACACACACTGCCCATGGAACCAGTCCTGACACAGGTCACACTGCAGAGCTCCCACCCCAGCTGGCACCTGCCCACACACACAGATAGAGGTTGTGGAGGAGGCTGTGGTCAATGATGCTAGTGGACTGGGCTTGGCTGAATTGGTACGACGCAGCTGCAGGATACCCTCCTTCTCCTTCTGTTCCCCCTCCTTGAAGGCCACGATCTACCATGCCCAGAACAGGAAGAAAGCAAGTCAGTTAGCCCATCCTGTGCCTTCTCTAGCATCCTTAACACCCCACTCCCAAACCAGGAGAACTAAGTTTCTGGCTCAGATACCCCGTCATCACCAGGCTATCCTCTTTTTTCAGGGGGACACCCAGGATACATCTTGTTCCTATCTGGGCCAAGCTCCTTACCACAGAGCCTGGGTCCCTGAGGTCCTGTGCAGACAGCCCCAGCAGCTCTGTGTCAGATTTGTACAACCCCAGCTCCTTCTCCATCCACCGGCTGCGCTTGGTGCTGTCTGAGCCGGCGTCTGCACACGGACAGAGCACCTGAGGCAGGTACATAGGGAGGAATGACTGGGCTTCGCCTACCTCCCATACCCTCTCTTTCCCATGCTGGTGTCCCCACAAAACCTCATGAGCCATCTCACAGAAGCCAGGCCAGACACAGGAGACTCTGTGGCTCAGGGTCCCAGGCCTCACCTCCAGCAGTGTGTAGCAAGAATTCTTCTTGAGGAAGGTCTTGGAGGCTTTCTCCCGCCAGGAATGTGCCATGAGTACCTGCAGCTCTAGCTGTCTTAGCTCCTCCAGCCCAACAGGTAGGTCTCGGCCCACAGCCACCAGGCCCTCCAAGTCATCCAAACATGGGTAGTGGTCACCGTTCTGGAATAGGGGCAAGGGAGAGTTCAGTTAAACTGTGTCAAAAACTATTCCCTAGATTTGTGCTGAGCAATGCTGGGTATTAGACTAATAATAATAATCATAAGGCAGGAAATCTATAGACCTTTTCTGAAAGAGTAAAATGACATTGAAACAACTTTTCTCCCAGTTTCATTGGCTCAGAAAAAAAAAAATCCACCTAGGCCAATTACTCTGTTCCGGTTTGCTTACTCTGCCCTTCTCTGTATATGGATAGTTTCTGCTTAGCTCTAGGTCTACACTCATGCTTCCCTTTCCCATCAGTTCTTATCCTGATATCCTCACCTCCCTTGGAACTCTCTAACCTCTCACCTTCACTTTCTAGCACAAAAAAACTTAGTAATAAAGTCTAAGGTACAACTGCCTCTCTTCTAGTTGCAGACCTGCAGTAGGAAAGTAGAAAACATGGTCCTCACTTGAATCTCAATCACATCAGCAATCCAAGCCTGTGCCTTAGTCAGAGCTTCTTTGAGTGCCTGGATGTTAGGCAGGTGAACAGGAATGTTTTCTGCCTCACGGATTATGGCTTCCAATGTAGCTGGTGGATGTTTCTGTCTAAAAATTTTGGGGAAAAGAGAAATCTATCATTAAATGTTATAAGCATATAAGCACTGTTTTTAGTCCTAGGTTTCTTTGATAAAAGCATAAGCAATAAAAAGTTTGACAGAGTAAGGAAGCAACAATGGTCCAATTCCAAGGAGCTCTCTAAACACTGGAGGGGACATGAAAGTTACAATAAGTCAAGCTCATTATTCATGGTCTGAGAACTAAGTCAGACAAGAAATATTTCCTCAATTATTTGCTTCACAACAGTAAAAGACTGGCACGTCATACATATGGGACTAGATGACATGTGACATCAATCCCTCAGAGTTTGGTAAATGTCTAACTGGAATTCTGGTGCTCAAGGTCACCCAGAGAAACCATACTTAGGATCACCTACAAGCTCTGAAAATTACAGTCAGGGTACAGATGGGGAGAGGCTAGGTCCCACCTGGCCTCCAAGCAAAAATGAGCTTTTTCTTCCCAGCGCTCTGCAATGGTCAGCAGTTCTTGCAGTTCAGCCCGGGCTTTGTCCACAGAAGGGCTGGAGGCTATCTTGGCACCCATAACCAACAGCCCCTGCATGATGACCAGAGAGCCCCTTTGGGCTGAAGGGGCCAGTGCCTGCTTCACTTCCTCTAGCCATCTTGTCTGTTCCACCTGCTCCTGGAGCTGATGAGCTTCAGGCACCTCCACACCCAGCTGCTGCCCCCTCTCCAAAAGAGTCTGCAGTAGTCCTAGACTAGAGGGCAGTGAAGCCAGAGCCTCACGGGCCTCAGCTTGGTAGGCCTCCACCTGTTCCAGGACATCCTGCAAGGACACAGAATAAAATGCAGATTCTTTAACCACATAGATACTCAACCACCTGGATTTGATACACTCCCCATATTCTCTCATAGGCATTTATTGTTGCTTTATATTTATCTTCAACCATGTCCTAAAACATGATCTATTTGATATCAGCAAAGGTCCTTTGTTAACCCTACAGTCCCCCCATTCTCCTTTAGTCATCTGAAATTTACTTTTGCGGACCCACATTAATATAACCTTATCCCTCTAGGAAGCCTCCTGAGACTCTAGTGTCTGACAAAAACTCCCCACCCTCAGATTCTCCAATCCCAAGAGTCAGACATTTATGTAGCCCTCTGCTAGTATCTAATTATTTTTGTTTGGAAGTATATCCCCTTGTACTACAACCTGAAAGGATGTAGACAGTGTGGGATCACTCATCTCCATATATTCTAGCAAAGAATCTGGTATTACATGGGGCTGTTCAGAACAATCAGATTCTCAAGGCTTTCCTGGTATCTCAGACTTCTGGAATATTTCTTGTTAACAAAAATTACATCTTGCCAAGCCCTCCTCACCTTGACATCCCCAATCTGATGCATGGCACAGGGCAGGCTGCCCATATGCTCGAGAAGAACCCGGAGGTCAGTCAGGGTAAGTTGTGGGGTTTCCATCCTACAGGAGCTAGGAACGAAGAACTTGCTCAGTGAACCTGCCTAGACCACACATCAAGCACTTTTAGAACTTGAAAATCCTTATTCCTCCTCCATGCTATAGTAATAGCTGCAAAGGTCTTTTTCTAAGTTCAGAGACATTGAACCCATCAGTTAAGATAAAAAAAGACTTGACATTTTATAGCTGATAAAAACAGTTAATAAAGAACAGACTGAAGATATCAAAGTGAGAGAATCCAACTTTCTGAGAAAATATAATAGCATGGATCTGGTACCATTAGATAGATGGTTAGTATCACTATACATGAGAATGAATTCAATGATAGGAGGTCATAAAAAAATAAATATAAATAGGTTTCTTTTTGAGAACAAAAATGTGAGATGGTCCCTAGATAAATTCTATTTTCTATAGTAATTCAGCTGAGTCAAAATGAAGAAAGAGACAAAAAATAAATAGTCAAAAGGATATATAAGTAGTAGCTTTCATAGTGAGACAAAAGATGATACATTAACCTAGAAGCTGAAGTACAAGAATTTTAAAATAAAATGCAATGGAAAGATTAAGCAGCAGAGTGTTAAATGATGATAAGAATGGTCAAAATAATGAATACACTTTAGATAAGAAGGAAATAAGAGTTCATTATGTCAGCAGTGAAACAGTATCAAATGATAATGACTTCTAAGATGCAGTTTTTTGTGTATAATTGTCTATAAGATAAAGAAGAAGAAGCCAGGAAGTTAGATGCATGAAGACAACTGAAGATAGATTAAAATCATAGGTATTAAGATCCATGGCCACCCTATATGAGTATCACGGCCTTGAGGAAGAAAAGCTTTACTTTTTTTTGAAGTAAAGCAGGGAAAGGACTTATCTATGAAAAGAGAATTTATTCTAAAATTTTATTTTTCACACTGCAAAGAAATTCAGAAATGAAAAAACAGGTTAAAAACAACAAGCAGGGGTATTTTAGAGTACTTAAAATAATGTGTTTTTTTAAGTGTGACAGCTGAGAATAAAGAGAAAACTTACTAAAATAAGATAAATTCAGATCACTGAAAATCCAGGTGACACAAAAAGGCAAAAAAGCAATCTATCTTTTCAATATCTAGGTTTTCAATTTTATCTCAGGCTAATAAGTACTTGTTGTGACTATTTTAACAGTTTTCTCATGAGTTTCTTTGTTTTAAATCAGATCCTGTCTGGTCCAGTCCATTCGTGTCTCATCTATCTTGAAAACTAGTCTGAAATAATGAACTTTCTATTATCTATGTTACCACGAACTCCTCCACTACAGAGTATTTTACTGTTTTCTCAGTTTGTTGAAAGAATTATTCAAATTCTCATGTAAAGACTGGTTCAAATTGAAACCCTGACTTTATCTCTTGTTGTCCTCATTCTGACACCACATAAAATGACAACAAATTCCCAGCTGTATCGAAAATTCCTTACTTACACACCTTTAATTTTTAAAATAATTATTTCAATTAAAAAATATATATTATGTGAATTAACATTGTGATTAATAGCTACTATTCCTACTTTGACCTGAAATTTATAAAGTGTATGTACAGTCATGCGCTATATAACGATATTTTGGCCAAAGACAAACCACATATACAATGTTGGTCCCGTAAAGATTATAACGGAGCTGAAAATTTTCTATTGCCTAGTGACATCATAGTCCTCTTTGTAGTGCAATGCACTACTCACATGTTTGTGCTGATGCTGGTGTAAACAAAACTACTGCATTGCCAGTCGTATAAAAGCATAGCACATACAATTTTGTACTGTACATAATACTTGATGATAATGACCAACTGTGTTACCAGATTATGTATTTACTATGCTACATATTTTATCATTACTTTAGAGTGTATTTCTTACACTTATTTAAAAAAATAAAATAAATAAAAGCTGTAATAGCCTCAGGCAGGTCCTTCAGGAGGTATTCCAGAAGACGACACTGTTATCACAGGAGATGACAGCTCCCTGTGTGTTACTGCCCTTACAGACTTTCCAGTAGGACAAAATGTGGAGGTGGAAGTCAGTGATATGATCCTGACCCTGTTCAGGCCTAGGCTAATATGTGTGCTTTTGTTTTAAACAGAAAACTATAAAAATAAAAAAAAAAAAAAAGAGAAGAAAAGAAAAATTAAAAAATTAGAAGCTGAAAATGTGAAAATTACAGTAAGCTAAGGTTAATTTATTATTTAAAAAAATTTTTTTGGTAAATTTAGTGTAGTCTACGTGCACAGTGTTTATAAAGTCTGCAGTAGTGTACAGCAATGCCCTTAGGCCTTCACATTCACTCACCACTCAGTCACTGACTCACCCAAAGCAAATTCCAGTCATGCACGCTCCATTTTGGTAAGTGCCCTATACAGGTGCACCATTTTTTAACTTTTATACCATATTTTTACTATCCCTTATCCATATTTAGGTATGTTTAGATGCATAGTTAGTACTGTATTACAATTCCCAGTATTCAGTATGGTAACAGATGTGTGGCTGAGGAGCAATAAGCCAACCATATAATCTAGGTGTGTAGTAGGCTACACCATCCAGGTTTGTGTGAGTTCACTCTATGACGTTTGCACAGTGACAAAATTGCCCAAGGATGCATTTCTCAAAATGTACCTCCATTGTTAAGTGATGCAGCACTATATATAAATAACCACTTAGTTGATTTTTCAATCTGAAGAGTGTATTATCAATACATTTGGCAACCAAGAGACAAAGGAACTTTGAGGGTTCTCTCAACTTCTACAATTTTATCCAACTTATGCAGCCAAAAACAAATTTTGTATCAATTCTGATGTCTGAATAATTTCATAAGATTTGTTGAGAAGTACAGTGTGACTGCAATTTTGCAACTGCATCCTCATTATCATTGCAATTTATGGTGAAAGTCTGAACTACATCATATTATGTCAGAAACAGTCTACTTCAGCAATTTCTAGTTCATCTTATATTGTTTTCTGTTCATGTATTACCTTACCATTTTCAGTGTAATCTGCCCACTGTACAGTCGATGCAGCTTCACCTAGGTTATCTATATAAGTTTTGATCACCAATAAGGCTATATATAACATACAAATTTTTGCTAAGTGGATTATTTATTTATAGTCTGTCTGTTTTGTTATTCATTTACACACTTAGCCACTTTTTTATGCCCTCTCCTCCTCTAACATACCTGGCCATTTGACCACTGACCAGCCCCAGGACTTGGGAAATACAAGCCTCCACCTCACTCAGGCAGTTTTTCAATCGCTGAAGCAGGTCACTATTAGGAAACCTCCTCTCACGGGCTTCAGACTCCAGTGCTCTTAGCTCTTCAAAGCCTAGAGAAAGTACAAGTTGCAAGAGGTAGGCAGTGATATGGAAAAGACAGAAAAGGAAGACTGGAAATACCAAAAAAGAAACACAGCTTGCTTCAGGGGTCCTTCCATTTCTTATCACTCACTGCGCTTTCTGCCATCCTCCACCTCCAAGGCCACTCGCACTTTGTTAGCCCAGGTGTCAAAAGACTCAGCCCGGATCTTCAGTTTATGCAGCATGGTGGGGAGCTCATCCAAGGTGTACCGATAACTGGAGAGAAAAGGAAAGAACACATCTGGCCGAGATCTGTAACCTCCTCCATGTTCTCCCATTAGGTCCCTTGCTCACCGGAGGTACTGCCGGCTACTTGAGCACTTGCAGAGGTCATTGATGTGGGAAAGGCAGACAAGGCCATCTGGGCAGTCATAGCAGGCCAAGGCTGACAGGAAGCATGTGGTCTTGCACTTGATGCACTGGCGTTCATCATCTGGAAGCAGCTCGAAAGCCTCTCGCTCAGCCTCCGTGATGCCCTGGGGGTGTTCAACCCACATATACTGTAAAGACTAGGAGTACGGTTGTGGACACCCCACCTCAGCCAACAATGAACCCTGCTGTGGGCTCAACCCTGTAAGGACAGCTGTAGAGAAATTGGAAGAAAAAATATAAACACATACAGTCTCTATCTTTCCACTTTTAAATGCATGAATTAAAGATGAGGCACAGAGTGCTTACTCAGTGTCGGTCTGTGTCTCCCTACTACAGCATATTTGATTATGTCCCCAAACCATGCTCTCTACCACCCACCTTCTCCAACAGAGCCTTTCGTAGACGTCGCTCCTCCTGAACCATAATGAACATCTCCTTGTGCACAGCCACTGCTAGGTTCACATCCAGCTTCTCTGGGAAGGCAGCCATCTTGCAGATAAGCTCCTCATGGGAGAAGACACAGTAACGCCGGAGCCGGCGGTAGTGTTCAATGCACTGGCGTCCAGCAGGTAGCTGCAAGTGCATTCAAGAGTGTGTGTGGCTATCTGGAGACCTTGATTGTTAACTCTTCCACAATGTCCCCTACCCATGTTTTGATACCTTTCCACCCACAGGACCACCACATTCCAGACTCACCCAGTCAGCAGTGCAAAAGTTGACAGCCTCAGCAAAATTGTAGCCTTGGTTGAAGCCACTATGGTAAGCACGGGGGAAAGTGATGACAAATTCCCCTGCACACTGGTTTGTGCGGACAACCTGAAACAGGGAAGGAAAACAGGGATGTGGTCAGAACTAATGACAGAATGTGAACTTCAGAATGTCTCCAAATCCTGTAAAATGTAGAAAAAGTGGAAAGAAACAAAGACTGTACCTTCAACTACATACCTTAAAAGGAAAATAAGATTGTGAAGGTCAAAAGTGATATTCGGAGAAAAGTACAAAGAAAAATAATGTGTCCTTCAATAGAGTTGAAAGAAAATATCCACAAAAAAGTGAAAAACTTCTTCACTTCTTCAATAAACAAAGAAACATAAATTTAAAAAGTCATAAAGTCAAGTCACCAAAAATAATGGAGTTGGAGACTCCAAAATTTTAACAATTTACTAAAACAGTAACTCAGCGTCAAAATACTTTCAAAACTCTGCAATACAATCAAAAATTCACAAAGCCAGTACACTCAGTCATTTAAAACTTCTGAATTTTGGTAAAATTGGTCTTTGGGGACAGCAGCCTGAGATGCTGTTGCATCTTGATGGTGGCAAGGAGCACAATGTATTCAAAGAACTGTGGTAGTTTGTTTGGTATGTCTGATGGCTCCTTATAGATCCAGCTCAAGAGCCTGACTTTCTTTCTTTCACCTACCTGAGAGTTTTCCCAAAACAGAGAAAGCTTCCCAGGCTATGTTTATGTGAAAGTATATTAAGGCAAATTTATTAGCCATAGCCACCTGTGGTGAGAAAAAAAGAGACTGGGCAGACAATAAACATTCTAAAATACCTAGGAAAATCTTAAAAAAAGATATTTGGGGAACAAAGGTTCTGCAAAGCTCCCATATATTCCTGGGAATTGAGAAAGCCACTTGCATGTACTAGGAAAGATGCATACTCAGAAAAGACCTATGACCCTAAGCTCTCACCATTGTCTGACTTTAATGCTCTGCCCAAGCAGGAGATGAAGTCTAAAGGAGTTTCAAACAGCACTGAAAAAGTTACCCCAAACTTACACCACCATCTGGAAAGACTGGGAGAGGATTTTTCTGTTTTGTTTGGTTTTTTCCCCCAGAAACACTCTTAGATTTCTAGATGACCACCACGCTAACAGAACACAGAAAAAGAATACAAAGTTTAAAGGTTATATAAAAAGATGTGCAACATCACTAGTCATTAGGGAAACTGAAATTTAAAACCACAGGAGATATTACAACTCAACACTATGATGGCTATTAAAAAAAAAAAAAAAGACAGGAAATAAAGTATTGGTGAGGGTGTGAAGAAATCTGAACCCTTGGATATGACTGGTGGGAACACAAAAAGGCCATGAAATTGCTGTGGAAAACAGTATGGAGGTTCCTGAAAAAGTTAAAGAGAAAATTATCACATGACTACCACTTCTGGATATATACTCAAATTACTGAAAGCAAGGACTCAAACAAGGTATTTGTACACAAATGTTTATACCAGAACTATTTACAGCAGCCAAGAGTCTGCATAAACACCACAATACAAATGTCCAACAGTTAAATGGATGAACAGTATGTTGTCTGTCCACACAATGACATATTATTCAGCTATAAGGAAAAGTGAAATTCTGACACATGCTGCCATATGGATGAACCTTGAGGAAATTATGCTAGATAAAAGAAGCCAGACACAAAAGGTCACATATTTTATGATTCCATGTACAGGAAACATGGAGAATAGATAAATTCATAGAGACAAAAAGTAAATCTGTGGTCCAAGGTCTAGAAGGATTGAATGAGGAGTAACTTAATAGGTTTGGGATTTCTTTTTGGAGTGGTAAAAATGTTTTAGAATTAAATAGAAGTGGTGGTTGCTCATACTGTGAATGTACTAAATGACACTGGATTGTCTGCTTTAAAATGATTAATTTTGCATTATGTAAATTTAACCTAAAAAAACTCTAGGAAAAAAAAGAAAATTAGTTAAGAAAATTCACTAACTGAACTACTAGAAAAAGCAACAACAAATATTTGAGATAAAATATGATTTACAAAGTTGTCATAAAATAATAGTCAAAATTTTCAGCTAAAGAAAACAAAAGAAACTAGAAAGTATGGCCCTTCAATTTAAAAAAAAAATCCCTAAGAGAGCCCAGGCATTGGACTTACTGGATAAAATCTACAGATCAACTCTCTTAAATAGGCTTAAATAGTTAAACAAACAATGCGCAAAGAACCAAGGAAATCAAGAAAATGATGTCACCACAAATAGAGTTTCAATAAATAAATATTATAAAAATGAAACCAATCAAAAATCTTGAGCACAAAGTTCCATAGTTTGAAGTAAAAAATTAACTACACAATTTCAACAGCAGCAGGCAAAAGAAAGAATCAGCCAACTTCAAGATATGTTGGCTAAGATTTTGAAGTCAGAGAAGCAGAGGGAAAAAAGCATGAAGAAAAATAAACAGAGCCTAAGAGAAGATGACTTGTGGGACACCATCAAGTGCACTAATATACGCAGAAGAGGATCTCCAAAAGAAGAGAGAAAGAGACGGAAAGAATAGTTGAAGAAAATAATGGCTAAACAATTTCCAAATTTGAGGAAAGACATGCATCTACACAACCAAGCTCAGTGCATTCCAACTAGATAAATTCAAAGACATATAGTGTAATCAACCTGTCAAAAAACAAAACACAAAGAGAGAATCCTGACAACAGCAAGAGAGAAGTGATGCAACACATACAATGGTTCCTCAATGAGATTATCAAGAGATTTATCATTAGAAATCATTAAGGCCAGAAGGCACTGGGATGATACTTAAAGCAATGAAATGGGGAAAATGATGTTAGAGAAATTACAAAAGAATCAAAAACTGAGGCAGTCTGTTTTTAGCCGACCTGACTACAAAAAATACAAAGTGAGTCCTTCAGGCTGAAGTGAAAAAATAGTAAATGAGTAATCTAAAGCCATATGAGAAAGTAGTAACACTAGTAAAGGTACGTATTTGCTTATAAATATATAGTATATGTGAGACCAAAAAAACAAAAACAAAAAAACACACACACAAACAGAACAGAACTGAGTCATAAGGAAAGAAAAATGGTATAACTAGATAGCTTGCTGATTTTATTATCATCAAAATCTTTTTCTTATGAGACAAGATTAACATTAGGAAAAGAGGAAAAAGGCGTAAATCAGAACTCACACAATGCTGGAACAGAAGGGAGGCTTACAGATGCCAAGTCTATTTTGTTGAAATGGAAAAACTGAGGGGCATGGCCACAAAGGTGTGAAGAGTGTCACAGAGGCTAACCAAGAACTTACTTTTCAAATAAGAAAAGGTATACACAACATGTTATGAGACAGAGACTGACCTACTTTATTTAGCTCCCACAAATTACTGGCTTGTTCTTTTGCAAAAAAAACTGACATAAATCAATCCTGGAAATACCCAAAAGCCTGAAACCACTCCCTTCTTCCCATTTAGGTTTTATAACATGAGAATTTATACCCAGTAACATTAAGAAAAAACTAATTCTAGACTAGGAGACAGATTAGAAGGCTAGGATCCAGGTTTTAATTTTTATGTTGTTAAAAAAAAAATCTCGTTTCTCCTTTTTCTTCCTGTTAGGTAGCCCAGTGGAATGTACATTTGATAAGAGCATGGAAAGGGAAAGAGAAATGTGATGCTAAACCTGCAACTTTATTTCCTTCAAAATTAGTTCTTCCTCATTCCCTTCTCATTCTAGAGCAAGCATTAAGCCTGTTTTGCCCCTTTCCCCTCATTTCTTGGTACTCACTGGCACACCATGGGACATAAGGGTGTTGGGATTCATAAGGGTGACAAGTTGGTGTAGGAGGTCAGGCTGGCTATCAAACAGCTCAGGTGTCAGCCTCTTCATCACTTCCTCTAAATGTTCTGCTGCCAGTGAGGGTACCCCATACCAGGTCTTCGGCTCACCCCTGCTCAGGTAGAGAGGAGATACATATAGTCTTGACATATTCTTTCATATGAGGAAAGTCTGATACCCATCCCAGCCATTGGGACCCCACTCACCAGTGCAGGTAGTTAATGGAGTAACTCCAGTGATCCTCAATATGCCAACAAAATGCTGAGAAAACCATGCCTACGTAGAGCCAGGGAACCTTCATGCCTGAGATGTCTGCATTGATGTGACAGAGAACAGACTGATCCAGCACTGGCATCACATTCAGGTTCCAGCCACTGGTCGCATACTCCTATTGGGTCAGAGATTTGCCAGAATGGGTAGGAAGAAGGATTGAATGAAGAAAGGCAAACTCAGCCAGGTACACAGAAGATAAATGTGTTTTTCGAACATGATGCTTGGTAGTATTCATGGTCCTTCACAATGTATAACTGTAATGTAAATGTTCATGTGTAATTTATGAATGAAAATCCTTTTTTCCAGGGGACAGAGAGAACTGTAACCCAAAATACTAATTATCCATTATCCAGATGAAGATTCATTTGCCCCCCACTGAAAAGTACTCTTCATAAGTGTTCTCTCAGGTCACTTTATCCCACATTTCAGCTATTGGCTATGCTACACATGCTCTGTTAGGCCTCTAATTAAATCTGATGGCCAACATAATGTTACTCTTCAAGTACTTCTTACATCTTCTCAATATCATAATTATATTTTCCTTTTACTTTTTGTATTGCCATCAGAACGAAAAATGTTATGCTCTATAAATCTCATCCAAATCTTAGTATTATACTAGGTATTTCCCATAGGATATTGCAGGCTCTCTTCTACTTTCAATCCACTAAACTATTAATTACACCATGTCTCACTCATGTTTTTCTTTGTCATGTTTTGAAACGCAATACATTTTTTTTGAAGTATCAAGAAACTGCTGGCCAGAGAGGGATGTCAGTGAAATCCCAGAGTAGGAGACTTCAATGGCCCTTCCCTCACAGAAAAACTAAGAAAAACTGGCAAAATTGTCAGATTCAACTTTATCAGAACTGTAAATACTACTAAAATTTTTACTACACCAAGAGAAAAGAGCAACTCAACACAGAAGAGCTTCATGACATTTTAATTTACATTTGCCCATTGCCCACTTCCTAGCTTAAGAGCTTGTTTGAAGACAGCAGCCTACATTTCTGGTATGAGTTCCCTTCTGAGGAAGCAGAGAAGACCTTGTTCTCAAGGAAGGAACTGTGTGTTTTTAAATCTACCTGGGAAAATACCCTAGAACTAACACACACAGCTTTACTTTGCTTAACTCACAACCATTTCAGGGTTGAAAAGCAGGTATTTAGAGGGCATTGCTCCAAAATACTGACAAGCAAACAAACTACCCACTCCCTGCTAGAGCAAAGGATATCATTTGGGGCAAACAATAAACATGACAAAAAGCCTGGGAATGAGATGCTTTGGGAATTAAGAGCTTTGAAAAGCTTCTACATATTCTAAGGAATCTAGAAGACCACATATACCCAAGATAGAAAACAAGCTCAAAAAAGACCTTAGAAGTCCCAATTTATCTCTGGATGGCCTTTAAGAGCTGTGCAAGAGGAAGTGAAAGCTAAGAGAGTTATAAATAGCCTACCTAAGCATTGAAAAGTCACACATAGAGCCATCTACAAGGAGTTGAAGAATATTCAAAGACAACATGTGACAAAGAATACAGTCTTAGCCAAAGTAGTTTTAGGAAACAAATACAACCCACAAGAAGCAAAAACAAACCCTGAGGGGGATGATAATTTGATTTCCAGGGTTACCACATTAAAATGTTCAAATGTCCACTGTCAATAAAAAATCACTAGGCATGCAAAGAACTCAGAAAATATGGCCCATTCAATGAAAAAAGAAAATAAATAAATAATAGAAACTCTCCTTGAGAAAGCAGACATTGAACTTCCTAGGAGGAAAAAAAAAAAAAACTAAATTAAGTGTCTTAAATAAACTCAAAAGCTAAAGTAAACCATGTACAAAAATGAAGAAAACCCAGAGAGCAATTGCTCTGCTAATAGTCTCAATCAAGAAAAATAAACTATAAAAAGTTACCAAATATAAATTCTGAAGGTAAAAAGTACCAAAAATACAGTGAAAATTCTCACTAATAGAGTTCAACAGCAACTTTGGGAAGTCCAAAGAAAATATCAGCAAACTTACAGGTCATGTAAGATTATCCACTTCTGAAGGGGAAAAAAAAGAGAATAAAGCAAAATAAACAGAGCCTAAGACAGCTGAAGGACACCATGAAGAGAACCAACATGCACATAACGAAATCCTAGAAAAAGAGAAGAGAGAGAAAGAGATAATAAGAAAACTTCGAGAAATATTGGCTGAAAACTTCCCACGTTGGACAAAAGAAAGGAACCTACACAACCAATAAGCTCAATGCACTCTAAGTAAAAATAAACTCAAAAGAGTTCCACACCAAGACACATCACAGTAAAATGGTATTACAATCAACAAGACAGAATTGACATCTTTCCTACAAGGTATTATAAGTATGATTAACAGATTATTTCTCATCAGAAACTAAGGAGACCAAAGGACAGCAACATCAGCAAGATGGTGACCTAACAATTATGCAGCTTTACTCCCCACCACAGAAATTTAACTTTGTAACAGTCCATAGGCAAAAATACCACCTTGAATGTCCCAGAAATCAGGAACGAGGCTAAGACACTCCACAGAACCAAAAAAGAGGTTAGTTCTCTATACCTATGCCATCCGTACTCTGATCTGCACAGCACCACATACAGAGAATTCCCCTGGACCCATGATTTCTACAGTAGGAAAGTGAGTTGGACATGAACACATAGCTTCCCTTCCATTCTAGGATCTCTTACAGGACATTCACTTCTATCATATCCAACAGAAATCACTGGGAGTACTGGCAGCTCTAGACCACCGAGGTCAATGAGAAACAAAGATTGGGGCTGGGGTTCCCAGCTACAAGCACATATCTTGATACTGGCACAGCTTATAGCAATCCTGGGTTCAAAGTGCCACCTATAATGTTATCGGCTTCAGTGATCACAAGCTTAGAGACCACTCCTGATCAACTTAGGATTTCTGGAAAGGTTTACTGCTGAATGACATCCCAGACAAAGACAGACTCCAAACCTACTTCTTCAATGCACAGATATCAACTCACATTCACAAGTAACAAGATAAGGGAAACACGACATCACCAAACACACAAAATAAGATGCCAGTGACTTACCCTAAAAAGATGGACTGGTATGAATTGAGAATTCAAAATTTTTAAGAAAGCTAAGAGAACTTCAATAAAGATCAGAAATTTATGACAGGGAAAAAAAAAAAAAAAGCAGAAATCCTGAAGTTGAAAAATACAATGGTATGAAAAATGCAAAAGAGAGCCATCAAAGCAGAACTAATCAAGCAGAAGATAGCATCTGTGAATTGAAAAACAGGTTATTTGAAAATAAGCAGAAAAGAAAAATGGAAAAGCCATGAGGAAAGCTTACAGTATTTACAGGGCAACACAAAAAGAGCCAAAGTATGAGACACTGGTATTCAAGAGGGAGTAGAGAAAGATAATGGGGTAGAAAACCTATTTAAAGAAAGAATAGGAGAAAACTTCAAATGCAGAGAAAGATATAAACACCCACAGATGAGGGTCTTCAATTAAATTCAATCCAAAAGTCCACACAAGACATATTACAATCAAACTGCTAAAGATCAAAATGAAGATTCTGAAAACACAAGAGAAAGGAAGCAAATCACATACAAAAAGGAGTTTCAATATGCTCAGCAGCAAACTTTTCAGCAGAAAGCTAACAGACCCAGGAGACCGTGAAATGATACTTTCGAAGTTATGAAGGGAAAAAAAAAAGAAAAAAGCTACCCCAAAACACTAAAACCAGCAAAGCTGTTCTTCAGAAATAAAAGAGACAGATATTTCTACACAAAAAAAAGTTGAGGGAGCCCATCACCACCAAATCTACTTTATAGAAATGCTACAGAGTTCTTCAAGCTGTAAGAAATAAAATGTTATGTAATAAGTAACACAAAAACATCTGAAAGTGTAAACTCTCTGGTAAAAGTAAGTGCAGTCAAATTCAGAATACTGTACTACTGTAATGGTGGTTTGTAAATCACTTGTATTTGCAGTATGAAAATTAAAATACAAAACCATCAAAATAGTAATAACTAAAATAATCTGTTATGGGTTACATAATATCAAAAAATGTAAATTGAGATACCAAAAATTCAAAATGTAGGGGAGCGGAGTATAGTTAAAGTATAGAATTTTTGTTTGCTTGTTCGCAGACAAAACTAGTTATTAGCATAAAAGAACCTGTTGTAACTATAGGATATTTTCTACAAGCCTTATGGTAACCGCAAAACAAACAAACAAAAACACACCCTACAGTGGGTACACTAAAAAATAAAAAGCAAAGAATTAAAACCATACTACTAAACCATACTAAAACTACTCATTGAAAAAGGAAAACAGGAAAAGAGAAAGAAAGAACTAGAAAATAACTAAAAAGCAGTAGTGAGACCTTAACTATCAAGAATTACCTTCAATGTAAATGGATTAAATTCTCCAAAGACAAAAAGTGGCTGACTGAATAAAGAAACAAAACCCAAACTACACACTGCCTACAAGAGAGTCACCCTCACCTTTAAGGACACATACAGACTGACACTGAAGGGATGGAAGAAGATATTCCATGCAAATGGTAACCAAAACAGTAGCTGTATCTGTATCAGTTAAGGCAGACTTTAACTTGAAGCTGTAAAAAGAGTAAAGACGTTCATTAAATAATAATAAAGAGGGCAATTCAGAAAGAGCACATAACAACTGTAAATATACATGCATCCAACATTGGAACACCTAAATATAGGAAGCAAATATTAATTACACTTGACCCTTGACCAACTTGGGGGACAAGGACACCACAATTCCCCACGTTGTTGAAAATTCACATACAACTTTTGACGTCTCAAAAATCTAACTACTAATAGCCTACTGTTATGACTGGAAACATTACCAACATGTCTTTTGTATGAATGACATACTGGATTCTTACAATAAAGTAGGCTAGAGAAAAGAAAATGTTATTAAGAAAATCATAAAGAAGAAAAAATACATTCATTAGTCATTAAGTGGAAGTAGATCACCATAAAGATTTCTATCCCTGTCTCCACGTTGAGTAGGCTAAGGAAGAGCTCATTTTCCTGTCTCAGGAGTGGCAGAGGTAGAAGTGGAGGAGGTGGAAGAGGAGACTGGAGAGGCACATACACTCAGTCTAACTTTACAGAAATATATAATGATTTGTCTTTTTTGCTTTTTCATTTCTTTAAAAATGTTTCCATACAGTACCAACCCTTCCACTGTTTGCTTTAGTTTCAGTGCCCATATTGCATAAGATACCATCATAAAAGAAGTCAAAGGCAGTCCTGCATAATCAAAACCCTTTTGCCAGATTGTCTAGTGTAAATCTGTTTGCCTGCACTGCTGCTTCTACACCTTCCCCATCATCTGGTACTGGTTTAGAAGCATTTCATGAAGATCATGAAATAATCAATCCTTTCCAAAGAGTACAGTGTGTAATGAACATTAAGGATCCTCAGGACCCCAGGCTAACGGCTGAATTAGAGGTGTTGTGTTTGGGGGCAAGTAGACCACTTGTTGAACTCAAGGTTCTAGATGGCCATAGGCATTAGCCAGTATCTAAAGAACTTTAAAAGGAAGTCCCTTACTAGCAAGGTACTTAACTGACTTCAGGGACAAGCATCGCTAGAACCAACCCAGAAAAAGCATTTTCATTATCCAGGCCTTCCTGCTGTACAACCAAAAGACTGGCAGTAGTGTTTACCTTTTCCCTTCAAGGCTCAAGGGTTAGCAGTTTTACAGAGAGGGAGAGTTCTCTGATCATAAACCAAACTGCACTTTTAAAAAACAGTAGAGTTAGCCTATCCTTTCTTGCCCTTTAATCCTGGTGCTTGCTTTTCTCTTCTTTACTAGTAAAGGTTCTTTTGTGGCATTCTTTTCAGAATAGACACTTTTGTTTGCATTAGAAACTTACTCATATATTCTTTCACCTCCATGATTTTCTTAACAGCATCTGGGAACTCATCTGCTAACTCTTGACTGGCAAAAGCTGCTTCTCCTGTTATGTTGACATTTTTTAAGCCAAACCTCTAAAATTAAAAAAATTATCCTTTGCTGTCATTAAAATTTTCCAGCTTCAAATCCTTCACCTTCCTTTTACTTTACACCGTTATATAATGGCTTCACTTGTTTTCAAATTATATTAGAGTCTATATGTAAGCTTCTCATAGCAATCTTGCACCCTCATAAAAGCTGCATTTTCAACACAGACAAAAAGGTATTTCATAAAAGTGCAAGTTTTGGGCCTGCTAGCATAGCTGCAACAATGGCTTCACGAATTTCCTTTTCTTTTTTTACAGTGGTCCTTACATTGGATAGATTCATTTATCTTGGAAATGGTAGGCCACTGCAGCTTCAGACCTCAAACTACAGTGCATATCAAGCAATTCAACTTTTTCTTATAATGTCATTACTTTTCTCTCCTTGGGAGCACTTCCAGAATCATTAGAGGCATGGCACTTCGTATTAGTTCCATGGTGTTATTCAAGTTTTGTATTATTGTATCAAACATAATGAAAGATACTACACTTGAGAACTGTTAAGAGATCACTTTTTACTGCCATAACACAATTTACTATGGAGAACTGCTCAGGCAGAGATGATTACTGACACAATATTTTCAGCAGATACTCGTGCCATTTAAGGTCACTGGAACAGCAGTAGGAAGTGATTATGAAATTATTACAGTAGTACAGTATGTACTACAGTTAATTTTATGCAATTATGGTCTAAAACCGCAGCTACACATTTGTTTACATTTCTGTTAACTGCAAATGGTACCATGTATGGTCTGTAAGTGTTTGTGCGCATTCATGACATATGTGATTCTTAATTTTTTTTGCTATTTCTAGGGCTACACAGTTCATCTGCCAGTTTTTTCAAATTGTTGCAAATCTCTAAAGAATCTGCCAGTATACTGGTTTAAAAAAATCCATAGATAAGTGAACAAGCACGGTTCAAACCACGATATATATGTGTATATATGCATTTTTTTTAATGACCTTTCAAAATTCATCTTGAAAAACCTGTATTGTTCAAAGGCCAAATGTATATCTAAAGGGAGAGAAAGACTACGATACACTACTACTAGAGAACTTCAACATCCCACTGTCAGCAATGAACAGGATCATCTAGACAGACTATAAACAAGGGAACTTTGGATTTAAATTGCATTATAGACCAAATGAGCCTAACAGACATTTGTAAAACATTCCATCCACTGGCTGCTCAATACACATTACTCCCAACTGATTACATATTAAGCCACAAGTCTTAACAAATGTTAAGAAGACTGATACCCTATCAGGTATTTTTACTGACCACAATGGTATAAAACTAGAAATCCATAACAGAACGAACTTCAGAAACTTTACAAATACATGGAAATTTAAAACAGTGATCCTGAACATCCAATGGGCCAATGAAAAAATTAAGAAAAAATTTAAAAACTTCTTGAGATAAAGAAAAATGTATATAAAACTATGAGATACAGCAAAAGCAATTCTAACAGAAAAGTTTATAGCAATAAATGCCTATGTCACAAAAGGAGAAAGATCTCAAATAAACCAAATGTTTCACCTCAAGAAACTAGATAAACAAAAATGAACTACAGATGATCCTTCAACACAGGTTAGAACTGCATTGCTCCAACTACACACAGACTTTTTTTCCAAGCAAATGTGGACAGAACATACAGAAATATTGGGATGTGAAAACCTGTGCGTGTGGAGGTCTGACTTTTCATATAAGTGGGTTCTGCAGAGCCAACAGACTGCAGGATTTGAGTATGTATGAATTTTGGAATATGAGGGAAATCCTGGAACAAACTCCTGCATATACTAAGGGCAGACTGAATACTCTAAAGTAGTATAAGAAAGAACGTAATAAAGAACAGAGGAGAAATAAATAGAGATGAGAAAAACAATAAAAAAAAAAATCAAAGAAACAAAGAGTTGGTTTTTTGAAAAAATCAAATCAACATACCTTTAGCATCCTTGCTAAATTCTATCCAACATTTAAAAAGTAATTCCAATCCTTCATTAACTCACCTAAAAGACTGAAGAGGTGCAAATACTTCCAAACGCATTCTAAAACGCCATTATTACTTATACCAAAACCAGAAAGAGACAGAACAAAAAAGAAAACTACAGGCCAATATCCCTGATAAACAGATGCAGAAATACTCAACAAAATACTACGCTACCAAACTCCACATTAAAAAGATTATGCACTATGATCAATTGGGATTCATTATCAGGAAGCCAGTATGGTTCAACATATGCAAATCAATAAATGTGGTACATCACATTCAAAGAATCAAATGCAAAAACCATATGATCATCTAAATAGAGGCAGAAATTAGGATTTCATAAAATTCAACATTTCTTCATGATAAAAACTCTGAAGAAATTAGATACAGAAACAATATATAAGAAATAAAGGCAATGTATGACAAATTCACACCCAACATCATAGTCAAGAGGAAAAAGTAGAAAGCTTCTCCTCTGGATCTGGAACAAGACAAGGATGCTCACTTTCACCACAGTACTGAAAGTCCTAGTCAGAGCAATTAGGCAAAAAAAGTAATAAAAGGCATCCAAACTGGAAAGGAAAAAGGTAATTTATCTCTGTTTGTAGATGACATAATTGTATATACAAAAAACCTAGAATACTCTACCAAAATACTGTTAAAATTAATAAATTCAGTAGTTGTAGAAAACAAAAATCAATGTACAAAAATAAGTAGTGTTTCTATACACTAAAAGAAAATCTATCTTAAAAAAAAAAAATCAGGAAAATAATCCTAGACAGGGGCAAGATGGCCAACTAGAGACATCACTTGCCGGACCTTCCCAGAGGGAAGACTGGATTTCAGATAAAGGAGAGGGGAGAAGAGAGGCAGATCAGGTACAGATCACAGAGAAAGGGGTTGGAGCTTGCCAGGGATCCCAGGAGGAAAACTGCAAAGCAGAGAAGAAGATAAAAGAAAGAAGGTATCAACGAGGATCAAATCCAGTTAGGCTCAGAGTTTAATGAAAGAGTAAAAGGGGATCCCTCTCTCTCTTCCATAAGGTTTCAGTGATCAGTGGGCTACCAAGTTTCTTGGAGGCTCTTCCACCTCCACAAGCCCAGGCGCTACGGCAAACACAAAACAGTGGGGTGAACTTGCACGATGCCAGAACTCTGTCATTCCCTGCAGGGCTCCCCGCCAAGTAAAGCTGGCTTTCTTCCATTCAGATGCTTCCTCCCCCACCCCTTCCCCAACTACTGCAAACAGGGGTGCAGTCTGAGCAGAGAATTTGGCAAGCAGCTGCCTCTCCCCAGTAGCTGCAGGATGTTTTCACGGAGAGCAGGTCCCATGCCTGTCCCCTTGGGGGCCTGCAGTGGACCCAGGGTGTCAGATTTGGGTGCTCCCTGCCTCGCCAAAGTTTCACAGAGTCCACTCCAGCAGGACAGGCAAGCAGGCTTGACCTTGCTCCCCCCAGACTTGAGCTGATTACTGGGGACACAGTGGGGAGGTGTGGGAGCTGCATCTGAGTGGCAAAGAAGCCCACGGACAGAACTGTTGGGAGAAAACTGTGGTGTTATGAGACAACACAATCTGAAAGACTGCCCATCACCACACCACTACAGAAAAAACTGCCCTGTTGAGTTAGAGTGAATCCTCCAGCAAGGAGTAGCTCTGGGAGCCACAGCAACCAGGGAGGGCAAATTCAGGGGCTCCAGGGACAGGGACCTGCAGCCCCTCCCCCACCCATTCCCACAGAGAGAGAAGTCCAAGCCAAGAATTTGGCAAGTGGCCACCTCTCTCCAGAGGGCACCTTCTCCATGCTAAGGTCGCCACAGAGACTGGGGCCCATACCTTTCCCTTGAGGACCTGAACTGGACCCACGATGCCCAATTTGGGAGCTCCCTATCTACCAGCATTTTGCAGAAACAAAGAATAGCAGGCAAGACATTTAGGGGTGGAGGTGGGGGGATTTTTGAGAGACAGCCACATGGTGAATCTCAGACAGCCCAGTGTTCACAACTCTACAACCAGACTTTCTGGTTGGGTGGGGCCACGTCAGCCCCTCCCTGGCAGTTCTCCCCAGAAGCTGGGAGCAGACCTTTGAACCCTGCCAAAACAGCCACCTTACCACCTTCCATGGATCCTGAGGGGAGCCTCACTCAACCCAGCCCCACCTGGATAACTCACCCACCTACCTCCACTATGGCAGAGAAACAGGACTCACCTGAAAATACCAGGGCCCTACCCACAACATGGAGCATTCAAATGCTCCACCTGAGGGACTACAGCGGGTCACAGGTCTCAAAAGAACACTGCAGCTTACTCCTTAAGGCACGTGCCACCTGCTGGCAGGGAGGTCAATTTGCAACGCCCTTTTGTTGCATTTACTGACTCATACAGGGTGAGATCAATTCTTATCCACAAGTGCCACCTCAGACATTAAACTGTCCCTGTCTCAGACATTAAACTGGGTGTGCCAACACAATTCACATGCCTAATAAGTCCACAGGGCTGTGGAAAGAGAAAGGATCTCAAAGACCTCCATTCTCACTCATCAAAGAGAGGGAATCTGCCCACTCATAGTTCACCACCTCTACAGCCTACAAATGACTAACAAATGAGAAAACCACTACACTAAGGATATCTATTACCAAGACTCTTTCCAGAACCTATACCCCCATCAAAGCACCCACAGCAAGCCAACATATGCTACACACACACCCATGAGTGGCGGGTAGAGGGGAAATCCATCTAAACAAAAGAAAATTCAAAAAAAAAGAAGCAACAGCTGCTCCAGATGAGAAAGAATCAGTGAAAAAACGTCGGAAGAATGAAAAATCAGAGCGAAAGAACACCCCCAAAAGGGAACACCAGCTCTCTAGCAACGGATACCAATCAAAATGAAAATACTGCACTAACAGATAAAGAATTCCAAATACAGATTGTAAGGAAGCTCAACAAATTCAAGACAAAATAGAAATCCAACTCAAAGAAGCCAAAAAACAATTCAGGAAAGGAATGAAAAACTCACTAGATAGCCATGTTAAAGAAAAAACAAATTTATTTCTTCAGGAAACGAAAAATTCATTTAAGGAAATACAAAATACAGTGGAAAGTTTTAAGAATAGACTAGAACAGGCAGAAGAAAATATCAGAGCTTGAAGACAACTCTTTCAAATTAACTCAGTCAATAATAATGAACAGAGAATTAAGAGGAAAAAACAAAGCCTACGAGAAATATGGGATTATGTAAAACAGCCAAATGTAAGAATCACAGGCATCCCTGAGGGTGAAGAAGCAAACACACAAGGGCTGGAAAACCTATTTGAGGGAATAATTGATCTTATTAGAGATTTAAACACCCAGATACAAGAAGTTCAATGAACACAAGGGGAATCATCGCAAAGAGGCAATTACCAAGACACACAGTCATCAAACTTGCCAAAGTCAACAGGAAGGAGAAACTCCTGTGAGCCATGACATGAAAACACCAAGTAACTTACAAAGGAAAATCCATCAGCCTCACTTCAGACTTCTTAACTGAGAACTTACAAGCCAGAAGGAACTGGTGCCCCATCTTCCCAAACAGAACAACGGCCAGCCTAGAATTCTGTATCCTGAAAAACTATGTTTCATAAATGAAGAGGAAATGTAAAGACTTTTCCAGACAAGCAGACACTGAGGAATTTGTCAAGACTAAACCTGCCCTGAAGAAAATACTCAGAACTGTATTATACATGGATCAGGACAATGGTCATCCTCCAGTGTAAAACCACTCAAAAGCTAAAGCTCAGAGCTCATATAAAATAACACTGCAAGATGTAAAAAAAAAAAAAAAACCCAACAAGGTACTACCTAATAGGATGAACAAAACAGCATCCCACATATCAATTCGATCATACACCACGAATGGTTGGTTTGAAACCCCCACTCAAGAGACACAGGCTTGCTGAATGGACAAAAAAATACAAGGCAAGTATCTGCTATCTCAGGGAAACACATCTAACCCACAAGGAGACTTACAGACTCAAGATAAAGGGATGGAAAAGCAATATTCCACGGAAATGGAAACCAAAATATTCCACGCAAATGGAAACCAAAAGAAAGAAAGGAAAGAAATGTAAGTATTCTTGTATCACATAAAACTGACTTTAAATCAACAATAGAAAGAAAAACAAAGAGGGTCATTACATAATTGTAAAGGGAACAATTCAATAAGACAGCAATCCTAAGTATTTCTGCACCTAACACAGGAGCACCCAGATTCATAAAGCAAATCCTGTTAGATCTAAGCAAAGAGACAAAACAGCACCATCATAACTGCCAGAGACTTCAAAATGCCACTGACAGAACTGGACAGATCATCCAAGCAGAAAATAAATAAACAAACACTGGACTTAAACGGGACTCTGGAGCAAACGGACCTAACAGACATTTACAGAACATTTTACTTAAAAACTACTGAATATACATTCTTCTCATAAGCACATGAAACATACTCCAAGACTGATCATGGCCACAAATCATGGCTCAACAAATTCCAATAAATTGAAACCATACCATGTATCTTCTCAGATCACAGTAGAATAAAACTAGAAATCAAATCTAAAAGAAACACCCAATTTTACACAAAGTCAAGGAAATTAAACAACATGCTACTGAATGATCGTTGGATTGATGATGAGATTAAGATGGAAATAAGATTGCTCGAACTGAATGAAAAAGGGACATAAGCTATCAAAATCTGTGGGATTTAGCAAGAGCATTACTAAGAAGAAAATTTATAGTCTTAAATGCTAACAACAAAAAGACAGAAAGATCACAAATTCACAATTGTAATGACACATTCCAAGGAATAGAAAAGAGCAAACCAAACCCAAAGCCTGCAGAAGAAAAGTAATAACAAAGGTCAGAACGGAACTAAATGAAATCAAAAGGAAAATAATTCAGAAGATCAGTGAAACAAAAAGTTGGTTCCTTGAAAAAATAAACAAAATCAACAAACTTCCTGCTAGATTAACTCACTGACTACAGAAATTACTCTGTAACATAGAGAAAGAGGGAATCCTCCCCAACTTATTCTATAAAGTCAGTATCACCTTGCTACCAAAGCCAGGAAAGAACATAACAAAAAAAGAAAACTACAGACCAATATCCATGATGAATATAGATGCAAAAATTCTCAATCAAATCCTAGCAAACTGAGTTCAACAGCACATCAAAAAAATACTCCACCAGGACAAACTGGGCTTCATCCCAGGAATGCAAGGATGGTCCAACATATGTAAATCCGTAACTGTGATTCACCACATTAGCAGAAGCAAAAACAAAGATCACATTTGTCTCAAGAGATGCAGAAAAAGCTTTCGACAAAATTCAACACCTTTCATAATAACGCTCAACAAACTAGGTATGGAAGAAACCTATCTAAAAATTATAAAAGCCATATATGACAAACCCACAGCTAACATTATGAAGGCTGAAAGCATTCCTACTAAGTACTGAAACAAGACAAGGACACCCATTGCATCATTTCTACTCAACACAGCGCTGGAAGTCCTAGCCAGAGCAATCAGGCAAAAGAAAGAAATTAAGGATAGCCGAATCAGGAAATGGTAGGTCAAACTATTGCTTTTTGCTGACCATACGATCTTTTATCTAGAAAACCACAAAGATTCCACCAAGAGACTCCTGGAAGTGATAAACAAATTCAGCAAAGACTCAGGTTACAAAATCAATGTACACAAATAAGTAGCATTCCTATCCACCAAGAACAGTCAAGCTGAGAGTCAAATCAAAGACTCTATACCAGTCATAAACTGGTATCTTCTCAGCCAAAATAGCTACAAAGAAAATAAATACCTAGGAATATATTTAAACAAAGAGGTTAAAGAACTCTACTAAGAGACTATGAAACATTGAGGAAAGAAATCACAGATGAAACAAAGCATCATACGAACAAAGGAAAAACAGCATGCTCACAGATCGGTAGAATCCACATTGCTAAAATGTCTGTACTATCCAAAGTGGTACACAGATTCTATGCAATCCCCAGCAAAATACCAACATCATATTTCACAAACCTAGAAAAAATAATTCTACGCTTCATTTGGAACCAGAAAAGAGCCCCAAAAGCTAAAGCAATCTTAAGGAAAAGGTACAACTCTGGAGGCATCACATTACCAGACTTCAAACTATACTACAAGGCTACAGTAACCAAAACAGCAAGGTATTGGCACAAAAATACAGACATAGACCAATGAAACAGAACAGAAAACTCAGATACAAAACCATCCATATACAGCCAAGTGATCTTTGACAAAGCAGACAACAATACACACTGGGGAAAAGAATCCCTATTCAATAAATGGTGATGGGTAAACTGGATAGCCACACGCAGAACAGAAAAGGATCCATAGTTCTCAACCACTCACAAAAATTAGTTCAAGACAGATAAAGGACATAAATGTAAGGCATGAAACCATAAGAATACTAGAAGAAAATGTTGGAAAAACTCTTCAATATATTGGCATAAGAAAGAATTTATGAAGATGACCCCAATGGTAATCACAGCAATAACAAAAATAAATAAATGGGACTTGATTAAATAAAAAGCCTTCTGCACAGTCAAGGAAATAATCAACAGAGCAAATAGACAACCTATAAATGGGAGAATATATTTGCAAGTTATACATTTGCTAAAGAGCTAACAACCAGAATCTACAAAAAACTCAATCACATCAGCAAGAAAAAAATCAAAGCACCGCATAAAAAGTGAACAAAAGACATGAACAGAAGACTTTCAAAAGAAGATAAACAAATGGCCAAAAACACATTAAAAAAGGCTAAAGGACAGTAATCATTAGGAAAATACAAGTTAAAATCACAGTGACGTAACACCTTAGCCCTGTTAGGATGGCTTTTATTAAAAAGTCCAAAAATAATAGATGCTGGCATGGATGCAGAGAGAAAGGAACACTTATTCACTGTTGGTGGGACTGCAGATTAGTACACCCTGTGTGGAAAACAGTATGGAGAACCTCAAAGTACTAAAATAGAACTACCATTTGATCCACCAGTCTCACTACTGGGTATTTACCCAAAGGAAAAGAAGTCATTTTATCAAAGACACATGCATTCAAATGTTTACTGCAGCACAATTCACAACTGCACAGATGTGGAATCCACCCAAGAATCCATCAATTCATGAGTGGAGTAGCAATATGTGGTACATGTATACCACGGAATACTACTCAGCCATGAAGAATGATGACTTAATGCCTTTTGCAACAATTTGGATGGAACTGGAGGCTATTATGCTAAGTGAAGTATCTAAAGAAAGGAGAAACAAATACCACGTATACTTGCTATTAACTTGGAACTAACCAATGAGCACCTATGTGCATACAGGGAAGTAAAACTCAACAAAAATCAAGCAGGGGGATGGAGGGAGGATGGGATAGGCCAAAACCTACCTAATAGGTACAGTGAACATTATCTGGATAACACTTACTACCATGACCCAAGCATTATAAAAGTGGTCCATGTAACCAAACATATTTGTACTCCCTTAATACTTTGAAATTTAAAAAAAAAAAAATCCCATTTACAATAGCTACTCCCCCCCAAAAAAACAAAAAACCTACGTATAAATTTAACTAAGGAGGTGAAAGTTTTCCATATTAAAAGCTATAAAATAGATCTCCACATTAAAAACTTAAAATGTTAACAAAAGAAACTGAAGAAGACACAAACATCAAGAAATACTGTGAGTTCATGGACTGGAAAAAGTAACACTGTTAAAATGCCCATACTACTCAAAGTGTTCTTCAATGTAATCCCTATCAAAATATCAATGGTGTTCTTCACAAAAGTAGCAAAAGCAATCCTAAAATTTGTATGGAACCACAAAAGACCCCAGGATAGCTAAAGCAATTTTGAGCAAAAAGAAGAAAGGTGGAGGCATCATACTGACTGCACTGAAACTATACTACAGAGCTATGGTAATCAAAACAGCACGGTACTGGCATAAAAACAGACACACAAAGCAATGAAACAGAATAGAAAGCCCAGAAGTAAACGCATGTATTTATGCTCACATGATTTTCCACAAAGGTGACAAAAACACACAATGGGAAACAACAATCTAGTCAATAAACGGTGCAGGAAAACAGTACATCTACATGCAGAAGAATGAAAATACACCCTTATCTCTCTTTATATACAAAAATTAACTCAAAATGAAGTAAAGACTTATACGTAAAACCTGAAATTATAACATTACTAAAAAAAACACAGGACAAAAGCTCCATGACATTGGTCCAGGTAAGGACTTTCTGGGTAAGACCCCAAAAGAACAGGCAACAAAAGCAAAAACAAACAGCATTTCATTAAGCTAAAAAGCCTCTGTATAACAAAGGAAACAACGGAGTCAAAAGACAACCTACAAAACAGAAGAACATATTTGCAAACTACACTGTCTAATCAGGGTTAATATCCAAAATACATAAATAACTCAAACTCAATTGGAAAAACAAAATACCTGATTAAAAAATGGGAAATAGATCTTAATGGATATTTCTCAAAAGAAGACATACAAATGTCCCAACAGGTTTATGAAAAAAAATGTTCAACCTAACACATTATTAGGTAAATGCAAGTCACAACCTCGATGAGATACCACCTCATGCCAGTCAGAATGGCTATTATAAAAAAGACAGTATATAACAAATGCTAGCAAGTTATATACAGAAAAGGGAACCCTTATTCCACCTTATTGATGGTGAGAATGAATTAATATAGCCAATACACAAACAGTATGGAGTCTACTCCAAAAAATTAAAAACGTTAAGTAGGATATGATCCCACTGTTGGGTTTTTATCCAAAGGAAAGATAATCAGTAGTACAATGCAGAGATATCTGCACTCCCATGTTTACTGCAGCACTATTCACGACAGCCAAGGTATGGAATCAACCTAACTGTCCATCAACAGATGAATGGATAAAGAATTATGTGGTATATACACACCACAGAATATTATTATTCAGCCATAAAAAACAATAAAATCCTACATTTGCAACAAGCTGGAAGGCACTATGTTAAGTGAAATAAGCTCGGCACAGAAAGACAAATACCACAATGATTTCACTCATGTAAGGTATCTATAAAAGTTGTCTCATGTAAGTAAAGAGTAGAATAGTGGTTACCAAATATTGAGGTGGGTAGTGGAATGGCAGGAGGCACTGGGAGAGGATGGTCAAAGGATATATAATTACAGAAAGCCAGCAAGGTGACTGCCTTTAGTTAATACAACATTCTCTATTACTGAAAAATGCAAAGAGGGCAGATATTCAGTGATCTCACCACAAAAATAACTGTGTGAGGTAATGCATTTGTTAATCAGGTAGTTAACCATTCCACAATGTATATACACCTTGAAACAACATGTTGTACATGATAAATAGTTATAATGTTATTTGTAAAATCAGGAAAAAAAGGGGGGAGCAAACAGAGAAACTAAGGAGACCACAATGCAGTCAATCAGCGGTTCCCAACGTTTTTGACACCAAGGTCAGGTTTCCTGCAAGACAGTTTTTCTGGCAGAAGGTGGGAAAGGGGGCGAGGAGAGGGGTATCACAGTGTTACCTCCTCGGCTCCACCTCAGTTCATCAGGCATTGGATTCTCATGGGCAGCGGGCAACGTGGATCCCCTGCATGCACAGTTTGCAGTGGGACTGGAGCTCCTATGAGGGACTGATACACCTGCTGATCTGATGGGGTGGGATGGGGTGCAGTGCTCTGGGTTCAGGTGGTGATATGAGTGATGGGGAGCAGCTGTGGCTGCAGGTGTGGCTTCCCTTGCTTGCCCACCATTCACCTCCTGCTGTGCGGCCTGAAACCTGGCGGGCCCCAGCAATAGAGGACACACTGAAAGACCTAAAAAGCTTTCAACCAAGAATTCTGTAACTAACAAAACCATCCTTCAAATATTAAGGACATATTAATGCATTCCCAAGTAAACAAAATCTGAAGGAGTTGGTGATTAATGGACCTGCACTACAAGAAATAGTAAAGGGAGTTATTCAGATAGAAATGAAAAAGCACTAGTAGTAGTGCTAATAGTAGTAGTAATTCAACTAAGTAATTCAACTAAGCCATTATAAATTTAAGATATAATTTTAATCCCCAAGAAGACAAATTAAAAATATACAAAAAAAGCAAATGAGAGAGAATCAAAATAATACACTAGAAAAAGTCAAACATAAAAGAAAGCACCAATAGGGGAATAACCAATTTTAAAAAAAGAAGAAAAAAGTTGGGGGACTTACAATACAAATTCAAAACTTACTACAATGCTACAATAACCAAAATTGGCTGATATTGGCAACAGGACAGACACAAAGAAGTGAGTATCCAGATATAAACCCACCTATCTACAGTCAACTAATTTTCAAAAAAGGTGCCAAACCCATTCAATGAAGAAAGAACAAAGAAAAAACAGTCTCTTCAATTAGTGGTGCCAGGACGAAGGATATCTTCATACAAAAGAAAAAAGACCTAAATGTAATAGCTAAAACCTAGAACTCTAAAAAGAACATACGAGTAAATCTTTATTACTTTCAGTTTGACATGGATTCTTAAATATAATACCACAAGTATAAGGGGCAGGAAAAAATACATTAATTACATTTCTTTAAAATGAACACTTTGGGACCCAAAGAATATTATCAAGAATATGAAAAAACAGCTTGTAAAGTGGTAAACAATTTTGTAAATCATCTAGTTCCCAGTACAAGTCCATGGCCTGTTAGGAACAAGGCTGAGCATCACCGCCTGCACACCCTGTTACCTCTGTTTGTGGAAAAACTGTCTTCCACGAAACTGAGGAACTAGGCCGCACAGCAGGTGGGGAGCAGCCAGCGAGTAAGGGACGCTTCACCTGTATTTACAGCCACTTCCCATTGCTCGCATCACTGCCTGAACTCTCCCCTCACTCTGCTTCACCCATGGAGAAACTATCTTCCATAAAACTGGTCCCTGATGCCAAAAAGGTTGGAGACTACTGATCTAGCTGATAATTCAGTATTCAGAATATATAAGAAGTCTTAAAATCGACACCATTCCTCAACAAAATATTAGTAAATCTAATTCAGAGGGATATTAAATTAGTATGGATTTACCCTCAAAGGTGGGATTTATAACGCAAAAAGGGTTCAATATATCAATCAATGTAAACATTTCATTTATAAAATGAAGGAGAAAAAACATGATCATCTTAAGTAATTCAGAGAAAGTATCTGACAAAATTTAATGACCTCTTCTGATAAAAACACTCCATAAACTTCAAATAAAAATTTGTTGATGGTGGGGGGGAACCTCTGTAAAAATAATTTAAAATAAATTTACTCTGAGCCATTGAATATGAGTGACCACTGGCCATGGGAACACAGCTCAAGAAGACCTAAGAAAATGTGCCCAAGGCAGCCAAATTACACTTTGGTTTTCTACATTTTGGAAAGAAAGGAATTGCAGGAAATATCATACATCAACAGATGGAAGGTGTACATTGGTTTGGCCCAAAAAGGCAGGGCATCTCAAAGCAGGGGCACACAGGTTACAGTTATGTTCAGAGACTCTTTGATTTGCAATCAGTTAAAAGAAGTAGAGCTTTGTCTACAGGCTTAGAACCAGTAAAAAAGAATCTTTTTAAGATAAGGGAATCTGTTAATCTTAGAGCAAAACATAATACACTGACACAAATGACTCAAAAAGATCTGTTAGGCAAACTGATGGATGGCCTTTGCATGGCCCTAGGTCCTATTTGTAATTAGTCTGAACTCCAGAGTATAAGAAGAAGTGTCCGACCTCCCTGCCTTTCAAGGCTGAGAACTCAGTTTTAAGATTTTTCTGAGGTCCTCTTGGCCAAGAGCAGGGGTCTGTTCAGTTGGCAGGAAGACTTACTGTTTTATATTAGTTAAGAAATTCCTCAGGATTATAAAAGCTACACACATATAAAAAGCCCACAGATGACAATGTAGTCATTATTATAAAAGATTGGAAGTTTTGTCCCTAAGGATCAAGAATAAAACAATAATGCCCACTTTTGCCATTCAACACAGAATTGAAAGTTCCAGCCATAACAATGGGACAAAACAAACAAACAAACAAAAAAACCCCAAAACAACATAAAAGCTATCAAGATGGGAGAGGAAATAGTAAAATTATCTCTGTTCTCTGTTCACAGATGACATTATCCTATATGTAGAAAAAACTAAACGATTCCACATTAAAAAAAAAAACTGTTAGAAACAGTAAACTTAGCAAAGATTCAGGCTACAAAATCAACATGCAAAAATCTGTTACATTTCTATACAATAATGAACCTGCAAAGGAAATTCTGAAAACAATTCCACTTAACAGTAGTATCAAAAAGAATAAACTATGTGGAAAAAACTTAACTGAGAAGGTGAAAGATTTGTCTGAAAACTATCAAACTGTTGCTGAAAGAAATTAAAAGACATAAAACAGAAGACATCAACATGAACTTCAAGACTTAATATTGTTAAGATGTCAATACTACCAAAGTATTCTACAGATTCAATTCAATCTCTATCAAAATTCAAATAGTTTTTTGCAGATATAAAAGTATTCATCCTAAAATTTTTCCAGATACAGAAAAATCCACCTTAAAATATAAAACCTCAACAACCCTATATAGATAAAATCTTGTAAAGGAAGAACAAAGCTGGAAACACTACATTTTTACTTCAGAAAGCTACAGTAATCAGTGTAGTAAGGGCGGAAAGACACATTCAGACAAGTGGAAAGAAGAGAGAGGTCAGAAAGAAATCCTTGCATATACAGTCAATTTATTTTGACAAGGATGACAAGACCTGGAAAAAGGAGAGTCTTTCCAACAAATAGTGTTGAGAAAACTGAATATCCACACCCTAAAAAGAAGGAAGTTGAACCCTTACACAATACACAAAAACTAACTCCAACATATTGCCACTTGTGAACCACAATGCTTCCAGTAGACTGTTCCAAGACAGCAAGTGAGCACAGCAGGATACTAGGTCAGGCTCATTTTGGGAAGATCAGGCTCCTCTGATAGCCAACTATGTCTCATGGACCCCGCCCCCCAGACTCTTGCTGAACATTCTCTACTACTGCCTGGGATGTTTCCCATCCAGTCTTTCTTCCCTCTCTCCATTATTCAGGGACAGGCTTACAATGCAATTTGACAGTTCACCCAGCTTTTTCCAGCACTTCCATTCCCAACTTTATTACCCAATAAGATTCTCACATTTAAAAAAACAAACAAAGAAAAGAACTCCTATAATCTAACAAAAAACCCAACTCAAAAATGGACAAAGAATGTTTATCCAAAGATATGCAAATGGAAAATAAGCACATGAAAAGATGCTCAACATACAATCATTACAGAAATGCAAATCTAAAGCACTTTATACTCACTAGGATATTACTACCCCCAAAAGCAAAAACCAAAAGCAGAAAGCTACCGAGAGTATTATATGCAGAGAAATTGGTACATTAGTGGCTGGCGTGTAAAACGATATAGCTGCTGCAGAAAACAGTATGGTGGTTCCTCAAAAAGTTATACAAAGAATTATCATACAATCCAGCAATTCCATTCTAGGTATATACCCAGGATGAGTTTTGTACAGTTTACTGGTATTAAGTAAACTGTACACTTAAAAACAGCTAATGATTATATTGTGTATATTTTGCCCAAGTTCAAAAAAAATTCAAAGCAGGGATAATATTACCCTAATATGCCTTCATGGTCACGAAGTACCCTTCACTCCAGACACCACCAAGAACAATGGTCTTAACAGTAAAGAATATACAAGGTAGAGACCTCTGACAAAAATAGTAGCATAAGCATCCATTTTCACTAAAAATTCATATATAAATGAAACTCTAACATCAGTCCATCTCACACAAACATTAACTCACAACGCATTACATACATAAATATAAAAATATAAAATTTTTAGAAAAAGTACAGAAGAAAATTTGAAGGATTTATGTGAGTTCTCAGAAATGGCACCAAAAGCATAATATTTAAAAGAAGAAAATAGACTGGACTTCACTAAAATCAAGACTTCATTCTGTTAAAGTCTCTGTAAGACTACAAAACAAGACACAGAGTGAAAGAAAACACTTGCAAATCACAAATACTATTCAGAATACAGAAAGAATTCTCTCAACTGAACAGTAATAAGTCAACTTTTAAAAATGGACAGACCGAATAGACAAAGAAAAAGAATGTAACCATAGGATACAGGAACATAAACTGTTTACCCTCATTCGTAATTTGAGAAATGAAAATTAAAACTACAATGAAATTGCACTAAAATATGTTAGAATAACTAAAATAATAAATAGATATCAAGTGCTGGTAAGGATGCAGAACTAGAACTCTTACACAGTGATGAGAAAATAAAATAGTACAGTCACTCTAAAAAATGGTTTGACAGTTTCTTATAAAGCTAAACATACACTTAAAAAGAGTATCACTCAGCATTTACTTAATGGAAATGAGAACAAAAATTCACACAAAAATCAGTAAATGAATGTTTACAGTAGCTCTATTCAAATCTGTCAGAAACTGGAAATCCAAATGTCATTCATTTTGTCAACAGATAAACAGTAGTACATCAAACAATGAATGCTACTGGTTCTAATCAGTATATATGTTAGCACCTGTTCTCATCTGAGCTATCAGGAGCATCTCACAACTTATAATACTGTATTTCAAAAACTCTTTTCTTGGCTTGCAGAATATAATTCATTATTCTGATTTTTCTAGCTATATTCAGTCCTTGGTGATGTCATCTACCTACCTTGGTTTAACACTAGTGGTATGCTCATGACTTCCAAATTTACATATTTAGGATGGAGTCTTCCTTTGAAAACTGGTCTGGTTTATCAAATTTGCTCCCTCAAATATGCATGTGAATATCAAAAAGATATCTCAAAATATCAAAATTATGTCCCAAAAGATTTGTAGTCTCCTCTTTAATTTCTTATCCTACTGAAGGAATTTTCAGATGTTTCTGTGGTGCTGTTATTTATCTTTCACATATTTCCATGCACCTTGGAGCTTATGCATTTTCATAACTGATCCCAATCAGGGTCAGTGTTCATTTGGGATTATAATTCTATGGGCAAACAGACTATGACTATCCCATCTTTACCACCAAAGTTAAAAGCAAAAATCAACCATATCTTATTTTTACTGGATAAAAAATCAAGACCTTCTATTTGAGGCAATTTCTTCCACACTTGGATAGCCAGAGACAAAGTGATAATTTTATGTTCTTAATCAGTTAATATTAATTTTTCATAAGCCCTACAGATAAGTAATAATAAAGGAAAATCTTGCTCTATGTCACAATGTCTTTGAGAACCATAGTTTTACAAAATTTCTTGGCTCTTCCTTTACTTTACCAGTAGTGGGAGACTAGGACCCTTACTTGTTAAAAAATATTCCAGACAACCAGAACTTACTTATCATTTGATAAATTTAGATTAGTTGAAAAAGTAGTTTAGATGAGTTCTTTAATATAATAAAAATATATTCATCGTATTTAATGCTTTTTAGAGAACTGACAGAAACAGTTTCATTATATACTATTGTTTTAGAAGCACTACTGACAAAGATTCTTTGATTGGCCAAACTTTAGTAAGGATTTTAAAACTTCTCCCAGGCTCACTGCACTGTTCACTATAAAATCCAGTTTCAGCAAAGAACCTTAAGAAGTTAGTTTAACAAGAGTCCTTCGACAAATGATCATCCTTGTCATCTGACTAAAATTCTTCACCCAATACCCTTGCCATGTGATCACCATGACCTGTCTTTAGCCAGAATTCCCCCCAGACTTGATATAATTTTCTATCCACCAACTCCCCTGGCTCCTTGGCTATAAACCCTACTTGTCCCTGTTGTATTTGGAATGGCATCCAGTTCTATACCTGGGTCTCTTTTCCCACATTGCAATAGTCCTTAAGAAAACTTGACTTCCCCACTTTATCTGACGCTATCCAAAGGAATCAGAGAAAAGAAAAAACATTGCTTAATATATACACTAGGAAAAGACATCATTATATTAATCTGTAGTATTATAAAACAATAGTTTCAAAAACTTTGGGGTTACAAGTTTAATAGACACAACTTCAATTTTCAAACACCAAACACTGCAGTTATATATTCAGAGAAAGCACAAAGCACCTCAAGATGCTGAATAAAAAATTATTTTAAATGTGTACATTAGCTTCTTAGAAAATAAGAGAAATCATTAGAGGACAAAACTAAGAAAAAATATATACAAATTAAAGTTCTGGAACTGATGTTTGACTTGAGTTAGTTAAACTTGACTTGGGTTCCTTACAAGGAAATAGCAAAAGAAAATTAAAAACATCAAAGAGAGATTTAAAAACATAGAAGAGACAAAAATAAGAAGGTCCAGCTAATACAAGTTTACAGAGATGACAGATTAGAGAAGAGGTTGATGTTTTCTAGAATTGGTGAAAGTTGAATTTTCAAATTTGAAAAGCCCTACGAGTTCCTAACAGGTTAAATAAAAAGGTAACATTTCATGTATCAAGAAAAGTTGCAAAACAACAGAACAAAGAGATCTCATAGCAGCCACACAGGAAACACAAATTACAGTACTTACAAATTAATGTGAGATTCAGAGCCAAAACAGATTTTTAATGTATTGAGGAAAAAACAAACAAACAAACAAAAAACCCAAACCAGGATTGTACATACCCAGATAAATACTTTTGTAAGAACAGATGTAAAATATATTATTCAACAAAAAATTTTAAGAAAAATTAAAGAAATAACAAATGTCTATGTTTAAGAAATTTCTGAAGAATTTATCTCAGAAAAATGGAAAATAGTCCATGGAAAAAGACCTGAGTTGCAAGAATGGTAAAAACTGAAGAAGGGAAAGAGAAAGGGAAAGGGAGGAAAAAGAAAAAGAAAAAGAAAAAAAAATACATGGATGGATAGATCTATACCAGACCTGAAAATTTACACAAAAATAACATTCATTTTATTGAGCAGAGAAATTTAAGAGCATGCACAAAAACTTCACAGGATAGAAGGGCACTGAACAGAATATTAATAATCTAAAATTACCTGGGAGACAGAAAAAAATAAATAAATTTAAATGTTATGTTACTTTTAAAACAAAGTATTAAGAACAGCATATATTTATATAGTTGCCAAACTAAGAAGTGATCAAAAATGGAATGAGAGGCAAAGGCAAGAAAAAGAAAACAGAAGAACAGTAGAAACCAAGTGCAAAATAAGATAGTAAAAATGGATGCAAATCATCGTGATCACAACAAATGAAAACTGATTCGTCATTTAAAAGACAAGTCATTTAAAAAACTGAACTGGATTTTTAAAAAATCAACTGCATATTAGCTACAAATTATATACCTAAAGCCCAAATACACAGAAAGATATATACCAAGTATAAACCAAGTAAAAACTAGATCTAGAATCCCGAAGAAACTAATAGAAATAGGATTCAAGGGCAGGAAAGAAACAAAGGTATTTGTTTTACATAAGTTACAAAGCTGATGACAGTAGGGGGGTTATTATACACAAATATATGGCATACACTCATATGTCTATACATAAATATACACATATGCATTATATAAATATAAATGCCTGGGGGCTTCTAATAGTCGAGTAGACAATATAAACTGTGCACTCTTAAAGGTCTACAAATGGAATAATCTAATGAAAAGTGCATGGCCTCAGTAATTAATGAAATTCAAAGTAAAGCAGCAACGACAACAGTTCATACCTACAAAATTAGGAGACTGACAATATAAAGTGCTAGTTGGTAAACATATGAATGAATAGTTTTGTCGTTAGTTTGAGTGTTACTTGATAGAATTTCTTTGTAAAATAATTCAGAATATCTTTCAATTTCACTTCCAAATATATAATCTAGAAATTCTTGCTTCAGAAGACACATAAAGCAGTGTTCATATACTGTTTTGTTCAGGAATAGCCAAACACTAGAAGCAACACAACAGAAAAAAAAAAAAAAAAACAAATGACAGTATAACCTCAGAGAGAGACAGTCTAACCTCAGAGTGAAATTTTATACAATAAATAAGGAAAACCAGATGAATTACAGCTGTGAGCAATAATATAAATGAATTTTCAAAACCTAACACTGACTGAAAAAAGCAAGTCAGAAGTATACACAACATAACATTTACAAAGCTCCAAAGTTAACTAATAGGCTTTTAAAAAATGCACACATATGTAATTAAGCACTATGAAAAATTGTAAGAAATTATGACAAATACATGATGTAGATCCTTTAGGGAATAGTGGGGAGAAGCAGGGAAATATGATTGGGAGATAGGATGTAGAGAGATATAATTACATTAGAAAACTTCAGTTCTTAGGTTCAAAAGTCAGTTTATAGATACAACTTAATGCTATGCTTTGTTACTCACAAAGGGACATTTTTTGTGATTTCAAAATATTAGTTTTTTTGTCAATTTCAAAAATAAATAAATAAATAAAATAGATAAATAATAATGAAGAGAAATACACCAAAATGTTACCAATGGATGACACCATAGGTTATTTCCCTCCTATTTATTATTTTCAATTTTCTCTATTAATACGCAATACTTACATCTTTAAGAAAACTAGGAAAAATACTATCTGTAAGAAAGACAAGTGCTATTATGCATCTCTTAACAACGTAATTCTGAGAAATATGTCATTAGGCAATTTTACCATTCTGCCAACATCAGAGTGTTCTTACACAACTCCAGATGGTACAGCTGGCCACATACCCAGGGGCTCTACGGTATAGCCTATTGCATGTCACTGTACTAAATACTGTAGGCAAGTGTATTACAATGGTAAGCATTTGTGTATCTAAACATATCTAAAAGTAGAGAAAAGGTACCATAAAAATATGGTATTATAATCTTATGGGATCACTGTGGTACATGTAGTCCCCCGTTGAACCAAAATGCCGTTACATGGTGCACGACTGTAAATAACAGCACTTATATAGTTATAGATATCTCCATAAATAAACAGTATATATACATAATATTGGCTGAGGCCTCCCAAACACATCTATTAGCTAAGCTGACTACCTTCTCAAATCACTATTTTTGTTTTCTGGATCAACCCTCTCATAAAACCAATCTATACACAAAGCCAAATACTAATTCTTTTGGCTCTGGTCAAAATGGTGTAACAACAATTATAACAGAAATAATTCCTCAACATCCAAATAATATGTGAGCATGGTTACTTTCCACCCAAATAAAGTTACTTCAGCCATCATATTTTTTGGCTTTTCACTCAAGGAGAAATTTCTAATGTGATTAGTTAGAACTTACGACATCCATTTGGGTTTCTTTGACTAATACAAGAAATCGTTTTTTATTAAAGGATGAAATCAGTGGTTTTTATATTACTCCATGTATTCTACATGTACACAAACTGGTAAACTTTACAATGGCACCTCTCTTTCAAACTATAAATATAAATGAACTGGTTACAGCACTTGTTTTTCTCCACCATACAAAAGGTAGCAAATTTCCAATATTTACACTTAGGGAAAGATGAAGGAACACTGTGGTTCCTCATTATAATATCAAGGTATTATACTGTTCCTTCTGTCTATCTCTATCAGAAATCCAGGTAGAAGAAAGCGGTGGTAATGACGACTGTCCAAATTCTGGGTCACTAATAGATTATCTAACAGCATCAAACCTCATCTTTATTCCTAATAAGTAAAAACAACAATGTGTGGGACAACCCATGTGGACAGATAAATTTATATGCTAAAAGGACTTTCCCTAGTCATACTGTTAACAGAAATTACCAACCATATTACCTCCTCCTCAGGGGATAGGTTCCGTTTGCTACTGCTGACAGGAAAGCCACTGCCAAATTCTTTGGAATGAATATCTGCTCCATACTCAACTGTCACATCCTCCTCAATGCTGTTCACCAGCCTCCAGAATTCCTTTTCCACAAGTTCTGTAGGCACCATCTGTGAAAACAGGTGGAAAAGATGATCACAGCCTACTATGCTTTGGACCCATGTCTTCATGAGAACTAAGAACACCAGACACCAATTCCTATAACTCTAACCCTCAGTCACATACATGTACAGGCATGTTGAAGTAGTCAGCCTTGAAGGAATCAGCCATCTCACCAAAACTCTGCAAAGTGTACTCCTGGGTAGCCTGCTCAAAGCCAAAAGCTTCGGGGGGCCGCTTACACTCCTGAAATACAAAAAATATTTCCACAAGGAAACAGGTAAAAAAACCCAAAGGAAGATCTAGGGAAAAGGGAAGAGAAATTTTTCAGATGATACTCAGTATCTTTTGCTTCTAGGTAGGAAAGTTCTTTAGCACGTACTAAACATGTTTCCTTATCTTTAATCCTATATGGTTCACACAATCTCAATTATGATCCCTTCTCTCTAGTTCACTGAAGTCTCTACCATTTTACACATAGTCTGTCTAACCACTCTTGCTTATCAGCTCACTGATAGCTAATAAAAATTTTATAGAAGTATTAACTTGGAAGGACAGAACCTATCACCTTCTCCACTTTCCCTTAAATCTAAGAGGGTAGATTAGAGAAATTACTAAAAACTAAAATAAAGTTAAAACATCCGTGATGGACACGCCTTACCGCCAAGATACACTTTGGGCACCTCCAAACCCCTCTAGGAATTTCAGGAAGGGGTGGCAATAGACAAAAGATGTGGTAATTGTCATCACAGCCATCACAGAGAAGAAGCTTATCATCTTCATCCCCTCGAGAGCATATTCGGCAAACGTATGATTCAACCTACCAGAAAAAAAGTAAAAAAATAAGCTGCTTGCTCCATGATATCTTATTGCAGGTTTCTAGACCATTCATTTTGAACATCTATCATTAAGTCAACAACTATGCAATGTTCTACTCTTAAGTTCACTACTTGGTAGAAAACATGACAGGACATAAATAATTACAAAATAATACAACATGTTAATAAATGAACCCTGTTTAACGTGCTTTGGGAGTAATAAAGTAGACTTTTTATAGAGGGTTCAAACCAAAATCACAAAGGCACAGACTAGCATGGATCATTCAGAGAATTATACATGGTTAAAAATTTAACTGGTACACATGGCAAGTTGAAGATAAAAGGTCAAGTAACTTACTATCCAGTTAACACCTGCTGTGGTAGTGAAAAGTTTAGCGGGTATCCATTTTCACTATAAAAAGTGTCCTCAGGTTAGACAATGAATTAGATAGTCACACAAGTAACAGATCACCGGAACAGAAACATTAAGGAAAGGCTAAAAAACTTGATTCTTATATACTACTGGAAAAAAACTAGTTTTAATTACCAGTTAAAAAAGAAAACATACCGGTAAATTTTTAGTAGGTTGTATTCATATTTTGAAAAGATTACCTGCAACGAGTAAAACAGGCTATACTGAAAGATTCCAGAAGTAAAATGATCAGTAAAGAAAGGGTCAAGGTAACTCAGAGAGCAGGAGAAAATATGTGCTGAATGTGTGGAAGTATATATGTATTTCTAGATATACCAACATATACATACAGAGACTATGCATGTGTGTGTGTGTGTGTGCATATATATATGTATAATATATATACAATTAATGCACGTGAATACCTTATAAATCAGAATATTTATAAGTAAATAAGATTAAAAATTCCAACAGAATTATAAGCAAAAGACTTCATAAAATAAAAAATCTTAACAAACATATGGAAGGTGCTCAATATAAAGAAATCATAAACCAGGGAAATGAAAATAAAAGCACAATGAAATACAACTATACATCTTCCAGAATAACTAAAAGGAAAACAAAAACTGTCAGTTCAGTTGCAAGGATACACAGCAACTGAATTGTCAGTGAAAGCTAGTTGCAATATAACTGAGGCAACCATTTTTGAAATAAGTCTGCCAATAAGCTAATTTTGAAAATACGTATACCTTCATTCACAGCAATTCCAATCCTGTTTATATATGCAACAGAAATGTGTATATATGTTACCTAGAGGCATATACTTTAATATTCATAGTAGCATTATTTGTAATACCCACAAACTGGCAACTACCACAAATCCATGAATAGTAAAACAGTTTTTAAACAATGTGCTAAAGTTTTACTTAATAAAATTGCACTTAATAATTGACACAATACAACAACAGAACTCATAGAACAGTAAGAATTAATATCTCAAACTTAACACTGAACAAAGAAGCCAATACAAAAGACTACATACTGTGTAATACTTGTTATTTGAAAGTACAAAGACAAGTAAAACTAGTTAATATATTTTTGTGTATGCATGTTATACTGCAATAAAAATAAAAGCAATATAACCAGGTAATCAACTAACTGTAGGGATAAGAGGAAAGTCATAATGACACCCAGACTTCAAACCTGGATGGTAAGATCTCATGCTCATAAGATGAGAAACATAGGGACAAGTGGGAACAGGATGGAAGGCGGTAAACATAATTTCCCAGTCATCTGGTAGACATGATTAAGGAGTTTGGAAGTCAAACATAGGAGTTTGGAACTCAAAGTAGAATCTGTTTGAGGATAAAATTTCTGGGAACATCAACATTTACAAAAAACGGAGGGGAAAACAAAAATTATCAAAATAAAGTGAAATTAACTAAAGAGGAAGGAGGTTGAACAAAAAAGGAAAATTTTTTTCTAAATGCAGGCTTGAATATTTAAGAAATTAAAAAATCTTCCAGATAAAGGGTGAAAGAAGATGTATATACACAAAGGACGTAAGAAAAGCAAGATAACAAAATAGAATCACTACTACATGAAATGTGATGCTTTCAGAGTCCTGAAGCAATTCACCAGAACCAACAGCTCCTTCATATAATTTACAGTTGATCAGATCATCTCCTACAATATTAAGCTGTAAAAGTTCAGAAAATGCTTATTGTTAGAATTGAAAAAAAGAGCATAGTTTGACAGAAAATTCTGATCTAAAAGGTAGGACAAAGGAACTTTGCTCTTGACTTTAATACCTTGCACAAGCTTCTTCCCTTTCCTGGCCATCATTCTCTTCATATCTAAAGGGGTCAGAAGTAAGTAGAAGGAAGGGGAAAAAAGCTAAGGTGGGATGAAGTAATTTTAGGTTCAATCTAATCTAGGTAGTTCAAATAGTGTTAAAAAGTCATAGGTGAGTCCTTACAAACTGGACACTGCTGTGATTCTTCCGCAGCCGCATGGTCATCTTGGTGCAGGGCTCTAGGCTGTGACTCAAGTCTTCCTTGGGCAATGCTGATGCCACTTTCCCATCCCTACTGGGTTCTTCCTTCACCATAACAGCGGGGGGGCATGTGACCCCATCTTTATCTAGAAGAGTCAGAAACAACTCTGAAAACAAACAGTCCTCTCCTGTATCAGGATTAACAAATCCTTTCTCCCATAATACTTGAATTACTTTACCCCTTACACTTCCTCTGTCTGTTAAACCTCACCTTTCTTCCGCAGAGTCTTATCCTTAGCCATAAGGCCCAAGCCCATCATCTTGGGGCCTGGCCCATATATCTGTAACTTCTTTAACTCTGGATTCTTCTCAATGTCCTCCTCTGTGGGCTCTGGCTATTGGAAGAAGGTTGAAACAGGAAAGTGAATTTTACATATACAGTCCTAATACTTTACAGGCAAGATCTAGACTTTTGTATTTGCAAAATATCCCAGATCCTATAAAGCAAAGAGGTCACACAGGCTAAAATCAACCAATAGTCTTCAACCATTTTTGAATGTTTATTAATCATGTATTTTTACCTGTGAACAAGGTATGGCCTGGTAGAAGTAAATGAATAGAGAAATTTGGAAGGTAATTACTTTTCTCAATTTTTATCATGTTACAAAAGAGATGATAAAATACTCCTGTGTTTGCAAGGCTAGAGAAGTTGAAACATCAGAAGTCTGTATCATACTGGAGAATTCAATAAATATATAAATAAGCCCCTTTCTGAGTTGCAGATGCCAATGGTGAGACAGAAGGACTCCTATTCCACTTGATCTCAGATCATGAGAAACATAACTTTTCTGACCACAATGTAATCAGAGACCTGGGAAAATAAAAACCCATTATGTGCCAAAATATACACCCTATACCATATTTATGATATACCATTTTCAGCACTTATCTATTTTTAGTGGGCACAATGAGATGTATTTTATCTACGTTTCAAACAGTTTTTGCTCTACTGTAAAATTAAACCCTATTAAATTTTTCCTTTCCATTTAATATTGAAGTTTTATCCTTACAGATTTTCTTTTATATATAAATTTGGACAAATTTCAATCAATGTAGATTTTCCTCTATATATAAATACACGTATATACACAAACACACATAACATATTTTTTGGTTCTGTTTTATTCCCATAGTAACTTATGCAAGCAGCAATAAATATTGTATTACACATTTGTCCAACAGGTTATTATGTCATTCCAGAAATAATTTTACCTTTCTTATTATACAAGGCTGTTTCCAACTTTTCTGACATCATAAACAATATTATAATTAATTATATCAATCTTATTTTTTGTTTTCTATAATTTTAATGTTTTGTCACTTCTGAGGTGCCTTGTTGCCTGGGAGACCAGCCCACCCAGAGCTAGCTAATTCTTGGAGACAGTAAACAACTTATTGGTGAGCCCACCTTTAGTATATAAGCCCACCAATCAAGCCCAAACCCCCAAGCACCTTCTTTAACTGTCAGATAGAAAGCCAATCTGTCATTAACAAACTCAGGGCCAAGTACCAGAAAACTAAGGACAGTCCCTATGCCACAAAGTCCATTGGAATTATTCAAACTAGCTAATCCTAAAATACCTTGCCTTGCCTTTCCCACAGGAATCCAATCCTAATAAAGGCTGTGTTCTGTGCCTTCCTCTTGCTTTCTTCCTCCTGACACTGATTCTTTCCCCTACGGCCCTGTGTGATATGCTGTGCCTCTCATTTGGAAAAACTGTGAGCAACATTAAATTTTTCTTTCAATGGCACTGACCTCTCCATGTCATCACTGAGTCACCTCCATAAATTAAGACCAGGGCAGAAATCATTAGTATCCACGTATTTATTGCATAATTGTTGTTAAAAGATTAATTAATGAAAGTAAAACAAGAGGATAAATACATTTAAAAGTTTAGTAATTTCCAGTTTTAATTTTAATGCAATCCTTTCCTGCTACTAATATGTACAATAATGCCTACTTCCCCATCTCCCTGAAGCATTTTGACTTTTTTCTAATCAGTTATACGAAAAAGTATTTGTTGTTATTTTTGTATTTTCAACTTATATAGCAGATTAAACATTTTTGATTCATTATTCAGTAAGACTAATATAAAAGGATGACCAAAACAAGCTGCGATAAAAATAAAAGAAGATCCCAGAAGTTTTGTATTTCCAAAACTAGGTGCCATGTACATTATAATTTTACATGAGTCACGTAGTAATTTTTAGCAAAGAAAACTTAAATGCCTTTTAAAAGAGCTAATCCTTGTTTTGAAATACGAAGTAACACAATATTACTCTTAAGTGTTTCTGACATTTTAATATCCGTTCCTGAATTACAAACACCTACCCATAAAATAGAAAAGACGATGTGTTAGTCCTCCTGTTTCCTTTTCTGCTTTATGTAGAATTTATTTATAATCTTTTTCCTCTTAATGTTTTGGAAGTACTATCCCTATTTATAAGTTTTAAAGAACCATATTTTCAAGGATATCTAAAACTTTTCCAGCAAGTGGACAACCAACCCCCCCCCCCCCCCCCGACACCAAAAAAAAGAGGTCTAAACATCCATTTGATCTTGAAAAACCGCTGTACCCTTGGCTGGTACTTACAACTTTCAAACAAATTTTACTGGCTTCCAAGTTACTACATACTCTTTTTTCTTATGCAGGTTTTTTTCAGGTAAACTTCTTACTAAAAAGAACTAAAATACTAATGAAGAATCTACCTGAATTTCAATATTCTGAACTATATAAATATTTCTCACTTTGTTTTTTCTACCTTTGAACATTAAAATTTTTCAAAATTTAATATTATCAGGATTATTCAAAAAACACCTAAATATACAACTTTGTCCTAATTTATATTAAGATATTTCTGAAATAGAAACCCCCAAAATGCATGTGGAACATACATTTCTTAGCTAGATAAGAAGTCATAAAATGGTAATATTCTCATTTTTTATTTTCTGTATATTACACTGTTTTGATATCTTAAACCTTTGTGGCTGAGACAGACTGGCCCTTCCAGGGTTACCCAATTCTTAGGACAGCAAAGGGCCCACCCAGGAGCTTGTCTTGGATATGTACACTAACCAACCCAGAGCCAAAGCTCCTCTATCAGGCTATACACCCAAAAGGCAATATTCTTATGCTTAATCACCTCAGGACAGGCAAGTAAGGAACACCCCTACAGCCTATGGCCTGCCAAAATTATTCAAACTAGCCAGTTGTAAACTGCTCATTCTGCCCTGCATTGCCCTCCCTGTGGAAATCCCAATAAAGACCATGGCCTAGGCTCTTCCCTTGTTCTTGCCCCTTCTGCCTCCTAACAGACACTGGTGTTTCCCCTATAATTGTGTGTGGCATACAGTGACTACCTCTCTAGAACCTGTGAGTATAATAAGCTTTGTTTTACTGAGCCTCTCCTGTGTCCTCTCTTATAGCCACACCTTTCTGACCATCACATAAAAGATCAGAGAAAAATCAATAGTTGCAAAATCAAACAAAATTATACCTTATGCTTTGCAAAAACCAGATTAACAAAAATTCAAGGTTCACAAATATTAACTAGAAACTACGTTTAAAAAATGTTTGTTTTTAATATGTAAAAGCAAAACAATATAATATAAATATACTATACTATAAATACAATGCATGTGGAATATATATTTAATACAATACAAATATACTATAAACTATACCCATGAACAAAATAACTCATATTCATTTTCAATTAATTCCGTCTTGAAGCAGCTACATGTTAAAAAAAAAAAAAAAGAATGCTTTATAGTATTGAATTTTCCCCAAGAGCAAAGTCCAAATAAATCCTGGCAGCTTACAGAAATAAAAAGATACACTCACATCTGGCTGTAGTCTTTTTGCCCTTCGACTGTAGCTGCTGAACTTTGAAGGCTGCACAGACTGTCTAAGGGGTATGCTGTGGGGTTTGTATTCCTTGTCTTTTTCCTCACTGTCAAATGGGTGTGTGTTACACTGCTGGACAGAAAAATACATATGCAGGATCAGGAATTAAGTCACATTTGTAATTAGTGATTCCTTCATCCTAAAACTGGCAAAGAAAGCTGCAGTTCTTTCGATATTATACAAACCTATTCCTCTTGTTGTTGTAGAAAGAGAACACATATACTGAAAATTCCATTTGCCTGTGCTTACTTATGAGCAGTAAAGCACAGTGAAGAAGTCTTTGGACTACCTTGATTTGAACCTGGGTTTTTACCCTTATTTTTTGTGAGCTTTATGTCAATATACTGAACCTCTCTTTGTGTTCCAATTTCCTGGTTGAAAAATGGGTAATAAAAATTATCAAATCTCAGAAAATTAACATGTATTAAATGTGTTTACACATACACATGCACACATGTAGTTTTAAAGTTATTAAAAGTGTTTTATAAACAATAAAACTTAAAATTTATTATTACTTAGAATACCAAGCTAAATTAGTTCCCACACCTTGAGTTAAGCCCAAGTAATACCAAGCTTTTTTCTCTACTCTTTTAAAGTGGCAACCACCCTCAGGAAACTTAGTAAGACAATTATCTTTTTCATGAAGAATAACTTAAAATAGGAATTTCTTTCCTCTAATTTCTAGTCTAAGATCTTGTTCATGAAAAGATCTTAGCAAACACCAACCTCCTAAGATGGTAAAAGATCACTTCAGTTCTCATCTAGCTAGCTTAGCAGGTATAAAACTTCTTCAAACAAACAGGCTGCAAAGTATTTTCCAGAGCCAATTCCTGGAACTCTTGACTCTATCAACGAACTTAGAATCTTCAGACCTTGACTATTCAGGAAAAAAGCCCAATTTAAAAGGGAATATAAGAACAAAATCACATCAGGCCCCAAACCAGCTAAGGGCCCTCACCACAAGGTTGGCTCCAGACTGAAACATTTCATAAGGGTAAATGATGCGCTCATAGTGAGATCTTAGCAAGGAACCAATATTTTTGCCTGGTGGGTAGTTGAGGCGCTGGGCAACTCGGGCCCACCGACGATCTTTGCAGATGGCTTCATAGCCACCTTCCTCCATCACTATCTGAAAAGATAAGAACGAGTACAGACAAACTGTGAGCAGACTGGAGAGTCCTAACAACAGCAATGAAGACGTGAAATCTGGGGGCTGTGCCTCTCCCCAACACCAATCATTCCAGAACTCAAAGACTATGTGGAGAAGTGCTGTTAAGCTCTGTGTTCCCTCCTTTCTGGCCTGGTGACACAATGTTCTACCAGAGATGATCCCCAACCAAGGCCTTTTAAACTTGTTTTTCCTTCATTTTATTTATTTATTTATTTTGAGAGACAGAGGTTTGCTGTCTCGCAGGCTGTAGTGCAGTGGTGCAGCAATAGCTCACTGTAACCTAGAACTCCTGGACTCACGGGATCCTCCCACTCCAGCTACTTGAACAGATAGGACTACAGGTGCGTACCATACCTGATTATTTTTTCTTATTTTTTTAAAGACAGGGCATCACTATGTTGCCAAGGCTGGTCCTGAATTCCTGAACTCATGCAATCCTCCTTCCTCAGCCTCCTGAGTTGCTAGGAATATAAGTTAAGCGCCACCGTGCCCAGCTCTTAACTTGTTTTTCCTTTTTAAAGTGGACTACTCTTACCTTATTAAGGCTGTAGAGGTCTAAAATCCTCCGCTCCACATTGGGAATCTTTAATGATGAACCTTGAATTTCCCAGAATTTTGCAATCTGATCCAAATAGTTCAGTTTCACTCTCGTCTGAGCCTGGGGAAGAGAAGGCTCTATGAGGCTGGCTTTTTCCTTAACATGACTTTAGAACAGTGTGAAATGAATAAACAAATACTGCTCTATAGTAACTACAGTCCTCTACTAACGTGCTAGAACCTAAGCTTCAGTGCCTAACTCACCAACGGTGTCCACAAAAAGCTCAAATAAGCTGAATTTGTATTGTATTTTATTTTTTTTAGAGACAGGGTCTCACTCTGTCACTCAGGCTAAAGTGCAGTGGTTCCATTATAGCTCACTGTAACCTGAAACTCCTGGACTCAAACGATCTTCCTGCCTCAGCCTCTCACATCCCACATAGCTGGGCTACAGGCATGAGTTACTGCACCTAGCTAATTTTTTTTTCCTTTAATTTTAGGTGTGAGGACAGGTCTCACTATGTTGCCCAGGCTGGTCTAAAACTCCTGCCCTCAAGTGATCCTCCTGCCTTAGCCTCCTGTAAACTGAGTCTTTAATCTAAGAGAAGCTAAGGTGATACCACAGAATCAAAATCTTTCATCCCTAAATTTAAAGAATTATTCTTGGGCTTAAATGTGGTCTGACCAATACTATTTAGGCTCTATATAATATTTTCATTAAGATACCCATCTAGAGTCCACAACTGAAAGGACTGAAATATTTTTCTATTCTGTGTCAAAAATTTGTACATGAAACCTGTTTCTGAATTATTCCTTTTTTACCCTTAGTTCTATGGTACTTCCAGTCACTCATCATAGTCAAAATCGTAACAGCCAAAGAAAATGACAAACCAATCATATACTTCCTATATTTAATACTAAGCTGAATATGATGACTCACTTGACTGCTTTAAAAAGCAAGTTTTGCCCCTGACCGTCCATTTTATTCAAGAGGAACATATGTAATACCATCAGCCTTAGCCTGGAAATTTAAAAAATCCTATTTCTGCCATGAACTCTGCTTCTATTAAAGAACTGACGGACAGTTCAAAACAATAAAATATGTGGGTATGGACAGAAGACAAGCGAAAGTAATATCTATCTTCTTGATAGCTCTAACTTTAGCCTATTCTATAGCAGAATACATTATTCATCTTCCAAATGCCTTCTTCATGTTCTGGCATTTTTTGCAGACAGTAACCATGTATTTTAGAGAACACTTTCTCCAAGATTAATGTTCTAGTAAATGATGGACATGGGGTTAGTATTTAATATATTTGATTTCAAAGCCTAAATTCTTAATCACATTGTTGTAAAACTACAAGTAAGGCAAGAGTAGAGCTCAGGTTTCATTATAAAAGTATGTCTCCCAATCTTACCTCTAGTTCATTTAGTCTCTGGATACGAGGAGTAAATCTGAAGTTGTCAACTTCTACTGCAAAAGGAGGCTGCCAGTCCTAGAAGTAAAAGAACATGGTAATTATGGGACTGTAAAGGATGAAGATGGTGTGAACCAGAATCATTTGTTTCCACTTTACAATGACTCCCTTTTAAACTTTTGGTTGCCATTTCTGTTCCCAAAGGCCTCCTATAATTGCCTCTTGAAAATCAGATTAACTGCAAAAAATTTTTAAATCTACTAATTTAAAACTCTCCTTGGTATGTCTCCTCCATAAAAGACTCAAAAAACAAACACAAAAAGCAAAAGAAAAAATCTGCACAAATTCAAGCCTAGATGGTAACTTTAAAAGAATGAGACACACCTAAATAAAAACTAGGCCATTTGCATTATGAAAAGAATCTTTACTAAAATGAAAATAGACCTAATATGGATAAGAAATTATTTCCTTTTCAAATCTAAGCCACTATTTCTTCCTATTCCCAGCAATTTGGAAAAGCTGAAAGTAACAGATTTAATTACCAATACTGAATGGAGTGTGAACATTCAAATAGAAGAAAGCAAATGTTGTAGTCTGGCTGCGCATCCGAGAATAGAGGTGTAAACTCTGCAAAAAGTTGACTTCCACTATGCATACTATGTTAGTTAAGACAATGGCCCAGGTTCATTTCAGTTTGCACTGTAAGTTAAACTAAACTTCTACCAGTTTGAATTAGTAGTTTTGAGTATACCAAACCAAGGAGACAGGCCTTTAAGTGTAATAATACAGATTTAATTGGTGGCCGAAGAGGCTGTATACCTTTCACTCTTATTTACATTTCTTACACACATTCCAGGTCAAACGACAGAATGAAAATATTCTAGGCCAAGTCTTTTAATAACAAATTCATGTAACTTGTTCATTGTTTCTGTTACATACAAGTACTTCCGAGTACATTAAATTTTTCTCCAGCTTAAGTATAAAAGATAAATATTCCCATATTACAGATGACTGTAATAATGGAAACATTTCGAATCAGACCTTTTCACCTCTAAATCAGATCTTTAGAACCCGATGGAATCCGCCGATCGGATACGAGTATTTTCACGCCACTATGTTCCAGTCAGAAAATAAAATGAGAAATTAAGATCTACTAGAAAGATTCAAATCAACAGCAACGGGTTTGTGGCCCCAATCTAAGGCCTTGCCAAGTGGTATAGTGTCCCTACGGTCAACCCAAACGCTACCCATTCCAAGTTTTGCTGCAAAGGCTTACCGCTGGTGGCCGGATTTTGCAAATGCCAGACTTCTCCGCAATAGGCCTGATTTTCGCAATGTAGCCAAGTGGGTCTCGGAATTCGGCCCAGCTGGGCTCGAACACCGGGCATTCAGGCGGCGGCAGGAAGTCGTCAGATCCCGACTCCATGTCCGGCCTGAACGCTACGCTGTAAAAGAAGATTCAGTCTTTCGTCAATGGCGCATGCATGGATCCTTCCAGCAAAAATCTGCGGCCTACATTTTTTTTTTTCTTCCAGATTGCCGAATTATTTTAATTCGTGTAGCTGCTTACCAATCGCCCAGGCTCTCAGTTTTGCAACCACCATCTTGACCGCTCAGATTTTGCCCTCTTCTACGTGCTGTGTCACTCCGCGGATCGCTTCTTCAGGCGTTATTTCCAAACCTGAGAGACCTTCTGCATCTTAGGTAAAAGCTGAAGAAGCAGGAACAAATTCACCAAAGGAAAATAGTCACAAAATGGTCGCTTGGCTGATAATAAACAGTCCTCCAACTTAACAGAAAAGCAAGATTATAAATACTATCGCCGGATCTTTTTTCCAAATGGAACCATTGCGCACATTACGCCTGCGCATTAGAGGGAAGGACCGTAAAAGGAACCAGCGTGGTTGAGCCGAGAGTTTTCCCGTAGAAAATTTCACCTTTGTGGAAATATCTTCGCGAACGGTCCTTTTTTCTACCAGTACAAGCAAGGACGACCTGAGTGCTCTTATGAAAGTTTTTACTAACGGCTTCTAAAATCTTACTGAGTTCCCAGCTCGCGATTGTGCCTTTATGATAAGAAAACCCGTCACTACAGGTTTTCAACCCTGGAGCTGTGGTGCAATGTAATTGTGTATTTCACTTACAAGGCACCTGCCATGCGCACGTTTGTCAATGCATCTTTACAAACCAAAGATTGGATTTCATGACAGAAGGAAAAAACAAAACAACAAATAAAAGGTTTCATAAAAGTGGTTTACCAAACATGAACATGATACACAGCCCCTAAAAATTACTGGGGAAAACGCTAAATAAATAAATAAATAATAATAATCACAAAGATCTGGACTAATAATGACATTGGCCCTTCAGTGTAACACTTTGAGTACCATATAATTAACTAAAAGAAACACACAGCCAAAAATTCAGAATCTGGGGTGAGAATTAAAATAAACCTGGTAGCCTTTTGTAAGAGCAGACTTTGAACAAATACAGAAACTGACCGTGTGCCAAATGAAGTACACCAAACACTGTAAGGGATCAAATAAAATAAATTATCCTGTCCCATTTCTCAGAGGCATGCCATCGTATCGGTGAGAAATACCGAAATTGGTGCTGTTTTATCACTCAGGACAGCATCCCTCAGGGAAAGTATTCAGACCACACCTCCTTGTCTCTTGTTTTTCTTCATTGGGTTTTCAATGGAGGGAATCACAATGGTAGGTTTTGTAATGTTGAATTCTTCTTGTTTATTAAGACAAATCTTAATTCAGCAACAGATTTTAAGACAAGATGTTACATATTGGTACCTATATTTACAATATTTTAGATCTATGTAATAGTGAAAATTACCATAGTTGGCTATTCTTCTATTACCTCAGAATCAGTTTGACACTTCTAAAATTCATGTTTACAGTGTCTCATGCTCTATATTTTTAAATAACATTCAAAAGCTAGAAAGCATCTGTTTGTTCCTTTAAAAATTACTTAAAAAATTAATTGATAGTCCCCATTTTAAAAGACACTGGGGGAAAAACTCATTGCTTTAAGGTTTGTTAACCTGATTTGAGTCTGTTTCATTTTTCACAATTCTTGGCATTTTTTTCCAGAAACTTATCCATTTCATCTAGCTTATCAGCCTTATTAGCTTATTATGCTAGATTAAATATATTATTTCTATGTAAAATCTTATCTTTCTCAATTTTCTGCTTTCATGTTACAGTTTTATCTATATGTTTTCCTGTATTTCATAAAACCAGATTTAACATAGTCTAGCCCATATTATTACTCTTTCAAATGATCAGACCTTGTTATTTTCACAATGCTAAAAAAGTAGCTTTTTATTAGCCCACCATGGTGGCACATACCTGTTGTCCCCAGTATCGAGGAGGTAGAAGATCCCTTGAGCCCAGAAGTCCAAGGCTGTAGCAAGCTATGATAGTATCATTGCACTCCAGCCTCAGAGACCCAGCAAAAACCCCTTTCTAAAAAAAAAAAAAAAGGTTTTCATAAAACAGATTTTTGAAGTTATAATTCAAGTACCATAAAATTCTCCATTTTAAAGAATACGATTAATATTTAGTGTTAGTGTGCCACTGCCATCATTGCCAAATTACAGAACAGTTCATCCCCCAACAATAAACCCTATACTCATTCTCCATGCCTCAATTACTAATTTAACTTTCTGTCACTATGGATTTGAATGTTCTGAAGATTTCATTATAATGGAATTATACAATATGTGTGTGGCTTCTTTCCCTTAGCATAATGCTTCAAGTTACACCCATGTGGTAGCATTTATTAGAATTTCATCTGGTTTTTTTACTGTAGTAAGACACACATAAAAAATGTACCATTTTAACCAGTTTTAGATGCACAAATTTCTTTAGATGTACAAATCGGAATTTTATTCCTTTATATTGTATTTCATTGTATAGGTATAACACATTCTGCTTATTTAGTCATCAGTAGACAGATATTTAAGTTGTTTCTACTTTCAGCTATTACAAATAAAGTTGCTATGAACATTTGTTTACAGGCTTTTGTGTGCATATTTGTTTTATTTCTTGTGAGTGTACAACTACAAGCATAATTGCTGAACCACATGGGAACTCTATGTTTAAACTTTTGAGGAACTGCCACATGTTCTCCAAAATATCCGCATCGTTTTAATTCCCATCAAGAGTGGAAGACTGTTCCATTTCTCCACATCCTCACCAATACTTATTATCTAACTTATTGATTATGGCTGTAATAGTATATATAAAGTACCTCATTGTGGTTTCAATTTGTGTATCCTGAATTACTCATGATGTAATGATGTTGACCATCTTTTCATATGTTTGTTGGCTTGTTCACATGCTTTGTAAATCTTTGTAAATGCTTTGTAAATTTCTATTCAAGTTCCTTGACCATTTTGTGTTGCTTTGATTTTTTCTGTTTAATTGTAAATGTTCTTACATTATTCTCTTATCAGATGTATGATTTGAAAAAAACTTTCTCCAGTTCTCTGTCTTTTCTTAATGGTGACCTTTGAAGCACAAAAGTTTTAATTTGATGATTGTTCAGTTTTTGTTTTCTGCTGTCGCTTGTACAGTATTGTAACTATGAAGGCTTTGCCTAACCCAATGTCACAAAGATTTACTTCTGTATACTTTTCTGGAGTTTCATAGTTTTAGCTTTTACATGAATATCTTTGATTCATTTTGAGCTAACTTTTGTATACACTGGGAAGTAATGGTCCAACTCTATAATTTTGTGCGCAGCTCTCTCAGTTTTCCCAGCATTTGATGAAGACACTATTATTTCTCCTTTGACTGTTGTTGGTGCACTTGTTGAGAATCAATTGGTGGTACATGTATGTGTTTAATTTTGGACTCTCAATTCTATTCTATTAATCTACATGTATACTCTAATCCTAGTACCACATAGTTTTAATTACTATAGATTTGTACTATGTTGTGAATTGGGAAAGTGAGTAATCCAACTTTGTTATTTCTCAAGATTGATTTGGCTATTGTTTATCTCTTGCATTTCTATTAGCTTTCCTATCTCTGCTGGCATTTAGATAGGGAATATATTGAATCTGTAGACAAATTTGGGAAGTATCATTATCTAATCATATTAAACATTTCCAATTCATGTACAAGGGATGTCTTTCCACTTATTTAGATCTTCTTTAGTTTTGTTCACAATGTTTTATAGTTTTAAGTATACATATCTTTACTTCTTTTATTAATTTATTCATGATTATTTTATTCTTTTTGGGCTCTTGTAAATGGAATTTTAAAAAATATTTTACTATATTGCCTAGGCTGGTCTCGAACTCCTGGGCTCAAAAGATCCTCTGTCCTCAGCCTCCTGAGTGGGTGGGATTAGAGGCATGTGCCAACATGCCCTTGTAAGTGGAGTTTTAAAAACATTTTCCTTATTAATTGTTTATTATGTATAGAAATATGGTTGATTTTAGTATGTTGATTTTGTGTAACGCAACCTGGATAACTTTATTTATTTTAATAGATTTTTAGACTACCTTAGGATTTGCAATATATAAATCATGGCACTGCAAAGAAATATTTTTACCTCCTCCTCCAGCGAGAACCTCCAGTATTAGGTTGACAGAGTAGTAAGAGCTGAAATCTGTCTTGTTCCTGATCTTAGGAGAAAAACTGCTATGGTCTGAATGTTTGCGTTCTCCAAGATTCATATGTTAAAACTAATCACCAATGTGATTAGGTAATGATGGTGGAGACCTCATGAATGAGATTAGTACCCTTTTATGAAAGAGACCCTAGAGATCTCCCTTCCAACTTCCACCATGGGAGGACAAAGCTACAGCTGTTCTCATAAGAAACTGAATATGCCAACACATTGATCTTGGACATACAGCCTTCAGAATTGTGAGAAATAAATTTCTGTTGTTAAAAATCGTCCACTATTTGGTGTTTTATTGCAGCAGCATGAATGAACTAAGACAAAAGTTTTCGGCCTTTCACCATTGCTTAGGTTTAGTTTTTTCATAGATGTCTTTTATCAGTTGTTTTTATAACGATTGGGTATCGAATTTTGTCAAGCTTTTTTCTGCATCTACTGAGATCATATTTTTGTACTTGTTATTATAATTTCCCAGTTCATAAAGAGTACTGTATTCCTTGTATAATACACTGCTCATATAATCTATCCATAAACACATAAGGAAATCTTTAAGCATGGCAGTGATTTCTAAAATCAAAATTAAGATATTATTTTTAAAAATTAAGTGATTTAAAATTTTATAAGCAAGTACTAAAAATGTAATACTGCTGCTAGACCTAATTAAAAAATTCAGGAAAGTTGCATGACAGAAAATCAGTGTGTAAAAATAAGTTGTCTTTCTATGCACTAAACAAATAATTCAAAAATTAAATTTAAAAGTATCATTTACAATAGCATAAAAAATAATATAATCCAGGAAAAGTTTAACCAAGGAGGTGCAAGACCCATACACTGAAAATTGTAAAACATTGCTGAAAGACATTTAAAAAGACCTAAATAAATGCAAAAACATTGCATGTTACTGAATTGGAAGGCTTAATATAATTAGGATAGCACTATTGCCCACAGTTACCTACAGATGCAGTACCTTCCCCCATCTTTCTTCTTTACAGAAATAGATATGCTGATCCAAAAATTCATATGAAAATGCAAGGGATAAACAATGGCCAAAACTATCTTAAGAACAAAAATAAAGTTATAGGATGCGCACTTGTTAATTTCAAAACATGATATAAAGCTTCAGTAATTAAAATGATGTGGTACTGGCGTATGGATATACATAAAAATTATTAAAATAGAACTGAGAATCCAGAAATAAGCCCATACATATATGACAAATGATTTTTGCGAAGACTAATCAATGGAGAAAGAGTAATATCTTCAATAAATGGTGCTGATACAGCTGGATATCCACATGCTAAAGAACGAAATTGGACACTCACAGCCCAACGTATACAAATATTAACTTGAAATGTATCAAAGAATTAAATATAAGAACGCTTAGAAGAAACATAGCAGCAAATATTCATGATCTTGAATTTGGTATGAATTCTTAGATATAACACCAAAAGTACAAACAACCACAGAAAAAATAGATGAATTGGGCTTCACCAAATTGAAAACTTTTGTGCATCAAACTGTACTGTCAAGAAAGTGAGAGGACAATCCATAGAATAATAGAAAATAGTCACAAATTAAGTATCTGATAGGAATCTAGTATTCATAATATATAAAGAATTAAGGCAACTCAACAGCAAAAAACCAAACAGCCAAATTAAATATGGACAAAGAATTTGAATAGATATTTCTCCAAAGAAGAGACATAAATGGCCCATAAGCACTTAAAAAGATGCTAATGTCACTAGTTATTAGGGAAGCTCAAATAAAACCACAGTGAGGGATACCTTTTTACACACACTAGGATAACTATAATTTAAAAATTAAAAAAGAACAAAAAAATCTACAAAATAGTGCTGGCTTGGATCTTCAGAAATTAGAACCCTCATACATTGCTCATAGAAATGTAAAATGGCAAAGCCACTGTGGAAAAGTTTTGTGGTTCCTCAATAAGTTAAACATAGCATTACTGTATGACCCAACAATTCCATTCATGAATATGTATCCAACAGAAGTATAAATAATTATTCAAATAAAATGTGCACATAGATGTTTAAAGCATTATTATTCATAATTTCCAAAATGTGGAAACAACACAAATGTCCATCAACAGATAAAGGGATTTTTAAAATGTGGTATGTCCATACGATAGAACATTATTCAGCCATAAAAAGGAAGGATGTGCTACTATATACTACAATGTGGATAAACCTCATAAATACAAGCTAAGTAAAAGAAGGGAGACACAAAAGGTCACATATAGTATAATTCCTTTTATATGAAACTTCTAGAAAAGATAAATACATTGGAACAAAAAGCAGATAAGTGGTTGTCAGGGCATAGAGAAGTAGAGAGTAGGAAGGCTGCTTAATGGATTTACTTTGGGAGTAAGAAAAATATTTTGGAAATAGAGGTAAGATTTGCACACCACTCGTAAACGTAGAAATTCAACTGGTTTTGTACTTTAGAATGTATTTTAAAATGATTTTATGTTCTGTGAATTTCACATAAATAAAAAAGTCATATTTTTATTCTGAATTTAAAACATTCTAGCCTCATAAGTATGCCCCTCCAAAACTACAATGTTTTAAGTTCCTTTTTATATAACTTTAATAGTATATTTGTCCTTTATTTTTCAAAAAATCTGTTGGACATTTGTATGTCTTCTTTTGAGAAATACCTATTCAGATCTTTTGGCTATTTTTTAGTCAAATGATTTGGTTTGGGGGTGTGTGTGTATGTGTGTGTGTGTGTGTGTGTGTATGCTGTTAAGACATTTGAGTTCCTAATATATTCTGGTTATTAATTCATTCTTGAATGAAGAGTTTGTAAATATATTCACCCATTCTGTAGGTTGTCTTTTCACTTAATTGATTGTTTTCTTTGTGGTACAGAAGCTTTTATCTTGATGTAATCCCATTTGTTCATTTTTGCATTGGTTGCCTATGTTTTTGAGGTCTTATTCAAGAAATCTTTCCCCAGACCAATGTTTTGAAGCATTTCCTCAAATGTTTTCTTCTAGTATTTTCAAAGTTTGAGGTCTTAGATTTAAGTCTTCAATCCATTTTGATTTGGGTTTGTATATGATAAGAGATAGTGATCTAGTTTCATTCTTCTGCATATGGATGTTCAGGTTTTCCAGAACCATTTATTGAAGAGACTGTCTTTCCCCCAAAGAATGTTCTTGGTGCCTTTGTTGAAAATGAGTCGGTTGTAAATGAATGGATTTACTCCAGGTTCTCTATTCTCTTCCATTGATCTATTTGTCCATTGTTATACCAGTATCATCTATTTTGGTTACTATAGCCTTGTAGTATATTTTGAAGTCAGGCAGTGAGAAGTCTTCAGCTTTGCTCTCATTGCTTACTACTTCTGTATCTATTTGGGGCTTCTGTGATTCCATATGCATTTTAGAATTTTTTTTTATGTTGCTATGAAGAATGTCATTGACATCTTGATAGAGATTTCATTGAATCTGTACATTGCTTTCGGTAGTGTGGACATTTCAAATAGTATATATTTCTTCTGATCCATGAACATGGGATATCTTTCCATTTTTGTGTATCCTTTTAAATTTATTTTATCAATGTTTTATAGATTTCATTATAGAGATCTTTAAATTTTTTAGTTAAATTTCTTCCTGCTTGTTTTACTTTACTTTTTGTAGCTATTGTAAGTGGGATTTCTTTCTTGATTTTTTTTTTTAGATTGTTTGCTACTGGCATACAGAAAGGCTACAGATTTTTATGTGTTGATCTTGTATTCTTCCACTTTACTGTATTCTAGAATTACTGTTTGATTTGTTTTTATTATTTGAATCTCTATGTTAAATGTATCTGATAGATCTCTAAATTTCTTCTTTCTTATCTTGAAGTTTGTTGACCTTCCTCAGTACAGCTATTTTGAATTCCCTGTATGAGAGATCACATCTCTCCATCTCTCCAGGATTGATCACTGATGCCTTAGTCTGTTTAGTCATATTTCCACAGATCTTCTTGATACTCATGGAAATTCACTGATGTGTGACCATTGAAGAGTTAGGTATTTATTTTGGTCTTCACAGTCTAGCCTTGTTTGTACCCATCCTAATTCAGAAGTCTTTCCAAAAATTCAAAGGGGATTGAATGTTAAGTTACATAAGCCTATGGTCAGAGCAGCCATTTCAGCACTACAGGGTACCCTAAGCCTAGATATGGTGCAACTCTTGCAGACTATTAGATACCTAACCCTGATGGACTTGGGAAAGATGAAAAAAATCCTTGCATTCCCAAAGGCCTTTGCTATCTTCCCTCTCTTTCCCTTAAGCAAGAGTCTCCATCTACACTGAGCTGCCTGCAGTCTGGGGAGGGAAGACATAGGCTCTCCCATGGCCACTGCAGTTGGCCCTGCACTGGGTCGCACCAAAACACCAAGGCTTTTCAGACCAGCATAGTATCAGGGTTCACCCACAGCCTGTAGTTGCTATTTTCTGACTATCACTGCTGTTTGTCAAGGCCCAGAAACACTTTAGTCAGCACATGGTGAAGCCTGTGGTACTCAGGCTTATCCCACCAGGGCAGTAGATACCCTTATGGCCCAGGGTGGGTTTAGAGATGCCATCAGGAGCAACAGCCTGCAAGTGAGGACTTTGGAATTCTACCTGGTGCTTAATTTTTTGTCATTAGTCTGATAACTGGTTGCAAGACAAACCTCCATAACCTTTCTTCTCTTTCCCCCAAGTGTAAAGACTCTCTCTGTCTGTGATGGACTGCCTGGAGTTGGGGAGGGATGATAAAGGCACTTCTATGGCTGTCACAGCTGGTGTCACAGTGAGTCACATTCTAAGCCCACAGCCTCTGATACCAGTCCAGCACTGTGGTTTGCCCAAGGACTGTAGTCAGTATGGCCTGGCTGCTACTCAAATTTATTTGGGGCCCCAGGTCATTTTAGTCAGCTGGTGGTGAAGTGGTCTTGGAGCTAAGTTTCTCCTGCCAAAGCAGTGGATTCTCCTCTGGCCCAGGGGTGGTGTAAATACTTCCTCCATGGGCAGTGGCAGAATTATTCCCAGTGCTGTATTTCGCTGGGACAAAGTGGCACTGAGCTCTAGTATAAAGTCTCACACTTACTTTGCTTTCTCTTCCCCAAGCACATAGATTCTGTCTTCTGGCTGTGCTGCCTGGGGTTGGAGGAGGGATGGTGTGGGCCATGTAAGACTGTCCTTCCTGTTGTCCTCAATGAGTGTTGCCTGGTAATTATGCTAAAACCAGGTACTGGTTCTTATAACGGTGCATTCTTGTATGGATAGTCGTTCAATTCAGTGTTCCTTTGGGAAGAATAGGGAATGATCACTGGAAGGTTCTATTCAGTCATCTTGTTCTGCTTCTCCCTCATTTATCCTACCTTTTAAATGCATGTTTTTATTCAGTTTTATGGAACATGTAGGTGACTCAGGCTTTTGGGTTTTCGCCAAAGTATTTTTCTATGGTGAGTAGTGAAGCCTGGGATCTCCTATTCTGCCTTCTCAGTGACATCACATCACATCACATTATATCACATTATTGTAATTTAGATTTCTTACTTGTTATCTTTTTATATAGCTACTATAGACTTTCATTTTTTGTTATTAATATTGTAAGTCTTACTAAAATATTTTATAGTTAAAATAGACTATTTTAAGCTCATAACAACTTAACTTTACATAAAATAGCTGTACAATTTCACTCCACATTTCCCCAACACTTTATGCTTTTGACATCACAATTTACATCTTTTTATATTGCTTATCCCTTAACAAACTATTGTAGTTATTGCTTTTTTTTTTTTACTTTCTTGAAGTCATATTTTATTATGAATTTCAAAATATGAATCTTGGAACAAAGCAAGATTCTAAATACCATTTATTCAATGCGTATTTCTTGAGTGCATTTTACATATCAGGCACTATGCAATATTGACTCCTGCTCATAAGGAACTCAAAATATTGAAGAGAAGACAGACATGCAAAGAGAAGACTATTACGAGAGACATTTATGTGTTTCAGTTATGAACAAAAGGACAAGACGGAAAATACAGACAGAAATCAGATGGAGAAAGACTTCATATGGTAGGCTAAGAAATTCAGATAGAAGTCCTTTAAGCAGAGAAATAAAAACCTCATTTCCATTTAAATATGATTGACACACCAGGAATGTAGAGGTTGTTTGAAACATGCAAGAGCTGTACATAGGAACTCCAATCCAGAGATTGGAGAATTCTTCCATGAGATCCTGAACCGAGATCATAATAGCAGAGTTACAGATAAGGATATGAGATTGAATGATATTGCAGAGGTAGAATTAATAGGACTTGATGACCAAGTGGGCATAAGGAAAGAAAAATAGACAGCACACAGTGGTTAAGAGCTTAGGTATTGAGCCAGACAGTTTGGCTCTAGTCCTACCACTTACTAGATATAATACCTTGGGAGAGTGAAAAGCTCTGCCAAATTTTCAAATAATAGTACTTTCCCCCATAGAGATGTTGGGAGGATTGAATGTTAACAGTTACAGAGAATTTCAGACTGTCTCTAGTCTATACTAAGCCTTCAATAAATATCATCCAAAGCTCCAAGTTTTCTTTTTTGAGCAACTGACTGAATGGTGGTCTCATTTAAGGAGAGAAAAAGTTGAAAAGAAGTTGTTATATATGGGAACATTAATGAATTTTCCTTAAGTCTATTGAAAACCACAATGGATATCATTAAAAGGCAGGTAAAAATATGCATATGGAGTTCAGAAGGGTTAACTAGGTAGGATAGATCAATTTTGTGGTTAACATTGTATGAAAAGTAGTTGAAACCATGAAAGTAGATAAAATAATCCAGGCAAATATAGGGAAAAAGAAAAGGAAGGGACCAATTTGGAAGTATAGAGGCTATCACCTTTAGTCTATTGTCACAAAGGATGCTGTTGAGGGGTGACAGCACAGGATAGATAGGGGTGCAGGCAGAATTCTAAGATGGCCCCCAAGATACCCATCCCATTGGATGGGTATCCAATGATACACAACATTGGAGGAAGGTATACACACACTTTCCTCCAATTATTCAATCAAATACTAATCTAGGTGGTGCTGTGAAAGGATTTATATAAACCTTCTCAAGTTTTTAAAAATTGTTAATAGACTATTTCTTAGAGCTTCTTAAAAATTTCATTTCTGAGTTTCAGGTTTACAAAAAATTGAAAATAAAGTACATAGTTCCCATATACTCCCTCTTCTCTAGCCTACAGTTTATCCTATTATTAACATTTTGTATTGGTATGGTACATTTGTTATTATTGATGAACCAATATTGATACATTATTATTAACTAAAGTCCATAGTTTACATTAGAGTTCACCCTTTGCATTTTATAGTTCTATAAGTTTTGTTAAATAAAACAATGTAATGTATCCATCATTATGGTATCTTACAAAATAATTTCACTGCCCTAAAAAATTCCCTGTGTTCCATCTATTTATCCCTTTCCCCACCTCTCCTTACTCCTGGCCACCACTGATCTTTTCAGTGTTTCAGGAGTTTTGCCTTTTCCAGAATATCATACATTTGGCTTCATATAGTATGTAGCTTTTTCAGACAGCCTTTCTTACTTAGCAATATGCATTTCATTCCTTTTTTTTTTTTTTTTGGTAGCTAGATAGCTCATTTCTTTTTATTGTTGAATAATATTTCATTGTTTGGACATATCACAATTTGTTTATCCATTCACTTATTTTTTTATTTCAGAATATTATGGGGGTACAAACATTTAGGTTACATACATTGCCTTTGCACCACCTGACTCAGAGCTACAAATATGCCCATCTCCCAGACAGTGTCTGCAGAAATTATTCCACAACATCGAGAAGGAAAGAATCTTCCCCAACACGTTTTGTGAAGCCAACATCACCTTCATACCAAAGCCAGGAAAGGACCCAACAAAAAAAGAAAACTACAGACCAATATCCCTTATCAACATAGATGCAAAGATTCTCAATAAAATCCTAGCAAATCAAGTTCAGCAGCTCATCAAAAAAAGGTAATCCATCAAGACTAAGTTTGCTTCATCCCAGAGATACAGGGCTGGTTCAACATACACAAATATATAAATGCAATTTGCCACATAAATAGAAGTAAAAACAAAGACCGTATGATCCCCTCAATAGATGCAGAAAAAGCATTCAACAAAATTCAGCACCACCCTTTTATGATAAAAACACTTAACAAAATGTAGCTATTGTTTTAATAGTTTTAAATTTCACACTAATGATATGTTACTTACATACAACCATTCCAGTATTAGACTATTCTGTATTTCACTATGTCCTTACTTTTACAAGTGAACTTTATACTTTCACATGTTTTTTTACGTTACTAACATGAGTCCTTTCTTTTAGCTTGATAAACTAACTTTAACACTTCTTGTAGGGCTGGTCTGTTGGTCTTAGCTTTTGTCTGTCTAATAGCATCTTTATCTCTACTTCATTTCTGAATGAGAGCTTTTCTAGCTGCAGTATTTCGGTTTGGCAGGGGGGTGTGTGTGTGTGTGTGTGTCTGTGTGTCTGTGTGTCTGTGTATGTGTGTGTTTCCTTCTGTGCTTTGAATATATTCTAATACTCTGATGGCTTGAAAATTTTCTGCTGAGAAATCTGCTGCTAGCCTCATTAGAACTCCCTTATATGTGAGTTGCTTCTTTTTCCTCTCCACTTTCAGCATCCTTTGTCTTTAATTTTTGGCAGTTTGATAATAATATGTCTTGGTTGCCCTGTATGGGTTGTGTTGATTGATTTTCGGCCTTTGGCCTTCCTGTACTTGGAGATTTATACCTTCCCCAGATTTGGAAGTTTTTCTGCTATTGTTTTTATATAAGCTTTGTACCCCTTTGTCTCTCTATATTCTTTCTTAAATTCCTATAACTAAAGAAATTTGATACCTTGATAGTGTCTCATAAATTTTGTAATCTTTCTTCATTCCCTTTCATTTCTATTTTTTTCTGACAGTATATATTCAAATAACCTCAAGTTCACAGACATTTTCTTCTGATTGATCAACTGTGCTATTAATGCTCTATATTGCTTTTTTTAATATTATATTCATTGTATATTTTTCAGCTCCAGAATTTGGTGTAAAATTTCAATCTCTATGTGAAATCTCCTAGTTTTGTTTATTTGTTTTCTGTATTTTTGTGAGGTCCACTAAGCTTCCTTAAAATAGTAATTTTGAATTGTCAATCAATTTGCGTATTTCCATTTTTTTTAGGGTTTGTTCCTTGGTCTCTATTTTGTTCCTTTTGTGGTGGCATGTTTCCCTTATTGTTCTCAGTCTTTGTGAGTGTACATTGGTGTCTGCGCATTTGACAAGGCAGAAATTTATTTCAGTCTTTGCATATTGTCATGCCCAGGAAACTTTACTAGACACCCTGTACAGACATTCTGGGAATGTCATCTGGTGTGGTCTATGGGTGGGCTTGTGGTTGGAGTCTCTCAGGGCAGCAAGTGGGTGGGCTTGGCATCTGAGTCTATTTAGTTGGTACACCTGGCATTGTGATGGGCTTTCAGTCTGAATCAGAAGGTATTGGCCAGGTGCTGAAATACACATGGCACTTGGGTCCACTGATATGGTCCTGGAGCCTAAATCTTTAGGGACAAATCTGGGTCTTGGGTCCACATGGACTGGCTTGGAGCTTGGGGTTTAAAGGGTTGATCCTGGAACCTTGGTCCACAGGGAATACCCTGTTATCTAGTCTACTTGGGTTACTGGAGTGGGCCGGGAGCCTATGTCTGTTGAAGCTGGCCTGGACTCTGGATCCACTGGAGCCTGGAGCCAGGGGGACTAGCCTGCAGCCTGGCTCTGGTCTAGTGCTTGGCATTGTGGAATTCAGGCCTACATGGGTTGGTCTAGAGCCTGGAATAGTCAGTAGTAGCCTGGTAGTCTGGAGCCATGAGACTGGTCTGGAGCCTGGGTATCCATAGAGATGAGCTTGGAACCTGGGTCTGTGGGTGCTGATCTTGAGGCTAGGTCTGTGAGGACTGGTCTGATGCCATGGGGACTGTTCTGGAAACTGGCTTTGTGGGACTTGGCTCAGTGCAGTGGTCTTTTGGGATGGGCCTGAACTCTGGATCTGTTGAAGTATGGAACAATGGGATCTAGCTTGACAGTTGGTAGGGCTGAAATCCATGTTTGTGACTGCCTGTCCGGTATATGAGGCTAGGTTTGCTAACCTGGCTCTGGGCTATTCTGGAACAAAGGAAGGGCCTGGAGCCCAGGACATCAGGGGCTGGCCTCATGCTGTGAGGGCCTGGATCCTATATTTACAGGGAATGGTCTGTAGGCTTGGCCTGTGTATGTTGGCCTGGTAAATAGGGTTACAGGGACTGGCCTGGTGCACATTCCATAGGGACTGGAAAAGAAAGGCTGGATCCTGGGCTGCTGGAGTTAACTTGGCCGTGAGGTGGGCCTGAAGACTGAGTGTAAGGACTGACCCAGTGCTGGGGTGGCTAGAAGCCCAGGATTTGGGGGCTGGTCTTCAGCTTGGGGCCATTAGGGTTGGTTTAGTGATGGGTGACTCAGAGACCAAGTTTACAGAGCAACTCAGGTACTGGGGCTGTAGGACATGTCCAGGCATCAGGATAGGCCTGGAGGCTCATTCCACAGGGAGAGATCTAGAATGTGTGGTCACACAGACCTTCTCAGTGCTGGTTTTCACTGGGGTAAGCTTTTACTTAATGTAGGGTTCAAGACAGAACCTGGTGCTCACTTTCCTTTCCTTCCCCCACATAGATGGTGTGTCTCTCCATACTGTTCTCCTGAAGTCAGGAGAAGGGTGATATGGGTAATGTTCTTCTTGCCTTCTTCAGTGTATCTTTTCTTACTTCTGTACTCAGTCTGTGATCTCACTGGTTCTAGCTCTGTGAAGGTTTCACACTGGTTTTGTATTATGTTCTTAGGTGAAAATGTTTTTCACATCTTTGAATTTGTTTGTAGGTAATAAAAATATTCCTATTTACATCTCTGATATTTTTATATTAATATTCAAGAATTTTTCAAATGTTTTTGATGTTAAACTTTTGTAATCCTACCAATGCTAAGTCACAGTTATGAGTATGCCCAATACCCAGTGTCCATTGTACCCATTAGGTAGGTTTTGGCCCACTTCCTCCTACCCATTCCTCCCTGTTTGATTTCCAATGAGTTTTACATTTCTCTTTGAATCTGTGTGCTCATTGGTTACCTCCAATTTAACAGTGAGTACATGTGGTGTTTGTTTTTCCATTGTTGGGATACTTCACTTAGGATAATGGTCTCCAGTTTCATCCAGAGTTTTGTGGGAGGTGTTAATTCATCCTTTTAATGGCTGTGTAGTACTTCATGGTATACATACACCACATTTTGTTAATCCACTCATGAATTGATGGCCATTTGGGTTGATTCCACATCTTTGCAATTGTGAATTGTACTGCAATAAATGCAGTTAACATTCAAGTGCAGTTTTTTGTTTTGGTTTGCTTTGTTTTGTATTTATGAAAAAGTCCTCTTTTCCTCTGGGTAGATAGCCAGTACTGGGACTGCTGGATCAATTGGTAGGTTTACCTTTAGTTCTTTGAGGTATCTCTTTACTGCTTCCCATAGAAATTGTACTAATTTTCAGTCCCACCAACAGTGTGTAAGTGTTCCTTCCTCTTTGCAGCCATGCCAACAGCTGTTGTTTTTGGATGTTTTAATAAAAAGCCATTCTGACAGGAGTAAGTTGATATCTCATTGTGGTTTTGATTTGTATTTCTATGGTAATTACTGATGTTGAACATTTTTTATATGTTTACCACCCATTTGATTATATTCTTTTGAAAAACTTCTCTTTATGTCTTTTGTCCACTTTTTAATGTTTTTTATTCTCCCTGATTTGCCTGAGTTCTTTGTATAGTCTGCATATTATCTCTTTATCAGATGTATAGTTTGTGAATATTCTCTCCTGTTCTGTAGATTGCCTATCTTCTCTGTTTATTGTTTCCTTAGCTGTGCAGAGGCTTTTTAGTTTAATCAAATCCCATTTATTTATTTTTGTTGTTGCTTTGATTGTCATCAGGGTCTTAGCTATAAATGCTTTACCTATACCAATACCTAGAAAAGTTCTTTCTTTATTTCCTTCAAGAATTCTTACGGTTTCATGCCCTATGTTTAAGTATTTGATTCATCTTGAACTATTTTTTGTGAGTGGTGAGAAATAGGGGTCCTGTTTCATTCTTCTGCATGTGGCTATCCAGTTTTCCCAGCACCGTTTATTGAACAGGGCTTTATTTCCCCAGTGTATTTTGTTGTCTGTTTTGTCAAAGATCAGTTGTCTATAGGTAGAGTGTTTTATATCTGGCTTTTCTATTCTTTTCCATTGGTCTATATCTCTATTTTTGTACCAAAATCATGTTGTTTTGGTTACTGTAGCCTTGTACTGTAGTTTGAATTCAGGTAATGTGGTGCCTCCAGATTTATTCATTTGCTTATGATTGTTTTGGCTATTCAGGCTCTTTTCACATTCCAAACAAGTATAGAATTATTTCTTCTAGATCTGTGAAGTATGATGTTGGTATTTTGATGTGGATTGCATTGAATCTGTAAATCACTTACGGTAGGATGGACATTTTAACAATGTTGATCCTACTAATCCATGACCACAATATGTTTTTCCACTTGTTTGTGTCCTCTGTGATTTCCATCCTCAGTGTTTCATAGTTATCTTTATAGAGAACTTTCACTCCTTGGTTAAGTATATGTCTAGGTATTTTATTTTCTTTGTAGCAGTTGTGAATGGTACTGAGCCTTTGATTTCACTCTTAGCTTGACTGGTATTTGTATATAAAAATGCTGCTGATTTATGTACATTGAGTTTTGTAACCTGAGATTTTTGCTGAATTTATTTATTAATTCCAAGAGTCTTTTGGTGGAGTGTTTGGGGTTTTCTGGATCCCAGATCATATCATCAGTGAAAAGTGACAGTTTGACCTCCTCTTTCTTAATTTGGATACTCTTTATTTTTTTCTCTTTCCTGATTGCTCTGACTAGGACTTCCAGCAGTATGGTGAGTATAAATGGTGACTGTGGGCATCCCTGTCTTGTTCCAGTTCTTAGGGAAAAAGTTTCCTATTGAGCGTGATGTTAGCTATGTGTTTTTTATATATGGTTTTTTATAATTTGGAGATATATTCCTCCTATGCCTTCTTTGTTGAGGCTGGTTTTTATCATGAAAATGTGTAGCATCTTGTCAAATGCTTTTTCTGAATCTCTTGATATGATCATAGGGTCTTTGTTTTTGCTTCTGTTTATGTGGTGAACCACATTTATTGATTTACATATGTTGAACCATCTTTGCATCCCTGGGATGAAGTCCACTTGGGTATGGTGGTTTTTTTTTTTTTTTTTGATGTGCTGTTGAATTTGGATTGCTAGTATTTTGTTGAGGAATTTTATGTCTATATTCATAAGCAATATCTGTCTGTAATATTCTTTTTTGTGCGTGTGTCCTTTCCTGGCTTTGCTATCAAGGTGATATTGGCTTCAGAAGGAGAATTTTCTCCTTCTCTATGTTGTGGAATAATTTTTTTCAGCATGGGTACCAGCTCTTTTTTGTAGGTCTGTAGAATCCATCTGTGACTCCATCTGGCCCAGAGCTGCTTTTTGTTGGGAGATTTTTAAAATATTATTGCTATAACCTCATTGCTCTTTACTGGCCTGCTCAGGAATTCTATTTCTTCGTGATTGAGTCTTAGGAGGTTGTGTGTTTCCAGGAATTTGTCCATTTCCTCTATGTTTTCTAGTTTATGTGCATAGAGATTTTCATAGTATTTATGGATGATGTTTTGTATTTCTGTGGTATCAGTTGTAATATCTCCTTTTCTATATCTGATTGAGTTTATTTGAGTTATGTTTCTTATATTCCTGTTAATCTAGCAAGTGGTCTGTCTTTTTTTTATTTTTTCAAAGAACCAAGTTTTTGTTTTGTTGATCTTCTGTAGTATTTGTTTGTTTGTTTGTTTGTTTTTCATTTCATTTAGTTCTGTATGACCTTTGTTATTTCTTTTCTTTTGTTTGCTGTGGATGTCATTTGCTCTTTTCTTTTCTTTTTTTTTTCAGTTCCTTAAGATGTGAGATTAGGTTGTTAACTTATAATCTTTCTGTCTTTTTGGTTAAGTAGTTAGGTTGTGAATTTTCTCCTGAGGAATGATTTTGCTAAATCTCCTAGATTTTGATAGCTTGTGTCCCCTTTTTTATTCAGTTCAAGGAATCTTTTGATTTCCATCTTAATTTTATTCTTGACCCAATAATTGTTCAGGAGCAGATTGTTTAATTTTCATGACTCTGTGTATGTTTTTTATGTTGTTATTGATTTCTAGTTTATTCTACTGAGTTCTGAGAAGATATTTGTTATATCTACTTTTTAAAAATTGTTGAGTCCTGTTTTGTGGCCTATGATATGATCAATCTTGGGGAATGTCCCATGTGTTGCTAAGAAGAATGTAGATTCAGTAGTTTTTGGATAGAATATTCTGTAAATGTCTATTAGCTCCGTTTGGTTTGGAGTTCAGTTTAGGCCTAATGCTTTTTTATGCTTTGATAAGGTTTACGGCTCTGACAGTGGGGTGTTGAATTCCCCAGAAATTACAATGCTGCTCTTTACTTCTTTGCTTAAGTATTATAAAAATTTGCTTTACATATTTAGGCGCTCCTCTGTTAGGTGCATGTCTTTAAGATTGTTATGGCTTCTTGTTGAGTTGTTCCCTTTACCATTATATGATGACCATTTTTGTCTTTCTTTACCATTGTTGAATTAAAGTCAATTTTGTCTGATGTAACAATGGCTACACCTGCTCTTTTTTGGTTTCAATTTGTGTGGCATGTTTTTTTACATCATTTTGCATTGAGTCTGGGTGCATCCTTGTAGTTTAGAGGTGTTTCCTAGAGACAGCAGATACTTGGGTTGTGTTTTTAATCCATTCAGGCAACCTATGTCTTTTGAGTGTCACATTTAAATTGTTGACATGAAAAGATAGAATTGATATACAGAATACTGTTCTGTTCATTATGTTGGATAGTACCTTATTTCTTTGTTTGCCCCTTTATGCTATTGTTTTATAGGAGTTGTGAGCTTTAGCTTTTTTGGGTGGTTTTACACTGGTGAGTATCTATTGTGCTGATTCCTGTGTGATGCTGTTCTTAGTATCTCCTGAGGGGCAGGTCTAATCATGACAAATTCCCTCACTGTTTGCTTGTCTGGAAAATACTTAATTTCTCCATCAATTGTGAAACTTAGTTTTGCAGGATACAAAATTATAAGATGGCAGTTGTTCTGTTTAAGAAGATTGAAAATGGGTCCTTACGCCCTTCTGGCTTGTAAAGTTTCCACTGAAAAGGCTGCTGTTAGTCTGATGGGTTTTTATTTGTATGTCAATTGTTGCTTATGTCTAGCTGCTTGTAAAAGTTTGTCCTTTGTTTTGATTTTGGCCAGGTTGAATACTATGCGTCTTGGAGATGTCCTGCTTGATATGAATCTTTCTGGTGTTTGATGACCATCTTATATCAGGATGTCTGGATCTCTGGCAATAGCAGGGTAGTTTTCATCAATAATCCCTCAAATAGATTTTTCATGCTTTTATCTATTTCTTGTTCTTCTTCAGTGATACCTATATGTCATATGTTAGTTTGCTTTGCATAGTCCTCTATTGTTCTAAGTGAGTGCTCTGCCTTTTTCCTTCTTTTTGGCCTCTTTAAATGACTGGGTTAGCATGAGCACCTTACCTTCAAGCTCTGAGATTCTTTTTTCACCTTGATTTAGTTGGTTGCCAATGCTTTCTGCTGTTTTTTGAAATTCCCTAAATAACTCTTTCATTTTTTTTGAATTTCTATTATATTCTTTTTTATGTTGACAAGCTCTTTAGTAACCTTTTCATTAATTTCCTAAAAATTTTTTTTTGCTTCTTTTGGTTGGTTTCCAACTTTCTCATAAATTTCATTCATTTTATTTGCCATCCATATTCTGAATTCCATTTCTGTCATTTCAGCAATTTCCTTGTAAATGGAATCCACTACTACAGCTCCATTATGACCCCTTGGGGGTGTCAAACTGTGTTTTTTTTTTCATTTTTCCAGGGTTCTTTTGCTTGTTTTTTCTTGTTTGGCTCATCTTCTCCCTGGGTTAATGATTCCAGAGCACTCGTTCTCTTTTGCTGTAAACTCTCCTGTTACTTAGGGGAAGGGGAAGGGGTGGAGCTTTTCTGACCTACTCTTGAATGTTGACCCATCATGGGAGGGGCAGGTGCACCGAAAACCTGTAGAATAGCTGTTCTGTTTTCCTATTCCCCTGTGATTTCCTCAGTTCAAGATAGTGCTGGATGCTGTCTGTGTGGGATGGAGGTTTGTTTCCCAGCTTGTTGTTGGGAGTTAAAATTGGTGGCTGGAAGCAACCCTCTCCACTGCCATTGTTGTTGTGGATGATTTTCTGGCCAGGGTCACCCAGTGAAGGTGACAGTGGCAGCTGGGTGAGTCCATTTCGGCAGTGTTTGTGGATCACTGGGCTGTGGGCACTTTCACGAGCCAGGTCCAAAAGTAATGTCTGCTCAGGGCTGGGGGGTCCCGAGTGAAGTGTTGGACATTGAGGAGGTTTCACCATTCCAGTGGCAGTGGTCAAGACTTGGGCATAGTGTCTTGGGGCCTAGGTTCAACTCTGGAATATCAAGGGTGGTTTCATAGGCATGCTGGGGGCCCTGGAGCTACAGAGGCAGAGCCTCAGACTTGGACACAGTGAGAGCTTCAGAGCTAGATCTTGATATTTTAGAGGCAGAGCTTTACCAGTGAAGGGTTGTTCCACCAGTTTGGAGCCTGCTGGTGTCTAGTCACACAGGCAGGGGTTTGTGTCAGTGGCCCCAGGATCATGGAGGTGGGCTGAAACTACTGGTCAGCTGTGGTTGTCCCCCCACCTATGTCCTGCTTAAGCAGTCTCCCAAGCCTTGCCAGGTGGTGCCTGTAGCATATGAGTCTCCTCCTCTGCTCAGATCCCAATGTGGGTGGGAGGGGTGCTTGGCCCTCAGGCTCAGGGCACAACATGGGGGAGTGTCTCTTTTGTCTGTTCCCTCCCTGGCCTGGAGGGGTGATGCAAAGGCTACTGCTGGAAAGCTGAGTCCTAAGCAGGGCTGGCACCATGCACCAGAGTGATCAGAATAGTGTTGGCTGCAGAAAGCAGGGATGGTAGCCACCAGATCTCTGCTGTGCCTGCTCTCTGCCCCAGAGGTCTGCTGTTTAGGGGTGAGATCCCTGACAGCTTGAGCCACCTCCAAGTGAAGCAGTGCCCTCTCAGGATGGTTATATTCTGCTGTCTTCCATTCCCCCCACGTGTGTGAATTGTATGGGGACCCCCAGCTTAATTTTTGAGATGGTGGTTAGTACTAGTTACTAAGAATTTGCAATGCCCAGTTTGATTGAGTTAGTATATGCTGTTATGGGCTGTACAGTTGCTCTCCCTCTCAGTAGGTGGTGCTTGAAGGAAAGAGTCATCTGCAGAGTTGTTCTTTGGTGCCTGTAATTGGCTTTAGTCTCTTGGGAGGAGCACTTGAGAGCCCTGGGGGTCCTAGGAGATTTTTTATTCTGCACCACAGCAGGGGTGAATGGAGGAGCAAGGTTGGATGGGGTTGGGTCAGGTAAACCTGCCTTCAGGCTCCACAGAAATAAGCCCTGTAGCTGTCCTGGCAAGGATCAAAGGACAGCTCCCAGGCCACTGGGGAAAGCCACCAGGAAAGGGGCTGAAGCAGCTCCACCAAACCAGAAATTCTGCTCATGGGGAAGGAGCCATGTGCAAGTCACTGACTGGATATCAGAAGTGGCTTTTGCCCCCCTCAATTTTCCCCTGCCCTAAGAGACTTCTGCCAGTGTCTGGTTACAAGAGTCCGAATTCACTGAGCTTGTCAGCAATGTCACCACGGGCTGGGAAACCCCCTGCCCATGGACCCACCCCAATCCAAAGTTGTGTTTTTTCGGCTGGGGAATGGGTACTCCACCAGTTCACTTTGGCTTGGATCCACAGTGAACTCTCCTGTCTGTTCTGCCCATGTAGGCCCTTTCATATCTCAAGTTTAGCTCTCAATTCCCCTCTATTCCCCCAAGCAACCTGATCAAGTCCTGGGGGTATGGGATCTGGCCTCTGCATCTGTCTTACTGGTGGGCATCTCTGGGAAATACTGGTGGGCAGGGAACTATAAGACCAAGCACTCCCTAGGTCTACTGCAGGAGCTCAAGGCGTAAGGTATGGCCCCCTATCACTGTGGAAATCTCAGACAGGAGTGCGTGTGGCCACTTTTGAAAGTCTCAGCTCAATGGTCCCTCATGGCTGCAGTGGGTGAGCGAAGAGTGGAGAGGGAAAGAGTCTGAATGGAAGAAAGCACTCCACTTCTTCTGGTCTCTCTCCCTAGACCAAAGCCTGCATGGAATGTCCAAGAGGTAGAAAAGACAATCCTACAATTCATATGTAGCCAAAAAAGAGAGCCTGAATATTCAAAGTAATACTAAGGAAAAAAAATCAAGTTGGAGATATCACATTATCTGATTTCAAATTATATTACAAGCTATAATAACACAAACAGAATGACTCTGGTTTATATATAGACAAATCAATCAATGAAACAGAATAGAGAACACAGAAGTAAAGCCAATTTATCTTTGACAAAGTTAAGAAAAATATAAATGGTACTGGGAAAATTGGATTGCCATGTGTGGAAGAATAAAACTTGATTCCTATCTCTCACCATATACAAAAATCAACTCAAGATGGATATAAGAGTTAAATATAAGAGCTGAAATTATAAAAATGCTAGAAGAAAACCCAGGATAAACTTTTCTGGGCATTGGTCTAAGCAAAGAATTCATGACTAAGACCTCAAAAGCACAGGCAACAACAAAAAATATACAAATTGTACTTTATTAAACTAAAAACACCTTCTGTACAGCAAAGGAAATAAGCTACAGAGTGAACAGACAAACTTCAGAATGTAAGAAAATATTTGCCAACTATGCAATCAACAGAGGACTAATTCATAATATACAAGGAACTCAAAAAACTCAATAACAAACACAAATCCCATTAAAGAGTTGGCAAAGGACATGAATGGACATTTTTCTAAAAGGAGAAACACAAATGAGCATGAAAAAATGCTCAACATCACAATCACCATGAAATGCAAATTGAAACCACAAGGAGATGTCATTTTATATCAGTCAGAACGGCTGTTATTAAAAAGACAAAAAAAAAAAAGTAACATTAGCAAGAATGTGGAGGAAAGAGAATACTTGTTACTGTTGGTAGGAATTTAAATTAGTACAACTTTTATGGAAAACAGTATGAACGTTTTTCCAAAAAAAACCCTAAAAATAGAACTACCATTTGATTCAGTAATCTCATTACTGGGTATCTACTGAGAGAAAAAAATACCAAAAAGGTACCTGAACTCATATGTTTATGACAGCACTATTTGCAACAGTAAAAATATGGATTCAAGCTAAATGTCTATGAAGGGATAATTGGATAATGAAAATATGGTATATACACACAATGGAATACTATTCATCCATTAGAAAAGAATAAAATCATGTAGTTTGCAGTAACAGGGATATATCTGGAGGCCATTGCCTTAAGCAAAACAACTCCACTTAAGTAGAGAAATAAATACCATATGTTCTCACTTGTAAATGGGAGATAAATAATGTGTACACATAGACACAGAAGTGAAATGATAGATGATGTAGACTGGATAGCCAAGATTGGTGGATAATGAGAAATGACTTAACGGTTACACAATACATTATTTTGGTGGTGGATACACTAAAAGCTGTGTAACAAAACTAACTTGTGGCTGCCTGCTGGCTCACGCCTGTAATCCCAGCACTTTGGGAGTCCAACGTGGAAGGACCACTTGAGGCCAGGAGTTTGAGGTTATCCTGGGCAACACGATGAGACCCCATCTCCACAAAAAAACAAAAAACAAAACAAAACAAAACAAAACAAAACAAAAAAACAGTAGAGCTGGGGTGAGAGAGGGAAGATAAAACTGTATAAAGGAAAACATTGTTGACAGAAAAATGCAGGACAAAAATTAAAGTTCTGTTACAAATATCACCACATTTCCCAAAGTATCGATAATGAAATAAAATTCTCTGCAAAACCTACCTGTATGATCCTATTAGCACAAGCCAATCACAGTCTTGGATGGTGGACCAGAAGCACCCTTAAGCATGCTGCTCTCGAGAAAAGGATAAATTGCAGGCAGATGCCTACCTATATATAGCTCTTCTTAGAAGAAATATTGTGAAGCCCCAAAGAAGCGATGCAGGACACTCAGAGTGAAAGAGAAGGTGATGGGGTGATTCACTCAACAAGATCAGTAGGATCTGTGGGGAGGCATCTACACATGGGGAAGATTAGGAGGCTAGAGCACTGGGGTACTGTGCTCAACACACAGTTGCTGTGGCTGAGTTGTGAGGGGGCTTACTCCACCACCACAGGCATCTGCCTGGACTGACAGGGGAGCTGCCTTGAGTCTGTACAGAGTCATTGCACCAGAGAACAGGTACAGTGAGGACCTAGTGGCTACAAATCCTGGGTTTCCGCATCTTACACCATCCTGAACTCTTAAGTACACATCACCTCAAAGGTCTGGGGAGGGAGCAGACAGAGCAGATGCTCCCCTAAGCCATGCCAGTTACTGGGAGCCAAGTGCCCTTCCCCTATAGCACTGAGTGATCTGAGCAGAGGAGGTGCCTCAGGCACTACTGGCTTGACCTCAGAAGCTTTGGCCTTCAGCAGAAGCTGGGGCTGGGGAGTATTCCATGATCCCTGGGCTACTGGAACCGACCCTTACCTGCACAACTTAGCTTCTGTGGTCCCTGAGCCAGCAGAACAGCATGCTGCCAGCACAGACTTGCCTCTACATCCTAGTTCAGAACAGCTTGCTCCACCCTGTCTTCACCTACCAGGTCAGTACAGCCCAGTAGCTGCATGGCCCTGCTTCCAGCTATGAGGCCCTGCTCAGAAGCCCTGTCTCTGGCTCTTCCTTAGTTCCAGTTCTAAGGCTCTCAAAATGGAGTCTGAGGCTCCACTTCTGTGGTTTCAGAGCTCCCACTCCTAAGATTCCAGTACTGCATCTGGACCTCAAGACCTCACTCCTGAGTCTCTACCACTGTCTCTGGGTAGGGGGAACTGTCCCAAGGTTTAATGCTCCACCACAGACCCACCTAAGTCTTGAGGCCCTGTTACACCTGGGCTTGGTTCATGCAGACAGGCACAGCCCAGGCTCCCACAATCAGTGCCTATATAGCCTAATCCACCTGTCACTGTCACCTTTGTGGGGAGGCTCTGGGCAGACAAATCCCCCTAACATCAGCTTCCTTGGAGAGGATAACACCCAGTGCCCAACTCAAACTTCCTACAACAATATGGGGAACAGCCCACCACCACACACAAAGATCATCCAGCAATGGCTTGAACTGCGGAAATCACAGGTAAACAGGACAAAACAGAACATCTGCGCCATAGGCTTTTGGTGCACATACCTCTCCCCTGCCACATCAAGACTTCAGATTAGGGAAAAAACTCTGTCTAGGGGCCTCCCCTTCTTCAAATTAAGTTAGGTTCTTAATTATCCCCCATTTGCATATATGTCCCATCTGATGGGATATAAGTGCAAACCAAAAAGTTAAAAGAAAAGGGGCCACAGGCAATCCATTTGGCACAACATACAATCCATCTGATAATTTTTTAGCATCATTTTGTATCCAACTATCATTTTCAGATTGTGGGGCATTAGCCTGATGATCAACAATATGAGACAGGAATAAGGGTAGGGTAATAAATTGAGCGGAAAAAGGAAAGGGAGGGCTACTTTTGGCTCCATATTTAGCATCCCTGTCTGCTCTATCATTTCCGAGGGATAAAGTGTCTGTTTCCTTAGTGTTGGGCAATGAACAACAGCAATCTTAGAAGGAAGGTGAATAGCTTGTAATAGGGCAGCAATCATAGGTCCATAGGAATGCCAGCAGAGATTAAGAAACATGAGATTTCCAAATTGTGCCACTGCATGGCAGATTCTGAAGGCATATTTGGAGTCTGTGTAAATAGTGGCAGTTTTTTCTCTTGCCAATGTGCAAGCTTTAGTAAGGACTATAAGTTTAGCAGCTTGAGCTGACTTTATGGTAGGCGGAGAGTATTGCTCCAGGGTTTCATGTGGGGAAATTATACCATAGCCAGTTATTATGCTTCCTTTGAAATCACTTTTACAAGGGCCATCACATAAGAGAAGTAAGTCTGGGTTGTCTAAAGGAATGCCTGAGAGATTCTCTTATGGTTTTAAAACCATATCAACAGCTATAAGGTAATCACGTGAAATGGAGTGGGGGTCTCCATCATCAGGGAGAGGTAGGAGGGTAGCTGGATTTAAAGTGCTGCAACAGTGTAAAATAATGAAGGGATTGGTTAATAAGGCTTGCTCATAGGTGGTCTGTCATTTAATAGAGAGATGTTGCGTTTTATGGACCTGTAAGAGAGCTGACACAGCATGGGGAATACAGAGGAGAGGAAATTGGCATAGGAATATGGTGTAGGATGGATCAGAGAAGAAAAGGGCCGTCCCAAATTACCAGCAGCAATTCCATTATATTTTTATGGCAATATAGGTGGAAAGATTTATCAAAATTAGGTAGGCCCACAGCAGGAAGTGTGGATAATGCTAATTTAAGAGCTTTAAAGCTCTTAATGCCTCTGAGGTCAGAGAATAGGCTCTTGAATAGTGTCTAGAAGAAGGGAATATAATGATTTAGTGAGAGCATCAAAATTAGGAATTCATTAGTGGTCGTAGCCACCTGTCTCTGGAAGTTTATGTAGTTGTTTCTTAGTTTTAGGAAGGCGGATGGACAAAATTGACTCTAGATATGTTGGGGTGAGGTTTTGAATGCTCTGAGATATTTCATGTCCTAAGTAAATAACAGTTGTCTATATCCACTAGTATTTAGACCTACAGGCTTTATGGCCTTTCATAGCTAGGGTCTTTAAAAAGAATGAAAGAGACTAAGAGGGCACCCTGTTTTACGTGATTACAGAGCAAAAGATCATCAATGTACGGAACAAGAGCAGATCCTGGGGTAAAGGCTGTAGAGTCTAAATCAGGCTTTGAGGATTTGAGAGAATATTGAAGGAGAGTTACAGTGTCCCTGAGGTATTTGTGTCCATGTTAATTGTCTCCCTCTGAAGGTAAAAGCAAAGATAAATTGTGAGTCACCATGTAATGGAATTGAAAAATATATGAGCTAAGGTCAATTACTGTAAACCAGGCTGCATCAGCAGGAATTGAGGGAACGATAGTAGCAGGACTAAGCACAACAGGGTGTTGAAGAATTACAAAGGAGTTTATGGCTCTTAGATCCTGTACAAAATGATAGATTTGATTCCCATTTGAATCAAAATTTTCTTCTTTTTTTACCGGTAGAATTGGAGTGTTACAGGATGAGATGTTGAAGACAAGTACCTCTGTTGTAAAAGGGAGTCTTTTATAGGTTCAATTCCCCATTCTGCATCTCATAAGACAGGGTATTAAGCTACTGAAGGAAGGGTTTGTTTCTTTCCTAGGAAATGCATAGGGGTTCTCCACTGAGCAACAATCTGACCTTATTTGCATGTTTTGCCCAGGAATATCTGGGATGCCCTGTAAGATTGTACCATTAGAGGAATTTAAATCAGAATCAGTCTTCATTAAGGAGACTAGGAAGTGTGGAGTTTGATCTTAAGGCAGAGAAATAAAGACACCATTTTCATTACATTTCATGGTGGCATTAAATTTACATAACAGGTCTTTTATCTAAAAGGTTTACAGGTGAAGAGTCAGACATTAGAAAGGCATGGTGGGTGTTAAGGGGGCCTAGGGATATAGAACTAACCTGAGAGATAGACAATAACATAGGTTGCCCAGAGACTACAGTAGCTTTAATAGAATTAGAGTGAGAGACAGAGATAATTCCTCTGATCAAATGGCAGGGAATGTTGCACCAGTGTCAATTAGAAAATCCAGTTTTCGATCCTCTATCTTAACTCTAATTGTGGGGTCTGGGGTGCAAGTGAGGATTAGCTGACCCTGTCAATCAACTTGATATTGTCCCACAGGGAGGAAAAAATGAACCTGCTGGAATTCGGGGAAGTTTTCTGTTTGTTTGTTTGTTTTATTGTTTTTTTTTCTTTTTTTCTTTTTCTTTTCAGTTTGCTATACTTCCAAGGGCCAGACAAGTGTATTCAGATGTCTGGGTTTTCTGCAGTACCAGGCAGACATCTGGAGGAATATTCCATGACTGATCAGAAAAATCAGAAGATTTTAAACTATTTTCAGAGGACTGTTTTTGCTTCTGCAGTGATTCAACCTGCAAAGCAAGGACTGTGAAATTTAAATCATTATTTTTTTCTATTCTTCTGCAAGCAATTAAAAAAACACTGCATAACTGCTTCCATTATAACACTAAGAGGCTGGCCAGCCCAGCCAACTATATTGTTTTGATTTTTTTTTTTTAATCTGGAAGTAGATTTCCAACTAAGGCAGAAATTAAAAGATTTCTGTGCTCTGGTTCTTCAGGATTTAATGCTGTCTGCCTCTGAAAAAATGTATAAATCTCTCAATAAAAGGCTTAGGGTGCTTTCCCTATGTCTGAATACATGGTTCAACCGTAGACCAATTAACTTTAGGACGGATATCCTCCAGTATTGACCTTATTAGGCCCTGAATGTTAGCATTAAGCTGAGCTAATTCCTGGTCATCTGTAGAGGGTTCAGGGAGAGGATCTGGCCACCTGTTCCCTCTATGGATAGAATTGTCCCTCAGAGGCCTTCTGGCCTAGTGACTGCAGTATAATCATGAGTGAAAAGTATACAACTTACCAGCCAGTCAAGGTCCCCGTGAGTGGGATTACAAATGGCTACTAGCCTCTCCAATTCTTCTCTAAATTTGACAGGATCTTCTGAATGTGAGAGCAAATGTTTTTGTATGTCAGAAGATCTGCTGTAGTCCACGGAAGATGGATTCTTTGTAGTGGGGGTCCTGGATACATACTTAAGGGGCACTGCACAAGGTCTGGAGCTGATGGAGTTAGATCTCTTAGCCATGGAAAGTAAGAGACATCATATGGCATAGAAAGCCAAGTTTTGCCTTGACTCTGTGACAAGTTTATCTCTTGCTTATCAGCTTTTAGGCAATCATATGTCTCAGGACTTTAAATCAGGCCTCAGTGCCTCCTATAAATCTTAGAGAGACATAGTGATTAAAGTAGGCAGTTGGTTATCTAAAGGGTTTTCTGAAGAAATTGGGGGTGAGATGGTTTTAACAGTTAAGGAAGATTGTTGTGGAATTAAGGCTGGATTTTAAGGGTGGTTTTGACCAGGGACCCAGAGATCCAAAAGATCTTCTGGGGGGTAAGGGACAGGCAATTGAGGATAAAGGTTAGTATAAGTAGGAGGGGGTTTTAAGGTGGGGTCAGCTTTTAACTTTTGTTCTAGACCAGATTTCTGTTCTTTAGTTTTTTTAAAGAGAATTTTTAAGGCTAGTTATGACACTAATATGTATCTTTCTTTCAATGTGATCTTCCCATAAATACAGATAAGGCAATTGCTTAGGATAAGAGTGCTCTAAAATTTTCTTTAAATTAAGGAGTCTTACCTTGAAAACATGGAAAAAATGGACAAATTCACAGAAACACACAGCCTCCCTATGCTCAATCAGGAAGAATTAGAATTCCTGAACAGACCAAAATCAAGTACCAAAATTGAGGCAGTAAACAAACAAAAAAAAACCTTAAAAAAAAATTCCCAGGCCAGTTTGTTTGACACCCAAATTCTACCATACCTACAAAGAAGAATGGGTCCTATGCTGCAGAAATTATTCCACAACATCAAGAAGGAAGGAATCCTCCCCAACACTTTTTATGAAGCCAGTGTCACCCTGATTCCAAAGCCAGGAAAGGACCCAACAAAAAAGAAAACTATAGACCAATATTCCTTATGAATATAGATGTAAAAATTCTCAATAAAATCCTAGCAAATCAAATTCAGCTGCTCATCAAAAAAATAATCCATCATGATCAAGTGGGCTTCATCCCAGAGATGCAGGGATAGTTCAACTTACGTAAATCTATAAATGTAATTTGCCACATAGATAGAAGTAAAAACAAAGACCATATGATCCTTTCAATAGACACAGAAAAACATTCAACAAAATTCAGCACCCTTTTATGATAAGAATGCCTAACATAGTAGGAATAGATGGGACCTACCTCAAATAATAAAAGCCGTGTATGACAAACCCAGAGTCAACATCATACTGAACGGGGAAAAGCTGAAAACATTCCCATTTGGAACTGGAACCAGATAAGGTTGCCCTCTGTCACCACTTCTATTCAACATAGTGCTGAAAGTCCTAGCCAGAGCAATCAGCCAACAGAAGGAAATCAAGGGCATCCAAATGGGGGCAGAAGAGGTCACACTATCACTCTTTGCAGATGATATGATCTAGAAAACCCCAAAGATTCTGCCAAGAGACTACTGGAATTTACAAATAAGTTGAGCAAAGTCTCAGTTTACAAAATCAATGTATACAAATCAGTGGCATTCATATATTCAACAACAGACAAACTGAGAACCAAATAAAGGACTCAATACCTTCCACAAAAGCAACAAATAAAATAAAAACCTGGTAATATATTTCACTAAGGAGGTGAAGGATCTCTGCAGGGAAAATTGTGAAACACTAATGAAGGAAATAGCAGAGGGTGCAAACAGATGGAAAACCATACTAGGCTCATGGATTGGCAGAATCAACATTGTTAAAATGTCTATATACCCAAACTCATCTACAGATTCATGCAATCCCTAGTAAAATGTCAATATCATCTTTCACAGATCTAGAAAAAATAATTCTATGCTTTGTATGGAACCAGGAAAGACTTTGTATAGCCAAAGCAACGTTAACCAAAAGCAACAAATTGGGAGGCATCAATTCAAGCTGTACTGTAGGCTATAGTAATCTACACAGAAGGCTTGAAGCCAGACTTCAAGCTATACTACTAGGCTATAGTAATCTAAACAGCATGGTACTGGCACAAAAAGAGAGACATAGACCAATGGAACAGGACTGAGAACCCAGATATAAAACCATCGTCATACATCCAACTGATTTTTGACAAAGCAGACAAGAACATACAGTGAAGAAAAGAATCCCTGTTCAATAAATGGTTCTGGGATAATCGGATAGCCATATTCAGGAAACTGAAACATGATCCGTACCTCTAAACTCTCACAAAAATCAAGTCACAATGGATAACAGACCTAAACCTAAGATGTGAAACCATAAGAATTCTAGAATAAAATGTTGGAAAAACTCTTAAATCATCTATCTAGGCAAAGAATTTATGAAGAAAATCCCAAAAGCAATCACAGCAACAACAAAGATAAATCAATGGGACCTGATCAAATTAAAAAGCTTCAGCACAGCCAAAGAAACTATCATGGAAGTGAACAGACGACCTACAGAATGGGAGAAAATATTTGCATGCTACACATCTGAGAAAGGGATAATAACTAGAATCTATATAGAACTCAGGAATATCAGTAAGAAAAAATTAAGGAACCTCACTAAAAAGTGGGTAAAGGACATGAACGGAAACTTTCCAAAAGAAGATAGACTAATGGCCAAGAAAGATATGAAAAAATACTCAACATCTCTAATCATCTGGGAAATGCAAATCTAAACTGCAATGAAATATAACTTAATTCCAGTGAGAGTGGCTTGTATCAAAAAGCCCCAAGACAACAAATGCTGGTGTGGATGTGAGAGATAAGAAATACTCACACACTGCTGGTGGGACTGCAAATTAGTACAACTTCTGTGGAAAGTCATATGGAGATACCTCAAAAAACTAGAACTACCATTTGATCCAGCAAACCCATTACTGGGTATCTACCCATAGGAAAAAAAAGTTATTCTATCATAAAGATCTCTGCACTTGAATGTTTATAGGTGCACAATTCACAATTGCACACGGAAACAACCCAAGTGCGTACTAGTCCATGAGTAGATTAATAAAATGTGTAACATATGTACCATGGAGTATTACTGAAGCACAAAAAACAATGGTGAACTAACACCTCTTGTATTATCCTGGATGGAGCTGGAGCCAATTTTTCTAAGTGAAGTATCACAAGAAGGGAAAAACAAGCCCCACATGTACTCACCATCAAATTGGTAGTAATTGATCAACACTATGTGCACGTATGGAAGTAACATTCACTGGGTGTCGGACAGGTGGGGGGGTGAGGAGCGGGTGTGTATATTCACACCCAGTGGGTGTGGGGTGCACTGTCTGGGGGAAGAGCACACTTGTAGCTCTGTCTTGGGCAGTGCAAAGGCAATATATGTAACCTAAATGTTTGTATCCCTGTAATATTTTGAAATAATAAATAAATAAATTAAATTAAATTAAAAATAAATTAAGGAGTCTTTCTAGTTCAAAATATCCATTTCCTGTCCTCTGATAGTTATATTTCAATGATACATTTATTCCAAAAGCAACTCAATCCTGTAAGCCTCTTATAGAAAGCCCAGGCAGTAATCTTCCAGGTTTAGAGTAAGTTTTTACCATATAAGAAAGAGGTGTTCCTGGAGAGGGTATAAAGGAGGCAGTTCCCATGATTTCCACAAATTCCCTCTCAGAAATAGACTTAGAATAAACAGAGAGAATAGGATCTTTTAAGACAAAGACTAACTCCTCTACAACTTGACACATCTGGTGAAAAGAGTGTGCTGCTTAGACTCTTACATGTCTCTGACTCCCAATCTTTTTTCAGATTGGCTGCCTGATGTGGTTCTGAAAAAACACATGCATATCCCCCTGACCCCACCACAACAGATGGCTGTGACTGAGGAGAGAATTCCCACTCAGTCATGGGACAAACTCAGGGCCAGGAAAAAGGACAAGAAGGAAACCTCATACAGTTTTTGTTTTCAGGGTCCTGCAGCAAAGTTTTTCTTAATAGACAGTGGTCTAGCCAGAGCTGTGTAATGCCTAGCCTGCATGCTGGCTTGAAGTGCAGGCTTATAGATGTACTAGGCTTGTGTTCTATCCTATGGTAACCCTCTTTATGACAAAATGACACAGAAAGACAACAACAAAAGAAAGTAACAACAAAAACAACAAAAGGCTATTTCTGAGAGGAGAGAGAATCAAACAATGTGAATGTTCATACCACAAAGTATAAAATTATATACCAATACCAGAGTTGTTCACAAAGCTAGTCACTCGCAAAAACTTTTTCTCTCTTTAATCTTAAATTTAGAAAGGGTGGTGATCTTTTACACTCTGTTCAACTGCAGCCCACAGAGAGAGAAAAACCAGGAGTCTGACTGGTCAGTTAAGGTATCTTAACCTGTTGGTGGCTGGTCAGAGTTCCAATTTTCCTCACTGCAGCTTTCCAGAGTGTACAGTGGCTTTGAGATCCTGCCAACTATACCAAACTGTAGAGGAGAGGGAAAACTTCCCCTTTCCCCTGAAAATTTGCTGAAAGATCAACTCACAATTAAGGCAGATTAATAAGAGAAAGGTTTATTTACCATGCACATGGGGAGAATCACACAGTGACTATCCAATATCTCAATGAAGTTCAGTTATTTTTATGCCTGTCCTTTTGGAGGGGAGGGGAAATGAGGAGTATAGGTAATTGCACACAAACAATTTCTAGGGAGGATGAATAGATACTTGGAAGAATGAATGGACTGGGGGGAAGGCAGAAATAGATTGACTTGTAAATTAACCTGAGAGGTAGACATCACTTAAAATGATTTGTGCCAGGTCTGGTTGCATTCTTGATCCTTTTTCCTATAATATATTGAGATAATAAGGAGAGGAAGGGAAGTCAATTATTCTTTTGATCTTTTGATCGGTCAGTCTGGTTTATGCAGATAGAGGGAAAGCCCCTTCAAGTGCTTTTTGATCTCAAATGGTCTTCAATTCCAAATAGACTTTACACCAAGGAGTCATATTTTAGTCAGTGAAATTTACTGAGCTCCTTCAATCCATCACAGACATGCAGGTAGAGATTACTGAGAACTTTCATACAACTAAAAAATTCAAAGAAATTAACATATGTACAAGCTCACTTTGACATGTTATTGTTCCACATAAACAGATCAAGTCTTACACAAATGAACTTACACCCACTGTAGAAACAAACACATACAATAAAAGTATACCAAAACTTAGACATCATTCAACAGATTCACACAGATGCAATCACATCCTGTGTCACACATTGTATTAATATTATTCATACATTCATATCCATAATCTCAGAGGACAGACAATAAAACATTGAGAGTCTGAAGACTCAACAATGGAAATAACACAGGAATCCTTGGGAAACACTTTTACTTGTAGAAAGCCCACAGTCATGAGTTGTATTGCCATTTTGTGCAATCTCCTTCTCAGTGGGCCTCTTCCTTCTTCCAGGACTTCCTGGTCACAGTGGTGTTCAGCTTCATGTGGTTGGTAAGTTCAGCATAGGCCAAATGAATTTTGGATGTGAAGATGGCCACAGACCCCAAACCCTTCATCATGAAGATGACTGTATGCTACCAATCTGGAAATATTTGTAATGAGCTGAGGGATTCCACAATCTCCAGCCTTAACACCTCTGTTGTAAACTAGGCATCTTAAGCAGCAAACTGGTACCCCAAGTATAATATTCTGGATAGCATGGGGGGGAGTATAAGATGGGAGGAAGAAAAACAGAAAATTCAAGAAAATCTGTAGAGAGGTCCTGGAATTAAACTGTCACAAAAGGGAATTGAGTCCTGAGTTGGACTTGAAACAAGACTGTCCCTATGGAAGTTCCCTGGGAATCTTGTTCTGGATTGGACTGTTGGACAAGAAAGATTCCCAGGTGAGTAAGTTGACACCCTAATCCCAGGACCAACTCTGGTAATTTTCAGCTGTGTGAACTTTAGCATTTCAACCACACTTTTTAGGGTTTTTTCAAAATGTAAGGAAGGTTTTAGAAACCTAACTTCAGATTTCTCTTACCTGAGAAATCATAGGTTAAGTAGAAATGCACAACTGGCCAAAGCCAGCCTGCTTAGTTTTAAATCCTGTTACAATTATTATGACCTGTGTTTTCTTAAACAAATTCATTAGCATTTCTAGGCCTAAGTTTCTCATCTGTAAAACAGAAATAGTACTGATGATTTAAATATGTAAAGTTCTTGAAAGGGAGCAGGAAAAACATAGTAAAGAATAGGAAAAGGTTAATGTATATATAGATATTTCAATGAGTATGGGTACATTTTAATGTATACATAAAAATAACACATTCTTATGTATATATGTAAAGTAGTATTTGTTGCTATAAATGTTATATACTTAAAGTTAATTTATCTGTTTAATATATTATATACACATGCAAATATATGTGGGTATGCATGTGTATATATTTTAAAAATATAAATATCATATGAATGTAATACTAATAATATATGCTTGTGTAAGTATATGGATACTTATATCAACATCATTGAGAATCTGAGTATTGGGATTACTGGGTCATACGGTAGTCTTATTTTTAGTTTTTTGAATAACTCTATACTGTCCTACATAGGTTGCACTAAGTTACATTCCCGTGTACAGTGTATGAGTGTTTCCTATCTCCACATCCTTGTCAGCATCTGTGATTGCCTTTTTGAGAAAAGCTGTTTTAATTGGAATGCAATGATATTGAATTGTGGTTTTGATTTGTGGTCCAAGTAAGCTTGCAAATAGTCACAGCTTGGGTATTCTGTGGGAAATTTTGGAATGGGCTGGAAATCAGTGCTTTAGACAGAAATACTGTGCATAGGTTTAATACGAGGCTTACCACCAATAAAACTGATGAGTATGCTTTAAACGTGGGCAGAGTTTGGACTTGCCAGGGGTGTAGTGTGGACTTTGGCCTATAGCTGCAGCTTGAGTTTGAGAATAAGTACCGGCTTTGGCAGGGACTGGATGGGGCCAGAGATAATTTGGGAAAAGTACAGAGGTATGGTAGGAATGGTGAAGGGTAAGAGGCACAAAGAAGAGATAGGACTACCCTGTAATCAGAAGGGAACTTCTCCTCTCCCTTCTTCCTATTCTGGGATAATTGAAGGCCCATAATGAAGGTCCTCTCCTTTTGGCACTTTCTGCTATGAGTGTGATGTAAGTAGTATCTGCCATTTTGTCTAAGTATGGTATTCACATTCACATCACTACCTCTTAATCTCATCCTTCAGTATCATACCCTCTGCTGTGGGAAGGACAAATAAGAATTATTCCTTCCCTCAAATAAACTCCTTATGCATACAGTTCAGGCATTCAGCCTGAACTTCAATGCCTCATTTTTTTTCTTTTTAGGAAGGCACAGGGATAGACATAGCAGATGTGAAAAGGAAGACCTGCCTTCCTTTGGAGGTCTTTTGCTACCCTCCTATGCTCTAGATTTTACAGCCTTAAATATTGTTTAGTATTCCTTTTACCAACCTGCCTTTCTATGGCTTGATTTAAGCAGAGGTATGTAGAGGTTTAGAGTGAGAGACACCATACTAGGAAACAAGGCATTTAAAAATTCAGGGACTACTGCCTGTTCTGGGCTCAACTGAACACTCACCCACCATTGTCTGTCCTTCCAAAGCATTCAACCTGGCAGCAAGATCATTGTTGACACCATCTATCTCAGCTTTGGTTACCCTCTAATCCAATAGCCATGTCCACATAATTTTCCAGGGAGAGCCACATGATTTGCACTCATTGGCTCAATTTCATTTAACTCACACCATGGTAACCGTATTTTTAGAGTCCATTTTTATGTAGCATATTTAGCCTCAGGGATAAATCAGTTTTTCAGGGTGGGAGGTGCTAATAGTAAGAATTTATATAGAGCCACTTGAGTCAGTTTCTACTGTCCAATGGATCTTCTGTTTAACACTATCAAGTGTTCTAGACTCAATCCAGAGTAGCAAAATGAAAGATACTAGCAAGTGAAAAGTCTGTAGCTCCTCACAGGACTTTGTCAATTTCAATGAAGTATCTCCTAGATGACAAGAGCTTCCTTATAGTCATCAAAGCCCACTACAAAACAATAAACAAACAAATAATGCATAAGTACATAAATAAATCTCTGAGATATTTTACTGCCATCTCCAGAGGATCTATAGTTGGCATAATAAACCGAACTGCAGAAAATCTGAATCACCCCACCTGCTGCCTTTCCTATTTAAGCACCTTGTCATCCTGTTTTGCTAGTTCACTTGAGAAAGAACTAGGATTAAACAATAGCTCTGGTGCTTCCTATGTTATCTGCACATTGTCCTCACCCATTTTGCTTCTTTCACATTCATTGTTCATGCTGATTTCTGTAACAGTGGCCTGAAGAGGGTCATACCTTCCTTTGAACCTGCAATTTCAAAGTTTTAAAGTTTAAGGGGCTAGTTATTATTGTGGAGCAAACGTGAGACTGTTGTCAGATTGGTGTCAATGTCCTTTTCCTTGAAGAAAGGGATATTACTAATGAAGGCACTGAATATACAGCATTTTGTGACACTACCCTCTCCCTCTCACTCTGACCTCTAATCATCTTCCAAATTCCCCCTCCTTGTTTGGCAACAGAATGGAGGAATAGTTGTTGCATAACTGGCAATATAGCTTGTTCAAATTTTTCACAATTGGCTGTCTGTGAACAAACTCCTTCAAGTCCTTGTGAACCAACCCACATGATTTGCACTCACAATTCCAAAAGGCTAGCTTTATGTAACCTGTGAGACAAAGTATAAAGGACTATAGTTTGCCAAAACATATTATATTTGACACAGAGTTTTATTATAATGTGTCCTTTTAGCAACATGAGATGAGAGAGCTTCTTATTGTAAAATATTGTGTGATAAAGTCCTTCCTCTTGAATAACTGCTTAAGAATATCTTATTTCCTTTTTGTCTTAGAAGTGTCTTGTTTATTCAGTGATTCTTAAGGTTGAAATTATTCATCTGGAATATTGTCATCTAAAGACTCACAGTTTGAGAGTTTATTTTATTGTCTATTACTAAAGTCTATAGTGGTGCTACCTGGCTTTTCACATCCATCTTCTGATTCATCAATAATGACATATCTTCTGTCAATGTTCTTGTCTTCACTATTTATTGAGATATTTATTCCTTCATATGACTTTGAGTTACTATCTAATGTCCTTTCACTTCCTGCGAGACTACCTTGAGCATTTTTTGCAGGGCAGGTCTAGTGGTAACAGACTCCTTCATCTTTTGTTTCTATTGGAATGTTTTGATTTCTTCCTCTCTTTTGAAGGATAGTTTTGCCAGATACAGGATTCTTGACTAAGATTTTTACTTTTCCTTTTTGCACTTTGAATATATCAGTCTACTGCCTTCTGGCCTCCAAAATTTCCAATTGGAATTATGTTGAGGATCCCTTGGGATGAGCCACTTTTCTCTTCCTGCTTTCAATATTCCTTGGCTGTTTTTTGTGTTTGAAAGTTTGATTATGATGTAGTGAGTGTGAACCATCTTATTTGGAATTTTTTGCACTTACTGGATGTCTATACACATATATTTCATCAAATGTGGAAAGTTTTCAACCATTATTTCTTCAAATATTCTCTTTGCTCCCTCCATCTCTTCTCCTTGTATGGCCACAATGCATACATTTTTTTGGCTTGATAGTGTCCCTTAGATTCTGTTCACTTTTCAATTTTTTTCTTTTTATTCATCAGAATTGATGATTTTCATTGTCTTCAAGTTTGCTCATTCTTTCTTATGCTCGCCACATGTGTCTTTAATTCTCTCTAGAAAATTTTTTTTTTTTTTTTTTTGTTTGAGTGTCTTGTGATCTCTAAGAGGAGATGTTCAGTAGACAGCTGGATATGCAGGTCTAAAGCTCAGAGGAAAAATATAGGCTTTAATATATAATTTGTGAGTTACCTCTCTAGAAAATTTTGAAATTTCAGTTATTGCAATTTTCAGCTCTAGAATTTCTTTTTCTGTTTCTTTTTTAGGTTTTATATCTCTATTGATATTTCCATTTTGCTCATATGTTGTTTGGTTGAATTTCTTCACACCTTCCTTTTGTTCTTTAAGATAGTTGTTTTAAAGTTTGTGTCTAGTGGGTCTACCTTCATGTCCTTTTCAGGGGCAATTTCTGATGACTTACTTATTTTTTCTTTGAATGAACCATACTTTCCTGTGTTTTTGTATGCCTTGTGTTTTTTTTCTTTGTTGTCATTGTTGAAAACTAGATGTGTGAATCTAATGTTGTAACTCTGGAAATTAGACTCTCCTCCTTCCCAAGAATTTTGTTGTTCTTGTTACTGTTTTTGTTTTATTGATTGTTGTAAGCATCTCTGTGCCAAGGATGAGCCTGAGGTATAAACTTAATATCTTCTCAGGTCTTTCTGAGCCTGTCCCTTTCCTTAAGCATGGGTAATCATTTTAAAATTTTCCTCATATATGTGGTTGTTTCTGAATGCCCTAGTCTTTAATATCTGGCTCCCAAAAAGAGAAAAAGAGAAAAATGTGGAGAGAGAGATACAGAGAAATTTTGAGAGATTGAAAGAGAGACAGAGAGAAGGTGCTGGCCTTTTAAATCCCCTGGAAGCCACTTCAGCAAGAGTGGGAAGGACTTGCAACAATAAAGGAAGGAGTGGGACAATCATGGCCACCATCTCTTTGCATTTGTAGTATCAGAAGAATAATCAGCAATCAGAGAACAGTCCACTAATATTTTCAGCACAAGATTATTTTTGCTCACCCTAGCTCCCACAAGCTTTGTGCACATCACTCCAGAATACATGCACAGCAGTCTGCTGTGAAGTGGGGGATGGGGAGCTGCTACTGTACAAAGAGCAGGAATTGATGGAAATTTACAACACTTTATCATCTAGGCCTTTCCCTGAAGGTTGCAAGCCTTAAATAGATTCCAGAGTTCCAAAACAGTTATATCAGAGAGATTCTGCCAGAGAAATTGTTGTCTGGGTGGGGAGATATGTTTCCTGGTGCTTCCTACTCTGCCATCTTCCCATAGTCCTCTTTGGGTTTAATCCCTTTTCACATAACAATACTTAGGGACATACTCAGAAGTAAAGCAAAAGGGAAAAAAAACCCCAAACACCTCTACATTATATACATTTCAGTGTTGTGTGTCTGGTACTTACTATATGGGGACTGAATATCCAAGAAAATTTTATAAATGTGTACATGTGTAGCCTATGCTGCTGCACAATGTATACATATATATGCATACATATAAACAGATGTATACATCTGTACACATAGAGATCTACATTTAACTACACACATGTACTCATATAAATCTATATTTTATCTATGTACATATACATGTGCCTATATATAGACTGAAGTTCTATAAATAGTTATACACATGTATCCATCTATACATACATACGTGTAGAGACAGATACATATGTACTAATCTACACATTTATGTATTTATATACATATAGATATGCCTTTTTTTATTTGTTTTTAAATTTTTAATATTTTGTTTCTTGTAAATTAAAAAATTGTTTTAAAATACTATACTAAATATTAAAATATTATTTATCTTGATTTCTAACTTTTTTGGCATTCGATTAAGTTTTATACTCAAGGTGAGTGCTTCACTCTTTTCACTCTAATTTTGTTCTTGTTCAATATCAACTGCTCACTCTCAGCTAACTGATCCTACTACGCATATATAGGAGATTTGAATTTATTGACTCTGTTATTTTGTTTTTAATTGACATATAATCTGTACATATTAATGATGTACAGTGTGATGCTTTGATATACACATTGAATAATGATCAAATCAGGATAAGTAGCAAATTCATCACAACAATCATCTATCCTTTATTTGTGGTAAGAACATTCAGAATCCTCTCCTAGCTATTGTTAATGTAGTTAATCTACTGTACAATAGAACATCAAAAATTTTTCCTCCTGTCTTACTATAACATTGTACCCATTGACCAATCTTTCCCCATCTCCTCCTTTCCCTACCCTTTCATAGCTTCTGGTAACCACTATTCTGTTCTCTACTTCTGTGAGATTAACTGTTTTAGATTCCATACATGAGTGACATCATGTGGCATTTTGTCATTTTGTGTCTGGCTAAAATAACATAAGGATCTCCAGATCCATCCATGTTGCTGAAAATGGCAGCATTTTATCTTCTTTTATTGCTGAATAACATTTAGTTGTATATGGTATACCATATTTTCTTTATACATTCACCTAGGTGATGACACTGAGGCTGATTCCATATCTTGACTATTGTAAATAGTGCTGTAATAAAGATGAGAGTACAGATCTTCCTTTGACATACTGATTTTATTCTCTTTGTATATATACTCAGCAGTGGAATTGCTGAGTCATATTGTACTTCTATTTTTAATTTCTTGAGGAAGTTTCATACTGTTTTCCATAATAGCTGTACTAATTTATATTCAACCAAAAATGTATAAGAGTTCCCTTTTCTACACATCTGTGTTATCTGCTGTTTTTTTGATAATGGGCATTCTAAATGGAATGAGGTGATATCTTATTGTGGTTTTGATTTATTTTTCTGATGATAGTGATGTTGAGCATTTTTTTTCATATAAATGTTTTGGCCATTTGTGTCTTCTTTTGGGAAATCTCTATTGTATGTTTATTCAAACCTATCCATTTATAACCATTTAAATATATATGCACATATAGGTTTATATGCACCATGTATATGTATACAAACACATTTATATATGTGTGTAAGTTTAATGTACATGTGTGTACATACAAGTGTGTAAATATCTATACACATCTATGTTTACATGTACAGTTGTACATATATATAAATACATACACATATATTCACACATATAATTATAGAAATACATAGGGGTCTCTGGAGACAAAATTGACTCCATCTCGGATTCTAATCTGCCGTGTTGACTTCCGATTAGCTCCAGTCCCAAAATGCCTCCTAAACCCCACTTGTTTATTGTTCTTAGTGTAAGAACATGTATTTGCTAAAAATCCTGCCATTAGATCAAAGCAATCTTGATGTTATTACACTAATTATAGGTTATGATACATATAGCATTCTTGCCGGTTCTGAGGGTTGCCTTTAATTGTCTGTAGAGCACATACACCCTTTCCCTGTGGTATATAAGCCCAGGATCTGGGGATTAATGGTGCAGAGATTTGCCTGTTTTACTGCCTTGAGGAACCATGATTCTGTCTATAAGTTTCCCAGTAAATTACCCTCTACTGGAAAAGTGGATTTGTCTGCCTTGTTCTTTAGCTTCTTGACTTCTCCTACATTTGGGGATTGCTTTGCATGTATAGCCCCTTCATGGAACAATTGGTGAGCCAGGCAGGAGGAGTCTGGGAGCCAAAGTATGGGCAAGGGAAAGGAAGCATCAGTGGGGGAAATCCCAGGGTGGCATTCCTTAACTATGTGGGTGGTGTTCCCTATTTGCTAGATGCCTACAGACAACCACATGAGTATGGGATGCAGTGAAAAGTATGTCCTAGTGGCTTGAACACTTGGTAACAGAAAGCTATATGACCCACTGGGGTAAGAACAGTCACCATACAGTGGAACCAGTAGTTTGGCTGCTATTATAGGCTATGTGAGTGGCCATGGAAGTCAAGTTAGCAGCTGAGGCAAAAGTACAAAAACTAGAGGAAGAATTACAGTTGGAAAAGGATATGGGGTCCTCAACATCTATGTTAGCATGTAGTGTGGTGGATAAGCTCAAAACTCAGTAGTCACATTTGGAAACCCTAGCCTGTCACTTTGTATGACTGGGAGGGAGGAAGCTGTATTGGCTGAAAGTATGAACTGTCCTAGCTAAGCCAGACTTGGGCACTAGACCTGGAATTCTTGGGAACCATGTAGAGTGTCTAATGAAAATATAGAAGTTATCTTTGAGGAGAAGGAGGAGTATAGTTATTATCCCCTTTTAAAAGCAAGACCCCTTATTATGCAGTGGAAAGCAAAACCCCAACACATGCAGCCAAGCAATAATGGACAACCTTTTTAGGAAATCTTAACTGTTTGAGAGTAGACCTTGGCAGAATTATTGGATATAGCAGAAACTTTTAAATAGCTGCTGAGAATAAGCTTAGCCACAGTGGATGGTTTTGGTACCGGACACTTACTGGGATGGCATTTCCCTAGAAGGGATGAAGCTGAGAAAAATGAGTAACATAACCACTCATCTTGCTTTGAGATGGTGTTTTCACAATGGTAGGACTGTTGAAGGTAAACATAGTGTTTTAGACTGGATTATTGCAGCTATTAGACAGGTTTGGCCAAATAAAGAGAAATTTCTGGATCAGACTCTGGCATGGCAATCTCTGGAAGAAGCCCAGAACAATTTAAGAAATTTGGGCATATATCAGACCATCTTTGACCAACAATTTGCAGGACCAGATAAGGCTGTCTTTACCACAGTCATGAAAAATAAGTTGTTACAAATTGCCCCCTAGGATTGGTGTGGTCCTCTCACATCCCCTTGAGCCCTTTGTGAGACAAGATGTGTATCATGTAGGGGAAGATATAGCTGATTGTGAAGAAACTGAAAAGAGAAGAGAGAAGATGCAATTGGTTATCAAAGGAAAAGGCAAAAGGGGAGAAGCTAAATCTGCCAGACTAAAAATAGGGAGGTCTAAAAGGCTTAGCTAGGATTACCAAGAAACAAAGGTGGTATGTATAATCTGAGCTGGGGTAAACAAAGAAAAAATAGATTGAAAACCCAATGCAATATTAGTGGGTCTTTAGAAAGATCTGACTCCTGATAAACAGTTTAGGCTATTTCCCAGCACTCCACCAGAAGAGGCAGAAGGAGAAGAAAAACTCCATGAAAAAGAATTCCGATCTCTGCATTCTAAAGTGGACTTTTCCCCAGGCTAGAAACTAGTGGCAGGGCCAAAGTTGCCTCCATGTGACCATAGGTCCCATGTAGAGCTCACAATCCATTTGAGTCTGAAAAACAAGCAGAGAACCTTAGCCTTAGCAGAAACAGGTGCAGAATGCACCTTAATTCATCAAAACCCAGAGAGATATCCTGGTAAGCGGGCAGCTATAGATATTTATGGGTGATACATAATCCAAGTGAAGCAAGCTTCTCTCCTCCTTAGTATTGGTCAGAATTCTTTTACTATAATGTCTTTGTTTTAACTGTTCCAGAAATCATATTGGGTGTGGATGTCCTTTTAGGACATACTTTACAAATGCCTGTGGGAGAATTCTGCTTACAAGTTTGGTCAGTAAAAGCTGTTTTAAGAGGGGAAGAAAAATTAGAACCTGTACATCTTCCTCTACTATGGTATATTATTAATGTGAAACAAGACCATCTTCTGTGGGATAGAAGAAATTATAGCAGCTATACAGGAGCTGGCCAAAGTTAATATTATTCAGCCAGCCCAGAGTCCTATATAACCAGTATGAAAACCTGATGGCACCTACTTCATGGCAATAGATTACTGGGAACTAAATAAGATACTTGCTGCTCTGCTTAATATAACTCAAGTGACATAAAAATAATACAAAATATAGGAACTTCTCATGTTATGTTAGACTTAGTTAACATCTTCTTTAACATCTTTTTACACCCAGAATCTCAGGACCAGTTTGCTTTTACTTGGAACAATGGCTATTCCAAGAGTTGACCCAGGGTTATCGCAGGACTACTATTTGTCATGGAATGATTGCTAAATGTTTAACATTATCTCTACCACCACCTGCTGTTAAACAGTCTTATTATATTGATTATATTATTCAACTTGATGCACTGTGCACACTTCTCTATCCAGAAGGTGGGCCACCAACTTGCAAAAGATGCAAAAAGAAAAAGTCATTTTGAAGGCACAAAAGTTCTGGGGCCGGGGGTATCACTTGATTGGGTAAGATATACCTTATCCCAGGACAATCATTGACAAAATACAATAATTTTCCATGCCTAAAACAGTTAAACACTTACAACGTTTCCTAGGTCTTTGGGGTTATTAGCAGTCTTTTATTTCATATTTAGCTTAATTTTTGTGTCCTCTATACCAGCTTGTAAAGAAGAGATCTAATTGGTGCTGGGATAAAGAACAAGAGGAGGCAATCTGAGTAGCTTAAAATACCATTGACTCAGGTACAAACTTTAGGTGCCCCACTTACCAGGATACCAGTGTTTTGAATGTGACCATAAGCCCAAAGGGGACCAGTTGAGCCCTGTAGAAAGCACAGAATGAAAAAGCAGTTTCCCTAGGATTCTGGTCACAACTGTGGAAGGGTACTGAAACTTGATATTCCCCTATTGAGCAGCAGGTCCTGGGGATATATAAGGGCTTGCAACAAGTTGAACCATAATTATTGATTTGCCGGTAACAGGTCTCATATTGAAGGCTGTATAGATGGGTTGTATGCCAGGCCTGAATCAAGCTATTGCCCAGGCCTCTACTTTACAAAAGTGGCACACATACCTCCAACATGCAACAATGTAGTGTCTTCTCCGTGAGTCCCTTGAGTGATGCATGCTTTTTTAGAGTCAGTACACTATGAGAACAGTGTTGCCTCTGTTGCATAGCCCCCACAGGAGAAGCCTCCAATAGTACATAAAGGCACAGGCCCTTTTCATGAAAACAGTTGGTATTCAGATAAGCCAAGATAAGATAATCTTTGCATATAGATGGCAGTAGTTGTAAAATTGCAAAGAGAGATTATCTGGTTTGAATTGGGAACACAACAAAGCAGTCAGTGGGCACAACTCTGAGCTGCATAGTTGGTTTTTACACATGATCCATGGCCTGTAGTCCTCTATACACTCAGGCAGTGTTTTACACATTGACTGCCACACTAGGGAAAAGAAAATTTTTGTGTGGGGACATGGTGTTTTACTACGAAAATAAAATAAAAACTTGGAAAATAAAATGATCCTTTCTAATTTAATGAGAATTTTTTTATTTTTTATTATTTTCTGTGCATGAGTTATATGCAACTTAAAAAATAGTTCTTGTGCCTCCCAAGGTGAAGAGACGTGAGTTACAAATGCTTCATGAGGCCCCGTGCTCAAAACTAGCATGAGTTAAATACAGCTCACATGGCAGTTAATGTGTTAAAGGTCCTACAACATGGCTTTTCCAATGGGCCCAAGACAACTAATGCTTTAAAAGATGGTTTAAAAATCTGTACATGTAGCTTCTATATGGAAAGGCTACAAGAATCCACTGTGAGCCTAATTGTGTATCATGTTTCAGCTCACTGGTCTAATTTACCTCCTAGTAACATGGAGGCAGATATCCTACCAAAATTAAAACACTGGCTCCCTAGCAATTATTTGAACTAGCTTATTTGGTACATAAATACATTGGGTATTAAAGTACATAAGTGTTATGGCAAATAGCAAAGGGAGTAGGATTGCATCTCTCTATATAGATCTAGTTGCTGCTTAGTAGTCTGCCACCTGCACCCCCACCGTACTCCAGATATACCAGGAAACATGCAGGAAACATAAGACAGACATGTCTGTGAGAGACTGGCAAATAGACTACATTGGAGCCCTACCAGTAGGCTTGGGGCAAAAGTATAAGCTAACTCATGTAGATCCCATGAGGATTGTTGTAGGTCTTCCCTTGCAAAAGGCCAATTCAACCAGCTGTTATTAAGGGCTTGAAGCAACTTGCTGTTGTGTATGGATAGCATTGATTCACTGATAGTGACTGAGGCAAACATTTCTCTGGACATCATGTCCAAGATTGGGCACATAAAAAAGATATAGACTGGAGATTTCACTTACCATATACTCCTTAAGCTGCAGAGTTGATTGAGAAAGGAAAAAAGGCATTTTGAAGGTACAACTGTGAGCACTCTTACAATCCAATACTTTGCATAGGTGGGCAAAAGTTTTGCTTCAAGCCATTGGAAACCTTAACTCAATTGAGACAAATACTGGGATGGCACCATACCAGTGACTTTGAACCACCATAAAGAAAGGTCCACTAACTATAGTTGTAAAGAAAGTCTTACCAGATGCATTTCTACCAGAGCTGACAAAGAGTAAATGGCAAATGTTATTCAGGACGCTCCAAGATCTTGAGCCAGGGGAGGGGACACTTGCAAGGGGCTTGGACTGGCAACCTCGCCCAGATTGCATAGTTTATCTCTTACCAGAGGGTAAGGAGTTCCCCAGCAAACTGAAGTGATCTCCCTGTTGATCTTTTGGAGTCTGAGCCAAGATGTACCACATACCAATGCACTAAAACTTGGCCCCTTTTATTTATTTATTTATTTATTTAATTAATTATTTTTTGCAGGTGTACAATGTTTTTTATTATTTAAATAACGTTACATGTGTTTTTCCATATAATTAAGTATTCTTCTATATGTTAATGACTAGATCATATTTCATTGTATGTATATACCATAATTCCTTTAGCTAATATCTCATTGTTTGGCAGATTTTCTTGCTGATATTAAAAAAAATGGGTGTGTTTGTAAATACCACTTGTTCACCTTGCTGTTTCCTTAGACTAAGGAAGCTTCCTTTGTTCTCTAATGTCTTGTTACATCACTAGTAATATTGTAGACAGCTTATTCCTTCTATCTTTACTGAGTTCTACTATTTAATCTTTGCCCACTTGTTGGATTTCAAGTGGAATTTCATTATCTTACTTATTTTTTTAAATTTCAGAATATTATGGGGGTACAAACATTTTGGTTACATGTTTTGTGCAGTTTGAGTCAAAGTTATAAGTGTGCCCATCACAAATGTAGTGTGCATTATACCCATAAGGTGTAAATTTAATTGTCTCCTTTACACCACTCCCACCTACTTGGTTTCTGTTCAGTTTTACCACCACATGTGCACGTGGGTGTTGACTGTTCAGTTCCAGTTTAATAGTGAGCACATGTGGTGTTTTTTTTTTTCCCCCCATTTCTTGCGACACTTCACTTAGAAGAATGGTCTCTACTTCCATCCAGGTTGTTATAAAAGATACTAGTTCACTGTTTTTTATGGATGCATAGTACTCCAGAGTATATATATACCATATTTTATTAATCCACTTGTGTATTGATGGGCACCTGGGTTGTTTCCACATCTTTGCAATTGTGAATTGTGCTGCAGTAAACATTCGAGTGCACATGTGCACATGTCGTTTTGATAAAATGACCTTTTTTCTTTGGGTAAATACCCACTAATGGAATTGCTGGATCAAATGGCAGGTTGACTTTTAGTTCTTTGAGGTATCTCCATACTATTTTCCATAGAGGTTGTACTAGTTTGAAGTCCCACGAACAGTTTATAAGTGTTGCCTTCTCTCCATCCACACCAGCATCTGTTGTTTTGGGACTTTTTGATAAAAGTGATTCTCACTAGGGTTAGATGATATCTCATTGTGGTTTTGATTTGCATTTCCCTGATGATTAGAGACTTAGAGCATTTTTTCATATGTTTATTGGACACTAGTCTATCTTCTTTTTGAAAGACTCTGTTCATGTCGTTCACCCCCTGAGCGTGGTATCATATTCCATCTGTTTATGTCCTCTGCTCTTTCCTTCCTCAGTGTTTTGTAGTTATTCCTCTAGAGAGCTTTTTCACCTCCTTGGTTAAATATATTCCTAGGTATTTTATTTTCTTTGTTGCTATTATGAAAGTTATTGAGCCTTCGATTTAATTCTTAGCTTGACTGTTGTCGTATATGAATGCTACTGATTTGTGTACATTGATTTTGTAACCTGAAAGTTTGCTGAATTTGCTTATCATTCTAAGTATTCTCTTGGAAGAATCTTTGGGGTTTTCTATATATGAGATCATATTGACAGCAAAGAGCAATAGTTTACCTCTTCTTTTCCTGTTTCGATACCGTGATCTCCTTCTCTCGTCTGATTGCTCTGGCTAAGACTTTCAGCACTATTTTGAATAGAAGTGGTGGTAGAGGGCAACCTTGTCTGGTTCTAGTTCTAAGAATGAAGGCTTTCAATTTTTCCCCACTCAGTATGATGGCTGTAGGTTTGTCATATATGGCTTTTAAAATTTTGAGGTAAGTCTCACCTATGCCTATTTCGTTAGGCATTCTTATCATAAGAGGGTGTGGAATATTGTGAAGTGCTTTTTCTGCACCTATTGACAGGATCATACGGTCTTTGTTTTTGCTTCTATTTAAGAGGTGAATTACCTTTACAGATTTTTGTGTTTTGAACCAGCCACACATCCCTGAGATAAAGCCTACTTGGTCAGGGTGGATGATGATGATGATGATGATGATTATTGTTATTTATTTATTTATTTTTTGATGTGCAGAATTTGTTTTGCTAGCATTTTATTGAGAATTTTTGTATATGTGCATAAGATATATTGGTCTGTAGTTTTATTTTCTTTCTTTCCTTCCCTTCCTTCCTTCCCTCGCTACCTCCTTCCTTCCTTTTTTCCTTTCTTTTCTTTCCTTTTTCCTTTCCCCTGCTCTCCTCTCCTCTCTTTTCCTTTCCTTTCATTCTTTCCTGGCTTTGGTTTCAAGGTGATATTGGTTTCACAGAAAGAGTTGGGGAGAATTCCTTCCATCTCATTGTTATGTTATAATTTCTGCAGTATAGGAACCAGTTATTCTTTGAAAGTCTGGTAAAATGTAGGTACGGAACCATCTGGTCCAGGATATTTTTTGTAAGAAGATTTTTTATTGCTGCTTCAATTTTGACACTTGATATTGGTCTGTTCAGGAATTCTATTTCTTCCTGATTGAGCCTAAGAAGGCTGTGTGTTTACAAGAATTCACCCATTTTTTCCCCATGTTTTCAAGTTTGTGTGCATAGAGTTTTTTATAGTGTTTGGAGATGATATTTTGTATTTCTGTGGTATCAGTTGTAGTTTCTCCTTTCGCATTTCTGATTGAGTTTGTAAGAGTCTTTTCTTTCTTGTTTCTGGTTAATCTAGTGAGAGGCCTGTCAGTTTTGTTTATCTTTTCAAAGAACTAACTTTTTGTTTCATTAATCTTATATATAATTCTTTTGTTATAGATTTCATTTAGTTCTGCTCTGATATGGCTTATTTCCTTTCTTATGCTGGGTTTGGAATTGGTTTGTTTTTCCTTTTCCAGTTCCTTGAGATGATTCATTAAATTGTTGATTTGTGATTTTTCTGTCTTTTGGATGTGGGCATTTAGGGCTTTGAATTTTCCTCTCAGGACTGCTTTAGCTGTGTCCTACAGATTTTGATGACTTGTGTCCCTGTTATCATTTATTTTGAAGAATGTTTTCATTTCCATCTTAATTGCCTCCTTGACCCAGTTATCATTTAATAGTAGGTTGTTTAATTTCCATAACTTTATGTGTAGATGAGTGTTTCTTTTGGACTTGATTTCTTATTTTTTTCTGCTGTTTTCTGAGCAGATACATAGTCTAATTTCTATTTTTTAAAATTTTTTGACACATGTTTTGTGGCCTTGGATGTGATCATTCTTAGAGAATGTTCTATGAGCTGATAAGAAGAATGTATATTTAGTGGTTTTTGCATAGAATGTCATATAAATGACTGTTAGGCCCATTTGTTCTAGATAACTAAGTTCAGTGTGTCTTTGTTTATTTTCTGTTTGGTGGATCTGTCCTGTTCTGTCAGTGGGATGTTGAAGTCCCTGGCTAATACACTGCTGCTCTTTATCATTTTGTTTAGATTAAGTAGGGTTTGCTTTATGAATCTGGGTGCACCAGCGTTAGATGCATAAATATTTAGATTTGTTATGTCTTCTTGTTGAATTCTTTTATTCACCATTATATATTGCCTATGTTAGTCATTTTTACCTTTTGTTTATTTGAAGTCTACATTATCTGATATAAGAATGACTATACCAGCTTTCTTTTAGTTTCCATTTGCATGGACTACTTTTTCTCATCCCTTCAACTTGAGTCTGGATGAGTCCTTGTGCATTAGATCTGTTTCTCAGAGAGAGCAGATACTTGACTTATCTATATTTTTTTTATCCATTCAGTGACCCTATGTCTCTTCAGTGGGGAATTCGTCATTTACATTAATTGAAAGAATTGATAGATGGGTTGGATTTCTGTTCATCCTGTTGAGTAGAACTTTATCATTTTGGTTTACCTCTTGAGCCATCATGGTATCTGGGCTCTGACCTTTATCTTTCAGGTGATTTTACACTGATGAGTGTTTATTGTGTTGATCTGTATATAATGCAGTTCTAAGCACTTTTTGCAGGGCAGGTCTTGTCTTGACAAATTCCCTCAGTGTTTGCTTGTCTGAGAATATCTTTATTTCTCCTTCATATAAGAAGTGTAGTTTTTCATGACACAAAATTCTGGCCTGCCATTATTCTGTTTGAGAAGACTGAGAATGCAGCCACAGTCCCTTTCAGCTTGTAAAGTCTCTGTTGAGAAGTCTGCAGTTAGTCTGGTAGCTTTTCCTTTTTAGGTTACTTGCTGTTTTTCTTTACTGCTTGTAGGAGTGCCACTACTATTGTGTTTATTTTGGCCAGTCTGATGACTATGTGTTGTGGTGATTGCCTCTTTGTGATGAATCTCCTGGAAGTCCTGTGGGCTTCTTGTGTATGTATATCTAGATTTCTAGCAAGGCCAGGGAAATTGTCCTCGATTATTGCTTTGAATAGATTTCCCAACCCTATTGTATTTTCTTCTTTGCCCTTAGGGATGCCTGTGATTCTTATGTTTGATCTCTTTACATAATCCCATATTTCTTGTAGACTTTTAAAATTCCTCTTGTTTCTCTATTCTTTCTTTTCAACTGACTTGTTTAGTTGAAAAGTGTTATCTTCAAACTCTGAGATTCTTTCTTTTGCCTGATGTAGTCTATGCTTAAGGATTTCCACTGTGTTTTGTAAATCCTTGAAGGAATTTTTCATTTGTTTGGTTTTTCTTTAATAATATGACTTCTTTAGAGAGTTTTTCATTCATATCCTGCATTGTTTTGTGACTTCTTTGTGTTGGTTTTCTATTTTCTCTTGTATTTCATTGAACTTCCTTACGATCCATATTCAAAATTCATCTTTCATTTTAATCTTTTCATTTGGTGGTATCCATTGCTAAGGAGTTATTGTTTTCTTTTGGGGGTGTTCTTTTGCTTTGATTTTTCATATTTCTAGATTTCTTTTGCTGGTTCCTTCTCATCTGGCCTCTCAATAGAGAAGTGAGGTTCTTTCCTAGGGCTGGCTTATGGAATGGTTTCAATGTACCAGAAGAGTATTACCTGACTGTGCCAGGGAGAGGAGTGCTGGTCCTGAGTTGCCTTTTGGGTACTCTAGCAGGTTTGATGAACCTCTTGGGCTACTCTGCTGTGGCACCTCTGGTCTCAGTGTTGGGCTTTGCCAGAAACATGCCTCCTCTGCAGTGAAACAGGCCTCTTAGCAACCAGCATTCTTGTGGTTGCTATAGGTGGGGAGGGACTGCAGTATCCCTGCACTGCTTTCATGTCCAGGGCACACTGGGTCTTGCCTAGTTGTCTAAGCCACCGGTGGGTCATCCCACAAAACACTGCTGCTGCGGCTCCACTCTGAGTGGCAGGCTTATCCAGGAGCATGCCTCTCCCCCTTCCAGAGAAGCAGGATTCTCAGCACCAAGCACTCATGTGGTTGTTATTTGGGGAGTGTCCGTGTTCTTCTTGCACTTCTTTCATGTACTGGGGCCACTGGTTCCTTCCTGCCTGTCCAAGCCACCAGCAGGAGATCCTACAAAATGCTGCAGCAGCAGCTCTGCACCCAGTGGAAGGCTTGGCCAATAACAACCCCCACCCCCCACAGAAACAGGCTTCTCAGCACAGAGCACTCCTGTGGTTGCTATGGAGAGGAGGGACTGTGGCTAAAAGCCAGCTTGAGCCAAAATTACTTTCTGTGCTGCCAGGAATGGAGGAAGTACAGAGGAGGAGGTATCTAGGTATAAGAGTGCTGACTCTCTGGTCTCTCATGGCTCTCTTGGGGGTTGGATTTTTATTCCCCACTGCTTGCCAGAGTCATCCACATAGGGTAGCCCCCCTTACCCTTTCACTGGGCTTCAGACCTCTCTGGATTTAGTCCATTCTACTGTCCTCTCTTCTCTCTCTTCCTCTTTCTCAGCTTTGCAGCCCTTCTCAGTGAGGTCCCTGGACACCTCTGCTGTCTCTCCTGGTGATCCACACCTGAGCCACAATTATTCTCCACTCTCCTTAGTCCAACCTTCTACCCTTCAGCTGGGACAGTCCAATAAGCCATGTCTCTAGTCAAACGTCTTTGCTCCCTCCCTCCTTGGCCTCTTTTAAGAGGCACTTTTTTTTGCCATTTGACATGGTCCTTCGTTTCCTCTGTAACTTTACTGATGACACCAGCACCTTTGCTCTTCAGGCAACATGTTTGGTGTGCACCCCATCCCATAATTCTCAAGCTGCCTATGTCCTAACCAACAGAGACAAAGCTACCACAGTTATTCTGTTTGATGGGGATCAATTACTCCACCAAGTAACTACTAAACACTTGCATTTTTTTTCACCAGGATACCTAATGGGTTTGTGGCTTGTTATATTTTTTCCAACACTTCTGATATGCCTTAGTATTATTGCCTGCTCTTGTCTGTGTTGTTGCTGCAACCTCTGCTTACAAGTAGAAAACAAATTAATGCAATGTGTCAGCCATACCAATGAAATGATTGCAGTATTCTATTCCCCCTCCCCTCCAGACACTCTGAGACCATTGTGGAAAAGGTGTATATTGTGGAAAGGTGAGATTGTAAAAACTGAATTAGAGGGGTGGAGTGTGGAGTCAAAAGTGACTACATAGGGAGAAGATAAGACAGCTAACCAGAGATAGCTGATATATAACACTTCCTCAGATAAGAATGAGGATATTCATTAGATATTCATATTTTGAATACATTTTTGGAGAAAGAACACATGAATAAAACAAAGGGGTGATGGGAGACAATGAGTATGAATGAAGGGGAAATGAGGCTGCCTGCTTAGGGTTACTGAGAGCCTTGAGCAGCTCCTAGACCTAGACCCAGGAAAGGCATAAGTGACAGAACCTGGGGGCCCCCCACAATCGCCTCAAGTCTTTACAGTTTTAGTTACAGAAGAGCTCCTAAACCCCTGCAGGCCACCACACTGGCACAGAAAGATGCCTAGAGATCACACAGAGTCATTGCTCAAATTTATATGGAGTTCAATAAGCTTCCAAATTCTAGGTATGTTTGGCACAAAGTCCTTCTGCGTGCCCTACCACCAAGGCTCTGATCCCATGCTCGGGAGAGGGATGGGATCCTGGGCACTCTCATGTGACCCAAAGACAATTTCCACTGCCACAACTGTGGGGGTTACTTCAAGACATAGGGGTGTTTGGACTATGTGCCTCATGCTTTCTGAAGCTGCCTGCCTGGCTGCTCTCACAGAGCAGGGCATACCCTTCCCAGTTACTGGCCCAGAGTACACCTGCCATTGACCTGCTTGACTGTTCCATGAGCAGCCTGGGTCCTGCCTGTGCCTCCCTATCACAGTTAGCACCTGAACTCAGGGAGCCTGGCAAGAGGTCAATTGCTGTGATCTCATCCCCCCAGGACTTGATCATGTCATTCAGATTTGTTACTAATGTGGAGTGGGGGAGGAACTCTTATGGGCAGAACTGAGAGGACAGTGTGCCTGAGCTCCTGCTGCATTGTGCTAGCAGGGTCTTTCTCCCTTCACAGGAACATTCAGGGAATAGTGTGACCTGAGAGACATTGTTTCTGTCCTAGGCAGGCAGGTTTGTGGCCTGGGGTGGTTTCATGTCCTGAACACAGACTCTCGGGACTAGTCCCACTGGTTTGGCTTAGTACTGGTGTTTGGATGCTGCAGGGAGATCCACTGGGTCAAGGGAGTAGGAGGTGAGTGGGTTCCACTATCTGCTGCGCTATAGATTAACAACTACCCCTCTACCCCCAAGCAGTTTCTTTGGAGGCTATACCTCCAAAAGTACCCCTGCTCACCCTGAGGGCTTGCCCCAGCAGGTTGGAAGCCAGCCTTTGACCCTGGTTGGGGTCAGTGCTTGACCCAGCTTTGGGAAGTCATGATGCAGACTTGCTTGACCCAGCATCACCCAGCTTTGACCCACCCCACACCTCAGTGGTGATAGAACACAGGCTGGGGACCCCTGGGAGTATAAAGTCCCTGCCCATTGCCTGGGACATCTGAGTACTTCTGATTAATTAAGGTGAAGGTAAGTCCCACAAACACCACCATAGCTGGCTGTCTCCTGCACATGCCACCTACTGGCAGGGAGGTCATCTTGTACAGCCCATTAGAACATTCGCTGATACAATTGTAGAGCACTTGGCTGACTCTTACCTGCAAGTACCACCTACTGGCCTACAGGCAGAACTGAACATACCAATATTATTAATGCTGAGAGAAGCAAACAGCACTAGGAAATAAGTTTCCAGAGCCCTCCATCTCCACTTGGCAGAAGGTAGGGAAGCTTCTTATATGTCTAGTACACTACCACTACAACCTAAAAAATCACCAGAATTTGAGAAAACCACTACATTAAGGTTAACTATACCCAAGGAATTTATACAGGGCCTTAGCTCCCTGAAAACGTCTACAAGCAAAGCCAAAGGTCCCTACCCAACATATACTACAGTCATGCCCATAAGAAAGAAAAGAAAGTCCCATTCAAACAAAAGTGAATTCAAAAATAAGAAGGGAAATAGCTTCTCCAGATGAGAAGGAATCAGTGTAAGAACTCATATGAAAAAATAGAGTGTAATATCCCCTTCAAAGGATCACATCAGCTCTCTAGCACTATATGCTAACCAAATTGAAAATACTGAGATGACAAATAAATAATTAAAAAAATGTGTTGTACAGGGGCCTACTGTGATCCAAGAGAAATCAGAAAACAATTCAGGATATGAATAAAAAATGCGCTAAAGAGATGAGATATCTTATTTTAAAAAGCTAATAGAACTCTAGAAACAAACATTTATTTAGTAAATTTAAAAATACAATGGAAAGTTTTAGAAATAGACTAGACCAAGAGGCAAACAAGAATTTCAGAGCTTGAAGACAAGCCTTTTGAATTAACACAGTCAGACAAAAATGAAGAAAAAAAATAAAAATAAATGAACAAAGTCTTTGAGAAATGTAGCACTACATAAAATGTCCAAACCTAAGAATCACAGGTATCCCTGAGGGAGAAGAAAAAGCAAAAAGTTTGGAAAACATGTTTAAGACAATAATTGAGGAAAACTTCCCGGTCTTGCTAGGGAGTTACATATCCTGATGAAAGAAGCTCAGTGAATTCTTGGGAGATTCATTGCAACAACTTTCAAAGGCCTACAGTCCTCAGAGTATCTGAAAGTCAATGTGAAGGACAAAAATCTTAAGAGTATCAAATCACTATTTATGAAGGAAATCCAATTAGACTAACAGCAGATTTCTCAGCATAAATCCTACAAGCCAGAGGGAGTGGGGTTCTATTTTTAGTCTTCTTAAACAAAACAACTGTTATTCAATAATTTTGTATCCTACTAAACTAAGTTTCAAAAATGAAAGAGAAACAAAGTATTTCACAGACAGGCAAATGCTTAGGGAATTTGTCACCACTGTTATGGCCCTACAGAAAAATGCTCAAGAGCTCTAAACATTAAAATGAAAGCTGAATACTCACCTTTTAAAAAACACACAAAAGTATATAACTAACAGGTTCTGTAAAATAGTAACACAATTGAGAATACAAAGCAAATACATAAAAGTCAACATGATGAAAGAAATAGTATCTCACATATTAATAGTAGTGTCAAATGTAAATGAACTAAATCCCCCACTAAATCCCCAGATATAGATTGGTGGAATAGGTTAAAAAATTAAATATTTTTTGCTTTTGAAGGCTCACTTACCTGGTAAATATTTTTATAAACTCAAGGTAAAGGATTGGAAAAATATTTCATACAAATGGAAACCAAAAGCAAGCAGCAGTAGCTATACTTATATCAGAAAACAAAACAAAACAAAACTGACTTTAAATCAACAATTGTAAAAGAAGTCAAAGAAGGTAATTAATGATAAAACGGAACAATTAAATAAGAGGATATACCAATCCTAATTATATATACATCTAACATTGGAGCACCCACTTTCATAAAACAAATACTACTAAACCTAAGAAAGGAGATAGACAGTAATACAATAATAGTGGGTGCTACAACATCCAACTGATAGCAACAACAGACCACCGATGCAAAAAGTCAACAAAGAAACACAGAACTTAAACTGGGCTCTGGAACAAATGGACCAAAGAGCCATTTACAGAACATTCTACCCAGAAACTGAAAATATAATTCCTCTCAGCAGCACATGGAACATTTTCCAGGATAGACCATATGTTAGGCCACAGAAAATCTGAAAAATTTTTTTTAAAACCTGAAATCATATCAAGTCTCTTCTCAGACTACAAAGAAAAAAACAAGAAATCAATTCCAAGCAGAACTCTAAAAACTATACAAATATATGGAAATTAAACAACCTTCCCCTGAATGATCTTTTGGTCAATGATAACATCAAGATGGAAATTTTTTGAAAAATGAAATGAATGATAAGTAACACAAGTTATCAAAACCTCTGGGTTATATAAATGCAGTGCTAACATGCAAGTTAATAGTGCTAACTGCCTACATCCAAAAGATGGAAAGATCACAAATTGAAAACAATATCACATCTCAAGCAATGAGAAAAACAAGAACAAACCAAACTCAGAGCTAGCAGAAGAAAATAACAAAGATCAGAGGAGAACTAAATTAAATTGAAACAAACAAACAAACAAAAACGAAAACAAAACAAAGGGTCAAGAGTCAAAAAGTTGGTTCTTGGGCTGCCTGTGTATGGATCGCTCCTTCCAAAATCAGCACTGTGAATTTACAGAGAAACATCATGGGACACTCAGCCCAAGAAAACAGGTGACTGGGAGATACATTCACAAAGAGTGGAGAGCACAGGGGATATATAGAGACTAGAGCGTGGGAAGGATGTGCTCGCCAGGTCAGCGCAGTGTGACCTGACCTACAGGAGGTCACCTACCATCCCCACAGAGTTCCCATCCACTCACTCAGGGAGAAGCCCAGAGCTGGTGCAAAGCTGTTGCTCGAGACAGCAGCCTCTGTAAAAAGGAAGCAATTGTGGGAAACATAGGACCTCTTGAGTGCACTGTACAGGGACTGCTCAGGGCCAGGTAGGGACTGGACTGAGATATAGCTTCCCAGGATGGTGCACAGGAATCTGGGGGCAGGCACCTCACCACTGGAAGTCAGCAGGACCAGGGCACAGGAGTTGAATGGAGACCAACAGAACATGCCCTTAGGGGATGCTGGCAATTGCCTCTGCAGAACCCAGTCTGGTTGAGAAGAGCTGCATTCACGGCATGATCTGAGCCCTGCTGTATACCAGACTGGCAGTCGGCAGCCATCTTTAAAGTCTCCTGCCTGGAGCTGTTAGCCAGGTCTCTAGCTTCAGCCCACCCCTGGCCCGAGGGCTCTTTGGCCTGGTCACAAGAGGCTTGATGGCCATGGACAGCTGCATCCATGAGTTCCAGGTGGGACAGAAGTCCCAGATCTATATCCGTGGGACCTTTGTATGTTAGAAACAGTTTGCAGCCTGTCCATCTGGTCCTGCTTCCCCATCTCTGGTCTTCTATGTGCCCACTACATGCTGGTCCTAGTGCCTGATCTTCAGGTCCCAGCCCTTCTGTACTCCAGAGATCAGTCATTCTGAAGGTTATTTTCCGTAGTAACTTACCTTGTATAAGTACCAGTTTTTATGGCAACTGAATGCCTCAAGTGCCACAGGCTGAACCAGAGCAGTTCCCTCTAACCCTGCCCACTTTATTAGGGAATTTCGCTTGATCCAAGAGTGCCTCCAGTGGCCACTATTCCCTCTGGTGGGAACATCCCCCGGGTGGAGATTGCTAGGGATAGAGATACCCACCAGCCTCGCCTTGGGGTCTAGTGGTAGAAAAGGGGTATGCAATTGGAGATTCCCCTATCAGGCCATGACATGTAGAGATGCATGCCAGAGGGCCAGACACATGAACTGTGGGAAAACTCAAGAGCCCACATGTAGTCCGGAGGGGAAAGAGCCCAGGCTCGTGGACAGGGAAGCAAAAAACCTTGCTAGAGATCTCCCAATCCTACCAACAGTACCCTCCCATCAGAAGCAGCCCTCCAAGACAGGAGAGAGAGAGCTCTGAACTCCACAGCAGCAGCTGCTCCCCCCTCAGTGGCTGGATAAGCAACCTCTGAGCTGTGTAGAATTTTCCCAATTGAGCTCTCACACTGCAGCTGCAAGCTATTTTGTTTCTCCCCCCATCTCAGGAGGAGCAGGGTGAAAGTAGCCCCTGGGAGCTACAGGGCCCCTCCCAAAGCTTGGAGCTTTTGTATACCCCACCTAGGGGAGCAGAGCTTACCATAGGCACAACAGAAAACCTAGGTAACTGGCTACTCCACACAAACTACAATCAATAACAGCAGGAACAACCCCATAGCTAAAAATATTGCCTTCCATCTCAAGCTATTAGGCAGCGGTGGATTCGTATCCTCAAGTACAATCCACCAGCCTGGAGATAAAGCTGGGAGAAAAACTCACGATACTTCACCAGGAAGAGCTGAAGAGAACAGGTCATAGATAACACAAGAGGTCCACCAAACTTGCTAAAATACACCTAAAGCAATATAGACCAGTTTTCCTCTCCCTGGCTCTGCCAGGGAACAATCCTTGGGGGCTTGCAGACAGGACCATAAACTAGCCCTAACACCCCTAGCTCTCAAACAAGAGGCCAGATGAGAGAAAATCAGCAAAAGAAAACAGAAACCGTGAAAATCAGAGTGAAAATCACCGCCAAAAGAAGTCATTAGTTCCTCAGCAACAGATACCAACTCAAATGAAATGGAAAGAGTGACAAAAGAGGAATTCTGTTTATGAATTATAAGAAAACTCAATCAAATTCAAGAGAAAGTTGAATCCCATCACAAAGAAACCACAAGAAAAATGCAAGACATGAATGAAAAATTTTCTAAAGAAATTGAAGTATTATGGAAAAATCAAATAGAAATTCTGGAAATGAAAGAGGCATTCAAGGATCTACAAAACACAGTGGAAAGCCTTAAGAATAGGCTGGATCACACAGAGGAAAGACTCTCAGAGCTGGAAGACAACTCCTATGTACTAAATAAATCAGTCAAAGAGAAAGAACACACAAACAAGAGGCACGAACAAAGCACACAGAAATGTGGGATTATGTAAAGAGGCCAAACATAAGAATCATTGTCATCCCTGAGAGCAAGGAAGAAAATTCGCATGGGCTGGAAAATCTATTTGAAGGAATAATAGAGGAAAATTTCCATAGCCTAGCCAGAAATCTCGATATCCAAGTACAAGAAGCACACAACACTCCTGGGGGATTCAATATGAAAAGGCTTTCATGTCATGTAATTATTAGGCTGGCCAAAGTAAACACAAAAGAGGCACTCCTCAGAGCTGTACGGCAAAAAGAGCAGGTAAACTACAAAGGGAAACCTATCAGATTAACTGCAGATTTCTCAACTGAAACCTTACAAGCCAGAAGGGACTGGGGACATATCCTCAGTCTTCTAAAACAAAATAATGGCCAACCCAAAATTCTTTAACCAGCAAAACTAAGCTTCTTACATGAGGGAGAAATAAAGACTTTTCCAGACAAGCAATCACTGATAGAATTTGCAAAGTCCAGACTGGCCCTTCAAGAACTGCTTAGACCTATAATGTACACTAACCAGCACAAAAGACACCCACCACTGTAAAACTACCCAAAAGCAAAAACACCAGAACCCAGATTTACAATGGCTCGAGAGGTAAAACAAAGCAAGAGTCTACCCAACTGGATAATCAGAAATCCACTCCAAATATCAATTATCTCAATAAATATGAATGGATTGAATTGCCCATTGAAGAGACATAGGTTGGCTGAATGGATTAAAATATATAAGCCAAGTCTCTTCTGTCTCTAGGAAACACAACTTACACACAACTACTCATTCAGACTCAAGGTGAAAGAATGGCATACAATTTTCCACGGATATGGAAACCAAAAGAAAGCTGGGTAGGTATTCTTATATCAGATATTATAACCTTTAAACCAACAAAAGTAAGGAAAGACAAAGCTGGTCACTATATAGTGGTGAAGGGAAAAAATCTTACAAGAAGACTTAACAACCCTAATTATTTATGCACCCAACACAGTAGCACCCAGTAACATAAAGCGAATACTGCCTGATCTGGACACCATAGTAAGTAGCAATGCCATAATAGCTGGGGACCCAACACCCCACTGACAGAACAGGACACATCCTCCAAACAGAAAATAAGCAAAGAAACAATGGACCTAAACAGGACTGTAGAACATTTGGGCTTAATAGACATATACAGAACACTCCACCCAAATAACACTGAATATACATTCTTCTTATCAGCTCATGCCACTTTCTCTAAAATTGATCACATCCTAGGCCACAAAACAGATCTCTACTAATTTAAAAAAAATAGAAATCATACCATTTCAGACCACAGTGGAATAAAATTAGAAATAAATTCCAACAGAAACACAAATCTCTATCCAAAAACATGGAAATTAAACAATCTATTGCAGAATGACTATTGGGTCAGGCGGAGATTCAGATGGAAATCAAAACATTCTTCAAAGTAAATGATAATGGGCATACAAGTTATTAAAATCTGTGGGATATAGCAAAAGCAGTCCTGAGAGGAAAACTTATTGCCTTCAATGTCCACATACAAAGAAAGAAAGTTCACAAATCAGTAAACTAATGAATCATCTTATGGAAATGGAAAAGGTAGAGCAAATCAACCCTAAACCCAGCAGAAGAAAAGAAATAACCAAGATAAGCAGAATTAAAAGAATTGAGAACAAAAGAAAAATAAAGAAGATTACTAAAATGAAAAAATGGTTCTTCGAAAAGATAAACAAAATAGGCCACTTGCCAGGTTGACCAGAAGCAGAAAGAAAAGGCCTCCAATAAGCTAAATTAGAAATGAAAAAGGAGCGGTCACAACTGATATCATGGAAAAATTGCACAATATCATCTTCAAAAACTACAAAAATTTCTATGCTCAAAAACATGAAAACATAGAGGAAATGGACAAATTCTTAGAAACACACAACCTCCCTAGGCTCAATCAAGAAGAAATAGAATTCCTAAACAGACCAATATCAAGCACCAAAATTGAAGAAGTAATAAAGAATCTTCCAACAAATAAAAGTCCTGGACCAGATGGGTTCACACCTGAATTCTACCAAACCTGCAAAGAAGAACTGGTGCCTATACTGAAGAAATTATTCCATAACATTGAGATGGATGGAATCCTCCCAAACTCATTCTATGAAGCCAATTTCACTTTGATACCAAAGCCAGGAAAAGACACAAAAAAACAAAACTACAGACCAATATCCCTTATGAATTTAGATGCAAAAATTCTCAATAAAATCCTAGGAAACCGAATTCAAATGTACACCGAAAAAAAATTATTCATGATCAGGTGGGCTTCATCCTCGAAATGCAGGGATGGTTCAACATATACCAATCTATAAATGTAATTCACCATATAAATGAAAGCAAGAACAAAGACTATATGAGCCTTTCAATAGACGCAGAAAAGGCTTTTGACGAAATTCAGCACCCTTTTATGTTAAGAATTGTTGACAATATAGGCATAGATGGCTCATACCACAAACTTATTAAAGCTATATATGATAAACCCAAAGCTAATATCACAGTGCATGGGGAACAATTGAAAGAATTCCTCCTGAAAACTGGAACCAGACAAGGTTGCCCACTATCTCTACTTCTATTCAACATAGTGCTGGAAGTCCTGGCCAGAGCAATCAGACCAGAAAGAGGAATCAGGGGGTGTCCAGATGGGGTCAGAAGAGATTAAACTTTCACTCTTTGAAGATGATATGATATGATATCAAGAAAACCCCAAAGATTTAACCAAAAGACTACTGGCATTGATAAATGAATTCAACAAAGTCTCAGGATACAAAATCAATGCACACAAACCAGTAGCCTTCACACATGCCAATAACATTTGAACCAAGAAACAAATTAAAGATGCATTACCTTTCACAATAGCACCAAAGAAAATTAAATATTTAGGAAAATAACTAACTAAGGAGGTGAGAGAGCTATATATAGAGAACTGCAAAACACTGAAGAAAGAAATTGCAGAGGATGTAAACAGATGGAAAACCCTACCATGCTCTTGGATAGGTAGAATCAACAGTGTTAAAATGTCTATACTACCTAAAGTGATTTACAAAACCAATGCGGTCCCTATCAAAATACCAACACCATTTTTTGCAGATCTAGAAAAAAGTAATTCTATGCTTCGTGTGGAATCAGAGAAGACCCCTTCTAGCCAAAGCAATCTTAAGCAAAAAGAACAAATTGGGAGTCATCAATCTACCAGATTTCAAGCTATACTACAAGCCCATAGTAACCCAAATAGCATGGTACTGGCACAAGAACAGAGACATACACCAATGGAACAGGACCAAGAACCCTGATATAAAACCTTCCCCATACTGTCATCTGATCTTTGACAAAGTAGACAAAAACATATACTGGGGAAATGATTCCTTATTCAATAAATAGTGCTGGGAAAACTGGATAGCCTCATGTAGATAGCCACCTCTCACCTCTCACAAAAATCAACTCACTGTGGATAACAGACTTAAACCTAAGATGTGAAACCATTAGAATTCTAGAAGAAAACATTGGAAAAACTCTTATAGACATTGGCCTAGGTAAAGAATTTATGAAGAAGACCCCTAAAGCAATCATAGCAGCAACAAAAATAAATAAATGGGACCTGATCAAATTCAAAAACTTCTGCACAGCCAAGGAAACTATAACTAGAGCAAACAGACAACGTACAGAATGGGAGAAAATATTTGCAAGCTACACATCTGATAAAGGGCTGATAACCAGAATCTATAGAGAACTTAGGAAAATAAACAAGTGAAAATCAAACAATCCCATTAAAAATTGGGCAAAGGACATGAACAGAAACTTTTTAAAAGAAGACAGAATAATGGCCAGCAAACACATTAAAAAAATTGCTTAACCTCTGTAGTCATCAAGGAAATGCAAATCAAAACCACAGTGAGATATCATTTAACTCCAGTGAGATTGGCTTATATCAAAAAGTCCCAAAACAACAAATGTTGGTGGGGATGCCGACAGATAGGAACACTCATACACTGCTGGTGGGACTGCAAATTAGTACAACCTCTATGGAAAGTAATATGGAGATACCTCAATTAACTAAAAATAAAACTACCATGTGATCCAGCAATCCCACTACTGGGTATTTACCCAAAGGAAAAAAAGACATTCCATAATAAAGATATCTGCACATGAATGTTTACAGCAGCACAATTCACAATTTTAAATTTGTGGAGACAACCCAGGTGCTCTTCAATACATGAGTGGATTAGTAAAATGTGGTATATATATACAATTGCTCATCAGTCAAAAACAATGGCGAATTAACACATCTGGTATTATCCTGGATGGTGCTACAGCCCATTCTTCGAAGCGACGTATCACAAGAATGGAAAAATAAGCACCACTGTTGCTCACCATCAAATTGGTACTAACTGATCAATATTCTTGTCACACACGGAAATAATATTCATAATGGGTCGGGCAGGTGGGAGGCATGGAGGGGGTGAGAGACCTCTCACTTAATGGGTGCAGGGAGCACAGTTTGGGGGAATGTCCACAATTGTAGCTCTGACTTAGGCATCGGCAATATATATAACCTAAGTGTTGTACCCCATAATATTTTGAAATAAAAAAAAAGAAAAAAATTTGTTCTTTGAATAGATAATCAAAATTGATAGATCACTGTCTAGATTAACCTATAAAAAAGAAGATTCTAATAAGCTCAATCAGAAATGAAAAAGGAGATATTACAACTGATACCACAGAAATACAAAAGATTATTCAAGAATACTATGAACATCCTTGTGTCCACAAATCTAGAATAAATGGGTAAATTTCTGAAAACAAAACCTTCTGAGCTTATGTCAGAAATATATAGAAATCCTGAACAGATGAATAATGAATAATGTGATTAATCAACAATAAAAATTTCCCAACAAAATAAAGACAAACCCTGATTAACTCACAGTTGAATTATACCAGATGCGTGATGAACTAATGTCAATAATACTGAACTGTTCCAACACAAGAAGAAGGAGGGAATTCTTTCTAATTCATTCTATGAAACCTGATACCAAAGCCAGGAAAGGACATTTAAAGAAGAAAAGAAAAGAAAAAAAACTCCAAATGAATATCTCTGGTGAACACATGAGGTAATGTCACCAACAAAGCACTAGCAAACCAAATTGAACAGCACATCAAAAAGATAATACGCCACAATGAAGTAAGTTTCATTCTAGGGATGCAAAGATGGTTAAATAAGCAAATCAATGAATATGACCCACCATGAAAACAGAATTAAAAATGAAAACAATATTGTTGTTTCAATAGATGCAGAAAAATTATTAAATAAAATCCAGCATTCCTTTATGTTAAAAAACCTTCACCATACTAGGCATAGAAGGGACATACCTCAAAATAACCAAAGCCCTATATGACAAACCCATAGGCAACATCATGCTGCAGGGAAAGTTGAAAGCATTCCCCTTAAGAAATGGAACAACACAAGGATACCCACTATCATCACTTCTATTCTACATAGTATTGGAAATCCTACCGAATGCAATCAAGAAAGAGAATAAAATAAATGGTATTCATATTGGAAAAGAGGAAGACCAATTATTTCTGTTTGTGATGATATGATCTTATACCTAGAAAACCCTAAAGACTCTTCCAGAAGACTCCTAGATTTGATAAATGAATTCAGTAAAGTTTCAGACATAATTAATTTAGTGAAGTAAATCACAATTCCATACATCATCATTAACTACCAAGCTGAGAACCAAATCAATAACTCAATCCTATTTACTGCAAAAAATATGTAGAACTATAGTTAAACAAGGAAGTGAAAGATCTCTATAAGGAAAATTATAAAACACTGATGAAAGAAATCATGGATGACAAACAAATGGAGTAAAGAGTGCACGATCATGGATTGGAAAAACCAATATTGTTAAAATGATCGTACTGCCCAAAGCAATCTACAGATTCAATGTAATTCCTATGGAAATACTAATATCATTTTTCACATAATTAGAAAAACAATTCTAAATTTATAAGGAACCAAAAAAGGCTTGAATAGCAAATGCAATCTTAGGCAAAAACAAAACAAAACTAAACTAAAAAAAAAAAAAACAAAAACAAAAACACAACACCTGGAGGAAAAATATTACCTGACTTCAATTTATACTACAAAGCTGTAGCAACCAAAACAGCATTGTACTGGTATAAAAATAATCACATAAGTGGATGGAATAGAATAGAGAACTGAGAAATAAAGTCATATATCTAGACTTAACTGATCAACAAAGCAGGCAAAAACACACTGGAAAAAGAACACTCTTTTAAATAAATGGTGCTGGAAAAATTAGACAATCTTATATAGGAGCTGTATCCCTTATCTCTCAACATGTACAAAAATTAACTCAAGACATACTTTTTCAAAGAATTAGAAGTAGATCTACCATTTGATTCAGAAATCCCGCTACTGAAATCTACTGAAAGAAAAAAACAAAATTATTAAACTCCAAAGTTACCTGTACTCATGTTTCTTACAGCACAAATCACAACTGCAAATATTTGGGATCAATCTAAGTGCCCAGCAACCTATCTATGAATAAAGAAAATGTGATTTCTAATTATCAGGGAAATACAAATTAAAACTACAATGAGATATCATCTTACTCCTGTCAGAATGACAATGATTAAAAAAGTCAAAAAACAATAGATTCTGGCATGGATGCAGAGAGAAAGGAATACTTATACACTATTGATGGGACTACAAATTAGTACAACCTCTATGGAAAACGTAAGAGATATGGAGAGTCCTCAAAGCCATAAATGTAGACTTATTATTTGACCCAGCAATCCCACTACTTGGTATCTACCTAAAGGAAAAGAAGTCATTGTATCAAAAAGACACCTGTACTCAAATGTTTTATTCCAGCACAATTCACAATTGCAAAGATGTGGAATCAACCCAAGTGCCCATTCATGCATGAGTGGATTAATAAAATGTGGTATATGTGTACCATGGAGTACTACTCAGCCATAGAAAGGAATAAACTAATGTCATTTGCAGCAACTTGGATGTAACTGGAGACTATTACCGTAAGTGAAGTATCTCAGGAATGAAAAAACAAACACCACATGTTCTCACTAATAATTAAGAACTAATGAATGGGCATACATGGACAGAAAAAGATGTAAAGGTATTTGGAAATCACAAAAGGGGAGGTGGAGGACAGGAGGGTTAAAAACCTACCTATTAAGCACAATGAACACTATTTGGGTGACTGGCACAATAGAAACCTCTACTTAAGCATTATAAAACCTATTCATGTAAGAAATGCATTAGTACCCCCTTAATATATTGAAATTAGAAAAAAATGTGATTGGTTATCTCTCTCTCTCTCTTTCTTTTCATACACACACACAAATACACTCACACTCAACATGGAGTACTACTCAGCCATAAAAAAGAATCAAATAATGTCATTTACATTAACTTGGATGGAACTGAAGGCAATCATAAATGAAGTAACTTAGCAGTGAAAAATCAAAAAACATATGTACTCATTTGTAAGTGGGTGCTAAACTATGGCTACACAGGGCACACAGCATGGAATAAAAGACACTGGAGACTTAAAAGGGGGGAGGATGGGAGGAGATAATGAATGAAACATTGACTATTAGGTATAATATACATTTTTTGGATAATGGCTACACTAAAAGCTCAGTCTTCACCCCATATAATATATGAATGTATCAAACTTCACTTCTTGCCCCTAAATCTACTGGAATTTGAAAAGGTGACTACATCTTGGATTCTTTTTTTTTTATTTTTTTTAATTTCAGAATATGATGGGGGTACAACACTTTGGCTATATATATTGCCCATGCACTTCCCGTGTCAGAGCTACAGTCGTGGTCATCCCCCAAACTGTGCTCCCCGCATGCATTCAGTGAGAGTTTTTCCCATCCCCTCCACCCCCTCCCACCTGCCCACCCCCTGATGAATATTATTGCCCTGTGTGATGTAAGTGTTGATCAGTTAGTACCAATTTGATGGTGAGTACCAGTGGTGCTTGTTTTTCCATTCTTGTGACACTTTGCTTCGAAGAATAGGCTCTAGCTCCAACCGGGATAATACCAATGTGTTAATTCACCATTGTTCCTTATTGCTGAATAATACTCCATGGTATACATATACCACATTTTGTTAATCCACTCGTGTATTGATGGGCACCTGGGTTGTTTCCACATCTTTGCAATTGTGAATTGTGCTGCTATAAACATTCGCGAGCAGATATCTTTATTATAAAATGTCTTTTTTTCCTTTGGGTAAATACCCAGTAGTGGAATTGCTGGGTCAAATGGTAGTTCTACTTTTAATTCTTTGAGGTATCTCCAGACTACTTTCCATAGAGGTTGTACTAATTTGCAGTCCCACCAGCAGTGTATGAGTGTTCCTATCTGTCCACATCCCCGCCAACATTTGTTGTTTGGGGATTTTTTGATATGAGCCAATCTCACTGGAGTTAAGTGATATCTCATTGTGGTTTTGATTTGCATTTCCCTGATGATTAGAAAAGTCGAGCAATTTTTTATATGTTTGCTGGCCATTTTTCTGTCTTCTTTGGAAAAGTTACTGTTCATGTCCTTTGCCCATTTTTTAATGGGGTTGTTCGATTTTTTCTTGTTGATTTTCCTAAGTTCTGTATAGATTCGTTTTATCAGAGGTGTAGCATGCAGATATTTTCTCCCATTCTATAGGTTGTCTGTTCACTCTAGTGATAGTTTCCTTGGCTGTGCAGAAGCTTTTTAATTTGATCAGGTCCCATGTATTTATTTTTGTTGCTGCTGTGATTGCTTTGGGGGTCTTCTTCATAAATTCTTTGCCTAGGCCAATGTTCATAAGAGTTTTTCCAACGTTTTCTTCGAGAATTCTTATGGTTTCATGTCTTAGGTTTAGATCTGTTATCCATTGTGAATTGATTTTTGTGAGAGGTGAGAGGTGTGGGTCCAGTTTCAGTCTTCTACATATGGCCATCCAGTTTTCCCAGCACCATTTGTTGAATAGGGAATCTTTTCCCCAGTGTACGTTTTTTTGGAATTTGTCAAAGATCAGGTGACTGTATGAGGTATTGACTTCTGATAAAACCAGTCCAGAGAATGCTTCCTGATTTATACTTTATTTACTCTCCCTAGTGGAAAAACAGGTACTTCCAATAAATCTTGCCTTTAGATCAAAGCAATCTTCATGTTATCACACTAATTACAGGCTGTTGTGTACCTATTATTATTGCCTGCTCTGAATGGTTGGCTTTAATTGTACACGCTTTCCGTATGGTTAAAAGCCCTAGGTATGGGGAGTAACAGTGGTGAGATCTACCTGTATTGTTGCTACCCAAAACCAGGTTTGTGTTGATACATTCCCCAATAAATCACCTTCTACCAATAAACTGGATTTGTCTGTCTTATTCTTTGGCTTCTTGGCTCCTTCCCCATTTCAGGATCACTTTGCATATATATTTCTTTCACAAAACTGTGTCTATACAAAAATTTGTACCACTACATTTTTAAACTAGAAACAAGAAAGTCTTTCTCTTGATGTTCCTGACACCCTCATTTCCCTGTTTCTCTTTCATTTTCTGGCATTTCTCTCTTTCTTCTAAAAACATAGATATAATTTTTGGAGTTGTAGCTGAAATTTTATATATGAACCTTGAAATCGGACTATTCCAGGCAAATACATCAATAAGTACCAAGTTCCTAGATAGTAAGATGTTGCAAGAAGAATAAAGCGTCCTTTTGGCTAGAACTTAATGAATAATGAGTATCCAACCAGGTGATTATATTGCAGCAGCATGTCTCGAAATAATAAGTCTCTATGACCTCTGTGATGATCACAGAAGTAAAATTTAATGCTTTAAGAAAGGCGAAGTTTTGACAGCATTATGCAGAGGACTACCAGCACCTATTTATATATTTTTTTACTTTAAATTGCTCTGCAAAGCAGGTTGGGTAGATTAGAAGGAAATGGTCATCTCTGCTTGAATGATTCTATCCACTTGAGTAAAAAGCCCACTTACAAATTTGGTGTCCACTCCCCCCTCCACCCCAAGTTACAACATAATTTCAATGAGGATACAATGTTGATCAACAATATCTGGCTCAAGAGTAATAAATGTACCCTAACCTGACAAAAAGAGAAGAAGATACACAGAAAGCCAAATTATCAGTATGGAGTTACAACTATAAGTGCATCTGTGTAATCATGCTAACTGGTAGTCTCAAGCATATGTCTTCTAATGTGAAACATGTGACAGTGGCTTTGGTCATGTACAGGAGAAAGAAGGTGGCTAATCTTATCAAACTATTTCAGTCTCTGCACATATCCCTTTTAAATCACAACAGCACCTTGGGACACTTGAATTATTCAGACAAAGTTCCTTCTTTCCTTACTGTTCTGGGACATACTGGTACATTCTGAGTCACAGGCACTTGTTTTTCACTTGAAGATTACTACTGTTTGACTTATTCATGCTTTTTTTTTTTGGACAAACTTCATGAACCAGATTACAAATGAATCTGATTTCTCTTCTCAAAATCTCAAGTTGTACTCTCATCGAGGCAACATTGATAAGCTACCTGTGTGTCCATTGGTTCAACTGTCCTTCTAGTTGTCCATCTATCCACCTATACATTCATTTATGTCTGCATATGTTCCATAGTAATCATTCAGAGACATCTAAATGTCAGATACTATGCTCAGTCTTGGGGAAAACAATGTGAATAAACTGACACCTTTGTTCTCAGGAACATGAGGGATTTTTTTGTGTGGATTAAAAATAGGTGAAAGCTGGGCCCAGTGGTGCACGCCTGTAGTTCAAGTTATTTGGCAGCCTGAAGCAGAAGGATTACTTGAGGCATGGAGTTTGAGGCTGTAGTGTGCTGTGATCAAGCTTGTGAATAGTTACTACACTCCAGCCTGGGTAACATAATGAGACACTGTCTCTAAATAATGGGTGGAATCAGAAAGTATAATGCTGATTGCCAGAGGCTAGAAGGAGGGGGAATGGTTAGTTATTGTTTAATGGATACAGAGTTTCAATTTCATATCATAAGGAGTTATAGAGATGGTGGTGGTAATTGCAGCACAACATTGTGAAGGTATTTATTAACACTTAACTGCACACTTAAATAGTCAAGATGGTACATTTTGTCTTATGTGTATTTTATCACATTAAAAAAATTAAAAAGCATAACTACTAAGTAGAGAATGACATCAGTGAAAATGTCAGAATAAGGGACTATAAGGGCCCATCTCTTCACAGAAACACTAAAAAAAAGGATAAAAAGTGCAGAATCAACATTGTCAGAACTCTAAAACATAGTCAAAAGTTTATAAAAAGTAAACAAATGATTAATTTAAAAAATGTGATTAAAACCTGGTAGAAGAGCTTTGTGGCAATTTAACTTATTCTGGCCCCACCATACTGTCCAGTGCAGTAGGTGGTCTTGCATATGGCAACCTTTGTTTGCCATGTAGGCCTGGTTCTAGAGTGGGCAGAATAGACCTTCTCCAATCGAGGACTTGAGTTTGTCTGATTTAACCTGTCTTGTGGGGCTTCTTGAAGGCCTGGTATAGAAAACCCCCCTTTTTTTCCCTAATTCAGAACTTTCTCAGGCTGGAAAATCAGCTAAGTAGAGGACATTCCACAAAAACACTGAAAGAACAAGCCTCTGCTGCTTTTGGAAAAGGAAAAAAAAAAAAGCACTCTGGCAAACAAACTGAAAGTCTGGGAGGAAAATCTGGATAGTAAGATACTTTGGGAAATAAGGAATTTGAAAAGGTGTCACATATAATGAAGAACCTAGGAAACCATATACATCTTAAGGTTAAAATGTATGCTAAGAAAATACTTAAGATGACTTAAATTTGCACCTCTGGCTAATCTTTATGCTCCACAAAAATTTAAAGAAATAATAATAAGATAAATAAATAAAATAAGTAAAATAATAAATATAAAACAAAATAAAATAAAATAAGTGTAGGCCACACCAAAGTTGTAAACAAATAGGCTAAGCATTGAAGTACTGCCCAAATAGAGAGCCATTTTGCACTAGGTGGGAGAAGTTTTCTTTTCCCTTTTTGGTTCTAGTAATTTTTGTCAATTTACTTATTGTCCATTAAACTAATGGAAAAAAGACTTCAAAACCACAAAAGAAAGTCTACAGTCTTTACAAAAATAATTTAGAAAAATCATTGGTCAAACAAATTATACCAATTACAGCTTACAAGAAGAAACAAACCCTGGGAGAAGAGAAAATCTGATAGCTAGAATTGTCACAATATAATTCTTTAAATAGCCAATAAAGTTTCAGTTAGGATAAATACATTCAGGAGATTTATTGTATTGTATGGGAGCTAGATTTAATAATAATGAATTAATACTTCAAAATTGTTAAGGAAGTAGATCTTCAATGTTTTCACGAAAAAAGTATAAATATACGAAGTAATAGATATATTAATTAGCTTGATTTACCACTTCACATTGTATACATATATTAAAACATCACCTTGCATGCCATGAATATGTAAAATTTTTATTAGTCAACTCTACCTTAATAAAAAATAAAATAAAATTTCCAGTTTTGAGCAACAACTTACAACATATGTATATTAGTCAGCATTCTCCAAAGAAACAGAACAAATAGCATATACATGAATGGAGCAGAACAAATAGAATATACTTATATGATACATACACAGATACACACATATATACACATGTGATAAACTATATGCACATATATGAATGTATAATATGAAGATTAATTATTAGAAATTAGCTCACATAATTATAGAAGCTGAGAAGTCACACGGTCTTCCTTCTGCAATCTGGAAACTGAGGAAGTTTGGTAGTGTAGTTTTACTCTGAGTTTGATGGCCTGAGAACCAAAGGAGACAACAGTGTTAGTTCCAGTCCAAACATAGAAAAAATACTCCAGCTGTAGCACTCAGTCAGGAAGCCACATTCAAGCCCTCAAGAAACTGGATAATGCCCACCCATTTTGGGAAGGGTGATCTGCTTTACTGAATCCATCAATTCAAATGCTAACTCATCTGGAAATACCCTTATAGACACATGCAGAAATAATACTTAATCTGAGCATTTCATGGTTAGTTTACTTGACCATAGTAAGTGCAAAGAAACAAGACAGTATGACCCATGCATAGCAATAAAAATAAGGTAACAGAAAATATTGTTGAGAAAGCACTGGCGTTGGGCTGATAGTTTAAAACACGGTTTTAACTATTCTCTAGGAGCTGAAGGAAAACATGGACAAAGAACAAAAGGTGACAAGAACAATGTCACAACAAATATATAATATTAATAAAGATATATAAATTATAAAAGGGAACCAAATAGGAAATGTGAGGCTGAAAAGTTTAATGGCTACCATTTAAAAAATTTACTAGAATGTGGGAAGGGGGTAAGATGGCCAACTAGAGACATCAGTTGCAAGCGCATCCCAAATACGGAAAGAAATTTCAGGTGAGAAATCACAGTCCAGGTGAAATATGAGCAAAAGGAGATGGAACTTACCCTTATGGGAGGTCCTATGGAAAGAAGTAGCAGAGCGAACAAGGAGAAAAATTTTGATAGAGACAGACCCTCAAAGGATTCAGAGCCTGACAAAAAGTGTAAGTGGGATTATTTACTTTTTCTTCTATCATATCTATGAAGTCTGCCAGCTCCAAATCTGCTGGAAAGACCGTTATGCCCTGACAAGTCCAGGCACTGCTGCCACTGGCAAACTGAGAGCTTCTTGGGAACAGAGCACTGGGATGCAGAACCATGCAGGATCAATTTACCATGGACCCAAGCTGAGATGACAGATGCCATATTACCTGCATACATGCAAAGTGCCTCAATCCAGCTAGGGAAGTCACAGTCTCTCAGTCTCCCTGAGATTGGATCTTACACAAACATTCCACAACACCTGCTTGGACTGTGACAACCATAAAAGAATTGGGAAACAAAGGAAAGTAGCAGTGTTCTCAGACTTCTGACTTATGGGGCAGGATACCTCAAGGGGGCTGGAAAGTACCATGAGTGCTTTTTAGGACAGAGGAAGGTAGAATGCACATTGTCTCACACCAGAGAGTTGATGGTTCATGATCTGAAGTTGTCTGTGCCTCTCTCAGTGGAGAAGCTCCTCACCATTTGGGGACTTCTCCTCTTCTTCTTCTCTCTCACCCACTGCCATAGAGGCAACCATGGATAAAAAGCTGATTCCATTTTGGATGAGTGTTACATAAGGGATGATTAGGCCAGGGCACATGAGAGAGGCTGTCCCACCTCTGACACAGCACTTAACACACCCAGGCTGGCTATTTTCTTTCAGGACTGATGAGCATTCCACAGAGTCCATTAAGCCAAGGCACTTTGGAAAAACTGTCCTGACTCTGACAGACCACCTAACACACCCATGTTGGCTGATTCTGCTCAGGACCAGGAGTGTACACAGGAAATTATTAAACCAGAGCAGTTGGGAGCACCTGCTCTTCCTATGACACAGTACTCATCACATTCAGCCTTCCACAAAGTTTGGGATTCACTACTTCCCACTAAAAACAAGCAGCAATTTTTTTCATGTGACCTAAGGAGAAAAGTTTCCACTTACTCTGAGGGAGGGCAGGGCTAGCAGTTCCGTCCCTGAGCTGTGGGCTGCCTGTCTCTTCTACAAGGAGCCTACCTTCCCTGTTGAAGCATTTCAGCCACAGCCCACATCAAGTCCCATAGTCCTACACACAGCAGGTTAAGCTGCCTCCACCACCTCTGCTGTAGCTGGACCAGGTTGGAAGCTGAGAATCTCAGTGATTTTATGCCCCCAAAGACACAGACCGCTGTCATTGCTGAGCTGTGAATGGTCTTTATGTCCTGCTGTTGATGAACTCTGCTAATCTCATCAAAAGGGACCTTCCCCTCCTGACTGAGGATTTTTCTGGAGCATGAAAACAATGTGCTTCTCACTGTCACAGCCAGCACCTAAACCTAGGAAGGCTTGAAAGCAAGTTTTCCACCTTTATCTTAGTCTGGTCCACCCAAAAGTCAAACACAAGATCCAGAGGTGGAAACTGTAGATTACCTGGTCTAGTTCACCAATAATGGCACCTGAACAAAGTCCCAAGGGTCTGAGGTCCAACCAACCCAAATTACTAGCAATACCACAGGGGGTACCTACCTGCGTAAGCAAAAAGGTAGTGTAACTCTCCTTCTCCACATGGAGCGGTGGAGGTCCTGGCAGTGACTAGGTGAACTGCAGCTATCTGTTTTGAGCTGGTTGAAGACGTTCCAGATCAGAAGGAACCAGCATAAGAACTCTGGGAATATGAAAAAGTAGGCTGTTTCAACACACCAAAAGATCACATTTGAAAACTGACACAAAGAGAGAAAAAGAAAATAATTCATACATGAATAAAAAGTTTACTAAAGAGATAATTTAAAAAATAACAGAACTCCTGTAAATGAAAGAACAATTTAGAATATTAATACAGTGGAAAGTTTTAACAACAGACTAGACCAAATAGAAAAAATAATTTCAGAACTTAAAGACAAATCTTTTGAATTAACCTAGTCAGTCAAAAATGAAGAAAAAATAATTGAGAATGACCAAAGTCTTCAAGAATAATGGTACTATTTAAGATGACCAAATATAAGAATTATGGGTATCCCTGGTGGAGAAAAAGAGAAAGCAGAAAGCACAGAAAACCTACTTGGGGAAATGATGAAGGGAAACTACCCTGGTCTTGCTAGATATTTTGATCCAGATAAACGAGGTCATTGAAATCTTGGAAGATTCATTGCAAACAGGATATATCCAAGCCACATAGTCATCAGACTGGCCAAAGTCAAAGCATCCTATAAGTTGTGAGATAAAAGCATCAAGTAAATTACAAAGGAAAACCCACCAGACTAACAGCAAACTCTCAACATAAACTTTACAAGCCAGAACAGAATAGGGTTCTAGCTTTAGGTCTTCTTAAGCAGGATTAACTGTCAGCTAAGAATTTTGCACCTAGCAAAACTATGTTTCATGAATAAAGGAGAAATAAACTCTTTCCCAGATAAGAAAATACTAAGGGAATTTGTCATCATTAGATCCACCCTATAAGAAATCCTTAAAAGTGTTCTCTATACATTGAACAGAACAATGAATAACTACCAGTGTAAAAACAATGGATGCTAAAAACTCACAGCTCTTGTAAAAGAGGAACACAAGGGAAAAAACAAAGCAATTACGTAGCAATCAACACGATGACTGGTGCAGTATCTCACATATCAATATTTACATTGAATTAATTAATTAATTTGAGAGTATTACAGGGGTAAAAAAGCTTTGGTTTCATAAATTGCCTTTGCATCGCCCAAGTCAGAGCTACAAGCATGCCCATCTTCCAGACAGCATGCACCACATCTGTTAGGTGTGAATTTACCCCTCCCACTTGCTGACACCCATGAATGCTACTTTCATTTGTGCACATAAGTGTTGATTGATTAGTACCAATTTAATGGTGAGTATATGTGGTGTTTTTTTTTCCATTTTTGTGACACTTCACTTAGGATAATGGTCTCCACTCCATACAAGTTGCTGCAAAAGACACTATTTCATTCCTTCCATAGTGTATATATACATTTTCTTTATCCACTCATCCATTGATAGGCACTTAGGTTTGTTCCACAGCTTTACAATTGTGAACTGTGGTGCAATAAACATTCAAATGCAAGTGTATTTTTTATACAATGACTTCTTTTCCTTGGGTAGATACCCAGTAGTGTAATTGCTGGATCAAATGATAGGTCTACTTTCAGTTCTTTGAGAAATTTCCATACTGTTTTCCACAGAGGTTGTACTAATTTCCAGTCCCACTAACAGTGTATAAGTGCTCCTTTCTCTCTGCATCCATGCTAGCATCTATTGTTTTTTGACTTTTTATTAATGGCCATTCTGATAGGGGCAAAGTGGGTATATCATTGTGGTTTTAATTTGCATTTCCATGATGATTAGTGATGTTGAGAATTTTTTTCAAAATGGGACTTAATTAAATCACAAAGCTTCTGCACAGCAAGAGAAATCAAAAGAATGAGAGAAAATATTTACAAACCATACATCTAGTAGTTAATAGCCAGAATCTACAAATAACTCAAACAATCAGCAGAACACACACAAATAAACAATTACATTAAAAAAGTGGGCAAAGAACATGAACAGGAGTTTTTCAAAAGAAAACAGACAAATTGCCAGCAAACCTAGTATGGCTTTTATTTATTTTCATTGCCTAATTACTCTGGTTTTCCAAGCAGTGCGGAATAGAACTTCTAACACTATGTTGAATAGAAGTGGCAACAATGGCATACTTGTGTTCTTAGTCTAAGAGGAAAAGATTTTAACTGTTCATTATTGAGTATGATGTTAACTATAAGTCTGTTATACATGACCTTTATTATGTTGCGGTACCTTCTTTCTATATCTAATTTGTTGAGGGTTTATATCATGACACGATATTGAATTTTGTTGAATGCTTTTCTGCATCTGTTGAGATGACTTTAATATCTTTATCCTTCATTTTGTTAATGTGATGTATCACATGGATTGATTTGAACATCTTGAACCATATTTGCATGTCAGAGGTAGATTCAATTTATCATAGTAAAATTTTACTTTTAATGTGCTGTTGACTTTGGTTTGTTAGTATTCAAGCTCAAGATTATTGATCATTAGAGAAATGCAAAACAAATGAAATAATTACCTAAAATTATCTAGGGTGGCTAATTAATAAAAAGACAAGAGATATTAATAATAAATGTTGGGGAGAATAAGGAGAAAAGAGAATCTTTGGGGTTTTCTAGATATAAGATCATATCATCAGCAAAAAGTGAAAGTTTGATCTGTTTGAAAGATAAACAAAATAGACAGCCACTTGCTAGACTGACCAGAATCAAAAAGAAAATGACTCTAATAAACTCAATTAGAAATTAAAAAGTAGAGGTCACAATTGATATTACAGAAATACAAAACATCATCTTCGAATACTATAAAAATCTCTATGCCCAAAACCATGAAAACATGAAGGAAATAGAAAAATTCTTAGAAGCATACAGCCTCTCTAGGCTCAATCAGGAAGAAATAGAATTCCTAAACAGGCCAATATCAAGCACCAAAATTGAAGCAGTAATAAAAATCTTCTAACAAAAAAAATTCCTGGTCCAGCTGGGTTCACATCTGAATTCTACTAAACCTACAAAGAACTGGTGCCTAACTGCAGGAATTATTTCATAAGATCCAGAAGGATGGAATCCTCCCAAACTCATTCTATGAAGCCAATACCACGTTGATACCAAAGCCAGGAAAGGGCGAAACAATAAAAGAAAACTACAGACCAATATCCCTTATGAATATAGATGCAAAAATTCTCACTAAGATCCTAGCAAACCGAAGTAAAATGTACATCAAAAAAATAATTATCATGATCAGGTGGGCTTCATCCCTGAGATGCAGGGATGGTTCACCATACACAAATCTGTAAATGTAATTCTCCATGTAAATAAAAGCAAGAACAAAGACTATATGATCCTTTGAATAGGTGCAGAAAATGCTTTGACAAAATTCAGCACCCTTTTATGATAAGAACTTTTAACAACATAGGCATAGATGGCTCATACCACGAACTTATTAGAGCCATATACAGTAAACCTGCAGCCAATATCATACAGAATGGGGAACAATTGAAAGCATTTCTCCTTTAAAACTGGAATGAGACAAGGTTGCCCAGTACCTCCACTTCTCTTCAACCTAGTGGTTGAAGTCCTTGCCAGAGCAATCAGACAAGAGAGAGGAATCAGTGGTGTCCAAATGGGGTAATTCCACTTTTATTTCTTTGAGGTATCTCCATGTTAGTTTCCACAGGGATTTTACTAGTTTGTATTTCCAACAACAGTGTTTGAGTGTTCCTATCTCCACATCCATGGCTAACATTTGTTTATTGGGGCTTTTTGATATAAACCATGCTCCCTGGAGTTAAGTGATTTCTCATTATGGTTTTGATTTACATTTCCCTGATGATTAGAGTTGTTGAGCACTTTTGCTTATGTTTTTTGGCCATTAGTCTATCTTCTTTTGAAAAGTTTCTTTTCATGTCATTTTCCCGTTTTTTATTGGCGTTGTTTGATTGTTTCTTGCTATTTGATTGAATGGTTTATAGATTCTGGTTATCAGCCCTTAATGAATGTATAGCATGGAATATTTTCTCCCATTCTGTAGGTAGCTCAAATGATTTTCTTCCTTGACTGTGCAAAAGCTTTTTAATTTGATCATGTCCCATGTATTTATTTTTGTTGTTTCTGTGATTGCTTTTGGGGTCTTCTTCATAAATTCTTTTCTAGGCTGATATCTATAAGAGTTTTTCCAAAATTTTATTCTTGAATCCTTATGGTTTCATATGTTAGGTTTAAGTCTATTCTCCATCATGAGATGATTTTTTTGAGAGGTGAGGGGTGTGGATCCTGTTTCAGTCTTCTACATGTGGCTACCCAATTTTCCCAGCACCATTTATTGAATATGTATTCTTTTCCCCAGTGTATGTTCTTGTCTGCTTTGTCAAAGATCAAATGCCAATATGAGGATGGTTTAATATCTGGGTTCTCTGCTATAATCCTTTGGTCTATGTCTCTGTTCTTTTCCAATACCATGTTATTTTGGTAACTATGGCCATGCGGTATTGATTGAAGTCTGATAAATTGATGTCTCCAAATTTTTTCTTTTTGCTTATGGTTGCTTTGACTATACAGGGTCTTCTGTGGTTCCATAGAAAGCATAGAATTTTTCTAGACTTGCGAAAAATAGTGTTGGTATTTTAATAGAGATTGCATTGAATCTGTAGATCACTTTGGGTATTATAGACATTATAACAACACTAATTCTACCTATCCATGAGCATGGTATGTTTTTACATATGTTTACATCCTTTGCCATTTTCTTCCTCAGAGTTTTGTAGTTCTCCCTCTAACAATCTTTCACCTCTTTAGTTAAATCTATTCCTATGAATTTTATTTTTTTTTTGTTGCCATTGTAAAAGGTATAGAGTCTCTGATTTAATTCTCAGCTTGACTGTTGTTGGTGTACAGGAATGCTACTGATTTGTGTACATTGATTTTGTAACCTGAGATTTTGCTGAATTTTTTTATTACTTCCATGTGTCTCTTAGCAGAATCTTTGGGGTTTTCTAGATATGAGATTATATTGTCAGCAAAGAGTGATAATTTGGCCTCTTCTTTTCCAATTTGGATCCCCTTGATTGCCTTCTTTTGTGTGATTGTTCTGGCTAGGACTTCCAGTACTATGTTGAATAGAAGTGGTGATAATGGGCAACCTCGTCTAGTTCCAGTTGTAAGTGGAAGTTATTTCAATTTTCTCCATTCAGTATGATGCTGTCTGTGGGTTTGTCATACATAGCTTCTATTATTTTGAGATAGGTCCTGTCAATGCCTATTTTGTAAAGTATTCTTTCATAAAGTGGTGCTAAATTTTATAAAATGCTTTTTTCAGTGTCTACTATGAGGATCATATGGTCTTTTTATTACTTCTATTTATGTGGTGAATTACATTTATAGATTTGTATATTTTGAACCATTCTTGCATCTCTGGGATGAAGGACACTTGGTCACGATGGGTTATTTTTTTGATAAGCAGCCTAATTCAGTTAGCTAGCATTTTATTTAGAATTTGTGCATCCATATTCATAAGGGATATTGGCCTGTAGTTTTTTTTTTTGTTGTTGTTGTTGAGTCCTTTCCTGGCTTTGGTATGAAGGCAATGTTGGCTTTGGTATGAAGGCAATGTTGGCTTCATAAAATGTGTTGGGGAGGATTCCTTCCTTCTCATGGTTATGGGATAATTTCTTCAGGATAGGTACCAGTTCTTCTTTGTAGGTCTGGTAAAATTCAGGTGTGAAACTCTACGGTCCAGGATTATTTGTGGTTGGAATTTTTGTGTGTGTGTGGCTTCAATTTTGTTACTTGATATTGGACTGTTCTGGAACTCTACTCTTCCTGATTAAGCCTAGGGAGGCTGTGTGTTTCTAAGAATTTGTCCATTTCCTTCATGTTTTCAAGTTTATGTGTACATAGTTTTTTGTAGTATTCAGAGATGATATTTTGTATTTCTGTGGTATCAGTTGCAATTTCTCTTTTTTCATTTCTGACTGAGCTTAACAGAGTCCTCTCTTTTCTGCCTCTGTTTAATCAAGCAAGGGGTCCATAATTTTTTTTATGTTTTCAAAGAACTAACTTTTTGTTTCTTTAATCTTCTGTATGTTCTTTTGTTATTGATTTCATTTGGTTTTGCTCTGATCTTGATTATTTCTTTTCTTCCGTTGGGATGTGGATTCATTTGCTCATCCTTTTCCAGTTCCTTGAGACAATTAATTAGATTGTTGATTTGTGATCTTTTTGTCTTTTGGATATAGGCAGTCATGGCTATGAATTTTCCCCTAAGGACTGCTCTAGTGGTATCCCACAGATTTTGATAACTGTTTCCCTTTTATCTTTTAATTCAAAAAATCTTTTCATTTCCATATTAATTTCCTCCTTGACCCAATAATCATTCAGCAGTGGGTGGTTTAGTTTACATGATTTTGTGTAGAAATGAATGTTTCTGTTGGAGTTGGGTTTCTAATTTTATTCCACTGTGGTCTGATGGGAATGGACAAAAGAGTTTAAGGGAAAACCAGAAATGAGAAATAGAATTATGCCATGCATAAGATTACACCATACATAAGATACTATTTTTAAAAATTTGTTGAGAAATATTTTGCAGCCTAGGATATGATCATTCTTAGAGAATGTTCCATGAGCTGATGAGCATAACATATATTCAGTGGTTACTGGGTAGAATGTGAAATGTTCTATAAATATCTGTTAGGCCCATTTATTCTAGATATTGGTTTAAGTCCAGTGTTTCTTTGTTTATTTTCTGTTCGGAGGATCTGTCCAGTTCTGTCAGAGGGGTGTTGAATTCCCCTCTTGCAGCATCCTCTAAACAAGTTCCCCAAATAAATGCTTTAGACAGATCTGCCTAGCATTTAGTGCTTCTTTCTTTGAAGTGCCAACTTTCCCCGTCTTGGGATGGTTTGGGGCACTCCTTGTGAGAATTTCCCTGCTGCTGCTTTTAGAGTGAATCCAGCTGTGAGTTTGGTGGGACAAAACAATTAGTGTAGGCAGCATAATTCCAAAGATACAAATCATGGAGATCCCAGGATAGTCTATGGGGGGGTCTGTGGCCCATTTGCTTAATGCTTGTGGGCTGCCCTGGGAGTACCAAGATCCTCCAAAAAGTCCAGAAACCTTGTCTTGCCTTTTGGATGGTTTGATATGGCAAATAGCAAGAAAAGAAGCCCAGCACTCAGTGGCAGGGATAGGCTGGCCTCTATTGTGGCAGAACACCTGGCACCAGAGGCTCATCTGGCAGTTGAGAAAGGAAGGTGTCAAAGTTAGAAGAGAAAGTATGACTAAAAAGAGCCATGAATTCCACTCCATAGGTTACCAATGTGGCAGGTAATACAGAAATAATGGAGACTTGACTGAATAAACTGGCATGTTGCTATGCTAAACTTTGTGGTAAGAAAATATCTAAAGCCCATGTCCCTGACATTGTTCAGTTTGGGACATTAACAAATGGAATTACAGTGAAAGTGAGTCAGAGAACTTGTAGAAGTGAGAGATTCACAGAAGAAAAACAAAGTTAAACATCTCAGGGCTTGCCCCCTCCTACAAACTAAATTAAAACAAACCCTCCAGGTAGGTGCACAAGGCCCCCAGTACCTGCCAACCAAATTTATTACTTTAAAAATATATTATGGTAGAGTTAATTGATCTGTCCAGCTGATTTCTTCAGAACCCAAAGGATTCCTTAGTCACTTGGCTGGTAAGATTATGGAATAGTGGCACTGATAGGGTAGTAGTGTCTGGAGCTGAGGCCAAAAAACTGGCAATTCCACAGCACATTCCTCTATCTGGTAATGCATCTGTATCTTCTGTGCTATTCGAAGGAATTATTCCCTGACAGATACTATCATCCCAGCCTGTAGAGAAGCCTGGCCATTTGAGAGGGATATGTCTGTGGATTCTGAATATTGGAAGACAATGGAATCTATGCCCTTCCTTTCTGAGGCCCTATTAATGCTACTTTTATGGCCAACATTTGCAATAAACTCCTAATGGCTGCTTTCTAACAGTTTTACATGGCTGATGCAAAAGCCTGATGGCACCTGAAGGGTGGTGGCTGATTATCAGGAACTGAATAAGGTGACCCTGCCCATACATACTTCTGTCCCAAATGTGGCTCAAATATTGGAAACTCTGACTTCTTGTTTAGGCACATGGCTTACTGTCCTGGAATAACAAACACTTTCTTTAGCATATCCTTAGACCCCAAAGACTCATGACATGTTTAATATCACTTGGGAGGACCAAAAATGAACCTTTCATATACCTACCCAGGGATGTTTACATAGTCTTACTATTTGCCATGGTTTGGTCGCCAGAGACCTAGCCATCTTGCATAACCAGTATTTGCCAGAAATTTATGTGGGTAATATTTTGATAACTTTTATAGATTTGAGTTTTTTGCAGAAGGAAACCCAAAAGGTTCTAGAGCACCTGTAATTCAGAGAATGGGCCATCAACCGGCAGAAAGTCTAGGGACTAGGATTCACTGTAGAATTCCTGAATGAGGTCTAGTCAAGTATGACTCAAATTTTGCCAACAATTGTTACTGATGATATACACAGATATCCATGGCCCAAAATAAATAAAGAACTATAAATTTTTGTACATCTGTTGGGATCCTGAAGGGCCTTAATTCCCCCACTTGACCCAATGTCTCAGGCCATTATACCACCAGATAAAAAAGGAAGCACACTGGGGCTAGTGAATTAAAAAGCACAAGCCCTACAAATGGTCACTACAGGGGATCATATAAATTAGATGTGTCTGTGACTGAAGAAGGAATGAGCTGGGCCCTTTGGCACTGGGAGTGTAATCAGTGAATGCCCTTTGGCTTCTGATTGAAGTTGTTCAAGGGACATAAGCAATGCTATACCCCATTGGAAAAACAATTTCTTACAATTTTTTATGCCCTCTTGCAAACAAGCCCCAACTGGAGATATGTCAGTGGAAGTATAAACAGCTTACTCTATTAAGGGTTGGGTCAGTGTCCTGTTTAGCAGACCCACATAAGCTGTAGCACCAACTAGAACTCTGGTTGGGGGGCATGCATATCTCCAGAAGAGGGGGCACCTCACATCTTGCTGTCTGTTTATAGAACTATAGGCCCTGCTGGGATCTGTACAATATAGTTTAGATTTAAAATCAGTACCAACACTGCCTCAAGGAAAAAAAATATATCTAATAAGAAAAAGAAATGGAAACCACCTGAGAATGCTTAGTACAGAGATGGCTCTTGATTCAGCCTCCCAGATGGACTTCCATGGCTATTCAACCAGCCATTAATACCATATAGGTATAATCTGACACAGCGCATAACAGCCAATAGGCAGAGTTATGAGCTGTCTGGTTAGTAATTATGAAATAGTTATACCTGGTAACTCTGTGTACTGATTAATGGGTTGACACTGTAGATAACTCAATGGGAAAAGGATCAGTGGTCCATAAATGGAAGGTCAATGTGGTGAGGGGGAGAACTATGGGCAGATATTTGTCACATTGCTCCATGTAGCAGCTCAAAAACAATTATATTTTAGTGGCAATATATATGCAGATGCTCCAGCATAAGCCCAGTCAGTGGTCACCATTGAAGAACAAGATATATAGCACCTGAATAGCAAAGGAGGGTCTCTATGGTAAGCCACTACTTGATGAAGGCTAGATCTCTGTACAAACCCAGATAAATGAACAATGTATAAAATGGGTATCTGATACCTCTGACATCTCATCTGCAAATGGGAGTGGTCAGGATGTGACATCAAACAACCCTTGACACAACGTAAGTCTTTTTCCTAAACAAGTCTTACAAGGACACAACCACCAAAGCCAGAAGTGGCACATCTATCTTTGCAATGGGGTATTATACTCCAGCAAATGTAGAGCAGCTTTGTATAGTTCTCCTGTAAACAGAGACACTTTTCTGAGTTCAGATATCTGTTGTGAAAAACATAATCACTCTAAAAATATTCAGGTAAACACCACCAGGTACCTAAGAGTCCTCCCAACTTCCAAATGCCAACACACAATTATATATAGGGACAAATATTGGTTTGCTACAGGCTGGTCTCTTACACCAGGAATTAATGGATTGCCTCAGTTGGCACCCAGTGGCTCTGCAGTACTCACTTCTGGCTATGGCTTTTTCCTGTATTGCTTGGATGGTGCACCCTTAGCTTCTTATAGGTGAACTTCTGAATCTCAGACGACATCCTAGTCCTCCTCAATGAGCACATATGGAGGTGTCAGTAGAGTAGGTTTGTTTTTTTCTTGATGGGATTACTTATTGATAGTATTTGTGCTTCCAGGAGGCTCTATTGATATTGCACAGAAGGCAGAAGCCCTTCAGATGTTTGTTTCCAAAGCTCTGAATGGCAACAAGAATGGTTTGGAAACCCTAAACATTGAAAAATTTCCAATAAGAAAAGTGATCTAACAGAACCAAATGGCTCCAGACATGCTGACAGCTATGCAACAGGGAACCTTCTTCCTTTAAAAAATAAAATGTTTTATGAAATCCCAAGCAAAAGGAAAAAAGTTAAAGTTAATCAATAACTCCTTCATTTATAAAAGAACTTACAACTAACTGACCACATTGGGGATGACTCTTTATGGTCCCCATTAATTTACGGATTTGGTATATGGGGAAGTTGGAGGAAATCTGTGATTATAAGTCTTTTAGGAATTGTGAATTTTGTTTTCTTAAAATGCAGCTGTACTTACTTTTTTATTTCAAAATATTAAGGGGGTACAAACATTTTTGGTTACATAGGTCACTTTTGTAGTGCTTAAGTCACAGCTGTAAGTATGATCATCACCAAGATAGTGTTCATTGTACTTGTTGGATAGATTTTCTCCCATCCCATTCCCCTCTTCCCCCGATTGAATTCCACTGAGTTTTACTTTGCTCTGTGAACATTTGTGCCCTTTGGTTGGTTCCAGTGTAATAGAAAATACATGTGGTGTTTGTTTTTTCATTATTTAGCTTCTTCACATAGGATAATGGTCACCAGTTCCACCCAAATTTTTCAAAGGGCGTGAATTCATTCTTTTTTATGGCTGAGTAGTACATCATCGTGTGTGTGTATATATATATGCACATACACGTATGTATATATACACATACCACTTTTGATTAAGGTACTCATGAATTGATTGGCACCTGGATTGATTTCATATCTTTGCAATTGTGGATTGTGCTGTAATAAACATTAAAGTGCAGGGATCCTTTTGATAAAATGACTTATACACCTTTGGGTAAATACCAAATAGTAGGATTGTTGGATCAAATGGTAGGTCTACTTTTAGTTCTTTGAGGAATCTTCATACTGTTTTCCATAAAGGTTGTACTAATTAGCAGTCCCACCAACAGTGTATAAGTGTTCCTTTCTCTCTGCATCCATGCCAGATCTATTGTTTTGGGGTTTTTTAATATAACCATTTTAACTGAGGTATGGTCATATCTCATTGTGGTTTTAATTTGAATTTCCCTGATGATTAGTGATGTTGAGAATTTTTCTCATGTGTATTGCCCATTTGCCTATCTTCTTTTGAAAAGCTTCTGTTTATGTCTTTTGCCTATTTTTTAATGGGGTTGTTTGTTTCTTTCTTGCTGATTTGCTTGAGTTCTTTGTACAGTCTGGATATTAACCCTTTATCAGATGGATAGTTTGAAAATATTCTCCCATTCTGTAGGTTATCTATCTGCCCTTTTGATTATTTCCTTAGCTGTGCAGAAGATTTTTAGTTTAATCAAATCCCATTTATTTATGTTTATAGCTGCTGTAATTGCCATTGGGGTCTTATTCATAAATTCTTTGCCTAGACCAATGTCTAAAAGAGTTTCCCCTACATTTCCTTCTATAATTCTTATGGTTTCATGTCTTACATTTAAGTCTTTTGTCCATCTTGAATTAATTTTTGTTAGTGGTGAGAGATAGGGGTTCTGTTTTGCACTCTTCTGCCTGTGGCTATCCAATTTTCCCAGCACCATCTATTGAATAGGGCTTATTTTCCCCCATGTACATTCTTGTCTGCTTTATGAAACATCAGTTGGCTGTAGATAGATGGTTTTATACCTGTGTTCTCTATTTTTCCATTGGTGTATGTCTCTATTTTTGTACCTATACCATGCTGTTTTGCCTATCCATGTGCATGATATGTTTTTCCATTTGTTTGTGTCCTCTATAATTTTCTTCCTCAGTGTTTCTTAGTTCTCCTTGTAGAGATCTTTCACCTCCTTGTTTAAGTATAATCCTGGATATTTTATTTTCTTTGTGGCTATTGTGAATGGTATTGAGACTTTGATTTGACTCTCAGTTTTACTGTTTTTGGTATATAGAAATGCTATTTATGTACATTGATTTTTTAAACAGACTTTGCTGAACTTGTTTATCAATTCCAAGAGTTTCTTGGTGGAGTCTCTGGGGTTTTCTAGATACAAGATCATCAGTGAAAAGTGATAGTTTGACCTCCTTTTCCATGATTTGGATTCCCTTTATTTATTTTTCTTGCCTGATTGCTCTGGCTAGGACTTTCAGCACTATGTTGAATAGAAGTGGTGACAGTGGGCACCCTTGTCTTGTTCCAGTTTTTAGGAAGAATGTTTTCAAATTTTCCCCATTCAACATAATGTTCACTGTGCATTTGTCATATATGGCTTTTATAATTTTTAAATATGTTCCTTCCATGCCTCCTTTGTTGAGGGTTTTATAATGAAAGAGCACTGGATTTTGTCAAATGTTTTTTCTGCATCTTTTGAGATGATCGTATGGTCTCTGTTTTTGCTTCTGTTTATGTGGTGAATCACTTTATTCATCTACATATGTTAAACCATTTCTGCATCCCTGAGATTAAGCCCACTTGTTCATGGTGGACTATTTTTTGATGTGCTATTGAATTCAGTTTGCTAGTATTTTATTGAGGATTTTTACATCTATATACATGAGAGATATTGGCCTGTAGTTTTCTTTTTTGTGTGTGTTCTTTCCAGGCTTTGGTATCAAGGTGATACTGGCTTCATAGAATGAGTTGGAAGCTCAGTGTTATGGAATAATTTCTGCAATAGGGTACCAGCTCTTCTTTGTAGGTTTGGTAGAACCTGGTTGTGAATCCATCTGGTCCAGGGCATTTTTTGTTGTTATTGGAAGACTTTTTGTTACTGCTTCAATCTCACTGCCCATTATTGTCTGTTCAAGAGTTCTATTTTTTCCTGACTGTGTCTTGGGAGGTTGTGTGTTTCCATGAATCTATTTCCTCTATGTTTGCTAGTTTCTGTGCATACAGATTTTTACAGTATTCATGGATGTTGTTTGTTTTGTATTTTTATTGTGTCACTTGTAAGGTCTCCTTTTTTATTTCTAATTGAGCTTATTTATGTCCTTTCTCTTCTGTTCTTCATTAGTCTGGCAAGAGTCCTGTCAATTGGGTTGATCTTTTCAAAAAATCAAATTTTTGTCTCATTGATTGTTTGTATTTTGTTTGTTTGTTTGTTTTCCATTTCATTTAGCTCTGCTCTGACCTTTGTTATTTCTTTTCTTCAACTGGTTTTGCACTTGGTTTGCTCTTCCTTTTCTGGTTCCTTGAGATGTGACATTAGGTCATTAATTTGTAATCTTTCTGTCTTTTTGATGTAGATATTTAAGGGTATGATCTTTCCTCTGAGTAATACTTTTACTGAGTCATATAGATTTTGATATTTTATGTTCCATTTGTCATCCATTTCAAAGAATCTTGATTACTATCCTAATTTTATTCTTGACTCAATAATCATTCAGAAGCTGTGTGTTTCATTTTCATGACTTTGTGTAGGTTTGAGCGTTTCTCTTGTAATTAATTTCTAGTTTTTTTCCACTGTAGTCTGAGAAGACACATGGTATGATTTTGACTTTTTTGAATTTGTTGAGACCTGTTTTTTTGCCTAAGATATAATCAATCTTGGAGAATGTCACATGTGCTGCTCAGAAGAGTGTATATTCAGTAGTTTCGGGGTAGAACGTTTTCTAAATGTCTGTTAGGTCCACCTGACTTAGAATCTGGTTTAAGTTTGTTGTTTCTTTATTTATTTTCTGCTGTGATGATTTTTCCAGCACTGACAGTGGGGTGTGGAGGTCCCCTGCAGTTACAATGGTGCTCTTTATTTCTTTGCTTAGCTCTAGGGAAATTTCTTTTATGTATCTGGGAGGTCCTGTTTTAGGTGCATATATATTTAGGATTATTATTTATTCTTGTTGAATTGCTCCCTTTTTGTCCTTCCTTACCTTTGTTGGCTTAAAGGCAATTTTGTGAGATATTGGAATGGCTACACCTTCTCTCTTTTTATTTCCATTTGCATGCATTATTTTTTTCATCCTTTCATATTGAGTATGTGCATACTTGTGGTTTAGGTTTGTTTCCTGGAGATAGCAGAAACTTGGGTTTTGTTTTTTCACTCATTCAGCCAGCCTATTTCTTCACTCAGAGGAGAATTCAGACTGCTAATGTTGAGTGACAGAATTGATATGTGGGATGTTGATCAGTTCATCATGTTGGTAGTGCTTTATTGCTTTGTTTTCCTTCTTGTGCTATTGTTTTATAAGAGTTGTGAATTTTAGATGATTTTACACTGGTGGATATCTGTGCTGATTCATGAATAATGCAGTTCTGAGTATTTCCTGCGGGGCAGGTCTGGTCATGACAAATTTCCTCAGGGTTTGCTTGTCTGGAAAAGACTTAATTTCTCCATCAATTGTTGAACTTAGTTTTGTAGGATACAAAATTCTAGGCTGGCAGTGGATCTGTTTTAAGAATATTGAAGATGGGGGCCCAGTGTATTCTGGCTTCTAAGGTTTCCTCTGAGAAGTCTGCAGTAGCCTGATGGGTTTTCCTTTGTCGGTTATTTGTTACTTTTTTCTTACTGCTTGCAGAATTTTCTTCTTTGTTTTGACTTTGGCCAGGTCAATTACTCTGTGTCTTGGAAATGTCTTATTTGCTATGAATCTTCCCAGTATTTGATGTCCATTTTGTATCTGTATGTCTGAATCTCTGGAGGTACCAGAGAAGTTTTTCTCAATAATTCCCTCAAATAGGTTTTGCAAGCTTTGAGCTCCTTCTTCTTCTTTCTCAGGGATACCTCTAATTTGAATGCTAGTTTGCTTCACATATTCTTATCTCTCTCTCAGTGACTGCTCAGACTTCTTTTATTTTCTTCTCTGCCTCTTTGAATGACTGAGTTATCTAGAGAGGCTTGTCTTCAAGCTCTGAGATTCTTTCTTCTCCTTGGTTTAGTTTGTTGTTGAAGCTTTTTGCTGGTTCTGAAATTCTGTAAATGACTCTTTCATTTCTTTAAGTTCTACTATATGCTTCCTTATGTTTTCTGTCTCTTTAGTGACTCTTTCATTGCTTTTTAAAAAACTTTTTGGCTTCTTATTGTTAGTTTTCAACTTTATCTTCAATTGCATTCATATTATTTGCCATTAACATTCTGAATTCCATTTCTGTCATTTTGGAAATTTCCTTGTGGGCATATTTACTTTTGTTGTGAGTTTTGTTTATAGTGTTTTATAAAGATAGGAAAAAAGGACCTTGCAGTCAGTCCCACTCTTTCTTGCTAGCTCAGGCATCATTGTGCAAGAAGTAGGCATGTGAGAGTATAACATGTAGTCAGGCAGTGGATTTTTTGGTCCTGTTTTTCCCTCCTTACTCTCTTTTATCTGTCTGACTAAAACACATAGAATGTCTTGACCATTTTGCAACCCGACCAGCTGTATGTTTTTCCGAGTAGGCTTGAACACAAACCAGGCCATTGACTATTCCCAGGCAACTGACAAAAGCATCTAGTTTGTTGACCAAAACAATAAAAAGCGGGCCCTGAACCTGAGCCAAATTCCTTAAACCCTCATATAAAATTCATACCCTACTCTCTCCTTGTGGACTTACCTAGGTAAAACATTCCTTTTCTCCTGTTTGTAGCAAATATGCAGAAGCCTAGTTTGTATATAAATTCCTCTGATAAAAGCTTTAGGTTGATATTCTTGACATTTAGTACTTCTTTCTTTAGAATCCCAACTTCCTAATCTTTCGATGATTTCATGCACTCCCATGTGAACACTGCTGCTGCTTTGGGAATAACTCTAGCCATGGGTTTGGCAGGATGAATCATTTTAGTGTAATACAAATGAACAATATAAAAGGTAAATTTAGAAAATATTTAATTTAAATAAAGTTGCAATAAATTAAATACTGAAAAAATGTATCTAAGAAAGTGCAAGACTTGTACCCTGAAAACTATGACATACTGCTCAAAACAGTGAAAACCTACCTAAATAAAAAGATAATTTATATTGTAAGGCAATATTGTTAAGATTATGTTATAATAGCAAAGACATGGAATCAACCTAAATATTCATCAAAGTATAAATGGATAAAGAAAATGTATGGACTGAGATCATGTCATTTGCAGTAACATGGATGGAAATGGTGATTATCATGTAGACAGAAATAATCCAGAATGTTACACTCATGTTCACATGTTCTCACTCATGTGTGGAAATTAAAAATGTTGATTTCATGGAGGTAGAGAGTAGAATGATAGTTATCAGAGGCTGGAAAAAGTATGTTCGGGTGGAATAAAAAGAGGTTGGTAAATGGGTACAAATTACACTTAGATAGAAGGAATAGGATGTAATGTTCAATAACAGTGTAGGCTGACTATAGTTGGCCATGATGTATGGTATATTTCAAAGTACCCAGAATGTGAAATGTTCCCAAGTATAAAAATAATAAATACCTAAGAAATGGATATATTAAATACCCTAATTTAATTATTACACATCCTTTTTTTAAATTTCAGAATATTGTAGGGGTACAACACTTTGTTTATATATATTGACCATGAACTGCCCGTGACAGAGCTACAATCATGGACATCCCCCAAACTGTGCACCCTGCACCCATTCAGTGAGAGTTTTCCCATCCCCTCCACCCACCTCCTGCCTGCCCGCAGTAATTCTACTTTTAATTCTTTGAGGTATCTCCATATTACTTTCCATAGAGGTTGTACTAATTTGCAGTCCCACCAGCAGTGTATGAGTGTTCCTATCTGTCCGCATCACCACCAACATTTGTTGTATTGGGACTTTTTGATATAAGCCAATCTCACTGGAGTTAAGTGATATTTCATTGTGGTTTTGATTTGCATTTCCCTGATGTTTAGAGAAGTTGAGCAATTTTTTATATGCTTGTTGGCCATTATTCTGTTTTGTTTTGAAAAGTTTCTGTTCATGTCCTTTGCCCATTTTTTTTAATGGGGTTGTATGATTTTTTGTTGTTGATTTTCCTAAGTTCTGTATAGATTCTGGTTATCAGCTCTTTATCAGATGTGCAGCATGAAAAAGTTTTCTCCCCTTCTGTAGGTGGTCTGTTCACTCTAATGATAGTTTCCATGGCTGTGCAGTAGCTTCTTAATTTGATCATGTCCCCTTGATTTATTTTTTATCTTGCTGTGATGGCTTTTGGGGTCTTCTTAATAGATTCTTTGCCTAGGTCAATGTCTATAAGCTTTTTCCAAATGAATTCAGCAAAGTCTCAGGATACAAAATTAAGGCACACAAGTCAGTAGATTTTCTATATGTTAATAATAGTCAAGCCAAGAATCAAATCAAAGATACAATACCTTTCACAATAGCATCAAATAATATTAAATATTTAGCAATATATTTAACTAAGCAGGTGAGAGACCTATATAGGGAGAACTATGAAACACTGAGAAAAGAACTTGCAGAGGATGTAAACATATGAAAAACCCTACCATTCTCATGGATTGGCAGAATCAATATATATATATATTTTTTGACAGAACAATAAACACCTTTATTACATGAAGTAAGAAGGGAGGGAGGAGGAATTATTTGCCTTTCTGGGCCTTGATTTTCCTCAGATAGAACTCCAGCTCCTTGCCCTCTAGCACATAGCCATCTGCTCGGCCACACTGCCCTGGTCTTGATGCAATGCACGCAAGAAGCTTGCCCTGCTGGAACTGCTCCTCCAGAAGACTGCTGATTTTGGCATTCTTTTTCCTTTCATCATATTTCTTCTGAATTTTATTGGATCGTTTTTTGTTTAAAATCTCTTCTTCCTCAGGAGTCAGCTTGGCCCCCTTCTTGCGGCCAGGGGCAGTGCATAGTGGGACTCCTACCACTGTCGGTACGGTGTGCTGTCAATAAGCACGATGCAGTTCTTCACCAAGGTCTTGGTGCGGACCAGGTCGTTATTGGACGCATTGTAGACAACATCAATGATCCTTGTCTTCCGAGTACAACTCTCTGAGCCCCAGTAGAAGTTCCCCACATCCAGCCTCACGGCACGGTATTTCTTGTTACCTCCCCGCACACGGACTGTGTGTATGCGACGGGGGCCAATCTTAGTGCTGGCAGCGGGGCGTCCCAGCTCATACTTCCGCTTCTTGTGGTAGGGCTTCCTCTTGCCCCCGGTCTTGCGGCGCTTGTGCCAGTTGTCCCGAGAGATGCCCATCGCTCGGGGCTGGCTGGAAAGAGCCAGAATCAATATTTTTAAAATGTCTACTACCTAAAGAGATCTACAGATTGAATGCATTCCTTGTTAAAATACCAACATCATTTTTTGCAGATCTACAAAACTATTTCTATGCTTCATATGGAACCAGACAAGATTCCATATAGCCAAAAGAATCCTAAGCAAAAAGAACAAATTGGGAGGCATCAATTTACCAGACTTCAAGCTATACTACAAGGCTATAGTAACCAAAACAGCATGGTACTGTCACAAGAACGGAGACATGGACCAATGGAACAGGACTGAGAACCCAGATATAAAACCATCCTCATATTGTCATCTAATCTTTGACAGAGCAGACAAAAACATACCTTGGGGGAAAATACTTATTTAATAAGCAGTGCTGGGAAAATTGGATAGCCACACGTAGAAGACTGAAACAGGATTCACACCTCTCATGTCTCACAAAAATCAACTTACAATGCATGAAAGACTTAAACCTAAGACATGAAACTATAAGAATTCTAGAAGAAAATGGAAAAACTGTTTGTACTTTTTTTTGTTTGTTCCCATTTCATTTTTTTCTGCTCTGAACTTTTGTTATTTCTTTTCTTCTTCTGGTTTTGAGTTAGTTTTTTTTTTTTTTAAGTTCCTTGGGATAAGACATTAAATTCATATTTTGTGATTTTTTTTTCTTTTTGATGTAAGCATTTCCCGCTATGAATTTTCTCCTTAGCATTGCCTTTACTGGAAAGATTTTATCCTGTTTCTCACTCAATTTAAGGAATCTTTTGATTTCCATCTTAATTTCATTATCAATCCAGGGATCATCATCCAATGCCAGGTTGTATAATTTCCATGACTTTTATGGATTTAAGAGATTCTTTTGGAATTTATTTCTAGTTTTATTCTGCAGTGGTCTGAGAAGACACATACATGGTTTTGATTTTGTCTAAATTTGCTAAGACTTTTTTTTGTGACCTAAGGTATGATCAATTTTGGAAAATGTCCTATGTGCTGATGACAATGTGTATATTATATAGATATTGGATTTAGCGTTCTGTAAATGTCTGTTGTATCTATTTGTTTTGGAGTCCTCTTTAAATCCAGTATTTCTTTGATGTCTTTCTGTTTCAAGCATCTGTCAGTTTTGTCAGTAGGGTTTTGAATTTTCCAGCATTTTTGATGTTACTGTGTATTTCTTTGGTTAGATCCAGTAAAATTTATTTTACAAATCTGGAGCTCCTGTGTTAGGTGTATACATATTTAGTGTGGTTATGTATTCTTGCTTAATTTCCCTTTAATCATTATATAATGATCATCTTTGTCTTTTTTTAACCATTGTTGATTTCAAGTCTATTTTATCTGACCTAAGAATGACTAGACCTGGTCTCTTTTTGTTTGCATTTGTGGGGAATATTTTTTGTCACCCCTTTACCTTGAGTCTATGTGAGTACTTGTGAGTGAGATTTGTTTCTTGAATACCTCATGCACTGGGGCTCTGATTTTTCATCCATTCAGGCAGTCTGTATCTTTTAAGTGGAGTATTAAGACCATTCATGTTCAATGTTAGTATTGATACGTGGGATATGATTCTGGTCATCACATTGAATGATATTTTTGTTTGTTTTCCCTATTATGTTATGGTTTTATAAGAGCTGTGAGCTTTACATTTTGGGGTTTTTTTTGGTTTTGTTGTTTGCTTATTTTTTGTTTGTTTTGTTTTACAATGCTGGATATCTATTGTGCTGTTCCATGTATAGTGCACTTTTGAACATTTCTGTAGGACAGGTTTAATAATGACAAATTTCCTTAGTGTTTGATTATCTTAAAAAGTCTTTCTTTCTCCACCAATTATGCAACTCAGTTTTGCAGGAAACAAAATTCTTGGTTGGCTGTTGTTTTCTGTAAGAAGTCTAAAATTAGGGCCCCAATCTTTTCTGGCTTTCAAGGTCTCTACTGAGTAATCTGCTGTTAGCCTGGTATGTTTTTCTTTATTGCTTCATTGTTATTTTCAATAATTCCCTCAAATAGGTTTTCCACAATTTTTGCTGTTAATCTTCCTCAGGGAAACCCATAATTCTTATATGGTTGACTTCTCATGGTCCTTTATTTCTCTGAGTGATTGCTCATTCTTCTCTATTTGCTTTTCTGCTTCTCTTTGACTGACTGGGTTAGTTTGAAAGCCTTGTCTTCAAGTTGTAAAATTCTTCTGCTTTGTCTAGGCTGTTGAAGCTTTCTGCTGTATTTTGAAATTCCCTAAATGACTGATTTCTCTATGTTCTGTTACATTCTTTTTATGTTGTCTATCTCTTTAATGACTTTTTAAAAAATTCATGTCCAGAAATACTTTTGTATGTTTATATTTGTCTCAGCTTTCCACTTCCTCTTTAACCCCCTTTATCTTACTTGCCATTCGTATTCTGAATTTTATTTCTGACTATTCAACTATTTCCTTTTGGATGGGGTCCAAAAGGAAACAGTTGCTTTGGTTGCTGCAAGTCTATTGTGACACTTTGAGGTGTCAAAATGGCTTATTTTTCATGTTGCCAGATTTATTTTGCTGGTGTCTTCTCATCTGAAACCCCTTCTCTCAGTTCAGGGCAGATAGGTTTGCAGTGCACCTGTTTTCCTTTGTTTGGAACTTTCCCACTTACAGAGAGGAAGGAGATGTTCCTTGATGGTGCATTTGTGTCCCGTTCTAGAAGATTGATCTGGAAGGAGAGGGTGGATGCAATGAAATCTTGCAATATGGCTCTTTTGTGTTGTTCTATTACCCTGTGGTTGTGGCATTCCAGGCTGGTGTTAGGGTATTTCATATTTATTTATGGTTTGGTCACAAGGATGCTTGATCAAAACTCAGGTGGGTGGCTGAGTGAATCTCTCTCCACACATGTGAATTGTGAGAGCATTATAAATCATCAGAGAAGTGATGGGAGACACAAAGAGTAAAGAGAAGGAGTAGGGATAACAGACACTTTCACACACCCTGTGACTGAAAGTCAAGTGCCACTCTGGGAATTCAAACACAGAGGGTGCAGATGCCACTGGAAAGGTGCCATGGTAGCAGCCTCAGGGGAACCTGTATTGGGAAAGAGCCCCAGCAATCTGGTAGTCCAGCCCCATGGCTGTGCACACTGCTTGTCAGGCCATACCCTCATACCCCCACAGGTATTGCCAACAGGGCAATATGGAGTTGGTCATCTCCCCCAGATACTTTTCAGTTTTCATGAGTGGATCTCCCTGTCCAACTCTCCTTTGCAGAAGCTTGCTTTGCCCATGTCCTTCTCCTTGTAGCAGTGGCAGTGGCTGCTGGGTGAGGCTGTCTAGGCATCTGTATTAATTTCATGGCTGTGGGCACTCACTCCACTCAGGTCCAAGTGAAATGGTGGCATGCAGTGAGGGGTTGGCACATGGCTAGCAAGTTTATGGTGAAGTACTGGACACAGGTGTGACATTGGACAGTGCTGTCTGTGCATGGTACATAGGCAATGTGTCATTTTGTGAGGATGAGACCTGCTAGGTGGCATGTGGGGCCAGGGGGCATGACTTTCTGGACAGTATGTGGGGGTATGGGACTATGGCCTTCCAGGCAGTGTGCACAGCCATGGGGGCTGGACTTCCAGATTGCTCGGGCTCTCTCCCAATACAGGTTCCCCTGAGGCTGCTACCATGGGGCCTTTCCAGTGGCATCGGCACCCTGTGTGTTTAAATTCCCAGAGGGGCACTTGACTTCCAGTCACAGGGTGTGTGAGAGTATCTATACTCCCCACTCCCTCACCAGCCCAACAAGGGCAATATGGAGGTGGTTGCAGTGAAATCAATTTCAGAGTAGACTAAGTTCTCTGGTCCTGAGAGCTCAGATGGCATCACTTTCAGTGACCCAGGAACAGCAGTTCTCTGCTGAGCCACTATCCAGTGCATCATGACTGTATAATCTTTAAGCAGTTCTCTGATCAGTACAGAGGACTGTCATAGTTGGGGGCCTTCAAGGCTCAGGCCAGCATCCATGGAGGGGTCATTGAGTCCTAGGTTTCTTCTGCTTTGTTTGTTCCCCATGTGTGCTCATCTCCCCCAGATACTTTTCAATCTTGGTGAATGGATCTCCCTGGCCAACTCTCCTTTACTCTTTGTGTCTCCCACCACTTCTCTGATGATTTACAATGCTCTCTCCAAGAGGGTCCATCCATAGGTGGGCATCTACTTGCAACTTTCTATCCTTTCCTTGAGAGTAGCATGTGTAGGCTTCTTGTAGTCCACCATCTTGTCCATAGTGCCCTTCTGTTTGTTTTATAAATTATTTGTTTCATTCTATTTCTGTGACTGACTTTGTGGTTTGCTGGGAATTTATAGTGGTGCCCTTTTATTTTTCTCTTTTTATTTGTGTGATTGCTTTACCAGTAAGTTTTATATTTTCACATGTTTTCTTATTTGTTGAATATCATCATTTAACTTCCAAGTGTAACGCTTTCTGAGTATTTCTTATAGGGCTGATCTAGGGGTTATGAATTTCCTCAGCATTTGTTTGTCTGTGAAAGGCTTTATTTGCCTTTCATTTATAAATCTTAATATTACTGGATATAGAATTCTTGGCTAGCAATTTATTTTCTTTCAGCCCTTGAGTTTACCATCTCATTGTCTTTTGGTCTGTAAAGTATGTGCTGTAAGTTACTGTTATTCTGATAGTGTTTCCTTTGTAGTTGACTAGACTCTTCTCTTGTGGATTTTAGAATTTGTTCTTTCCCCTTGCCTTTAGACATCTGGTGATTAATTAATTAATTAATTAGTTTATTTATTTACATTCTATTTGCTTAGGGATCACTGAATATCCTGTATCTGGATGTCTTAATGTCTTGAGAGATTTGGAAAGTTTTCTTCATTATTTTATTAAATAAGTATTCTAAATCTTTTTATCTCTCTTCTTTCTCTGAAATGCCAATAATTTATAAGTTTGGTCATTTTATGTGGTCCCAAACATTTCTAAGGGTCTGTTCTTTCTTTTTTTAAATTTATTTTTGTCTGACTAGATTATTTCAAAAGATCTGTCTTAAGGTTCTGATATTCTCCTTTGCTTGATCTAATCTGTTTTTGAAGCTGTAGAATGTTTTTGTAGTTTCTTCATTAAATTTTTCAGTTCCAGAATTTCTGTTTGCTTTTTAAAGATATCTATCTTCTTGGTATTTTTGTTATTCATAATCTGAATTAATTTTCTGAGTTTTTGTATTGTTTTTCAGATTTATCTTGCATTTTATTGAGCTTCTTTAAAAATTAATATTTTAAATTATTTAACTGGTATTTAACAGATTTCTCTTTAGTTAGAGTTTCTTGTTGGAAAAATATGGTGTTTCCCTTTATGGTGTCATGTTTCCTTGCTTTTCTATATTTGTCATGTCTTTGGTTTGTGCACATCTCACATAATTGTCACTCTTTTTATTTTTGAATTTTATTTAATTGTGGAGGACTTTTTTCTTAAAGTTGTGACTACAGTATTTGTTGGGTAAGAGGCTTCTGGATTTCGTTCTGTGTGCATGCAATAGAGATGACTCCATTATTTATTTATTTTTAATTTTTGCTATCCTCAGTGTGTCAGGGTGTGGTTATTGTTGGGGGCTGTGATGAAGTTGTGCTGGAAATTGCAAAGACTGATATGTCTTTCTTCAGGTTTCATTAGAAGCAACTTTAGAAAGACATCTATTATTATTTCTTTGAATAAACTTTCTACTCCCTCGCTTTCTCTACTACTTCTTTATAGCTAATGACTCTTACATTTGTCCTTTGAACAATTTTCTAGAACCATTAAGCATTTTTAATTCTTTTTTATTCTTTTTTATTCTCTTTGCTTTTTTATATCACCTGTCTTTATGAAAAAATAAAATCCTTTACTTGATTAATCCTGCTGTTGAGACAGAGCTCATGTATTTGCATTTTTCCATTTGTCAATTGTATGTTTCCACTCCAGGATTTATGTTTTTCTTTTTGGTATATATTTCAATCTCTTTGTTAAACTTCTTTCTTAAATTTTTAAATTACTATTCTGTGTTTTAATGAAGTTTGTTGAACTTCCTCAAAACAGCTATTTTAAATTCCCTGTCTGAGAAGTCACACATTTTTGTCTCTTCAGGTTCAGTCATGCTTCTTATTTAATGTTTGGTGAGGTGATATTTCCCTGAGTGTTATAGATTCTTTTGGACATTTGTCAATATTTGGACATTGAAGTATTAGGTACTCCTTGCAGTCTTTGCAGTTTGTACTCATTCTTCTTCAGAGAGCCTTCCAGGAATTCAAAGGGAAGAGACTGTTGAGTTTCCTAAGCCTGAGGTTACTACAGCTATTTCAGCACTAGAGGGTGACCTAAGCCCAGTTATGCTGCAACTGTCCTGCAGCCTCATGTTAACTAGACCTGATTGACTTGGAGAGGATCACAGAGAATTCTCTAGGTTTCCAGATAAAGTTCCAGATAAAGTCACTTCCTTTTTTTTTTATCTCAGTTATAAAAAGTCTTTCTCCATGCTGAACTTCTTAGTGTTGGGGGTGGGGTGATTCAGGCACTTCTGTTGCTGCCACAGCTAGCATCAACTGAATCACCCCAAGCCCAAGGCCTCTCAGACCATTACAGTACTGGGTCTCACCAAAGGCCCTAGGGGACCTCTTCAAGTTTGCTGCCTGACAGCCACTAATGCCAATTCAAGTTCAGAAGCCATTTTAGTCAAGTGGTAGTGAAATTGGCCAAGATTCTGGTCTGTTCCACTGGGGTAGACTATTTCCTTTCTGCCTTGGTGGGTCTAGAAGTACCACTCAGCAGCAAACACTTGGAATCAGGGGATTTGGGGATCTGCCTGGTGCTATGCTTTACTGTGGTGGGGATAGTACTTGTATCCATTGTAATGCAAAGTCCATTGTACTTTTTACTTTCCTCCCCCCAGTTGGAAGGAGTCTCTCTATATGCTGTACTTCCTGGAGCTAGAAGAGAAGTGATGCAGGCACTCCCATAGAGACTGCATTTAGTGTCATGCTGAGCTACAGCATGATCTCACAGCTTCCCAGAACAGTACTGGACTGAAGCTCATCCAAGTACAAAAGTTGCTATGGCCTTCTGGGACTGAAGTTTATTTAAGGCCTGAAGCCACCTTAATCAGCTGGTGTGAAGGGGTCTGGGATTTGAATTTCTTCTAGTGAGGTGGTGGAATCCCCCCTGCCTCAAGGAGTCAACATACTTGCTTCATGGGCACTGGTCTGAAATCAATGGCTACAGAATTCTACCAGGTGCTGTATTCTATTGTAGCAGGGCTGGCACTTAGTTTCAAAACAAAGTTGCACAATCACTTCTTTTTCCATCCTCACTCATGCGGATTCTCTCCCTACATTGCACTGTCTATAGGAGAGATTGTGTAGGCAGTGCAGGACTGTCTTTCTCATCCACTTCAATGTATCTTTTTTTATAACCCTAAAAGCAGATCTAGTTTTTTAGATCTTGTGAAGAGGTTTCTTTTGAGAACAGTTGTTCAATTGATCTTTCCATAGAAATAATAATTGTGGAACAATTCTATTGGACCATCTAGATCAACTTTTATTTCTTGAGTTCTTGATCTCTTTGTTACATTTCTTTTGTAAATTACTGAACTACTATGCATTTAAAAGAAAATTACCAAGTCTCTTTAAAAGAGCTATTTTAAATTTTTTGTTATAGAGTTTACACATATCCATTCTTTACAGTCAGTCACTGGCACGTTATTTTGTTATTTGGTGATGTCATGTTGTATTTACTGTTCGTGTTTCTTGTGGTTGTGTCTTGATGTCTGTACATTGAAAAAGTAGGTGCTTATTATAGATTCAGAAGTTTGGTTTTCTCTGGAAATGTCATTCAATCATAAGCTTGTGAAGAAATCCTTATTATTTTATTTTTTTAAAAATAATATAATCGTACGTATTTTGGGGGTACATCTGATACATTAATACATGTATAAAATGTGTCATAGTCAAATCAGATTAATTTGGATATCTACCACTTCAAACATATATCTTCATTTTGTGCTGGGAACATTACATTCTGCTTTTCTATTTTGAAATATACAGTAAATTATTGTTAACTATAATATAGTTTTCCTAGTGTACTATAGAATGCTAAAATTTATTCCTACCATCAATCTGTAGTTCTTAAACTGGAAATAAAGACACTTCATTGTAGATTCATTCATTCATTTATTCATTTATGTATTTATTTATTTTTATTTTGATAGAGTTAGGGCTACAAGTGGTTTTTGGTTACATGAAAGGATTGTATAGTAGTATTATTTGTTTGTTTTGTGTGTGTGTGTATGTGTACCTGTCACCAAGAAGTATACATTGTACAAATAGGTAGTTTTTTCTCCCTTTCCCTCCTTTCACCCCTTTTGTGTGTCCAATGTACATTATACCACTCTGTATGCTTCTATGTACCCATATCTTAGCTACCATTTATAATTAAGAATATGCAATATTTTGTTTCCCACTCCTATATTACTTCAATCAGGATAAGAGCCTCCACTTTCATTTGAGTTGCTGGACAAATACATTACTTCTTCCTTTTTTACAGCTAAGTAGTATTCTGTGGTGTACATATACCACTTTTTCTTTATCCACTCCTCAGTTTATCAGCACTTATATTGATTCCATATCATTTTAGTTGTGAATTGTGTTGTGGTGAATATACCAGTGCATGAGTTTCTTATATACAATGACTTCTTTTCTTCTGGGTAGATACCCTAGAGTGGTATTGCTGGATTCCATGGTAGATCTATTTTTAGTTCTTGGAGAAATCTCCATAATATTTTCCATAGAAGTTGTATTAATTTACATTATGATCAAATTTATAAGCATTCCCTTTTCATCACATCCAAACCAACATTTATTGTTTTGTTTGTTTGTTTACTTTTTGTTAATGGCCATTCTGTCTGGGGTAACTTGGTATCTTACTGTGGTTTTGATTTGTATTTCCCTAATGATTAGTGATGTGCATTTTTTATTTTTTCTTTTTGCCATTTGTATATGATCTTTTGAAAAATGTTCATGTTATTTGCCCTCTTTTTAATAAAATTGTCTTTTTCTTGCTGATTTCTTTGAATAATTTGAAGATTCTGGAGATTAGTCTTTTGTTAGAGGTACAGTTTGTGAATATTTTTCCCATTATGTAAGTGTCTATTTACTGTTATTTATTTTATTGTACAGAGCTTTGTGGTTTAATTTAGTTTTATTTACTTGTTTTTGTTTTTGCTGCATTTGCTTTTGTAGTGTTATTTATGAGTTCTTTGCCTAGGCCAAGTTCCAGAGTAATCTTTTCTAGGTTTTCTTTTATAATTTGTAGGACTTCATGTCTTACATGTAAGTCTTTAATCTACCTTGAGCTAATTCTTCCATATGGTGAGAGAAGAGACACAGTTTCATTCATCTGCGTGTGGCTATCAAATTTTCTAGCATCATTAATTGAACAGGGTGTCTTTTCTCCAGTATATGCTTCTATCTGCTTTGTTGACAATCCCTTGGTTGTAGGTTTTTTCTCTTTATTTCCAGATGTTTCTTCTGTTTCATTCATCTGTATTTCTACTTTTATACCAGTACCTTTCTGTATTTGGTTACTATTGCCTTGTAGTATAATTTGAAGTTGGTAAATTGATGTGTGCAGATTTTTTTTTTTGCTTAGGATTACTTTGACTATTTGGGCTCTTTAATGATTTTGTATAAATTTTAGGGTTTTTTTCCTAATTCTGTGAAAAAATGATATTAGTATTTTAATAGGAATTGAATTGAATCTGTAGATTGCTTTGAGCCATATGATCATTTTCATAATATTGATTCTTCTAATTCATGAGTATAAGATATGTTTCCATATTTTTGTGTCTTGTGTGAGTCATTGCATTAGTATTTTGTAGTTCTCCTTGTAGAGATCTTTCAACTCCTTGGTTAAGTATATTTCTAGTTTAGTTTTATAGTATTGTATTGTATTATTTTAAAATTTATTTTATTTCATCTTATATTTTGCAGCTATTGTAAATGAGAATGAGTTCTTGATTCAGCTTGGTCATTGTTGGTGTATAGCAGTGCTAAAGATTGTGTATGTTAATTTTGTGACCTGATGTTTTATTGAATTCATTTATCCAATCTAGGCATCTTTTGGAGGAGTTTTTACAGTATTCTAGGTATAAGATTATATCACTAGCCAATAGAGATATTTTGACTACCTATTTTATATTTTGTATGCCTTTTATGTCTTTCTTTTGTCTAATTGCTCTGGCTAGAAATTTCAGTAATTGATTGAATGGAAGTGGAGAAAGTGGGCATCTTTGTCTTACTCCAGTTTGTAGGGTGAATGCTTTCAACTTTTCCTCATTCATTATGATGTTGGCTGTGGAGTTGTCACATATGGATTTTTAAAATTTGATATATATTCTTTTGATGCCAATTTGTTAAGCGTTTTTAATCATGAAGAGATGCTGAATTTTATTGAATGCTTTTTCTGTGTTTATTGAGGTAATCATATGTTTGTTTGTTTTTAATTCTGTTTATGCTGTAAATCACATTTATTGTCCTGCATGTTTTGAATCATTCTTAGAAATGTTCTTAGAAATGTTTCATGTTCTGATAAGAGGCATGGATATTCTATAGGTTTTTGACAGAATGTTCTGTAAATGTCTACTAGGTCATTTTTTTTTAGTTCAGTTTAATTCCAGTGTTTCTTTCTTGTTGTTGACTTTCTGCCTTGATGATCTGTCTAGCGCTGTCACTGGAGTGTTGAAGTCCCCCACTATTATTTCATTTCTGTCTCTCTCTTTCCTTAGGGCTAGTAATATTTGTTATATAAATGCTGTAGTTCCAGTGTTACATACTTACATACTTAACTACTTGTTGAATTAATCTCTTTATCATTATATAATAACCTCCTTTGTATCTTTTACTCTTGTTGATTTTAAGTCTGTTTTGATATAAAAATTGTCACTCCTGCTCAATTTTGGTTTCCATTTGCCTGGATTTTTTTTTACCCCTTTACCTTTAGTCCATAGGTATATTTATGAGTTAAGTGGGTATCTTGAGGGCAGCATATATTTTCTTTTCATCCATTTCAACTATTTATATCTTTAAGTGAAGCATTTAGGCCATTTACATTTAACATTAATATTGAAATATAAAATGCTGTCCCAGTCATCATGCTGCTTGTTATCTAGTTTCTTTGTGTTCTCCACTTTATTACTGTTTTATAAGCCTTGTGAATTTTATACTTTTGAGTGTTTTAATACTGGTGAATACTGATCTTTTGTTTTCATGTGTAGAAGTCTTTTGAGTATTTCTCATACCACCAATCCAGTGGTAACAAATACCCACAGCCTTTGCTTGTCTGAAAAAGACTACTTCTCTTTCATTTATGAAACTTAGTTTTGTAGAATACAAAATTCTTGGCCAACAATTCTGTTTAAGAAGTCTGAATGTATGACCCCAATTCCCTCTGACTTGTAAGGTTCTGTTGAGAAGGCTGCTATTAGTCTAATAGGTTTTCCTTTACAAGCAATAACTATTTGAGGTTTTCCTCTTGCTGCCCTTAGAATTCCTTCCTTTGTGTTGACTTTAGATAGCCTTATGAATAATGTGACTTGGTGGCACCATTTTTTAAATAAATCTCCCAGGTATTCCTTGAGTTTCTTGTATCTGAATGTCTAAATCTTTAGCAAGACCAAGGAAGTTTTCTTGAATTATTTCCTCAAATAGTTTTCTCAAACGTCTTCCTTTTTTTCCTCCATCAGAAATACCTTTGATTGTTAGAAATATTTGAGTGTTTAACCTAATCCCATGATCCTCAAAGATTTTGTTTATTTCTTTTAATTCTTTTTAATTTTTTTCTGAGTGGGTTAATTTAAAAAAACTGTTTTCAAGCTCTGAAATTTTTCCTTTGGCTTGGTCTATTCTGCAACTAAAACTCTATCAATGTGTCTTTCATTTCCAAAGATTTTTTAAAAAATATATATCTATTTCATAATTTTTTCATTCATGTCCTGACTTAATTTTTGGTCTCCTTGTATTGGTTTTCAGTTTTCTTGTGAATTTCATTGAGGTTTTTTACAACACATTTTCTGAATTATTTTGTCTTTTATTTCAGCATTTTCCATTTGGTTGAGATCCATTTCTAGAGAACTAGTGTGATCTTTTTGTGGTGTTTATACACACTGCCAGAGTTCTTAGGCTGGCAGAATGAACAAACTGCCATTTCTTCACACTTATTTCTTCACATGTGGAGAAGGTGTTCCGTCTTGTTTTTGACTTCACTATTATTTGGTTGGAATTTTCTTTTGTTATTTTATAATTAATCAACTCATGAATGAATTAATTGATTTTTAAACTTTTTATTTGTTTAGTTTGATTTGGTGTACTTTCAGGAGCCGAGTCCCTGCATGTGTTCATGTTCCTTGGTTATTGATATTCTTTGTCCAGAGTCTTTCTTAGATGCTGGTTGTTGTAGAAAAGGTGCTAATCTCTAGTACCACTGCCAGGTCAATAGATGGTGCTTATGTGCAATACCCATCTTTAGCAGGGGTCAATGTGTATTTGCATGTTCTCAGTATGCTCTGTGTTGGGCTGGTCTGTGGATTGCCTGCTATCTGGTATTCTCTACACAGATCTCAAATGGGGTGCAATGTTGGGTATAGCTGGGCCACTAAGCTTACCCTTTACCCTGTATAATGGGCAGAAGTACCACCCCTAATGGGGCTGGGGGAGATTGTGTTGAATTTCACTGTGGTGTCTGTTGGTGGGACAGAGATTCACAGCCTGGATAGGCAGACATGTTATTCTCTTCCTTACTACATGACTGTCTAGGGACTTATGACCTTCAGATCAGATAGATGCTTTCTCTTCTGAGGACATAATGTAACTGGGGTCATGGAAAGTGCTGGCCAGATGGCATCAGGAAAAACTTCTTTTAGCTCAAACAGTGTGTTTTTCATCTTGCCTGTACCCCACTGTAGGAAGCTGTGGCATTTAAACAGGAAAAGTCTGAACTCCATCCCTGTACAAGACTGGTTATGGTGGTCATGCCATCAGAGAGTGTCAGCCACTCCCAAATTCCCTGTATTGATCATGCCCTAGTGAACTGACATCTGCACCACACAGGAGGAGTTGTACTTGCCAAGAAGTGGGGAGGGTTGTGGAGGAGGAGAAGATTCTGAATGGAGGAGAGTGGATATTCATTTCTCCTTTGTACCAAGGCGTTCCCCAGCTTGCTGCACTCCCCTGTCACCTGAGGTAGCCCTCCCTGGATGTCCAATCTATGTGAATCACACAGTTCCCCTGGAACCCACTGGCCTCCTAAGGCTGCTAACTGCACTAGGGCTGGTACTTTAGACCACTGTGGAGTGCTTAAGGGCAGTCTGAATGTGTTTGGGGGAAGGTTTGCTGTGGACCCAGCAATGCAGAGACCTGAGGCCTGAGATTACCTGATCAGGAAAGCTGCAAAACTGCTGCCTCTTTGTGAAGGGAATGAAATGAGCTCCACCCTTTGTGCAGAATCTGGGCATGGTGAGCACATTATTATTGTGAGTGAAGCCCTTTTCCATGCTCATGACTTGCTCATGCCAAAGCGCTTGTGGGAGAAGTTGCAGTTATGTTCACAGCAGTGGGAGATGGGTGGATTGGGAGTCCTAATTTCCATGTCCTTTCCAGGGTCCTATGTGCTAGTTTTGTTTTGTGGGAGAACAGTCCCCTTCCATACAGACCTCACTCTGCAGCTGCATCTCTACTGGGAGGGGTGCAGAGAACTACAGACCACAAGTCAGGGTCTCCCCAGTGGAGACATGTGGTCTGGTTTCCTTTCTCCCATGAAAAATTGCAGCTCATGACACCTTTCTGTCCCCAAGAAACAGCCCTCCTTATAAGTCAGAATATTGAAAACTCTGAAGCTCTCCTGTGTTCTCCAGTTTCTTTGTGGTAGGCACACAAGTCGGTTTGGGAAATACTTGTGTGGGATCCAGTGAAAAGGAGACAGAAGGCTGAGACTCAGAGTAAGATAAAGGCCCATGATGGGTGCACAAGCTGTATGGTGCCAAGCTACCTCAGCTTAGGTCTGTGGGGAGGGGAAGAAACCACGGTTGGAACAGCAGGATGGTCCTCTGCCTTTAAAGTGTTCTCAGCTCACCAGAGTGGCAATGATTGGGATCGTGATGATAGAGGGTCTCTCTGACAGCTTGAGAGCTGGAAATCTGCCTCATATATGTGGGCTGCAAAACATAAACACCCCACATACCATTTCCATGGGGCTCCAAATTCCTCAGGGATAGATATTGGCCAAAATCTTGCTACTTCCTATTCTGAACCCCAACTTCTTCCCATGCGCTGTCTGGTGTGATCTGGCACTCTTTCCTGAGCATTCCACTTGGGCTATGTATGCTTTTTTACCTGCAACCTTTTCTTTTTCATGGTGTCACCTGGCAACCAATGTTTCTAGAGCGGCATCTTCAATCTCATTTCTCTGTATTTTTAAAAACAATTTAACCAACTTATCTTTGTCCTCTCCTCCCTTCTCTTCCTCTGGTAACTGCCATTCTCCCATCTAACTCCATGAGGTCCACTTTTTTAGCTCTTATATATAAGTTAGAACAGACATTTTTCTGCCAGTTTCTGGCTTATTTCACTTAAAATGATGACCTCCAGTTCTATCTGCACTGCCACAAAAAGCAGAATTTTGTTCATTTTTTGACTTAGTAATATTTTATGGTGTACATTTACATTTTCTTTATCAATTCATTTGTTCATGGGCACTTAGCTTGATTACATGTCTTGGCTTTATTGTCAGTAGTTCTTCAGTAAACATGGGAGTGCACACATCTCTTTGATGTATGATTTTTGAATATATACACATCCACCACTTCTATTGCTGGATCATATGGTAGTTTTATTTATGGGAAAACTTCAAACTGTTTTCCCTAATGCTGTACTACTTTGCATTCTCAGAAACAGTAAACCAGTGTCTATTTTTTCAAACACTTGCCAGAATATTTTATGTTCTGTCTTTTTGATAATACTCAATTTAACTGAGCAAAGGTGATATCTCAGTGTTGTTTTGATTTGTGTTTTTCTACTGAATAATGATGTTTTGTATGTTTTTATATCTATGTTGGCAATTTATATGTCTTTTTTGAGAAATATATATTTTACTGGATTTCACATGTTTTACTTAGGTTATTTGGGGTATTTTTATTTGGTTTGCTTTTGAGTTATTCTAGTACTTTATATATTCTTTTTATAAATGCCTTGTCAGATACTTTTATAATATTCAGTCTCACTCTGTAGGACTCATCTTCACTTTGATGATTGTATGCTTTCCTTTATCAGAAGTTTTCTAGCTTGATGGAAGCCCATTTTGATATTTTGGTTGGTTGCCTGTGGTTTTGAGGTCTTACCCAAGAATTCCTTGCCTGGACCAATGTCTTGTAGCATTTCCTTCAGTGTTTTCTTCTATTTGTTTTATAATTTCAGGTCTCACATTTACGTTTTTAATAGAATTTGACTTTAATCTTGCATATTGTGAAAGATGGGTATCCAGATTTATTTTTGTGCATATGGATATCCAATTTTCCCCCACAATTCATTAAAGAGGAAATCTGTTTCCTAATGTATTCTCTTGGTGACTTTGTCTAACTGAAATGGCTGCATGTGTGTGGATTTATTTCTGCAGTCTTATTCCTTATCATTGGCCTATGTGTCTGCATTTATGCCAGACCCATGATGGTTTGGTTACTATATCTTTTCAGTGTATTTTGCACTCAAAATCAGAATCACTCAGGATCACATTGCCAGCCCATCAGGGTTACTAAAAAAAAGCACAGTTAGATGAAGAAAAATAAACCTTAAAAATTTTAAAGCTTCTTTTCCGTGAAAGACATTATTAAGACAGAGGGAAAACCAAGCCACAGACTAGAAGAAAATATTTGCAAATGACATATCTGATAAAGAGCTGTTATCCAAGACATACAAAGAACTTTTAAAACTCAACTAGAAGAAAACACACCACTCAACATTAAAACTGAGCAAAAGAGAATTACAGATATACAGATATCAAACAAACAAGCCCACTTCTGGGGATTTATCCTTCAGATAGATTCTACAGAGGTAAACATACCAAAGTTCATTTTGTAAAGTATGTTGCTAATTGCAAAAGATTGGAGAATACCTATATGTCCATCCATAGAGCACTGGTTAAGAAAAGGAAGGTGAGTCACATGGTGGGTTGTGCAGCTACAAAAAAGGACAAAGAGTCTGAGCACAGGGTCTTGTGCCTATTATCCTAGCATTTTGAGAGGCTGTGGCAGGAGGATTGCTTAAGTCTAAGAGTTCCAGACCAGTATATTCAAAATATACTACAGGTTTATTCTTTTTGTTCATGATTATTTTATATATTTTGGGTCCTCTGTGATTCCATGTAGGTTGCACAATTGTTGTTTTTTCTTATTTCTGTGAAGAATGTCATTAGTATTTTGACAGGGATTGCATTGAATCAGGAGGTATCCTTGTGTAGTATACATTTTAACAATACCAATATTTCAATCTGTGAGTGTGAGATATGGGTTTCTTTGCACGTGTGTTTCCTCTCTTGTTTCTTTTTCTAGTATTTATATCTTTCTTTGTGGAGGTCTTTCAGTTCTTTGGTTAAATTTATTCTTAAATATTTTTCTAGCTATAATGAGTGGAATTGCTTTTTTATTTATCAGATTTATGTCTGTTAGTGTATAGAAATGTTTCTGATTTTGTTGTTGTTGTTGTTGATTTTGTATTCTGCAGATTTCCTAAATATGTCTATGAGGATTAAGAGTGTCTTTTTTTTTTTGGTAGAGTTTTCAGATTTTTCTAAATATAAAATCATATCATCAGCATATAGGATAATTTGACTTTTTTCTTACCAAATTGATGGCTCTCTCTCTGTTGCCTGGTTCATTTGTCTAGGATTTCCAGTACTGCCTTGAACAAAAGTGGTTAAAGTGGGTGTTCCTGCAAGCTGTTAATGAAAATGTTTGCAATACTTTTCCCCAGCATGTGTTTTACATTCTTCTTTTTCATATGTAGCCTTTATTATATTTAGATACTTCTCTTCTATACCCAATTTCTTGAGAATTTTTAACATTAAACAATGTTGATTATTATTAACAGCTTTTACTGCATCTATTGACATAATCATATAGTTTTTGTTTTTGATTCTGTTGATGTTATATACCATGTTGATTGATTTAGGTATGTTGCACTATTGTTACATCCCTGGGATGAATCACATTCAATTATAATTAGTAATGTTTTTAATGTGTTGTTGAATTTGCCTTACTGGTACTTTTTGACAATCTTTGTGCCTATGTTTATCAGGAACAATGGCCTGTTGTTTTAGTAGTAGTGCTCTTCTCCAGCTTTGGTATTAGTGTAATGCTATTGTGATGGAATGAGTTTGGGTGCATTGCTTACTCTTCAACTATATGTATGTAGTTTCAGTAGGATAGGTGTTAGCTCTTTAAAAGTTTGGTAGAATTGACCTGTGAAATCATCAGATCCTGGTCTTTTATTTTATGGAAGACGCTTCATTACTCCTTTGATCTTGTGTCTAAAGATCTCTGTGTTCCGGTCTTGTATTTCCCTGTGGTTCAACCTTTATAATTTGTATGTGTGCAAAAATTTATTTATTTCTTCCAGATTTTAAAAATTTGTTTGAGCATTAAATTGGTTGAGCCTTTCTTTATTTTTTTCTCACATATTGTCTATCTTGCAGAAGGTTTGCTTGCTAATAAGAAGAATGTGTATTCTGTAACAGTTGGGTGAACTGTTCCTTGAGAGTCAGTTAGGTACATTTGATCTGGAGTATAGTTTAACTCCAGCGTTTCATTGCTGATTTTTTCCCTGGATAAACTATATTTGCAAAGTGCGTTGTGGAAGTCCTCTCCTACTATCATATTTTAGCATGTATCTTACCTTAGGTCAATCTTGATATGGTTTGTAATTTCGGTATCCATTGTTGGGGAGGTGGGTAGATAGATAGAGCTGTAGATATAAATAGAGATTTAGATATAGATTTAGAATAATAGTCTGTTTCTGAATTGATCCCTTTAGCATTACCTGATGACATTCTTTGTCTATTTGCACAGGTTTTGATTGAAAGTCTTTTTTTCTGATGTAAATATAACTACTCCTACTTTTTACTGGTTCTCATTCCTGTGGAATATCTTTTCTCTTTTCTTCACTTTCAGATCTTATCTATCTTTACACTTGATGTGAATTTCTCATAAGCCTCACGTAGGTGACACACTTTGAGGAACTCAATTCAGTCCCTCTATGTCTTTTACTTGATGGAATTGATGGGTTAATTCATTGATATTTATTTATTTCATTTATTTTGGAGACAGGGTCTCACTCTGGCACCCAGGCTGGACTGCTGTGGCCTGATCATAAACTTGACCTCCTGGGCTCAAACGCTCCTTCTGCCCCAGTCTCCTGAAGAGCTGAGCCAGTATGCTCAGCTAATGTTTCATGTTATCTTATAGATGGGGTCTTGCTATGCTGTCCATGCTGGTCCAAACTTCTTACGTTAAGTCATCCTCCTCCCTGACCTTGTGAAATATTTTAAGTACGGGTGTGAGGAAAGCAATGTTCTTCTTCACCTGCATTCAAGAATATCACTGATAATTTAGTACTTACTAGTGCTATTTGATTACTTATTTTAAGTGGATTTGTAGCTTCTCTTTTTCTGTTTTATTGTCTTTATTTATGTGTAATTGATTTTCTGTGGTAATCTGTTTTAGTTTGTTGCTATTTTATTTTTAGTGTTCTTATTACTGTTTTAAGCTTTGTTGTTACCATGGTGTTTATAAAACCTGTCTTATAATAAGTAGTTATTTGAAAAATAATATCAACTTAACTTCAATGGCAAAAACTACAAAGAAATAAATAAAAAACAATGAAACCTAAAAAACTGTACACTTTCTTCCTTTTCCCCTATTTTTTATATTTTGCCACAATTCACTGTTTTATACATTCCAAAGCTTAACAAATTGTTGTACTCATTTTCCATCTTTTTTCAATCTTCTTACTAAATATATAAGTGCCTTAACCATCTTGATTATAAAATTAGTATAATAATCATGTCAGCATACTTTTTTTATTTAGAAGAAGTGTCTTTACTATTTTTGATAGGAAGATGTGGTCATAGCAATGTCTCTCAGCTTTTGCTTTTCATGGACAGTCTTTATCTCTCCATTACTGAAAGATATGTGTGCTACATACAGTATTCCTGTTTGACAGTTTTGTTTTTGTTTTTTCTTCCAGCACTGTGAATATATTGCTCAACTCCCTTGTGGCCTGTAAGGTTACTGCTGAGAAGTGTGCTGAAAGGCATTTTGGAAAACCCTGATACGTTATATGTTTTTTCATGTGTTCATATTCCTTGGTTATTGATATTCTTTGTCTAGCATCTTTCTTGGATGCTGGTTATTGTAGAAAAAGTGCTAATGTCTAGTACAACTGGCAGGGCAATAGATGCTGCTTATGTGCCATACCCATCTTCAGCAGGGGTCAATGTGTATGTGCAAGGTCTTAGTTTGCTCTGTTGTGGAATGGTGTGTGGATAGCCTGCTGTCTTGTGTTCTCTACTCAGACATAAAATGGGGGATAAAGTTGGGCATAGCTGGGCCATTAAGCTTGCTCTTCTACCGTCTATAATGGGCAAAAGTACCCACCCTAATGTAGCTTGCGAAATTGAGTTGAATTTCACTGTGGTTTCTCTTGGTGGTATGGAGACTGACACCCTGGATGAGCAGACATGTTATTGTCTTCCCTACCATACTAGTGTCTTGGGACTTATGACCTTCAATTCAGATGGATGCTTTTTCTTCTGAGGACATAATGTAACTGGGGTCATGGAAAGTAATGGACAGATGGCATCAGGAAAAACTTCTTTTGGCCCAAACAGGGTGCTTTTCATCTTACCTGTACCCCACTGTATGAAGCTGTGACATTTTAAAGGAAAAGCCTGAACTCCATCCCTGTGCAAGACTGGTTATGGTGGTCATGCCATCAGAGAGTGTCAGCCACTCCCAAATTCCCTGTATTGATTATGATCTAGTGAAGTGACATCTGCACCACACAGGAGGAACTGTATTGTGTTGGCAAGAAGTGGGGAGGGTTGTGGAGGATGAGAAGCTTCTGAATGGAGGAGAGCTGATATTCATTTCTCCTTTGTACCAAGGGCATCCCCAGTGTGCCGCCCTTTCCTCTAACCTGGGGTAGTCCACAAGGCATGTCCAAACTCTGGGATTCCCACAGTTCCCTTGGGACCCCCTGGTATCCTAAAGCTGCTAACTTCATTAGGGCTGGTACATTTGCCCATGAATGAGTGCTTAAGGGCAGTCTGAGTGGGTGATGGGGAATGTTTGCTGTGGATAGAGCAAGGTAGAGATCTTAGGCCTGAGATTACCAGATCCAGAGAGCTACAAAATGTTTCCTTTCTGTGAATGGAATGAAAACAGCTCCATCATCTGTGCAGACCCTGGGAATGGTGAGAACATTGTTAGTGTGAGTAAACAACTTCTCCAGGACCATGACATGCCAATGCCAAAGCCCTTGTGGGAGAAGTTGCAGCTATGTTCAGGGCAGTCAGTGGAGGGTGGAAGGAAAGGCCCTACTGCCATGTCTTTGCCCAGGTCCTGGTGCTTCTTTTGTTCTGTGGGAGAACACTCTCCTCCCATACAACTTCATTCTGCACCTGCATCTCTACTGGGAGGGGTCATGACCACTTCAGACCACAAATCAAGGTCTGCCCAGGGGAGACATGTGCTCTGGTTTCCATTCTCCCCTGAAAATTGTAGCTTATGACACCTTTCTCTCCCCTAGTAACAGCCCTCATTAGAAGTCAGAACTCTGGGACGTCAGAAGCTCTCCTGTGCTCTCCGTGTTTTTGTGGTAGGCACACAATTTGGTGTTGGGAAATATTAGTGTGGAGTCCAGTGAAAAGGAGACAGAAGACTAAGACTCCCTGAGTAAGATAAAGGCCCACCATGGGTGCACAAGCTGTATGGTGCCAAGCCACCTCAGCTTAGGTCTGTGGGGAGGGGAAGAAACCACGGTTGGAACAGCAGGATGGTCCTCTGCCTTATAGACTTCTCAGATTACCAGAGTAGCACTGTTTGGGATCATGAAGTTAGAGGGTCTCTGGTGGCTTGGGATCTGGAAATATGCCTCAACTAAGTGGGCTGCAAAAGATAAACACCCACATCCCATCTTCATAGGACGCCAAGTTCTTCAGGGATAGATCTTGGCCAAAATCTTGTGACTTCTCGTTCTGTACCCCAACTTCTTCCCATATGCTGTCTGGTGTGATCTGGCACTCTTTCTTGAGCATTCCACCTTTGCTTTTTATGTATGGTTTTGGACCTGTGTCCTTTTCTTCTTTATGGGGACGCCTGGCAACCAATGTTTCTAGAGAGGCATCCATGAATCTCATATCTCTGTATTTTTTAATCTATTAAAAAACTTATTCTTGTCCCCTCCTTCCACCTTCCCTCCTCTTCCCTCTGGTAACTGCCATTCTCCCATCTAACTCCATGAGGTCCACTTTTTTAGCTCCTATATAAAATTAGAACAAACATTTTCTGTCAGTTCCTTGCTTATTTTACTGAAAATAATGTCCTCCAGTTCTGTCTGCACTGCCACAAAAAACAGAATTTGGTCATTTTCATGACTTAGTAATATTTATGGTGTACATTTACATTTTCTTTATCAATTCATTTGTTGATGGACACTTAGCTTGATTACATCTCTTGGCTTTATTGTCAACAGTTCTTCCATAAACATGGGAGTGCACACATCTCTTTTATGTAAGCTTTTTAAATATATACACACCCAGCATTTCTATTGCTGGATCATATGGTAATTTTATTTATAGGTTTATGAGAGACCTTCAAACTGTTTTCCTTATGGCTGTATTACTCTACATTCTCTCAAACAGTAAGCAAGTGTCCATTTTCTTCAAGAATATTTTATGTTTTGTCTTTTTATATATTTCTTGGTGATCATTCTGTCTTCTTTTGGAAATTTTCTTTTCATATACTTTGCCCACTTTTTGATGGGGTTGTTTGATTTTTTCCTGAGTTCTGTATAGATTAAGGAAATCAGATCTTTATCATATGTATTTTCTTCAATTCTGTATGTTGTATTTTCACTCTAGTGATAGTTTCCTTATCTGTGCAGAAGTTTTTAAATTTGATGAGATTGTTAAAATGTCTATAATACCTAAACTGATTTACAGAATCAATGAAGTCCTTGTCAAAATACCAACATCATTTTTTGCTGATCTAGAAAAAATAATTCTACGCTTCGTGTGGAACCAGAGAAGACCCCGTCTAGCCAAAGCAATCTTAAGCAAAAAGAACAAATTGGGAGGCATCTGTCTACCAGACTTCAAACGATAGTACAAGGCTATAGTAACCAAAACAGCATGGTATTGGCACAAGAACAGAGACATAGACCAATGGAACAGGACTGAGAACCCAGATAGAAACCCATCCTCTTACTGTCATCTGATCTTTGACAAGGTATACAAAAACATACACTGGGTAAAAGATTCCCTATTCAATTAGTGGTGCTGGAAAAACTGGATGGCCACGTGTAGAAGACTGAAACTAGATCCACACTTCTCACCTCTTACAAATTCAACTCACAATGGATAACAGACTTAGACCTAAGACATGAAACCATAATAATTATAGAATGAAATGTTGGAAAAACTCTTATGGACATTGGCCTTGGCATAGAATTTATGAAGAAGACCCCCAAAGCAAACACAGCAGCAATAAAAATAAATATATGGGACCTGATCAAATTATTGAGAATATTTGCATGTATATTTATAAGGAGTATTGGCCTGTATTTTTCTTTTTTTTTTTTTTGAATCAAGATAATACTGGCTTCACAAAATGAATCAGGGAGAATTCTCTTCTTCTTGGTGTTATGGAATAACTTCTGTAGCATGGGTACCAGCTCTTCTTTGTAGGTATGGTTGAATTCACCTGTGAATAAATCTGCTATAGAGCTTTTTAAAATTTCTGATCCAATCTTTTTGCTCGTTATTTGTCTGTTGTGAAGTCATTTTGCTTCTTGATTGAGTCTTGGGAGGTTGTTTATTTCCAGGATTTTGTCCGTTTCCTATTCTTTTTTTAGTTTATGTGCATGGATATTTTCGTAGTATTCACAGATGATGTTTTGTATTTCTCTGGTGTCAGTTGCAATTTATCCTTTTTAAATTTTTGATTAAGCTGATTTGAGTCATTTGTCTTCTGTTCCTGGTGCACCTAGCAAGAGGTCTGTCAATTTTGTTTGTGTCTTCAAAAAAAAACTTTTTTTTGGTGATCCTTTGTATTATTATTTTTATTTACCATTTTATTTAGATCTACTCTGACTTTTGTCATTTCTTTTCTTCTACTGGCTTTAAGTTGGGTTAGCTATTATTTTTCTAGTTTCTTGTGATGTGACATTAGTTGTTAATTAGTGGTCATTCTGCCTTTTTGATGTAGGCATTTAAGGTATGAATCTTCCCCTGAGGAGTGCTTTTGCTAAGTCCCATAGATTTTTTTAAATTTCAAAATATTATAGGGTACACATATTTTTGGTTAGAAGGATAGCTTTTATAATGATTGAGTCATGGTTATAAGAGTGCCTGTCACCCAAATATTATTCATTATTTGGTTCTTTGCCTTATCTTCTCCTTTCCCTTTCCCACTGGTTAATTTCCATTGAGTTTTACTTCCCTCTGTGTATATATGTGCTCACTGGTAAGTTCCAAACAGAATAATCAATGTCACTAATCATTAGGGAAATGCAAATTAAAACCACTTTGAGATATCACCTTACCCCAGTCAGAATGGCTCTTATTAAAGAGCCCAAAAACAATAGATGCTGGTATGGATGCAGAGAGAAATGAATAATTATACACTGTAGAACTGCAAATTAGTACCTTCATGGAAAATACACAGACCAGAGCAATAGACAGCCACCAGTGTAAAATCAAAAGCTAAATTCCAGAAACCTGATTCCATAATGGCTCGAGAGGTAAAACAAAGCAATAAGAGTCTACCCAATAGGATGAACAGAAATCCACCCTAAATATAAATTCTCTTAATAGATGTGAATGTCTTGAATGGCCCATTGAAGAGACATAGCTTAAAAAAATACAAGCCAAGTATCTGCTGTCTTTAGGAAACAAACTCACACACAAAGACTCTTTCAGACTCAAGGTGAAGTGATGGCAAAAAGTGTTTTAGGCAAATGGAAACCAAAAGAACACTGGAGTAGCCATTCTTATATCAGATAACATAAGCTTTAAAGCAACAAAAATAAAGAAAAAGATGGTCACTATATAGTGGTGAAGGGACAAATCTTACAAGAAGACTTAACAATCCTAAATATTTATGTACCCAACACAGGAGCACCCATATACATAAAGAAAATCCTGATAGATCTAGACAACATAATAAACAGCAATGCAGTAATAGCTGAGGACTTCAACACCCCATTGACAGAACTGCACAGAGCCTCCAAGCAGAAAATAAGTAAAGAAAAAATGGACCTAAACAGAACTCTAGAACAATTGAGCTTAACAGACATCTACAGAACACTCCACCCAAATAATACTGAATATACATAATATACATTCTTCTCATAATCTCATGGGACTTTCTCTAAAATTGATCACATCCCAGGCAACAAAACAAATCCCAACAACTTTTAAAAAAATAGAAATTATGTTGTGTATCTTCTAAGACCACAGTGGAATGGAATTAGAAATAAATTCCAACATAAACACTCATCTCTACACAAAAACATGGAAATTAAACAATCTATTGCTGAATGACTCAGTTCAAGAGGGAGACTCAGATGAAAATCAAAATATTATCTGAACTAAATTATAATGGGAACACTAGTTATCAAAATCTGTGCGATACAGCAAAGGTAGTCCTTACAGGAAAACTTATAGCCTTAAATGCCCACATCCAAAACAGATCACAAATCAACACACTAATGAGTCCTATAGATTTTGATATCTTGTTTGATATCTTGTAACAAAATAACCTTTTGTTATTTAGTTCAAAGAATTTTTAGATTTCCATCTTAATTTCATTCTTGACCCAGTAGTCATATGGTAACATGTTGTTTAACTACAGGACTTTTTGTAGGTTTGAGTTTTCTCTTATGATTAGTTTCTAGTTTTATTCCACTATGATCCAAGAAGATATGTTGTATGATTTTGATTTCTTTGAATTTGTTGAGACCAGTTATGTGGCCTAAAATATGATCAATCTTGGAGAATGTTCCATGTGCTGATGAAAAGAATGTATATTCAGTGTTTTGGGGCAGAATGTTTTTATAAATGTCTGTTAGTTCTATTTGATTTAGAGTTTGGTTTAAGAGCATCATTTCTTTATTTATTTTCTGCTTTAATGATTTTTCCATCTCTGACAGTACGGTGTTGAGTCCCTGACAAATCCAATGGTGCTATTAATTTCTGTGCCTAGCTGTCGTAAAGTTTACTTTATGGGGGAGCTCCTCTGTGTGTGTGTGTGTGTGTGTGTGTGTGTGTTTTAGGATTGTCATGTCTTCTTGTTGAATTCCTTCCTTTACCATTACATAATGATCCACTTTGTCTTTATTTACTTTTGTTGGTTTAATGTCAATTTTATCTGATATGAGAATGGCTACATCTGCTCTCATTTGATTTCTGTTTGTGTGGAATATGTTTTTCCATCCTTTCACGTTGAGTATGTGTCCATCCTTATGGTTTAGATGTTTTTCCTGTAGACAGCAGAAACTTGGGTTGTGATATTTGCATTCATCCAGCCAACCTATGCTTTTTGAGTGAAACTTAGACCATTAACATTGTGTAATCGAATTTATATGTTGATATAAATATTGATATAAATATAAATAAATATAAATGTATTTATATATGATATATATTTATATGATATTTATATATGATATTTAAATAAATATAAATATATATATTTATGATATAAATATAAATATATATTGATATAAATATAAATATTGCTATTGATATGTTCATCATGTTGTGTAGGACCTTCTTGCTTTGTTTTCTCTCTTGTGCTATTGTTTTATAATAGTTGTGGGCCTTAGGTTTTTTGGAGGTGATTTGTTAGGTATCTAAAAACAGATAGGTATCTGTTTTGTTTATTTATTTGTAATGCAGTTATGAGTATTTTCTGCAGGGCAGTTTTGGTCATGGCAAATTCCCTCATTTTTTCCTTGTCTGGAAAATAGTTAATTTCTCCATTAATTGTGAAACTTAGTTTTGCAGGATACAAAATTCTAGGCTGGCAGTTGTTCTGTTTAAGAATAGTGAAGAAAGAGTACTGGTCTCTTGTTTCTCATAATGTTTCCACTGAAAATTCTACAGTTAAGTTGGTTGTTGTTCTGTCTTACTGATCGCAGAATTTTCTCCTTTATTTTGACTTTGGCCAGGTTGATTACTATGTGTCTTGGAGAAGTCCTATTTGCTATGAATCTCCCTGGTGTTTGATGACCATCTTTTATCTGGATGTCTGAATCTCTGGAGATACAGGGAAGTTTTCCTTAATAATTTGCTCAAATAAGTTTTCCATGGTTTGTAGCTTTTTCTTTTCTCCTTCAGCAGTACCTACAATTTGTATGTTAGTTCATATCACATAGTGTCATAATTCTCTCAGTGATTGTTCAGACTTTTTTACTGTCTCCTCTGTGTCTTTCAATGACTGGGTTATGTCGAGACTTTTGTTTTCAAGCTCTGAGATTCCTTCCTTCATTTTTTTTTTTTTAGTCTGTTGTTGAAGCTTTCTGCTGTGTTTTGAAATCCACTAAATGACTCTTTAATTTTTGAAAAAAATGTTTTATATCCTTTCTTATGATATCTAGTTCTTTAGTGATTTTTTTATTGATTTTCAGAAATACATTTTTTTTTACTTCCTTTTGTTAGTTTTCAACTTTCTCTTCAATTCCATTCATCTTATTTGCCATCCATATTCTGAATTCCATTTCTGTCATTTTGGTAATTTCTTTGTGTTAGGTATGTGGTCTTTACCCTGAGGGAAGGGTTGCAAAGCCAGAAAAAGGGATGGGAGGGAAAAGGGGAGATAAAAGGCAGCTGAGCAGGCAAAACGGGGAAGGTTTGCAAGCCTAAAAGGGGATGTGACTGAAAAGAAAGACATCTCAAGGACTAGCTTCCTCCCAAACGTCAAGGACTTGCTGTATACTGCGATTATTGTTTAATTTCCCCCCAACTCCACTCCCTTCTCCTAACCTTCTGTAAAAAACTCACTAGACCCCATTTCAGGGTGAATGCCCTTTTTGGCTTCAGTCCACCTGCACCAAGGTGCCCAAAATAAATAGCATTTTTACCATGCCCCAGGCTTGAATATTTTTATGTTGGCTCCAGCCTTACACTTTGTGGGTGAAATCCACTACTGTAGCTTCATTTGATTCCTTGGGGGTGTCAAACTATTTTTTTGTGTTTATTGCCAGAGTTTATTTGCTGATTTCTTATTATCTGGCTCCTTTTCTTTTGACTCTGTATTAATAAGTTTTCAGGGCTGGGAACTCTCCTGTTTAGTCAGGGGAAGGGGAGGACATTAGATGGAACTTGATTAGAGATGGGGGATCTTGGGTGAAGCATTTGTCCTTGAGGTGATTCCTCCTGCCCAGGAGTAGTGGTGGAGACTCAGTGGTGGGGTCTTGGGGCCCATGCACCAATCTAGAATCTCTTTGGTGGTGTCACAGATTTGGTAGGGGCTCTGGAACTACAGGGGAAAAGCCTCAGGCTTGGTTGTAGCAAGAGCTTCAGAGCTGGATCTGAGTATTATGGGGTACAGCCACATGGATGGAGGTGTGTTTTGCCCAGTGTGGAGACTACTGATACCAAATTACATAGGCAGGGGTTTGTTTCAGCTGACCAGGGACTGTGGAAGAAGGCCACAGCTGCTAGTCATCTGAGGTTTTCCTCCCCATCCAGGTCCTGCTGAGGTCATTACCCAGAGTTTCCCAGGTTGTGTCTGTGGTGTTTAAGCTTCCTTCTCTGCTCAGATTCCACACAGTTGGAGGGGTGCTCAGCCCCCAATCGCAAAGTACAACACAGGGAGGGGAGTGTCAGTTCTCTCTGCTCCCTCCGTGGCCCAGCAGTGATGAAGCAAAGGCTACTGCTGGAAGGCTGAGTCCCAAGCAGACCTAGCGTCATGCACCAGAGTGATCTGAAAATATGGCTTTCCTGTGGGGAGATGGGCGCTCCACCAGTTCACTGCAGCTTGGATCCACACTGTACTCTCTTGTCAGTTCTGCCCACATGGGCTCCCTTCCCTCCCCAGTTTAGTTCTCAAATATTCCCTCTGTGCCCCCAAGCAACACAATTGAGACCTGGGGTATGGGATACAACCTGTGAGCCTAATCCTTGGACCTCCACATTTAATCCCTAACCATACTAGGGAGAAGTGTGCTGGTCCTGAGTTGCACATAGAGTGCTGAAGCAGGGTTAATGCTCCTCTGCTTTGGGGTTAAGCCCTTCACTGGGATGTGTCAGTGGCCTGCTCCAGGGAATGCCATTGAGCAGGGAGGTCACAATTCCACACCCCTAGATCCACTGTAGGTCCTCAAGGGGATAAGTGTGGGATTCTGTCTCTGTGGAAGCCTCAGTGTCAAGGGGATATCAGCAGAAGGGTAACAGCAGCTTTTGGAAGTCTCAGCTCAATCATCCCTTTCAGCAGCAGTGGGGAAGGGGCAAGAAATAAAAAGAATCTCAACATAGGAGAGCCAGCATTCTAGACCTCCTCATCCCTCTCTTTGGAAGGAAGCCTACACAGCATGTCCACTCTCTGGAATCACACAGATTCCCTGGGGCACAATGCAGTCTGGAAACTATTTGTCTTGGAAAAGGTGATATAAAGCCTGAAGGGCTGGAGTTCCCTGGAATGAATAAAGGAACACTATGGGTGGAGAAGCAGCATGACAGCCACCATCCTGACTCCAGACCATGATGACAGGGAGCAACCCCAAAGAGGCCGGCAGCCCGATGCTCTATTTTTAAAAAGCTCCCAGTTCAGTTGTGGCAGCAGCTTCTGGGCTTGTGAGTATAAAAAAGCTCTCCAGTAATTCAGAGGGCCACTCACTACCACAAGTGTGAGGCAAGGAGAAAGGAAACCCCACCTAGCCTCTCCATCAGGCTCCATATGTCTCAAGGGTTGATCTCTGTTGATACCTTGTTTCTTCTGCCCTGAGACTTCTTCCTGTGGAATCCCCAGCAAGCTCTGGCACCTTTCTGCCTAAACTACATGTGTGCTGTGTTTTTCCCCCTTTTTCTTTTATCTGACACTTTTCCTTCCCTCTGGGATTATCTGGCAACCAATGCCTGTAGTCAACCATCTTCCCCTCAGTCTTGAAAAATATATCGCAATTATTTTTAAGTTATTTTTTCACATACAGTTGACGCTGTATAATATGAACTTGAACTGTGCAGGTATGGCTACATGTATATTTTTTTAAAAATAAATACATTCAGCACACTGTACCTTGGGTTCCACATTCACAATCATACACTGATCCAAAATACAGTATACATGCATGGTATTTAAAACCCGTATATACCAAGAGCCAATTTTTTGTATCTCTGGATTCTATAGGGTTGACTGTGGATGTGATTAAGGGCATATTTGACATCTACAGGCAGTGGTCCTGGCACCAATCCCCTACAGATATCAAGAGATGACACTAGTTCATTATTAGCATATAGAAATAATAATAATTTCTGTATCCTGCAATTACCCTGAATTTACTTATCAGTTCTATCACTTACATGTTGGCGAATTTAGATTTTTCTTGATATAAGTTCTTTTTGTATTAGAAAAAAAGATAATTTGACTTTTTTTCCAATTTGAATGCCCTTTATAGCTTTCTTTTAACTAATAGTTCAGGCTAGTACCTTTATTACTACATTGAATATAATTGGTGAAAGTGGGCATCTTTGTATCGTTCATATCTTAGAGGAAACACCTTTCCACTATTCAATATTATGTTAACTATGAGTTTGTCATATGTGACTATTATTTATTTATAGTATGTTCTGTACTCATTTGTTAAGAGTTATTATCATAAAGAGCCACTGAATTTTATTCTATGCTCTTTCTGCATCCTTTTAAAATAATCATAGAGTTTTTATCTTTGACTCCATCAGTGTCATGCATTATGCTTTTTGATTTGCATATGTTTTATCATCCTTGAATCTCTGGAATGAATGTCACTTGATCATTGTGAATAAGTTCTTTAATATGTTTCTGTATTCAGTTTATTAGTATTTTTCAGGGCTTTTGCAACTATATTTATCAGGAATCTTAGCCTTTAGTTTCCTCATTTTTTTATTTAGTTTCCTTGTATGGTTTTGATATTATGGTGATTCAGGCATTGCGGATTTCGCTTGGCTGTATTCCATTTCTTCAATTTTTTGAAATAGTTAGAGTAGAATTGGTATTATTTAAATGTTTTGTAGAATTGAGCAGAGAAACCATCAGATTCTGGCATTTTCCTTAATGAAAAACTTTTTATTACTTTTCTAATCTAATTACTTACTATTGTTGTCTTCAGGTTTCTTTATTTCTTCATAACTTAATATTGGTAGTAGGTCTATGACATGAATTTAGACTTTTAGGGGGTTTCCAATTTATTGGCACCTTTGCTTTATAATTGTCTATAATGATCATTGTTATTCTGTCATGTCATCTTTTTCTTTTCCATTATTGTTTCTGATTTTGTTTATTTAGATATTCTATTTCTTTTCCCTAATGTTTTGTTGATTATGTTTATCAATTCAAAATACTAACTTTTTATTTTGCTGATATTTTGTATTTCATCTCAATTTTATTTATTTTTGCTCTCATCTACATTATTTAATTATTTTCATTAATTTTGGAATTGGTTTTTTGTATATTTGCATTATTAGCTTGTTTTTGAAGTCTTTTACTTTTCTGATGTATGAATATATTTCTATAAACTTCACTTGTAGCAATTTTTGGCTGTATCTCATATATTTTGTTCTGTTTTGTTTTAATTTTCACTTATTTTAACCATTTTTTTTTAACTTTTTAAGTGATCCATTGATCATGCAAGAACATGGAACATGCAGTTTAATTTCTAAATATTTGTGTAGTTAACACAGTTCTTTTTGTTGTTGATTTGTAGTTTTATTGCATTGTAGTCAGAAACGATACTTAATATGATTTTGGTTATTTTTTATTTGTTAACACTTTGTCACGGTGTAACATATGACTTGTCCTCAAGAGTGTTTCATGTTTTGATGAGAAGAATGTTATTCTGCAGCATTTGGGTTAAACGTTTTGTAAATATAACTTAATATTAGATGTGAGGAATAGTTTAACACCAAAACTTCTTTGTTGATTTCCTTTCCTTTTTTCTTTTCTTCTTTCCTTATTAATTTTTACAGGCATACACACATTTTGGCTACATAATTTGCTTTTGTACACTTTGAGCCAAAGTTATAAGTATGTCCTACTCCCATTTACTGTGAATTGTACCTGTTACGTGTAAATTTACCAATCCCCTCCTCCCACCTACTTGATTTTCCTTGAGTTTTACTTCCAAAGATATGCATAAGTGTTGATCGATTAGTTCCAATTCAGTGTTGAGTACATGTGGTGTTTGTTTTTCCATTCTTGCAATACTTCACCAAGAAGAATGGTCTCCAGCTCCATCCAGGTTCTTAAGAAAGGTAATAGTTCACTATTTTTTATGGCTGAGTAGTACTCCATGGTATACATATACTACATTTTATTAATCCACTCATGTACTGATGGGCATTTGGGTTGATTCCACATATTTGCTATTGTGGATTGTGCTGCTATAAACATTCGAGTGCAAGTGTCTTTTTTATAAAATGCCTTTTTTTCCTTTGGGTAAATTTGTAGTAGTGAAATTGCTGGATCAAATTATAGGTATACCTTTAGTTCTTTGAGGTATCTCCATATTACTTTTCCACAGAGGGTGTACTAGTTTGCAGTAGCACTAACAGCATATAACTGTACTTTTCTCCATGCATCCTTGCCAGCATCTGTTGTCTTGGGGCATTTTATAAAAGCCATTCTGACTGGGGTTAGGTGATATCTCATTATGGTTTTGATTCTGAACATTTTTTCATGTGTTTGTTGGTCATTAGTCTATCTTATTTTGAAAAGTTTCTGTTCATGTCTTTTGCCCACTTTTTTAATAGGATGGTTTGATTTTTTCCTGCTGATTTGCTTGAGTTTTTTGTGGATTCTGGTTATCAGCCTTTTATCAGATGTATAGCATGCAAACATTTTCTCCCATTATGTAGATTGTCTATTTGCTGTATTGATTGTTTCCTTGGCTGTGAGGAAGCTTTTTAATTTGATCAGGTCCCATTTATTTATTTTTGTTGGGTCTGTGATTGCTTTTTGGGTCTTCTTCATAAATTCTTTGCCTAGGTTGATGTCTATAAGAGTTTTTCCAATATTTTCTTCTAGAATTCTTAAAGCTTCATGCCTTAGGTTTAAGTCTGTTATCCATGATGAATTGATTTTTGTGAGAGGTGAGGGATTCAGATCCTGTTTCAAATATCTATATGTGGCTATCCAGTTTTCCCAGTAATACCTTTCACAATAGCAACAAAAAAATAAAATACTTAGGAATATATTTAACTAAGGAGGTGAAAGACCTCTGTATGAATAACTATAAAACACTGAGGAAAGAAATTGCAAGGGATATAAACAGATGAAAAAACAAATCACACTTGTGGATCAACAGACCAACATTGTTATAATGTCTATACTACTCAAAGTGATTTACAGATTCAATGCAATCCCCATTAAAATGCCAATGTTATTTTTTGCAAACCTCAAAAAAATAGGTCTACACTTCATATGGAATAAGAACAGACCCCAAACAGCTAATGCAATCTCAAATAATAATAACAAATTAGGAAGCATCACTCTACCAGGCTTCAAGCTATACTACAAGGCTATGGTAACCAAAACAGCATGGTAGTGGCACAAGAACAGAGACATAGATCTATGGATTAGAACAGAGAGCACAGATATAAAACCATCCTCATATAGCCATCTGACCTTTGACAAAGCAGACAAAAACATATACTGATGCAAATAATTTCTATTTAATGAATGGTCTTTGTTGATTTTCTGTGTGGATGATCTGTTCATTTCTAAGGTCTCGATGTTGAAGTTTTGTATTGTTGTATTACAGTCTATGAATTTCTCTAAATCTATTAATGTTTGATTTATATATTTGTCTGCTATGGTATTGGGATTATATATATATTTATAATTTTTATATTCTATTGCTGAATTGACTCTTTATTATTATATAGTAACATATTTTGTGACTTGATCCAGATTTTGACTTTCAGTCTAACATAGCTGATATAAGTATAGCTAATCCTTATATTTTGTTGGTTTATATTTGCATGTAATATCTATTTCTAGTTCTTAATTTAGTCAATGTTTGTTTTTATATGTGAAGTGCATCTCCCGTAGGCAGTATTTTGTGGTCATCCAGCCACTGTATGTTTTTATTGAATAATTTTGTCAATTTATATTAAATATCATTATTGATAGGTACTAATTTTGTGCTGATATTTTATTCCCTATTTTGTAGTTCTTCCTTCTTTATTTATTCTATACTTTTTCTTAAATTTCAAAATATTAAGGAGGTAAAAATCGTTTTGGTTACTGGCTCACTTTTGTAATGCTTGCGTAGTGGCATTACTTTAGGAGTGCCCATCACCCAGATAGTGTCCATTTTACCCATTAGATAGGTTTTTGCTCCTCCTCTTCTTCCACTCCCCCTTCTTGATTTGATTGGGTTTTACTTCCCTTGGTGCATATATGTAATCATCAGTGTGCTCCAATTTAATAGTCAATACACCTGATGTGTGCTTTTCCATTCTTGAGATACTTCAATTAGGAGAATGATCTCCACTTCCATCCAAATTTTTGCAGAAGGCATTAACTAATCCTATTTTATGGCTGAGTAATATTCCATGGTATATGTATATGACATTTTAGTTTAACCCACTCATGTTTTATTTATGGGCACTTGGCTTTTCTTTGTCTCTGCATCCACATCAGTACCTATTGTTTTTGGACTTTTTAATAAAAGCCATTTTACCTGGGGTAAATTGATATCTCATTGTAGTTTTAATGTTTATTTCCCCTAATGATTAGTAACATTGTACATTTTTTCATATATTCATTGCCATTTCTCTGTTTTGTTATGAAAAAGCTTCTGTTCATGTCTTTTGCCCACATTTAAATGGAGTTGTTTGTCTTTTCCTTGGTTATTTGCTTGAGTTCTTTGTACATTTAGGTTATTAGACCTTTAGCATACATATAGCTTGCAAATATTTTTACCATTCTGTAGGTTATCTGTTTGCTTTGCTGATTAATTATTTAGCTGTGCAAAAGCTTTTTAGTTTAATCAAGCCCCATTTATTTATTTTTGTTGCTGTTGTGACTTCCACTGGGGAATTAGTCATAAATTCTTTTCCTGGGCTGCTATCTAGAAAAAGTCCTTCTACATTTTCTTCTAGAATTCCTATGGGTTCATGCCTTAAATTTCAGTCTTTTATCCATCTTGAATTAATTTTTGTGAGTGGTGAGAGATAGGGCCCTGTTTTATTCTTCTGCATGTGGGTATCAAATTTTCCCAGTACCATTTATTGAATATAGCTTATTTTCCCCAGTGCACATATTTGACAGTCTGCTTTGTCAAAGATCAGTTGGCTATAGGTAGGTGGTTTTATATCTGGATTCTCTATTTTCTTCTATTGAACTACATCTCTATTTCTGTGCCAAAACCATGCTGCTTTGATTACTATAGCCTTGTGGTATAGTTTGAAGTCTGGTAATGTTAGGCCTCTAGATTTTTTCTTTTTGCATGGGTTGCTTTGGCTATTCAGGCTTTTTTCTGATTCCAAATAAAGTGTAGAATTATTTTTCTAGATTTGTGAAATATGATGTTGGTATTTTGATGGGGATGACATTGAATCTGTAAGTGATTTTATGTATTATAGACATTTTAACAATATCAATTCTACCAATCCCTAAGCATTATTTTTCTTCCATTTGCTTGTGTCCTCTGTAAGTTCTTTCCTCAGTTTTTAATAGTTCTCCCCGTAGAGATCTTTAACCTCCTTAGTTAAGTATATTCCTAGATATTTTATTTTCTTTGTAGCTATTGTGAATGGTACTGAGTCTTTGATTTCACTCTCAGCATAATTGTTATTGGTGTATAGAAATGCTACTTATTAATGTACATTTATTTTATAACCTGAAACTTTGTTGAATTTGTTCATCAATTCCAGCAATATCTTGGTGGAGTGTTTGGGGTTTTCTAGATACAAAATCATGTCATCAGTAAAGAGTGATACTTTGACCTTCTCTTTCCTGATTTGGATACCCTTTATTTCTTTTTCTTGCCTTATTTCCCTGGCTAGGACTTCCAGCACCATGTTGAATATTAGGGGTGACAGTAGGCACCCTTGTCCATATCATGTTCCTCAGATCACAGTGGAATAAGACTAGAAATCAATCACAAGAGAAACACTCACTCAAACCTATGGAAACTCATGAAAATTAAACCGTCTGCTGCTGAACTATTATTGGGTAAAGAATGAAAGTAAGATGGAGATCAATAGATTCTTTGAATTGAATGACAAAGGGTATAAAAACCATCAAAATATAGGGGACACAGCAAAAATATTCCTCATGGGAAAATTTATAGCCTTATATGCCTACATCAAAAAGACAGAAAGATCACAACTTAGCACGCTAATGTCACATCTCAAGAACCTAGAAAAGTAAGAAAAAATCAAACCAAAATCTAGGAGAAAAAAAGAAATAACAAAGGGTGGAGCAAAACTAAATGAAATGAAAGAAAATAAACAAACAAAAATACAATGGTTCAAGGAAACAAAAAGTTAGTTCTTGAATATAAGTAAAATGATAGACCTTTTGCTGGATTAATCAAGAACAAAGGATAAAGGACCCAAATAAGCACAATCAGAAATGAAAAAGTAGACATTACAACTGATACCACAGAAATGCAAAACATCATCCAAAAATACTATAAAATCTCTATGCACATAAAATAGAAATTACAGAGGAAATGAACAAATTATTGGAAATACACAACCTCCAAGACTTAATCAGGAAGAAATAGAAGTCCTGAATAGACATATAATAAGCTATGAGATCAAGGCAGTTAAAAAACCTCCCAATTAAAAACAAAACAAAACTCTGGAGCAGATAGATTCACAGCTGAATTCTACCAGACATAACAGGTACAGCTGGTACCCATACTACAGAAATCATTCCATAATTTTGAGAAGGATGGAATTCTCCCAAACTCATTCTATGAAGCCAGTATTGCCTTGATACCAAAGCTAGAAAAGGATACACACACACACACACACACACACACACACACAAATACAGACCAATATCCTTTATGAATATATATGTGGAAATCCTCAATAAAATACTGGCAAACTGAATTCAAGAGAACATTGAAAAAATAGTCTCCCATGACTAAATGGGCTTCATCCTTGGCTTGCAAGGATTATTCAACATACACAAGTCAATAAATGCAATTTACCACATAATAAAAGCAAAATAAAGAAAAAACAAAGACCATTTGATCATCTCAATAGATGTAGAAAAAGCATTTTACAAAATTCAGAACCATTTCATGATAAAAGCCCTCAACAAATTAGGCATAGAAGGAACATATCTCAGGATTATAAAAGCCATATATGGCAAACCCACAGCCAATATCATACTGAATGGGGAAAAGTTGAAAGCATTCCCACTAAGAACTGGAACAAGACAAGTGTGCTCACCATCACTTCTATTCAGCATAGTGCTGGAATTCCTAGCCAAAGCAATCAGGCAAGAGAAAGAAATAAAGGGTATCCAAATTAGGAAAGAGGAGATTAAACTATCACTTTTCACTGATGACATGATCTTGTCTCCAAAAAAACCCAAAGACTCCACTGAGAGATTCCTGGAGTTTATAAATAAATTCAGCAAAGTCTCACAATACAAAATCAATGTATGAAAATGCATAGCATTCCTATCCACCAACAACAATCAAGCTGAGATATAAATCAAAGACTCAATACCATTCACAATAGCTATGAAAAATAAATTACCTAGGAATATACATACCAAGGATGTGAAATATTTCTACAAAGAGAATGACAAAACACTGAGGATAGAAATCACAGAGGACAAAAACAAATGGAAAAGCACATCATGTTTATGGATTGGTAGAATCAACATTGCTAAAATGTCCGTACTACCCAAAGTGATTTACAGATTCAACGTAATACCCATCAAAATATCAATGTCATATTTCACAGATGTAGTAAAAAATATTCTGTCTCATATGGAACCAGGAAAAAACCCAAATAGCCAAAGCAATCTCAAGCCAAAAGAGAAAATCTGGAGACATAACATTACCAGACTTTAGACTATACCACAAGGCTATAATAACCAAAACAGCATGGTACTGGCACAAAAATAGAGACATGGACCAATGGAACAGAACAGAGAACCCAGATATAAAATCATCCTCAAACAGCCAAGTGATCTTTAACAAAGCAGACAACATACACTGTGAAAAAGAAGTTCAATTCAATAAATGGTGCTGGGAATACTGGATTTCCACATGGAGAAAAACGAAACAGGGCCCTTATCTCTCACCACTCACAAAAAATAATTCAAGATGGATAAAGACTTAAATGTAAGGCATGAATCCATAAGAATTCTAGAAGGAAAGGTAGGACAAAGTCTTCTAGATATCAGGCTAGGCAAATAATTTATGAGGAAGACCCAATTACAATTATAACAACAATTAAAATAAATAAATGGAACACTTGTTTAAATTAAAAAGCTTTGTACAGCTAAGGAAATAATCATCAGAATAAATAAACAACCTAGAGAATAGGAGAGAATATGTGCATGCTATACATCTGATAAAGGGCTAATAACCAGGATCTACAAGGCAGTCAAGAAAATGAGCAAGAAAAAAACAAACAACCCCATTACAAAACGGGCAAAAGACAAGAACCAAAGATTTTCAAAATAAGACAGACAAATGGCCCATAAACATATGAAAAAATGCTCACTAACCATCAGTGATCACTAATCATCAATGAAATGCAAATTAAAACCAAAATGAGATATCACCTTACCCCAGTTAGAATGGATTTTATTAATAATTAAAAAGTCCAAAAACAATATATACTGGTGTGTGTGCAGAAAGAAAGGAATGTATATGCACTGAGGGTACACACATGCAAATTAGTACAACCTTTATGAAAAAGAGTATGGACATTCCACAAAGAACTAAAAGTAGGCCTACCATTTGCTCCAGAAATCCCACTAATGTGTATTTACTCAAAGGAAAAGAAGTCATTTTATCAAAAATACACCTGCACATGAATGTTTATTGCAGCACAGCTCACAACTGCAAAGATATGGAATCAACCCAAATGTCCATCATTTCATGAGTGGATTAACAAAATGTGGTATATTGAATACTATGAAATACTACTCAGCCATGAATATGGATGAATTAAGGCACTTTCAACAATTTGGATGGAACTGGAGATCATTATCCTAAGTGAAGTATCTAAGGATTGAAAAAAAAAAAACCACATATACTTGCAATGAAATTAGAAATAACCAGTGAGCACACATGTTTACAGAGGGATGTAAAACTCTGTGGAAATCCAGAAGGGGGAAGGGAAGGAATAGCGGGGAAAAAACCTACCTAATGGGTACAATGAACACTATCTGGGTAATGAGTACCCATATAACCCTGACTCAAGCATAACAAAACTGATACATGTAACCAAAAATATTTGCATCCCCATGATATTATGAAATAAAGAGGCCTAAATTACATAGCCAAAATATTTACCTTAATAGTTAGCAAAAATATAACAATATAAATCCAACAGAGGAACAAAAACGAAATGATAAAGATAACAGAAGTACATAGAAAAACAATAAATAAAACAATCCATAATTGGTTCTCTTCTAGCTTCAAAAAATTATATGCACAGACATATATGAGCTAAACTAAGAAAAATGTAGAGAAGACTCAAGTATATAAAACCATAAATAAAAAATTAAAAATTTCCCTAACCATTTAGTAAAAAAAGTAGTATAAGGGAATTCTATATACAAACTCTGCAGACAAATTATATCACCAAGATACAACGGACAAACATTGAGACACACACATTATTACAACTTAATCAAAAGGGACATAGACATCCAAAGATACATCAGAAAAAGTAGACTATTGATTTTACACAGGTTGATACATACAATGATATAAAGATATTACATTAATACAGACATAGATTATGAGAGCCAAATAAGAACACTATATACTGATGAAAGTGTTAATTAATTAATAATATATGCCCATATACCAATTAGCAAAAAATATTCACAACTAATAACAGAGCTCCAAACATATAAAGCCAATATTATCAAATTGAGGAGAAAAATAGAGAACTCTAAAGTGACAGTAAAAAAAAAAAAAAGTCTACTTTCTATATAGATAGAAAAGACTAATGATTATTAAAAAATAAATACCTTAAACAACATTGCAAACCAATTTGACTTATCAGATAATACAGGACACTCTCTACCCAACAACAGCAAATAGATATTTCTCTCAAATTCACATGGTACATTACCCAGACTAGGTCACATATAAGGCCACAAAAATGTCGTCATGGATTTTAAAAGTTTTAAATCACACACAGTATATTTTCTGATCACATTTATTTCATACAGAATCTTAAAAAGAGAGAAAAACTAGAAAACTCATAAATATATGGAATTAAAAGAAACACTCTAACTGATCAATATTTTAAAGAAGAAATTATGAGAGGAATTAGGACATACCTTGAGACAAATAAAAATGAGAACATAGCACACCAAATTTTATGTGATACAGCAGTACAGACCTAAGAGGAATTTTAATATTGTAAACACATATGATAAAAAGTGAGTGTCTGTATAAAAGAAAAAATAAAATTTAATAACTAATTTTACTTCTTAAGGAAGAAGCAGAAGAAACTAAATCTAATACAAGCAGAATTAAATAGAGCAGAAGTAAAATATAGAAGAGAAAAACAACAGAGAAAATCTGCAACCAAAAGGTTTTTTTAATCAAGAAAATGGATGACACTTTAGTTAGATTAAAAAATAAAGACAGAAAACTTAAATAACTAAAATAAGAAAGGAAGGTGGAGACACTACTGATTTATCATTTATAAAATGTATTATAATATGGTACTATAAAATATTGGATAACCTAGATGAAATTGACTAATTTGTAGAATCACTCATTCAACCAAAATGTAATAGTGAATAAGTACAAGTGTGTGTGTGTGTGTGTGTGTCTCCTATACCTAGCAAAGAGATTGAATCATCAGTTAAAAACCTGTGTGCATGTGCATCTGGACCAAATAACATAGTCTGTAAATTCTACCAGTTATTTAAAAAATAATTAAAATGAATTTTTCATTCAAAAATTTCAAGAATAGAGAATAGTCTCTTGCTTACTTTATGAGACTAGCCTTAATCTAATACCAAAGCCACACAAACTTTTGCAGGAAAGGAAAAACTATATTTTTATTCTTTCAGTAAAGGAAAACTGTAGATTTATATTTCTTATTACTATTGTTTAAAATTCCATAATCAAATATTAGCAAACTTAAATCATCAGTTCATTAAAAAGACTATACATATATATATATTTTTTGCAATGAAGATGTTTCAGCATATAAAAACCAGTAAATATAATATGGCACATTAATATAATAAAAATAATATGGCCTCAATTGATGCAGAATAAATAACTTGGAAAAAAAGACTAAGTCATGATAAAATACTCAATAATAGAAGAATAAATTATGCATACACCATGGACCATGTATTTTAAAAAATAACGTAGCTAACATACTCAAAGAGGAAAATATTTTTCCCCTAAATTTCTATTAGGGTGCACACTTCACCAATTCTATTCAATGTAGTATTTAAAGTAATAGCCAGAGAAATTAGGGAAAGAACAGAAATAAAAGGCAGTTAAATTGGGCGAAAAGGAGTAAAACTATGTTTATAGGTAACATGACTTATATTGAGAAATGCATATGGTTCCACATCAAACAATCACATTGTAGAACTTAAAAAATGAATTTAGGAAAGTGGTAGAATAAAATATCAGTTACATTCTATACACAAAGAACAGCCCATCCCCAACCATTAACAGAGGCATGAATAAACAATGTATATGACATAAAAAAAATAAAAAAAAATTCTGTTGAATTTTACATGAATGAAAGATGAACATAATATGCAAAGTAGTATAAGAAACCATAATGAGCAAATATTTTATTATTACACATATATAAGATTGCCTAGAATAATTATATTTATAGAGACATAGAACAGACACAACCTGGGTTTTCAGGGAAGGAAGACTTGAGAGTTTTCATTAATGGATATAGAACTACTGTGTAGGATGGCAAAAAAAAAAATTCTGGAAATTGATTGTGGGGATAGCTGCAGTATATTATAAATATACTTAATGCCACTGAATTATATACTTAAAATCATTAAAATGTTTTCATTTTATGTATGTTTGCCCACATTAAAGATAAAATACTACCACACTGTCTCCAAAAATTATTATGAAAGTCAAATGAAGACCAAAAAAAAAAAAAGTCTCTGGAGCATATCTTTCTAAAGCACTAATTAAGAGGACAATTGAGAATTTTCTCAATGCAGAAATTGTTTCCAAGAAAAAAAATCAACTTGAAGCCAGATGGGGAATTCTCCTGAACACTGGGAAATGGCATGTTAGGAGTATCTGTACAACGTGGAGGTATGTATATGGGAGGCTTGGTTGGAATAAGGTAAAGATCATATGCCTGCTTCATCTCTGTTTACCTTTTGCTGCTTATTGCCTGCTATCTAAAACTATAGTAGGATGACATTTTTGATCACAGCTATTAGCAAGTTTTTTCTTGTCCTGGGAGATAGTGGAGGAATAAGTCTTTGTAATTGAAGAGACCTGGGATGGGGCTTGGAGAGGGCATGAGCAGGGGAGGGGCTCCTAAAGCCAGAACTGATTAAAAAAAAAAAAAAGAATGGTGTGAGCTCCAGCTACTGACAGTGGAGCAGGGCTCCTGAGACCTGACCAGGAAGAGAGTTGCCACAGACGCTTGGTGTTGAGTTGGTGCTGTTTCATATGGTCCAATTCTCCATTATGGACTAGAAGCAAACTGCAGTAACTGATTGAATAGCCTGATTGATGCCACCTTCAGAATGGGAGAGGGAGCCTTGCTGGGACTGATGTGTGACAGAGAGACAGATACCACTCCCCATCAGAGATGGGGCTTATACCTGCCATTAAGAAGCCTGGGTGTGGGCTTGCCTGGGCTCCACCCAGATTTATCCCCCAAACAGAGCAAGGAATCCAGGCTCCTTGAGGTTCCATGGCCCAACCCACCACTTGTGATACCTAAATGTTAATCCCAGGGAACAAAGGTTGGGCATAAATTCCTCGGCTACCAACACTTAACTGCAAGTGCTACCTGTTAGCCTAGTGGCTGTTTCAAACAGAACATTGAAGCAAATATTAACACAAGAGCACACCACTTGGGAATGAAAAGAGTTTCTCACAACCACTGCTGTTCAATCACCCATGCAACCCTGACTGTCCAAGAAGTCATGAGTCTGCTCACCCTCCCAGTACATGGCTATTACAGTTGGAATTGAGAAAACCACTCAGAGGCCCATGAATTGGCCTACCTTGAACTGCAAATACAGGTGTCAGGATACACTGCTTACTCCACCACTGCTACCACTGAAAACTGAATAATGAAGCATCAGGCATCACAATCCCCAACATAACTTCACTGCAGTCTCCACTAATAACTGCACCCTACTACACAAAGAAATTCACAGATAACATTGTCTGTTTATAGCCAAGGAAATCATATAGAGTGTTTGCCACTGCAAGCAACCAGAAGCAAAAACAATGATACAACCTAATCAATGTTATAATCCCACCTTCAAGAAAAATAGTGCCCTACCACAACAACAACAACAAAAATTCAAAAATAATAATAAGCTAATCTTGTTTCAGATGCACAAAGGTCAATATAGAGACAACAGGAAGCATAAAAAGCAATATACTTGATACCCTGAAAGGAACACAACATTTTTAAGCAATAGAACCCTAACCTTAAAATGCCAGATAAAAATTTTGAAATATTGATTTGATATGTTCAATGAGATACAAAAGAAGTCTGAAAACCAATGCAAAGAAAATAAATTCAATATATTAATGAGAAATTTACCAAAGAGATAGATATTTTAAAAAGTAAAAGTTCTGGAAATAAAAAAAATGATTTAAGAAATTACAAAATGTATATGAAAGTTCGCAGTAGACTAGATCAAACAGAAAGAGAAAATTTTGGAACTCAAAGACAGATCCTGAAAAATAATCCAGTCAGGCAAAAATGAAGAAAAAAGAATTTTAAAAAAATGAATAAATTTGTTGAGACATTTGATGTACATAAAGAATCCAAACATACGAATTATTGGCATATCTGAATGGGAGGAAAGAACAAAAAGTTTAGAAAATCTATTTAAGGAAATGATTGTTAAAACTTTCCCAAGGCTAGCAAGATACTTAGACATCCAGATACAGAAATCCAGAAATCATCAGAAAAAAATTCATTGAAAAGAGGACTCAACAATAGGATAATGTCATCAAAATATCTAAATTTAAAGTGAAGAAAAAAATAAAATCAGCAAAAGTAAGTATCTAGTAACCTATGAAGGAAACTCCATTAGATTAAGAGAGGATTTCTTGGCAGAAATATTATAGGCCAGAAGATAATGGTATGACAATTTACATGGATATGGGGAGCACAGTTTGGGGGATGACCACGATTGTGGGAATGACCACAATTGTAACTCTGACATGGGCAGTGCATGGGCAATATATATAGCCAAAGTGTTGTAACCCCATAATATTCTGAAATAAATAAATAAATAAATAAATGTGTTGTAAAAACACAAAACTACTAACCAAAAAACTTATATCCATCAAAAATAAAATTCATATATGAAAGAGGAATACTATTTCTCAGAGAAGCAATTGCCACTAGATTGGCTCTAAAGAAATGAAGAAAGTCCTAACCATGAAAATGAAAGGTAAATAAATATTTACAAACATGAAAACACACAAAATTATAAAACTTGTAAGTTTTATAAACAATCACTGGAAGGATGAAAATAAAGGAATCAAATGGCAACATGACAGAATTCCACCAAACTACAAAGTAAACATACAGAGAACAGAAAAAAAACCCAAATTACAAAAGAAATAGAAAAACATAATATGAAAAGAACAAAACCTCATATATGAACGTTAACTTTGGACATAATAGATATATGGGTAGAATGAATAACAAACTATCTAACTATATGCTGCTTATAAGAAACTTACCTTACTTGTAAAGACAGACAAAAATAGGAAAATAATATTTGATGTATATGGAAACCCAAAGTGAGCAGGAGTAGGTATACTATACTTCTATCAGAAAAACCAGATTTTAAACCAAATGTAATAATACAAAAAAAGTCATTATAAAATGATAAATAAATCAATTCATCAAGAGGCTATAGCAATTATAAATACATATGCAACAAACACTGGAGAAATCAGATTCAGAAAACAAATATTACTAACACTAAAGAAAGATACAGCAATGCAATAATAGTCGGGGCCTTTAACATCCCATTCATAGCCGTATACATGCCATCTAGACAGAATACCAAGAAAGAAACATTGGAAGTACAAATGAAAATGAAAACACAATATACTAAAACCTCTACAATACAGTAAAAGCAGAAATAAATAAATGGCTTGTCAAAATGAAAATACCTGAAGTTTAATGTTTATCTTTTTGTTTGAACAACGTTATCTGGAAAATGACTTCTAAAATGTCCTCAAACATCCCCTTCTCTTGGTTTTCACCAGGAATGGAATTTAATGGAATTAATGAATTCCCTCCATTGTCTACCCTCTCTTCTTCTTGGTCTTGACTACTTCCATAAAAGCAGCTAGGTTGTGGTCCCTAGTAAAATGTCCATATAGGAAGGTACTGAAACTACCCTCTGGAACATAGTTATCAAAGCAGTCAGTCAATATTTATTAAATCAAGGTAACCAACATCTATGTATTTGGAATATACATCCTAGTCAGTGGAGACAAGCTTGTTACAGGTAGGAATCTAGCATCCTTAAGAAATGAAAGGGGAAGTAAGTGTTCATTTTTCTGACAAGTTAATTCAATATCCTATGGATTAGATCATAACTGTTACAATAAGGAATGTAGCAACATCAGAGTGATTTGAGGTCACCATTATAGAACTCAAGCCTGGTTCAACATCTAAATAATATTAGTAAAGTTAGTTGCAGCTAGGAATACAGCATCCACATCCAAGAAGAAAATGTTAGGCCTTTAGAATTGGGAGTCTGTGACTAAAAATATAAGAAAATTTGTCAGAGTTTTTACAGCCATATCCTCAATAAAGGAACTCAGAATTTATAGAACCGGCGTTTATTTTGATATCCAATTAATAAATAGGGCATTTTTGTTTCTGCTAGTAAACCATCATCCAGATTCATGTAGAGTAAGCTAGAATTCATGATACCTAAGTAATGCATCCATGCTCCAGTATAGACCTTATTTCCCTCTCTCATTTCCTTACATTTTCTGTCTCTGCAGATTTGCTTCTCTCAACATTGAAAATTAATAAAATCATGTGATATGTGGTCTTTTATGTGTCATTCTTTCAGTAAGCACAATTAATTAAGGTTTAGCCATGTTAGCTAATAGCAGTCATCTTTTTTTAAAAAGCAATTTTTTAGTGACATAGCATATATTTAAAATAAAGTTACCTATTTTAAATTGAACAATTCAGTGTAAATAGTACATTCACAATTTTGTACAGAGAGAAAAGGTCTTTATTTGTATAAAATAAAATAGAATACAATAATATTCGGTATTCACTAAGCAGTTACTTTCCATTGCTGTGGCTCTTTACTTCCTGGAACAATCCATGTGCTCTCTCTTTCTATGAGTTACCCATCCTGGATATTTTATATATTGGAACATGAAAATTTATGGTATTTTCTGTCTTGTTTCCCTGCTTTGTTCCTGATCTTATAAAAAAAATTTTTTCTTTCACCCATTAAAAATTATGATAGTTTTTTTGTTTGTTGTTTGTTAGTTTTGTGTTTTGTTTTGATCTTTACTAACCCTGTTTTCATGGTGAAAAACTTTCCTTCTAATTATATGTTTTTGGGTGGTTTTATCCTGAAAGGGTGTTGGATTTTATTAAATGCAGAAATGTCTATTTCTGTGACAAGACAAGCCACTGTCAAATAGGTCCCCCCTGGGAAGACAGACATATGCATACCACTAACAACCAACAGTATTACACAAGTGAATTTGTAGTTATTATTTCATACATGAACTGATGTGTTGGAGTTCTGGTTATCCTCCCCTTCTCTTGTGCATTAGGTTAGGGTGCATTTATCACTCTTTTGCTAGTCACCGCTGATTGACAGAAAAACATAACATCCTTAATTCACTGTACTGAGGACCAGACAGAGGCAGAACTAAAAATCCTGTTATGGATTATGCTGTACCTTGGGGGTGAGGGCAGATTGGACACCAAACTTGTAACTGGCCAGTTTAACTCAGGTAGGTATTATACACCTACAGTCAGACAGAGATGACTTTTTCCTTCTCATCCATCCAATCTGCTTTTCAGAGTAGTGTAGAGGGAAGAAAAACATACAGGTGGTGATACTCTGCATGCATGTTGTCAAAGTTTCCCATTGCCCAAATCATGAAATTTTAGCTCTGTAACCATTACAGAGGCCTATCATTCTGTGCCATTCTGCTGCAATAGGATCTCCTGGTTCTATCTTTTCTCATTAAGTTTCAACCAAAAGTACTGTTCACTATTCCTGCAATATGTCACATACTCTTACCACGTGGGAATTTCTACTTGCTCATCCCTTTGCCTGAAATGTTCTAGAATTTGTGGACTGAGAACAGTAAATGTGCCTCTGTAGCATGACTGGGAATCATCCAGTCTCTTCAGGGCTTGAGGAATAAGTGGAGGAAGGTTGAATTCTCTCTCCTTCTATTTGCCTGTTTGAGCTGGCACGTCATTATTCTTCTCTCATTGATAATCCTGGGTCTCCAGCCTTCATATCAGGACTGGAATCTACACCACTGTTCTTTCAACTCTTGAACATTTTGAACTACACCCCTTGCTTCACTGCTGTCTAGCTCACAGACTAGTAGGTCCTGGGGCTTCTCACCCAACATAATCATATGAGTCAATTTCTTATAATAAATGCATTTTAAAAAGATACAAACCTACAGACACAATATGTATTTACTAAAAGAAATTTATCTATATATCTATACACACATTCACACTCACATATATATTCTAGATTTAGACTGATATAGATATATCTTACGATGCAGTTTATCTGGAGATCAGTAAAACAGATTTTGTTAAAGAGTGGCTATAGAAGAACAGAATTTTAAGGATGAATTTAATGAAATTGTTCTTGTAGTATCTCTCTAATCTTTGTAGATTTAAAAGTGAAAATGACTTTATTTCAAGTGGAAAGGAGAGCATGATAGTCCATAAGATGAATAAATAATAAGGGTACACAAACTATTAATATCTTTAGTGTATACCTCTAAACAACCACATATAATAAAGAAGGACATGAATATCCAGTTATTGCAGTACCATTATTGAATAGGGTGTGCTTTCTTAAATGTATTTTCTTATGCCTTTGTTGAAAACCAATTGGCTGAAAATATGTAAGTTCATTTCTGGGTTGTCTATTATATTCTGTTGGTCTATGTATCTGTTTTTACACCAATGCTATGCAGTTTGATATACTACAACCTCATAATATGTTTTTAATCAGGTAGGGTGGTGCCTGTACCTTTGTTCTGTTTTGCTCGGGATTTCTTTGGCTATTCAGGATCATTTTTGGTCTAAACAAATTTTAGGAGTTTTCTTTTCTATTTTGGTGAAGAAATGTCTTTGTTATTTTGATAGGGGTTGCATTGAAATTACAATATATGTTAATTTCAGTACTATGATCATTCTAAAATGTTAACTTTTGTGATTCATGAATATGTATTTATATTTGTGTTCTTTTACTTTCTTTCATAAGTGTTTTGTAGTTTTCCTTGAATAGTTTTTTACTTCCAGATTTAGTCCTACATATTTTATTTTTTTGTAGCTATATAGATAAAATTGCCTTTTTAATATATTTTGGCTAGTATTTTATTGTTGCATAGAAATGATACTGATTTTTGTATGTTGATTTTGTATTCTGTAACTTTACTGATCTTATTAAAATCAATGTAAGAGTTTTTTTCATAGAGTCTTTAGGTTTTCCTACATACAAGATCATGTCATATAGACGTCCATATGGAGAAGAATGAACCTAGACCTGTTTATCTCACCATATATAAAATCACTGCAAAATGGATTGAAGATTTAAACATAAGATATGATCCTGTAAAACTACTAGAAGAAAATATAGAGGAAAAATTCCGTAACATTGGTCTAGGCAAAGATTTTATGACTAAGACCCCCAAATCACAGGCAACAAAAACAAATATAAAGACTCTGATAAGCAAAGAAAACAATTGGTGTATTGAAATGACAATCAATTGAATGGGAGAAAATATTTGCAGTTATTCATACGACAAGTAACTAATATCTAGGATATACAACGAATACAAACAACTCCACAGCAAAATGAGAAACAGTCCCATTTCAAAGTGGGTGAAGAATCTGAATAGATATTTTCCAAAAGAAAATGTAGGAACAGCCAACAGGTACATGAAAAAAAATTCTGTACATTATTAACTATCAGGGAAATGCAAATGAAAACCACAATAAGGTGTCTTCTTAACCTATTTAAGAATTGCTGTTGTCAAGAATAAAAAAGAGAGAGAGAGAGAGAAAAAAAAATAACAGATGCTGGCAGGGATGTGAAGAAAAGAGAACACTTATACACCATAGGTGGGAATGTAAGTTAGTCCAGATGTTACGGAAAACAGTATGGGGATTTCTCAAAAACCTAAAATTAAAACTACCAGTTTATCTAGCAATCACACTACTGGCTATTTATCCAAATGAAAATAAATCAGTATATCAAAGAGATACATGGATCCCTGTTTATTAAAACACTCTTCACAATAGCAAAATTATGGAATCAAACTAAGTGTCCAACAATGGATAATGAATAAAGATGCATAAACACACACACACACACAGACACACTCACTCACAATGAAATACTACTACTTGGCCATCATAAAGAATGTTATCATGTCATTTGCAGTCATGATGGAACTGGAGGTCATTATGTTAAGTAAAGTAAGCCAGAAACAGAAATACAAATATCATATAAACTAACATATGGGGACTAAAAAAAAAAATCAGTCTCATGGATGTGAATGATAGCTACCAGAAGCTAGAAAGAACATGAATTTGTGGGTGACAGAAGAGAGATTGGTTAATGGGTACAAATTGAGTTAAATAAAATAAATATTTCTTATGTTTGACAGTGGACTAGAGTGAGTATAGTTAACAATAATGTGCTATATATTTCAAAATACTTAGACATGAGGACTTGAAATGTTCTTAACATAATAAAATAGTAAATGCTTGAGGTGATGGACACCCTAGATATCCTGACTTAATTAAGTACACATTGTATGCATGTAGGAAAATATTACACATACCCCATATATATATATGAAATACTGTGCATCAATAAAAAAGAAAAAAATAGGCAAGGACTTGATTTTTTTTTAAATTTCTATTATTTATTTATTTTTATCTGTATAAATATAAGGGCGGATCCAAGTGCAGTTTTGTGACATGTATATATTGTGTAGTGATAAAGTGTGGGCTTTTAGTATAAACTTCACCTGAAAAATATACGTCATACCCATTAAATAATTTCTTATTCCTCACCCATTTCCAGACTCCACCCCTTCTGGGTCTCCCATGTCTAGTATTCCACATTTTCTGTCTTTTTTAATAATAGCAATTATGGCTGATATAAGGTGATATCTAATTCTTGTTCAATTCACATTTCTCTGCTGAGAAAAGATGATGTGAGAGGACAATGTGATGTTCAACAACTTTTTTCATATGCTCAGTGGCCATTTCTATACCTAATTTTGAACAATGTCTATTCATGTCCTTTGCCCATGTTTCAATCATCATTTGTTATTGTTAGTGGTAGTGTTTAGTTGTCTGTGTTCCTGGTAAATTCTGGGTATCTGTTCATGTCAGATGTATAGTTTGCAAGTGTCTTCTCCCATTCTTAAGGTTGTTTGTTCACTCTGTTGATTACTTCTGTTGCTTAAAGAAGCTTTTTAAGTTTAATCAAGTCCCATTTGTCTAATTTTGTTTTGTTTCCATTTGCTTTTGAGGTGTATATCATCAATTCTTTGCCTATGTCAAGGGCCAGAAAAGTGTATTCTATGTTTTATTCCAGCATTTTTAATAGTTTCAGGTCTTACTTTAAGTTCTTTATTTGAATTGATTCTTGTATATCTTGAGAAATAATGGTGCAGTTTCATTCTTCTGTATATGGAAATGTAATTTTCCCAACACCATTTTATTGAAGGGTATTCTTTCCCCAGTGTATATTTTGTCAACTTTGTCAAAGGTCAGTACGTTTCAATATTTCACTTTATATCTGCATTCTATATTGTAGTCCATTGATCTCTATGTCTTTTTTTTTTCAACCAGTGCCATACTGTTTGGGTTAGTATAACCTTGTAGTATAATTTGAGATGCATTAGTGTGATGCCTAAGGCTTTGATCTTTTTGCTTAGGATTGTTTCTCTTCATTGGACTCTTTTTTTTTGGTCCACATGAATTTTAGGATTTTTAAAATGATTCTATGAAAGATGATGGTGGTATTTTAATGGGTATTGTATTGAATCTGTAGATTGCTCTGGGAAGTCTGGTCATGTTAATGATATTAATTATTTCAATCTATGAAATTTAAAAATATTTTGAGTCATCTATAATTTCTTTTATCAATTTTTTTTAGCAATTTTCCTTGAGGTCTTTCACCTCCTTGGTTAAATAACTAATTTTTTATAGGTATTATAAATGCGATTTTATTCTTCATTTGTTTCTCAGCTTGATGGTTATTGATGTATAGGAATGCTACTGATTTTTGTACATTGATTTTGTACCCTAAGACTGTAATAAAATCAGTTATCAGATCTAAGAGTTTTTTGAAGGCCTCCTTAGGGTTTTCTAGGTATAAGATCATATTTTCAGTAAGCATTGATGATCTGACTGACTTATTTCTAATTTGGAGGCCTTTCATTTCTTTTTCTTGCCTGATTGCTGTGGCTATGACTTCCAGAATTACGATGACTTGGATAGATGGATGTGGGCATCCTTGACTTGTTCTAGTTGTTAGGTAGAGTGTTTCAAAATTTTACTATTCAGTATGATGTTGGCTGTGAGTTTGTCATATATGCCCTTTCTTATTTTGGGGTAGAATTTTGCTATGCCTAGTTTATAGAGGGCTTTTATAATGAAGAGATGCTAAATTTTATCAATTTTTTTTTACCTATTGAGATGATGGCATGTTTTTGTCCTTAATTCTCTTCATGTGATGAATCACATTGCTTGATTTGTATATGTTCAACCATCCTTGCATTCCTGAAATAAAATTCAATTTATCATGGTGTATTATCTTTTTGATGAACTGTGGATTAAGTTTGTTAGCATTTTGTTGATGATTTTTACATCTGTGTTCATGAAGGATATTGGAGTGGAGTTTCTTTTTTGTTGTTGTTTTGTTTTTGTTTGTTTGTTTGTCTGGCTGTGGTGTCAGGGTGATACTGGCTTCATAGATTGAGCTAGGGAGGATTCCCTACTTTATTTTAGGAACGGTTTCAGGAGGATTGATACTAGTTCTTGTTTGTACATTTGGTAGAATTTGGCTGTGAATACATCTCATCCTGGGTTTTATTTTTTAGAAGATTTTTTAAAATTATTGATTCATTTTCACGACTTATCTGTCTTTGTTTATTGATTTATTGATTGATTATTTATCTTCATTACTTGTTCAATCTTGAGAGGTTGCACATTTCCAGGAATTTATAGATATTCTTAAGGTTTTCTAGTACCAATATTCTGTACAGCTAGGAAGCATGTGTTGACATGTGATGGTAAGCAGAATGAAAGTGCATATATAGTAAGGAAAATCAAGGAAATGTGTGAAGTATGATTATACAGGTGGGATTTTATACTCATATCTAAAGAGGAAAGAGACAAGTATTACACAACCAGAAAGTCATATTCATACACAGAAAAGATAGTTTGGATTATATTACCAGAGAGTTCACATTCCCTATCCAAAGAAGAAGACAGTCAGGGTTTATATCACCAAGATTCCTGTACACATATATAAAAAAAAGAAGAAAGTAAAGAAAGAAAGAAAAAGAAAAGAAAGAAAAGAAAAGAAATAAAGAGAAGAGAAGAGAAAAGAAAAGGAAGGAAGAAAAGAAAAAAAAAATCCCTGGTCCAGCAAGATTTATACTTCTTTGAAACAAATATCCATAACCAAGGTAATGGAGGTTAAGGTTAATACAACTGAAAACTTCTCCAAGAAAAAGGAGAACCATGTTTGAATAGGACACTAATTCTTATTTAATGAAAATCAGCCACAGCTTATCAGGCTCCAAACTTCACATGCAAATGTAGAGAAAATGGCCATGGGTCTCTACCTGGGTTCTTGTGGGAGCACCTCTGAGTTGGGACCTCAACTGAGGAAGGCTGTAGCAGAACCATTCTCCATTCTCATGCCAGAGTAACAAGTTCTGTATTTGCGTAGACACAAATCATACTACAGTGTCGAGAAGAATGAAGCCAGGGTTTATTCAACTGGGTAACTTATATCCATGATCAACTAACATAAAAGTCATTGTTTATCTCAGAACACTTACATTCAAATAAAAATTAGTCTAGCATGTATTAACCAGGGATTCTTGATCTATGCCCAAGGCATAAAGAGGACAGGGTTTATAAATAGGAGAGTGCACTTCAATATGCAAGAAATAAGAGTCCATGGTTTTCCAGCCTTAAAGTTTATCTTCTTGTTCAAAGAAGAAGGTAAAAATCGATATATGCAAGAAACTAAACCCAAAATCAAGAAGGGAAGATGTCAGTGTGTATACAACTATAAAGCCTGCATTCATATTTAAGGAAGTAAAAGACAATGTCTTATTCTGCCTGGAATCTCACATCCATTTACCAAGAGGACAGATCTAAAATTATAAAATCACCATTGTATGAACAGTGAGGTCCAAGATGGTGAAACAGAAGGTAACCTGCTCATATCACCCACAACAAGAATTCTGCATCCATGCACAGTCAAAACTCTCAGGTAGGAGTTTGTGAAACACTGGGGAAGACCATTTCCTACAAGGGTTGTTCTGATCCACTGAGCTTGCTTCTCAGTTCTAACCCAGAAGTGGCTAAGTGCCCTATGAGGCATGGCTACAGCCCTATTTGTCCTTGATTCCAGTACAAAACCATCTGTCTGCCAATGGGTCCAGAATGAATTATGGACTCTAGTGCCTTGATGGAAAAGTTAATCTGCCTACAGACCTTGATCTCGGCAGTGAACATGAAATTTATCCTGTGTTTCTGCTACCTTCCTCAGTTAAGGTCCCAGCTCAGAGGTGTTCCCACAAGGACCCAGGTAGAGAACGACCCACATCTTGCAGCCCACGAGTCTGAGCCTCCCTGATGAGTTTGCCAACCTCTGTCCCACAGGATATGCCAAGGGGGGTCAGTCACATCTCTGTCCCCTTCAGAGAAATCAGGAACCTATCCTGTGTATGTTGAGATCTGCTGGGAGAAACATAACTTTCTGGGCAACAAGATGAGTTCTCCAGCCTTCATCCCACAGGAGATACTGAGGGGTGCCCACTCCCAGTTCTGTCCCTACAGTGCAATCAGGGAACTATTCTGTCTGCAAAGGCACTTGCTGGGAGACATGTGCCCCTCTGTACTGACAAGACCAAGAATCTTCCACTTCCAACCCATGGCAGATATCTAAAGGCCCAGTCTCAGCTCCAGATCCTCTCCCTGTAGTCAGGAAATAATTAGGTCTGTGCCAAGGTGGTCTGGGAGACACACAAATATCTGGGCCAACCAGGTGATCTTTCCAGCCTTTATCCCACAGAATATTTCAAAGGGCCCTGTCTAAGCTCAATCCTCTACAGCTGCAGAGAACTATACTGTCTGTGCAGGGACTTGATGGGCAACACACACCTTTGAGTCCAAAACAGCTTTCCAGTCTCTATCCCATGGCAGATCTCAAGTCAATGAGTCTCAGGCCTTCCACCCATACTGCAGTTGGGGAACTATCTCATCTGTGCAGGGCCCTGCGTGGAGATGCATGTCCATCTAGACAATGTGACAGGCACTCCAGCCTTCATCCCACAGCAGATACTGAGGGATCCCAGTCTCAGCTCTGGCCCTTCCTGTTGTAGTTTAGGCACTACTCTAATTGTGGGCAGTCATGCTGAGTGACACACACCCATCTGAGCCAACAAGATGGGCATACCAGCCTCCTTCCCACAGCAGATCCAGGGGTACCCATTCTTAATTCTGGACCCTGGGCAGCATTCCAACACAGCCCCAGTATTCCCGTTATGTCCTCCCGAGGTCAATCTGTGTCAGAAAGCCACATGCATCTTAAATCCCTTGTAAGATTCATGGCAAGCCTGGTCTTAGGGAAGCCTCTAGTGCTGAGACAACTGCAATGGTCACATGCTCAGTGAACACAACAGTCAGCTGGCTTACAATCCATGAAATGCCCTCTGAAAAAGGACAAGTACAAATAAATAAGACTAAAAAATAATCTAATACCTCAATGCACAGAGATTCTCACACTTTCCAAAGCATCAACACCACCAGATAAACATGACCTCACCAAATGGGTAAAATATGGGACCAAACACTGACCCTGAAGTGATGGAGATTGGGGGTGATACCTCAAAGAATTCAACATAGCAGTTTTAAGGAAGCTCAAAAAACTTAAAAAAATAGAATTAATTCAAACATTCATAAGATAAATTTAACAAAGAGATTTAAATAATAATTAAAAATCAAAAAGAAATTTTGGAGGTGAGTAGATGACTGACTACAGACATTGGTTGCCAGATCGTCTTAGAAAGTAGTTTTAGATGAAAAAAAAAATAGTCCAGGTGTAATTGTGAGGGAAGAGTGTCAGAACCTGCTGGAGATATTGTAGGAAGAAGTTCTGAAGTAGAAGAAGAAGGCAAGACAAAGTACTGCTGCTATCAGTGAACTAGCAGCTTCCTGAGAACAGATCACCAGGCTGCCAGGCCCCTCAGTGTTGCTCCCCACCACCACAGACCCGAACTGTGGTAGCACCACCATACTGTTTTTCCACTTACTGAATGTCTTTGTCCTGCCTAGGGAGCTTAAACCCTTCAACTGTCTTGGCAATGGACCCTACACAAACATTCCCCATTACTCACACAGACTAAGATTGCCACAGAGAGCCAGTAGGTCCTGGGGACACTGTGTGATACCAGAGGTTAGGCATTTAGGGGAGGCTGCCTTCAGGGGAGAGGAGAGGGCAGCACACCCAGGGGGTGAACTCAGGATGAAGGGGACCAGAGTTCCAGCTCTCCTCTATTCAGACTCTGCTCCTCCTCCCCTGCTACTGGTGCAGGTGGGTAACAGAGGTACCCCAAAGCACTATTGAGCTGGGGATGTTGACAGCAGCTGCTTCTCCTTTGTTGGTACATCCACCATACTCAGGCATCCACAGAGAGAAGGGCTCACACCATTCCTCATAAAGAACTGCAGCAGACCAAGTGGTGCTTGGACTGTGAGCTCCCTTCCTGCTGGCCCTGCCTGGTGCTTCCTGACATCCATGGGAAACATGGGACCAGCATGCTTCTCTGGAATGCTCAGAGATTGAATGTGGGGTATCAGAGGATAGGTCCATAGGCCAGATCCCATACCCCATGACTTGATTGCATCTTTCAGGAGCATGGAGGAGAGATTTGTGAACTGATCTTGAGAATGGTAGGGGAGCACACACGGGCAGAATGAAAAGGGGAGTATGGTGTGAGTCTGAGCTACAGTGCATTCATGGGGCACCCCTACCCCCACAGGAAATCTGAGCTTTCAGTCTGGGTCAGAGTCCTGTACAAGGAATCTTCAGCCTGCAGTGGCATTGTTGGTGAGCTGAGGTGGTTTGGGCTGCTACTTGAGGCAAGGCAGCAGAAGATCTGTGGGGCAAGGCAAAAGGATTAGAGAAAAACCCATTCCTGTCTGCTGGACTGTGAACCCCAGGACTGCCCCTCCTGCAAGGACCGATTTTTTGGCTTGGTGGGGCTGCTTCAGCCCCTCCCTGATGACTATACCCAGCAGCCTGGCAGTTTACCCTTGACCCGAGTTGAGACAGCTCTTGAGACTTTTTTTGTGGACTCTGACCCAGCCCCACCCAGTCTCACTGCCCCACCCACCTTGGCTGTGGTAGAAGAAAAGCAAGGGTCCCCTAAGAAGCCCTGCGTGATTGAATCAGTAAATCCTGTAATGGGCTGTACAAGTTGCCCTCCCTGCCAGTAGGTGGTGCTTTCAGGAAAAAGACAGTTGCTCTGGTGTTTTGGGGGACCTGTGACTGGCCCTCGTTGATCAGGAGAAGCATTCAGATGTCCCAGGCAATGGGTGGGTGGGCCCAGAAAAATAATTCAGGAAATGGATGAAAAAATTAGTAAAGAGATAGATACATTAAAAAAAAGGAACTTCTGGAAATAAAAAAAATTATTTAGGAAAATACAAACAGTGGAAAGTTTAAGATTAGACAAGCAGAAGGAAGAATTGCAGAGCCAGAAGACAACTATTGCAAATTAATGCAGTCAGTCAAAAATGAAGACAAAAAGAATCAGGAGGAATGAACAATCCTATGAGAAACAAGGGGTTGTGTAAAATAGCCAAACATAAGAATCACAGGTATCCCTAAGGGAGAAGAAGAAAAAGCAAAAAGCATGGAACACTTATCTGAGGTAATAATTGAGGAAAACTTCCTGGGTCTTCCTATAGACCTACACATCCAGATACAAGAAACTCAGCTCACCAAACACATGGGAAAGTCATTGCTAAAAAAGGCATCACCAAGGCACATAGTCTTCAGACTAGGCTGAAGTCAGTATCAAGGAGGAACTCCTAGAGCTGTGAGGCAAAAATATCAACTAACCTAAAAGGAAAACCCACCAGACTAACAGAAGACTTCTCAACAGAGACCTTACAAGCCAGAAGGGAATGGGGTTCTATCTTCAGTCTCCTTAAACAGAATAAATGTCAGCCAAGAATTTTGTAATCTAAAAAGTTGAGTTTCATAAATGCAGGAGAAATAAAGTCTTTACTAGACAAGCAGACACTAAGGGCATTTGTCACCACTAGACCTGCCTTAAAGGAAATGGTTCAAATTGCTCTATACATGGAACAGAACAATCAATATCCTCCTATGTAAAGAACCCAAAACTTAAAACTCCAAGCTTTTATAAAACAGTAAGACAAGGGAGAAAACAAAGCAACTAGAAAACAATCAATATGATGACCAGAACCGTATCTCACATATCAGTACTAATATTGCATATAAACAGTCTTAGGGCCCCAGTGCAAATATATCCATTGGCTGAATGGATAAAAAACACAATAAAATATAGGCTGCCTCCAAGAAACCCATTTAACTTGGAAACATTATCAGAATTTCAAAGTAAATGGGTTGGAAAAAATATCCCATGCATATGGAAACCAAAAATGAGCAGTAGTATCTATTCTCATATCAGATAAAATAAGCATTAAATCAAAAATGGTGAATAAAGGCAAAGATGGTCATTATATAATGATAAAGAGACCAAGTCAACAAGAAGATGTAACAATGCTAAATATATATGAACCTAACACAGGAGCTCCCAGACTCATCAAACTAATTCTATTAGAGCTAAGCAAGAAAATAAACATCCATAACATCAAGAAGGAGGGAATCCCCTCTAATTCATGCTGTGAAGCCAGTGTTAACCTGATAACAAAGCCAGGAAAAGATATAACAATAAAAAAAGAAAACTACAGACCAATGTCCTTCAAGAACATGGACACAGAAATTCTTAAGAAAAGACTGGCAAACTAAATTCAATAGTACATCAAAAAGATAATTCACCATGCTCAAGTGGGTTTCATCTAAAGAGTGCAAGGATGGTTCAACAAGGCATGTCAATAAATGTAGTTCAACACACAAAAACACTAAACAGACTAAAAACAAAAATCATCTCAATAAATGAAGAAAATCTTTTGATAAAATCCAGCACCCATTCAAAAAACCCTCAACGAAGTAGGCACAGAAGGAAAATACTTCAATATAATAAAAGGCATATATGACAAACCCACACCAATATCACACTGAATGGGGAAAAGTTGAAAGCCTTTCCTGGAAGAATTGGAACGAGACCAAGTGCTCACCATCACCATTTCTATTCAACATAGTACTGGAAGTCCTAGCCACAGCAATCAGGCAAGAGAGAGCAATAAGTGCATTAATTATGGGAAAGAGGGGGTCACACTGCCCCTGTTTGCCAACCATATGATCTTTATTCTTTACCCTGAAGGCTCCACTAAACAATTCTTAGAATTGATAAATACGTTCAGTAAAACCTTGTGTTACAAAATAAACACACACAAATGTGTAGCCTTCCTCTACATTAGTGACAGTCAAGCTAAGAGTCAAATCAACAACTCAATACCATTCACAATAGCTGCAAAGAAAATAAAATAACTATGAAAAGAAATACAACAAATGGGATGATGTTGATGGTAGCAGCTTGGATGGAACAGGAGACCATTATCCTAAGTGAGGTAACTCGGGAATGGAAAAACAAACACCACATATTCTCACGTGCAAGTGGGAGCTAAATGATGGGTATATATGGTCATAAAGTGGTGTAAGGGACACTGGAAATCAAGAAGTAGGAAAGGTGGTGGGGTGTAAGGGATGAAAATCTACCTATTGGTTACTACACTAATCTGGTGATAGGTACATTAAAAGCCCTGACTTCAGTATTACACAGTTCATCCATGTAACAGAAAATACTTTTACCCTCCAAATCTATTGAAATAAAATAAAGAATTCATGGAGGTCAAAAATACATGAATAAAATGAGAAATGTAATGTAGAGCACCAGCAGCAGAACTGATCAACCAAAATAATCAGTGAGTGCAAAATAGGGTATTTGAAAATACAAAGTCAGAGTAGGAAAAAAGTGATAAAAAGGAATAAACAAAGTTCATAGGATCTGATCTATGGGAAACATTAAAGAGAAAATATTCAAAGAATTGGAGATAAAGAGAGAACCGAAAAGGACAAAGGAGTGAAAAGGTTATTCATATGAATTATAACTGGAAACTTTCCAAGCCTAAATAGAGATAAATAGCCAGGTGCAGAAACATAAAGTTATCTAATTTGATTCAACTCAAATAAGAATACCCCAAAGTATATTACTACTATAATAAAGATCAAAGACAAAGAGAAGATCCTTAAATCAGTGAGATAAAAGAACCAGATAAAATATAAGGGAAACACAATATTGCTGGTAGTACACTGTTCAGAAGAAATCTTACAGGCCAGGAGGGAGTGGCACAATATATTCAGAGTGCTTAAGGAAATAAAATTGTCATTGTAGAATACCATATTAAGCAAAGAGATGAAGGAGACATAAAGAATTTCCCTGATTGGAAAACAAAAAAGCTTAGAGAATTTATTTCTACCAGGCCTATACTACAAAAATTGTAAAGGACATTCTTCAAACCAAAAGAAAATGATGCTAACATGGTTGTTTTATCAATATTGTGATCACAGTGTTTAGGCCATTTATATCTTAATAACAAGACTGTAAGAGAAAAACATTAAAAATAATAACTGCAACAATTTTAAGTGATAGGCAATATAAATGATGAACTCAAAAATTCAAAATGTAGGGAGAGAAGCAGGTTTAAGTGTAGGTTTTATTTGTTTTGTATTGTTTTTTGAATTGTCTTTGCTTTTTTGTAATTAAAGATAATTTGGTGTCAGTTTAAAATACATGTTATAACTATACGATGCTTTTTGTAAGACTCATGGTAACCAGAAGTAAAATCTTGTAATAGATATGTTCAAGATAGAAAAGCAATACATTAAAACAAACTACCAAAGAAAATCCCTAAGGCACAAAGGATGAGACTAAGACAGGCAGAAAGGATTGGAGGTTATTATGTTAAGTGAAATAAGCTAGACACAGAAAGTTAAATATCACATATCTTCCCTCATATGTGAGAGCTATAAAAGTAGATATTAGGGAGGCAGAGAGTAGAATGGTTGTTATCAGAGGCTGGGAACAGAGTGAGGGAGAGGAGGGATAATAAGTTGGTTAATAGATACAAAAAATTAGAAGGAACAAGCTCTAATATTTTGAAATTGTAATGAGAGTTAGAAATGATTTGTTATGTATTTCAAAATAGCTAGAAGAGATGAATTGTAATGTTCATGACAAAGGAAAGATAAATGTTTGAGGCGTTAAATATTAAGTTACCCTGATTTGATCATCACACACTGCATACCTGTATCAATATAGTACATGTACTTCAAAAATACGTATATAATACCTATATAGTACATATGAAAATATGTACTGTATCAGTAAAAGTGTAAAAATGTAATTTACTACTATCTAGAGACAACAGAACTAGAATTATACAGTGCAAGTTCATACCCATATTTCAAGATAATGATAATGGCTGGGAAGTTAAGATCATAATGAAGGAAGGAAATAAAAATTTATACTGTCAGAGACTTTCATGCCTGTTATCAAATGGATGTGGGCATAAATATAGAGCCATAAAATTCATGTTGATATACAAATAAAATAAAAATAGGACAGTATTTCTGTGTCCTATTTTATATATGTCATATGTATCACATGTATTGAGAAAAATAATATATAAATATATACACGTATATATATTATGTGTGGAGAGAGACAGAGGGAAGGAGATGAGGGAGGGGAGAGAGAGAGAAAGAAAAGTAAAATCCTAAGCCCCTTCAATTGACTGAACAGACCCCCTCTTGGGGAATGGAACCCCATGGAAACCTTAAAACCAAAATCCCAGCCATGACGTGATATGAGGTCAGACACACCTCCTTAGAACCTCCCCCTCACGAATTGCCATTCTTTCTGTCCTAATGGTTAATCTACCTACTGGGTACACTATTCTGGTGATGGGTACAATGAAAGCTCTGACTTCAGCAATATACAAATCATCCATGTAAAAAACAAAAACAGAAATCAAACAACAACTCAAAACCCCTCAATCTATTGAAACAAATTAAAAACAAACAAACAAAGCCCAGAAACCAATCTCTTGGAAGAATGTTGTTTGCTGATTTCAACACCACCTAATGTTGTTCCTCCTTTTTGTGGTTCTGACACAAAAACAGACCAGCATTCCTTCCTGATAAGGGGCCACCAACCATGGAATGATTCAGGCCACTCTACAGGGGCTATGCAGTAAGAGTATGTGGGTTTTCATGTCCCCTGCTTCACCTTCTTTCTTTCTTTTTTTTTTTTTTTCTTTCCTAAAGACAAAGTCTCATTCCATCACCCCGGCTACAATACAGTGGTGTCATCATAGCTCACTGCAACCTCAAACTCCTGGCCTCGAGCAATCCTCAAGCCTCAGCCACATGAGTATCTGGGACTTCAGGCCCATGCCACCACATCCTCACCTGGCAGAAAAACAGGTTTTTCTATCTTTTATAGAGACAGTGTCTTGCTCTTGCTCAGGCTGGTCTCAAACTCCTGAGCTCAACCAATCCTCCACCTTGGCTTCCCAGAGTGCTAGGATAACAGGCATGAGCCACCACACTTGGTCTGCTTTACTTTTTGACAGCAGATGGCCCAAAATTCCACCCTTGTATCATGCTAACACCACCTTCTTTGGTATGTGGGCCCCATGAACATGAAGGGTCATGAAGCTCAATTACACATATATATGTTTCTCCTTGCATAAATATTAATGAATCCTCCCACAGCTTGTTAAATATGTATATCCAGCCATCCTGCTTAGATTAAATTCCTATTCTCCTTACTGTTCCCTGGAAGTGCTTGCTGTTGGTTTTTGCCTAAGCCTAGGGTTCCCAGCCTGTAAAATGGTCACCTGCAGGCTGCAACCCCTTATGAGAAAGAGAGCTCTCCTTTCCAAATTTATGAGCCTTGTCATTCTTCAGTAGGTATCTATCTCTATTCATGATAAAAACCTTCATGATATTCATGATGTGTATATTCATGATATCTATAAAAATAAATATATGTATTTAAAGATGGATACATATATATCCTTTACATACTATATGTAAAGAGGTTAGGGCTCATAAGCAAGTAAATAAACATTGATATCCAAGGAAAAAGAGTTTGTGCCTTGTACCTAACAAGCTTTCCCATTACAAATAAAGATGATGTTATTAGGCTAGAGCTCATACAACCAGGAAAACCATATTCTTGAATGAGGATGAAGGGGGCCAGGATTCACAGACAAAAATCTACATGTAAGGAAGAAAACTCATGAATCAAATCCCCCAATGCAATCAATAATTCAAAATTTTTCAATTGGGAAAAGTTCATTCATACTCAAGTGAGTAGGACACAGGTTTTATGCAGCCAGGATCTTATACCCACATTCAAGTTTTGGGGGGGCAGCCTCTGCACAGATAAGGAGATTCACGGTCATGCCCACAGAAGAGTATAATAGTCTATAGACAACTCATACACGTGTAAAAAGAGGACATATTTTTCACAGCCAGGAAATTGCATTCTTATCTGAAGGGAAAGGAGGCCAGGATTTGTATAGAGAGTAAGGTTACATCCACCCCGAGAATGGTATCAACATATGTACAGGCAGGAAGCTCTTTCTCACATCCTAGGTAATAAAGTTCTGAGTTTTAAAAGCCAGACATTAAACATAAGGAAGTCCATACATGTACCAGAAAATAGCTTGATTTTATGTAGTCAGCAAGCTCATTCCATGTACAAGAAGGTAATTATTCTGATTTTTGAGATCAGGAAACTAATATACATACAAGAAGAGAAGTTAGGATTCAAGTAACTAAGAAACTCTTTCCATATCCAAAGGGAAGGAGCTCCAGGTTTATACTGGGAAGCAAACAACCTTAACCAGATTAAGTTCAGGAGCATATAGGTAGAAGGTCATATCCATATCCTGGTAGAAAGAGTGCAGAATTTGTGTAGCTGGAAAAACCACCGTTGTATTCTAGAAAGTGGGAGTCAAGTGATTATGCACAAGAAACATTCACAAATAAGGATGGGAGAGAAAGGACATGGTTTACACATTCAGAATGCTAACACTATATATAAGAAAGCATACTGGCCACTTTTATAATGCTGGAAGGCACACACCTGTATCTTAGACAGAGTATGAACTTTTACAACCATGAAGCTCATAAAAGAAGGAAGTCTGGATTTATAAAGGTGAGTGTGTTCTACCATAACAAGTGGAATACAGGATTTATACAGGCATGTATCATGTCCACATGCAAGCTGAAGTAGTCAGTGATTATGTATGCCAGGGAGTTCATCTCTATGGTTTATTCTTCTCAAGACCTAGTAAGTGTTTATATAGCCAGGAAGTTCTTGTCAGTATCAAAGAAGATGGTCAATGTTTTAACTAAAAGGCAGGTCACATGCCTGTCCATAGAACAAGCCCACTTTAGACCAGATGACCTAAGGGACATATGCATAACATTTTAGCAAACAGTGCATGAGCCAAGGCTTTTCTCAACCGTACATAGAATATTCTTCAGGAGAGATCATACGCAAGGCCAGAAAGCAAGTCTTAGAACATTTTAAGATAGAATTTTATCAAGTATATTTTCTCAACACAATGGTATAAAACTAGAAATCAGCAACAATGTGAGCCACTTCTGAAATTTCACATACCTATAGAAATTCAGATACATTCAATTTAAGCACATTAAAAACATCATTCACCATGGTCAAGTTGAATTTATTCCAGGGATACAAGAATAGTTCAACATACACAAATCAATGAACATGACACATCACTATAACAAAATGGAAGACAAAAACTGTACTGTCATTTGAATAGATTAATAAAGACCATTTGATGAAATTCAACATCTCTTCAAGATAAAATCTGTCAACAAATTATGTACAGAAAAATGTACCTGAAAACATGAAAAACACATATGACAAACTATCTGCAAACATCATACTGAGTGAGTAAAAGTTGAAAGATTTTGTCTAAAATTTAGCAAAAGACAAACTGGACATTCTCGCTACTTCTATTCAACACAATACCGGAAGTACTAACCAAAGGAATTAGAGAAGAGAAGAAAAAAATAATGAAGGCATCAAAATCAAAAGAAATAAGTTAATTTTTCCTTGTATGCAAACAACCTGATATTATACGTACAGAAAACCCTAAAAATTGTTAAAATTAATAAATGTAGTAAAGTTGCAGAATACAAAATAAGCATGTAAAATTTGTAGAGCTCCTATAGGTAGACAGCAATCTATCTGAAAAAGACGAAAATAATTCCATTTGTAGTAATTAAAAATATATACACTAAGGAATAACTATAACCAAGGAAGTGAAAAAGTATGAATGATAAAAGATATCAAGAAATTGATAAAATATTAATGAAAGAAATGGAAAAAGACAAATAAGTGGAAGAATATTTCATGTTCATATTGTTATTGATAGATATTGTTAAAATGTCTATACTACCGAAAGTGATCTATAGTCACTGCAATCTTTATGAAAATGCCAATGATGTTCTTCACAGAAATAAAAAAAATATAAACAATCAAGTATATTTTCTTTGTTTGCAATAAATTGTTTGTAACCACAAAATACCCAGAATAGCTAAAACAATCTTGAGCAAAATGAACAAAGCTGGAGACATCATTCTACCTGACTGAAAAATATACTACTAAGTTATGCTAACAAAATAACACAGTACTTGCATAAAATAAAGTACGTGGGCTAAAGAAAAAGAAGAGAGAGGCCAGATATAAATGTATGCATTTACAGCCAAGTAATTTTTGCAAAGGAGCTAAGAACATGCAATAGGAAAAGGACAGTCATTTCAATAAATGATGTTGGGAAAACCCTGATATTCACATAAAGAATAACAAAAGTAGATTTTCTTACCATATACAGATCAGTTCAAAATGGGTTAAAGACGTAAATATAAGGCCTGAGACTTTAAAAGTACTGAAAGGAATGATAAAGTAAAAGTTCCATGACACAGGTCCTGACAATTATTTTCTTGATATGACCTCAAACAATAGTAAACAAACAAACAAAAAAAATAGAGAATGGGTTTATATCAAACTGAAGTACTTCTATATAACACAAGAAACTATAAACAGAGTAAACAGACATCTCATAGAATGTGAGAAGTTATTTGCACACCATATAGACATAAAATGGGTTAATATTTTAAAATATATATGGAACTCATTTCAATAGCAAGAAAACAACCTAATTAAAAATGGGCAAAGGACATGAATAATCATTTCTCAAATTAAGACATACATATGGCCAAAAGACACATTTAAAATGTTCAACATCAGTAATCATTAGGGAAATGCAAATCAAAACCATGATGCGTTTTTACCTCACTCTTGTAAGAATTGCTATCATGAAAAGACAAAAGATAACAGGTGCTGGTGAGGATGCAGAAAAATGCATGCTACACTTCCATAATGTTGGAGGACATAAATTAGTTCTGCCATTATGAATAACACTATGAAGGTACCTCAAAAACCTAAAAATAGAAAAACCATATGATACACCTATCACACTACTGGGTATATATCCAAAATAAATGATCCCAGTTTGTTGAAGGAATACCTGGCCTCCCATGTTTATAGCTATGCTATTTACATTTTGGCTATTGGCAAAATATGGATGTAACCTAAGTTGATCTATCCATATTTATCTATTCAACTTATGAATGGATAAAGAAAATGTGGTTCATATACAAAATGGAGTAATACATAGCCATTAAAAAGGGGCCAGAGCCCTGGTGGACAAAGGCCCCCTGCCATACTGTGCAGTGTACTTCTGCTTTAAATACAAAACAAGGCTGTGTGCAGGTGCTCAGGCCTGTAATTCTAGCACTCCGGGAGACCAAGAAGGGAGGGTCACTTGGGCTCAGGAATTCCAGACCATCCTGAGCAAGAGGGAGACCCTGTCTCTACAAAAAATAGAAAAATTAGTCAGGCATTGTTGTGTGTGCCTGTAGTCCCAGCTATTCGGGTGTCTATGGCAGGAAGATCTCTTGAGCCCAGAAGTTTGAGGCTGCAGTGAGCTATGATGATGACACCACCGCATACTACCTGGAGCAACAGAGAGAGACTCTATCTCAAAAATAAATGGAAGAAAGGGAAGAAAAGAAGGGAAGGAAGGAAGGGAGGGAGGGAGGAAGGAAGAAAGAAAGGAAGGAAGGAAGGAAATAAAAACAAAAGAAGGAAATCCTGCTAATTTTAACAACATGGTTAAATCTGGTGGTCATTATGTGAATGAAATAAGCTTGGCACCAAAACACAAATACCATATGAAATAACTCAGATATGAAATTTTAAAAGTTGATCTCATAGAAGTAGATAATATAATGGTGGTTCCAGATGCTGTCGTGGTTAATGAAAAGGGTAGTTGGGGTGATGTTGGCCAAAGAATGAATATTTATAGTTAGATAGGAAGAATTAATTTAGAGATCTTTTGTACTGCATGTTGACTATAATTAATGATGATATACTGTTTTCTTTAAAAATGCAAAGACAGGACATGGTAAGCGCTGTCACCATAAAAATAAGTTTCTGAAGTCATGCATTTGTTAATGAGCTACATGTAAACTTTTCACAGTGTATATATACTTCAAAATATCTTGTTGTATGATAAATATGTACAATTTTATATGTCAATTTAAAATAAATGTATAAATTTGAAAAATAAATGTTTTAAGAGAGTGAATACATATGAAAGACCTGCCTGAGTTTTATTTGTTTATTTTTATTTTATTACTACTGTTTCCTTGCTGGGAAAAAAACAGGATAGTTCAAAAAAGCTAAAACAAACAAACACAAAGCTACAACCAGCAAAAATAAACCACGGTGAGTGAGTGACAATAATCTGTTTCCCAGAATCCCTGTGTTACAATACAGAAAATGTCCAGTTTTCAACAACAATTACAATGTAAAGAAATAAGAAAGCATTTCCCATTTATAGGAAGATAAATAAATTAATAGAAACTGTGGCTGAGGAATCCCAGGCAATGAACTTAGTAGACAGACTTTAAAGAAACTGAATCGACCATAAAACATAATCTCAAGAAATAAAAGAAACCACAAAGTACTAAAATAAAACAGAAAAATGTTTAAGAAATGTAGATTATCAATTAAAATATAGAAATTATAGGCCTGAAAACTACAACATGTGAATTGAAACCTTCAATATATATTTCAATAGAAGTTTTGAGGAAGAAAGACTCAGTAAACTTAAAGTCCTGCAAATTGAAATTATTTACTATGAGCAGAAGGAAACAAGAATGAAAAAAAATAAAGAGGCAAAGAGACCTAAATGACCTGCATCAAGAAAACTTTTTTTTTCATAATAAGAATTCCAGATGGAGAGGATAAAGACATAGGAGCATAAAGAACATTTTTAAAAACATTAATAATATTAGTAACTTCCCAAATCTGTCAAAAGACACTATTATGCTCTATGCATTTTATATACAAACATATGATCCAGCAATCACACTACCGGTTATGTATCCAAAATAAATGACATCACTTTGTCAAAGAAATACCTGCCCTCCCATGGTTATAGCTGTGCTATTCACATTTTGGCTATTACCAAAATATGGGAGTGACCTAAGTTGCTTCCATATTTATCCATTAAATTTATGAATGGATAAAGAAAATGTCGTGTATATACAAAATAGAATATCACGTAGGCATTAAAGAGAAAGGGGCAGAGTCCTGGCAGACAAAGGGCCGCTCGCACTCTGTGGAGCGTATTTCTTCTTTATATATAAAAGCAAAAGAAGGAAATCCTTTAATCACATTCCTTCTCTGAATCCCTGACATTCATTCAACTCCGCTATCCTATAGGTGAGGCCCCAAGACCAATATTTGCCCTATCTGCATGCTGTTATTTAGTTTATTTTATCCCTCACTTCTCTATAGCAGATCAGTGGACAAGGATTTTTTACATCTTTTCCTGCAATGACAAGCCCAAGTGTAAGTTGTTTAGTTTTCTTTTTTAAAATAAAATATTATGAAAAAATTGTGATATACAAAGTTTGTTACATGAATAATCTTAAGAAAAAACTAGGAAGAAATTATACTTAATTTCTTTTACCATTGAACTAGTATTTAAAAACATTGCCCCCTGCTAGGACCTTCCATATTTTCCCTCTAAAGTTCTCACTGTCCTCTGGGAACCAGACACATTTGCAAAAGTAAGCCTCATTTTTGCACAAGTAAGCCTCTCTTTTTGTATACTAGATGGGCCAAGTGGGATTCATTTCACTTACTGATTTGCAGCAAATGTACAGCTATTCTTCTTTAAAAAAAAATCATTATTAGGTATGACTTACAATAGAGCATTTATTATGCCTTACCAAAGAACTCACAAATAATCTCAAAGGAGATAGAACAATTTGTTTCAGAAATGGATAAAAATGGACAAATTCACCTACAGACCTATTCAGAAAAACAAACTTAAATTTAAATAGATAGATGGCAACAGAGTGACAAATACAGAAAAACAGAGTGTTTCAAAGCCTGAAATAGTTACACAGATATGAGTGTACAAATTTACAAAGGCAAGGAAAAATATCAGAAAGACAAAGGCACAGGGGATAGTCAGAAAAAGAGACAAACACACAGAGAAAGAGAAAGAAATATGGGCAAATAAAGACACATGGTTTGCCTTTTAAACTAAGAAAGACTCTGACAACAGAAAAAACAAATATGATTCAGTGATAGAGTCAGAATGCTCACAGATTTGTCAGGTGCCTCTGGACTTTGTGTCCCACATGTACTGACAGTCAGTGGAAGAAAAACTCAAGGGAAATTGCTTAAGTTTCTTTAACTACACCCAACATTGGTGCCCATGTGCATGTACTAATGTGACTGAATTACACCTAGAAATTGAGAAGAAACTCAATAAGCCGCAATCACTGGTGTGGACCAGGCCAACTCACAATACAATGGCATTCAAGTTAACAGTAGACAATTAATGGTTTTGCTACCTACTCCATGAAAGGTTTGTCCCCACTTCATTCCAGGACCAGCCAGACCTCAAACTAGACCTGACATTTAATTTTCTTATCTTAATCTACTTATCTCCACAATAATCTACTTACCTCCAAGTTGGAGGAACTTTTCCTATGCATTAAATCCAGGACAGTATTTCAATGAGAAGACATCCTAATTGGAGTTTACATGAGAAAGGAATGTGCTCATATGGTGTTAATTATTGGGTCTTCACCTTAATATAGGGTTTTGTATAGGTTGTTATAGGTAAGTCCAAAGAAACTGTCTAGCCAACTTGCCATCTCACTCCCACTCCAGGGTTCTTAGACCAGGTTCCTTTTACCAGCACAATAAAATGTTAGGTACCAGTGTGTAGATCATCTGGCAACTGTGCATAAATGACTCTACCTTTCTGTTGTCCCCAGCTCTACCTGTTTGCGTTTTTACCCAAATTGAGTCACCTGGAAACAGCCTTTCACATGAGGTAATATAACTATGAGGAAATCTGTTTTTCAAGCAATTTATTTTTTTACTCAGTCACCAGAAACAAACAAAAAAGTCGTACCTTTACTGCCTTCCCCCTTCCGCTGTATTCTTTCACAGAATCCCCATATGCCTGAATGCCCATTTCTTAAAACATTGCTGGGAAACCTGGTCCTGAGAGGTTGATTGTGTCAGCCAAGGGCCACACATTCATCTAAGGAGGACATTTAATTCAACAATGAAATGAATGTTAAGATAGCCATCATGTTGTGTTGCCTTTACATGTCTCATAACATCCAAGAGGAAGGATAACTGGAGGTAACTTATAAAAGCAAATTGAACACCAAATAATTTTAGGTCCTTGCCCACCAGCCACTATCACTAAACTATCCTCCCTGCCCTTGAAAAATAGTAAGTGTCCAACTTAACTAGCTTGTCTTTTCTTTCTCCCCAATACCTAACCTGTAGCACAAATTGCATCCTCAAATGGAATCCCCAGAAAATGACATATACCACTCTTACAACATTATAGGCCTTGATCCTCATTAGTAATTTCTAAGCAGAGGATTGATCTATTTTTTATGTCACCCCATTTCAGTACATAAACAAATGCACAGACACACACACTCGACAGTGTTTATTTCTCCATCAATACAATCCAAGTTCATCCAGATGTCTTCTTGTCTGCATTTTTCACCACCTGATCTGATTTTCCTTTATTTTCTGTGAATTTGATCATGTTCGGTAGTCCTCTCCTGCATCTGGAACAGCTTTCTAGGATTTCTAATATTTTAGGTACATTTTCATGCTCCATCATATTCAATTCAAAATCTTGGAGTGCCCTAAAACACACATAAAAATTCATTTCCTCTAAAAATATTAACAATTTTTCCAGTCTTTCAAGGCCCTGACCAGGATAGTCTATCTCTTCCCCAACTGTAATCTCTTCAATTTCCTCCTAACATGTCCTAAAAACTGCTGTCAATAATCCCTGTCCCATTGCCACTATTCTCTGTATGTCTGCAATAAGGTGAGGATATGCATACAAAAAGTTTAAAAAACACAGAAAATTGGTCGGAATAAGTGGTAAAAGATTGTATAAATATCCACAGCCCTCTGTGGAAAGTGTGATAGAAAAAACATACAGTGAGTCAACTCTTAAGGGGGAGGAAGGACAACTGAGGGTGGGGTTGACTGTGATGGAATGAATGAAGTTCTGAGAAGTGAAGTTAATGATTCAGCTTTGCTTCTAGCTGAGTGACTCCGGACATTCACTGTGCTTGTGGGCTTAAGATTCGCCAGCTATAATCTGTTTTGCACTGTAGTGTCTAATGTTCCTGTTTGACCTGATGCCCTGGATGACCTGCATTCTGTTCACTTCCTGTCTTCCTCTGAGCATCAATTTTTACATTTGTGAAATGAATGTCCTGGTCTCTGACAACATGCATTTGAACCCTCACCTCCTGGGTTTCTCACCTGTCCTCTCTATTTCCTCTCCAGGTGCTTTCATTCTTGTATAGTAGTGCAGGGGATTCAGCCACAGGTCCTTAGTGATGATCTATTAAGGAAATCAGGAAAGGACACATAAGGGTTTGGGTGAATGTCCCAAGCATCTGGGAAACCCACTTAGGCCATTTATGATATTCCCCAGCAAGGCCCCACCTCAGCAATCCTGTAAGATTCTGTAAAGTTGTGGTCAGAAAACCAGTTGAAGAAGTTAAGACTGCTGTTATGGTGCCGGCGGCTGTAGGCCTCACGTTCATAATCCTGATACCACTGAATTGGAGTGGAATGAGATGCCCTGTATTCTGCGGGAAAAGGGGGTAGGTGGGAAGGGAGTGGGTCATGTTGGTAACGATTAACCCACCATACTCACCACCCATCCTGAGAGCCATCTCTTACCAGTAATTTTAATGAGATATTCCTTGGTAACCACTTTATTCCGGAAGTAGGGGTTGTTCCGAAAGAACAACATGATCTTGCAGTAACTACTGGGATACTTGTGTTCCTCCACCTGCCAGAAAAAAAGTGGAAAGACCTTAGTTCTTTTTTCAGGTGACCTGCTGTTTCTTCCTTGCAAAAATTAATTATCCCCCTTACCATTCCCTTCTAAACCCGCCAACCTCAGTCTCCCTGGCCTGACCTCCAAATTGACCATGTAGCTAAGCATGTCCTCATCTTGGTCACTGATCAGGATCGACATCTGGGGGTGATTCACGAACTGCATGAGGTCAAGGATCCTTCACATGCTACGAAGGAAAGGCTAGAAGCAACAGAGCTAATCTGGAGAGAATCCAGCACAGTGGGGTCTATTTCTCAGGCCTGCTAACATGACCTCCCTTTCCCCTCTTCCTTCTCCTGTGTTAGGCCCATTGGATGGATCTCTTGTACCTGTACAAACAAGAGACTACCACTACTGAGGAACAGAAGGGCTGTTTCTTGAGAGTTCATGCTCTCTGCTCTTCCCACACTAGGCCTGGCAGAATCAGTACATACTATGTACGAACATTGACTGACTAGGGTGGACATTCACACTTCCTTCCCTGTAGCAGTATTCCCAGGAAAACTCCTGTTATTCGAAGCTCCTTGCACTATTTAGGATTATGATTTAAACCTCTGCCCATCACCCCCAAAAGTGTTTCTGTGTCAGATACATGGTAAAAGACACTTCTCACCCGCTTTTTTTTTTTTTGAGACAGGATGTCACTCTGTTGCCCAGGCTGGGGCACAGTGGCCTCATCCCACCTCACTGCAACCTCCAACTCTGGGGCTAAAGAAATGCTTCTGCCATAGCCTCCAGACTAGTTGGGATTACAGGTATACCACAACGCCAGGCTAATTTTTCTATTTTTGGTAAAGCCAGAGTCTCGCTCTTGCTTAGGCTGCTCTTGCACTCCTGACCTTAAGGCATCCTACCTCATTTGCCTCAAAAAGTGTCACCCACTTTATAGATCAGATTTGTATTAGTGTGGCTGTATTTTTTCACCAGGACATCTACATTTTGATGCTGTGTTGTTCTCTACATCACTTACACTTCCCCAAGCACATGTCTCTAAAGCATAATCAAGAGTAAGAATCAAAAGGATACCACTTTGGCCCAGAAGCCAGGGATGCCCTGGATGACGGCCCTCCTGCTCCTCCTCCTCCTCGTCCTCCTCCTCCTCGGCCACCACCTCCACCACCTCCATTATGTCCTCCACCAACAGCACCTCCTCCACCCCCACGGCCACCGCGTCCTCGGGCGCCGCCAGGGCCAAGGCCGCACATTCCGGCGGCCCCTCCACCACCCTGATCACGGTGCCCTCCTCAGTGGTCCCACAGACCACGGCCTGCAACGCCCACTCCCCGGCACTGGCACCCCTGGCCTCCGGGGTCTGCTCCCCGGGAGGCCCGCGGACCTCGCCCTCCGGAAGGGCCCCGCCCAGACCTAAGTCGTCCGAGGGTTCCTGCGGAGGCGCCCGGGCCCCGGGCCCCGCCTCACTCGCCATGTGGCCCTGGCGCGGAGCACGGTCGGCTGTGACAGCAAAGGCAGGCGGGTCAAAGCCCCGGGCTCACAGACTGCCCCCAGCAGGCCGGCGCGCGCCTGGGCTCTGGCTGGAGACTCAAGGGGGCGGAGGGCGGCGGGAGCCTGGGGGGGTTCGGGGGGGGGGGGGGCGAGGCGTCAGCAGGCTTGCCCACGCGGGCCTCTGTGTCGTCAGGCCGCGGGTTTGGCGGGAAGGCGCCCGGAGCCACGCCCAGACCGCCCTTCTCGCCCCGCGGCCAATCGCTGGGACCCCCGGGAGGGCGTCACCCTGGGCGGCCCCGCCCCGGGCCTCCCGCTGCGCGGCCTGCCCCTCTGCGCCTGCACCTATTTAATACCAGCTAGAAAAGGAGGAGCTCTCCTAGAAACTGAGAATAGCCAGGTGGAGAGAAGAGAGTAAAAATGCCGTGATAACAAAGAGAAGAGTGTTTTTCAAGAATATTAGTGTTGGTGCCTGAAGTTCTTGGTATATCTAGTTATTACATTAGATATGTCAATTGAGTGATGTGGTTTACCATTCATTTCAGTGAATCAGTGGCTACAGGACCCCTGTAGAATGAACAGATAGTTGTGTGTTGGAAGTGAGGTTATGATAATAGTGTAACTTTATATGTTTTATATTTTACCTAAATGTAATTAAACCAACAATAAATTTTTGGAACAGCTTTATGTTTTATATTTCTGGCTGTATAAGCAAGAAAGATTTTTGTTTTGTTTTGTTTTTTGATAGTGTTTTCAGTGCTCTCGTGTTTTAGCACATTAATTGTCATGTGAGTTGCATTTAACTCACACTAGTTTTCAGCCCAAGGCCTTGTGAACCATACATAGCTCATGTCTTTTTACCTTGAGCCATGTGAACTATTTTTCAAGTTTCATATAACTCATGCACAGAAAACAATAAAAAATAAATTTTTCATTAAATTAGGAAGGATCATGTTTTGGTCAAAGTTTTTATTCTATTTTCATAATAAAACATTGCAGTCCCAGGGATTTTTTTTTTAGTGTGGCAGTCAATGTGTTAAATGAATTTTCAGTGTTTACATTGTGACTAGAGCTGGCTACTCTGAGTGGGCTTGAATTGGTGGTACCTTAGCATTGAGTTTTATCTAAACACTGGTAGCTTAGCAACTGCAGTTTCAAAGTAGGCAGAAAATACAGAGCTCTCCGTAAGATTTGATAAACAAAACTTTGTGAAGTTTTGTACTGATGCATTCCTTTGGGGCTTTTTCCCAGAAAGGTTGACCCTCTCTTTGCATCCAACAAATAACTAACGAGTCTTATACCACCTTATTCCAAAGAAGACAAGATAAACAATACTCCACCACAGATTGTGCCCAGGGACCCACTGAGGCTGTGCACAAGGCTAAAAGAATGACCAATATTTACCCCCAGCTCATTATAATACTAAAATTTCTTCCCTGGGAGAGACTTATCTGCCATTTTTTGATCATGGGATGTAGATACTAGCATGAATTCTGACTGTGCTTGTATGCCCTGCATGAGGGGAGTGTAGGCTCCCCTCATGAATTATTCATTTTACCTTCAGATAAAAAAATATGACCCTGTTGATTGGATAGGCAAATATGAGACAATCCATACCTTCCATCTCCCAGGTGATGCAATAAATCCTTTCTTCTTCAACAATCCTTGTAGTCAGAGTAATTGGCTTTCTGTGCAGGGAGAAACAGTGAATGCCCCTTGTGGGTTTGTTAACAATACTAAACAGTGACATCTCTTGTAAGAAACTTGGATGTATAGAAGTGAGATTAGGAAATTGCCTCATTTATAGCTGAGGTAAGATTTATTGTACCACACAGAATTATGGTTCCCTTTCTAATATGACTAGTAGGAACTTAAATATAATAAGGGTTCCTAGTTTACAAGTCTTCAATTATTATAACAATAAAATTAGGTTAAGTGCAGTGAGTCATTTTTGGAATTGTGAATGTCCCCAGTTCAAAGGACTATGCAGTGAAATTATCCTTGTTTAAATGATGAATTACATAAATATATACTATCTTAGGATAAAAATTATATTGTCATATATTCAGAGAGAGCATGTAGTGTAAGTACTGGATTGAGACACATGTCAAGTTAGTGTATTTGTTTATTTGGCTTTCAAAATTATAAACATTTCACTGTAAAATATAATTATTGTTCTCTTTGTCTCCAAAATAATTCTGCATCTTTCCAAATATAGTTCTCTTAACCCAATTTACATAAAATCTGTTTGAGATACACTTTATTACTCAATTTTTTTTGGTTTTAAGGGAAATATTTACATAATATATAATATAAAATTCAGCATTTTAAAGTGTATATTCAGGGTCATTGTATACAGAGGGTTCTTCAATCATCATATCTGTCTAATCCAAAAAGTCTTCATGCCCTAAAAGGAAACCCCAGGGCCATTACGAATTAAATTTCCGTTGCCCATGCAACCCACCTTTTTGCACCCACAAATCTGCTTTCTATCTATGTGTATTTTCTGACTCTGGATGTTTCGTATAGATGTAATTGTAATCAATTACCTGTTGTGTCTTGCTGCTTTTATTTAGCATAAGGTTACTGAGGTCATCCATGTTGTACCGTATATAAGTACTTTCTTTCTTCTTTCTTCTGGTTGTATAATATAAAATAGCACATTTGTTTACACCATGCATGGAAATAACGTATTTTGTTCACCCCCTCATCAGTTGATGGATATTTTTGTTTCCAAATTTTATTAATTGTTAAAAATGCTGCTATAATAACTTATTTATAATTATTTTATTAAATGCACTTTTAAAATACTTTTGGATATATACATAGGGATAGTATTGGTGTGTCATATGATAATTCTATGTTTAACTTGCTGAGGAACAGTAAAATTATTTTACCCAGTGGCTGCACAATTTTGTAGTTTCAGTCACAACACACAATGGTTCAAACTTCTTCGATCATGACCCCAGATGTAAATCTCTTGTTTTGTTGTTGTTGTTGTCTTGTTGCTTGTTGTTTGTTTTATCATGACTATCCTAGTGAATGCAAGTGGTATCATTTTGGATTTTTTTATTTGCATGTCCCTAATAATGGATGATGTTGAATATTTTATGTGCTTATCAAAAATTTTATATATTCTCTGAAGAAAGGGTATATGAAGTCACTATTGCTTTTCCATTTGTTTGTACTTCAATATTTGATATAATAATTTGCAAATAGTTTCTTCCTTTGTTTGGCTTGCCTTTTAATTTATTGACAGCATATATAATGCATAAAGGTTTTAATTATTGATTAAATATACATATTAAAATTTATATATAACATATATATCTATATTTACAAACACAATGACATATAATTTAGCCATTAAAATGTAGGGAATTAATGTGGTTTTAATTTGTATTTTCTTCATGATTAGTGATATTGAGCATATTCTTCATATACCTGTTGGCCCTTTGTATGTCTTTTGATAAATGTCTATTCAAATCCTATGCTCATTTTTAAGTTCACTTTTTTATTTTTCTACTATTGAATGGTTTGTGGTGTGTTTGTGTGTGTGCACACACACACCAAAGATCATTTATATATATTTACATATCTATATCTATCTATCTATATCCTTATTAGAATTTAGTGAAAGTTTATTATATCATATACACATAATATTAATCCTTTATCAGAAGTACGATTTAAAAATATTTGCTCCCATTTTCTCTTCTTTCAGTGTCTTTGTATGGCTTTGGTAGTAGAGTTATGCTAGCTTTGAAAATGTTTGGAAGTATTTCCTCTTCTTTTTTGAAAGGGTTTAAAAGGATTGATATTTATTCTTTTAAAATAATTGGTAGGGTTCAGCAGTGAAATCATCAGCTCCTAGGCTTTTGTTTGATGAGAAGTACTTTGTTGTATATTCAAATTTTTTACTTGTTATTGCTTTGTTCAGATATATTATTTACATTGACTCAATCTTAGTAGGTCGTATATATCTGGAATTTATTCATTAATCTAGGTTTATCCAATTTTGATATATTATTGTTCATGTAATACCTTTTATAATACTTTTTATCTATGGCATCAGTTGTAATGCCTTCTCTTTCATTTCTGATATTATTTATTTAAATCTTATCTTTTTTGTCTTATTAATTCTACCTAAAAGTCTGACAATTTCTCCTATCTTTTCAAAAAATCAACTTAAATCTGTTGATGTTTACTCTTATTTTTCTACTTTCCATTTGACTTAATTCTGCTCTTATCTTTTCTTTCCTTCTTTTAATTTTGGATTTAGTTCTCTTTTTTCTCAGTTCCTTTAACTAACTATTTAAATAACCTTATGTTTTTTACGTAGATCTTATTTTTCTTATTTAATATAAGCATTTGTTGCTATCAACTTTCATCTAAAAAATGCTTGTTATGCATCCCATAGATTTTGGTATTTTGTGTTTTTATTGTAACTTAAGACTTTTTTTAAGTTTAATTTTTAATTTCTCCTTTGAATTATTATTTAGTTAGGAGTATGTTGTTTAATTTACACATACTTGTAAATTTTCCAACTTTTTTCAGTTTTTTATTTGTTTCATAACATTGTAGACTGAGAATATACTACCTACAATTTTAATTATCTTCAATATTTTATGACTTGGTTTGTGGCCTAACATATAATCTATCCTGGAGAATGTTTTCTGTGAATTTGAGAAGAATGAATGCAGATGCTTCTTGACATGCAATAAGTTTATATCCTGAAAATCCATAGTAAGTTGAAAATATTGTAGGTTAAAAAGGCAGCTCATAGAGTTTTGGTCAAAGTGACACAGGAAGGTAATTCCCAAAGCTGAGAATAACTTGAAGTCCAAGTGGGCCCTTGGCTTCACACAAGAAATAATTCAGCAGCAAGCTGACAGTGTAAAGTGAAAGTGAGTTTTATTTAGTTAAGTATAGAAAATCTGCTCACCAGACGGAGTAGAGGATAGTTCTCCCTGTAGGGGAAAACTGGCCCCACAGTTCCTTTATCCCCCTTATTTAAGCAACGGCTTAATTATACGCTAAACAAGGGAAGGAATAGTCATGTTATTTGTTGGAAAGGGGCAATGGTTTCCTTGAATTAGGAAATACCCTTCTCTTGACTAAATATGGTCAAATGAGATGCATGGAAGAAGTGGGATGTCTCCTACAAACTTTTATGTTACTCTTATGATAATGAGGGTATAATGATGCTGCAAGGCTAAGAGGCAGTGGAGTGGATTGCTCTGCCATCTTGGTTCTAACTGGTTGATACTTGTCCCTACTCCATCTTGTTTTGATCAGGGTAGCTCAAAACAAAATTTTGAGACTTCCTGACTCAGTTAAGCAATGCCTGCACAATTAAACAGTGTCTGAAACAATGCCTAAAGGAATGCATGAAGCAGTGCCTACCAGTTTCCTGTCTCAAAAGGATGTTGGTATTTAAAGTATTGAAACGCTGTGGTTGCCTATTGTTTTCACGTCATCATAAAGTAAAAAAATTGTGAGTCAAATTATTGTAAGCCAGGTATCATCTGTATTTTGCTGCTGTGAGATGGAATGTTCTGTATATATGTGCTATATCCTTTTGGGCTAAAATGTATTTTAAGTCCAATATTGATTTTCTGTTTTGGTGATGTGTCCATTGATCAGTGTGGAATTTTAAGAATATTACAGTTTATCTCTCCCTTCAGATCTATTATTTGCTTTATATCTTTAGTGTTCCAATGCTGAGTATGTATATACTTACACTTTTAATATTATCTTGATGAATTGTTTCTCTTATCATTATGTAACGACCTTCTTTGTCTCTTTTTATAGTTTATGACTTGAATCCTATTTTATCTAACATAAGGACATCTGCATGTTCCCTTTTCATTTCCATTTGCATGTGTAGGCTACTATAGTTGAGGTTTGGTTTTTTTCCCTCCTAAACAACATAAAAAATCTTATGTCTTTAGTCCAAAACTCTTCAATAAAAAAGCATGTAGATGATTTTAAGGTAATTATTGATAAGGTAACTCATTTAAAAATTACTCTTTTTTTTTTGTTGATTTCTTGGTCCTTTTTTCTCTCTTCTCTCTACCTTTTTAATTAAGTTATTTCCTCCGGTACTACGCTTTGATATCTTACTTTTTACATTTCATTTATATCTACTCTAGGTTTTTACTTTGTGATCACTATGAGGCTTACAATAACATCTTACAGTTATTAAAAAAAACCTATAAGCTTATAACAACTTTAATTGCCTGAAAACTCTACACTTTTACTTCACCACCATGTTCATATTTGAAATCTTTTATGCGACAAATTACATCTTTTTATGTTGCTTATTCCTTAGCAAATTATTTTAGCTATCATTTTAATAGTTTTTTGTCTTTTAACCTTTATGCAAAATATGTGCATAATATACATGCCACCATTACAATATTAAAGTATTATACTTTTAACAGTACTTACTTTTTATGGCTAGTTTCTTTTACCAGTGAGTTTTATACTTTCATATGTTTTTGTGCTGCACATTGGCATGCTTTTCTTTAAGTCTGAGAAACACCTTTTAGCATTTTTTTAAGACAAGTCTGATGACAATTAACTCCGTCAACTTTTGTTTGTCTAGAAAAGACTTTATTTCTACTTCATTTCTGAAGGACAGCTTTGCCAGGTACAGTATTCTTGATTGAAATTTTTAAAAATTCTGTTTTGTTTTGTTTTCTTCAGCACTTTGAATACATCATCTCACTCTTACAGCCTGGCTATAAGATCTCTTAAAAAAATCTGCTGCTAGCGATATTACAACTTGTTTATATGTTACCAATTATTTTTCTTTGCTGCTATTAGGATCCTCTCTTTGTTCTTAATTTTTGACATTTTGATTATGTCTCATTTTAGTCTTATTTAGATTGAATATGACGAAGATCTTCAACTTTTTAGGTGGATATTTGTATATTTTTCAATATTTTAAAAGTTTTCCCTGATTACTTCTTTAAATAAGCTTTCTATCCCTTTTTCCTTGTTCTTCTCTTTTACAAACTCCAACTTTAAATATTCTTTATTCATTTTCTTTCTTTTTCTTTTTTCTCCTCTGTTTATTTTCAAATAACCTATCATTGGCTTTAGAGATTCTTTCTTCTGCTTGATCAATTCTGCTGATGATGCTATTTCTTTTTCGTTTTATTTGTTGCATTTTTCATTTTTAATAATTCCAATTTTTTCCCAATTTTCTAATTTTGGCAATTTACTGTTTTTCTGATAGCATTGAGTTGTTTGTTTATTTAAAAAATATTTTTAAAAAATTATGGAAGTTGATATATCTCCATTTCTGTGGTTCAGTATTAGAAAATTATTTTGTTCTTTTGGTGGTTTTATGTCTTCTTGGCTTTTTACATTTCTTGTTCTTTTATGTCTATGTCTGTGTATTTGAAGAAGTAGGTGCTTATTCCATTCATTGTAGACTGGCTTTGTCTGGGAAAGTTTTTTACTAGTCAGCATGCCCAGACATTCTGGGCAGGTTATCTAACATGGCCCATGGTTGGGTAGCTACTGGAGTCCTCAGCCAGGCTGACCTGGTTCCTAGGTGAGGAGGTTGGTTGTCCGGCCCCTTGGGTCTGCAGATTTGGGCCTAAGGCTTGGAGCCACTGGGGCGGACTTGTTGATTGGGTCCGTGGGGATGGACCAGGTGCCTAACTCTACGGGGGTAGACCTAGAACCTGTACCTGCAGTGGCCAGCCTGAACCCTGGGTCCATACACACTAACCTGGCATGGAGTGGGCCAGGTTTTCAGGGGCTGGCCAGGAGCTGGGATTTGCCTGATGTCTGGATCCAGTGGGTTGGGCTTAAATAGGCTAGCATAGAACCTGGGTATGAAGGGCCACTCTTGGTGTCTCAGCCCATGATGTCTACCCTAGCATGAGTCTACTCCGGTGGGCTTAAATGCTGGATTTGCTGGAGAACTTCACCCAGGGTCTGATGGAGCCTGATGCTTCAGAGACCAGCCAGAGCCTGCGGCTGTGGAGATAAACCTAAAACCTGTATCTGCTGGTGCCAGCCTTGAGCCTGAGTATGTAGGTACTATACTAGATGTTAGATTCACAGGAGACAGCCTTGGATGTGGGTTCACAGGAGTTTGGGTCAAGCGAGCCAATTCATGGCTGATATCTACAGATATAGGCTTGAATTCTTCATCTGATGGAGTATGGAGCTACAGTGGCCCGCCTGGAGGATGAGACCACATGGACCATCTTAGCACTGGTCATAACTTGAAGCCCTTGTTTGCAGGTGCCTATGTATTATATGATTGCAGTGGTGCTGACCTAGTGTTAGGACTGGCCTGAGCCTGGAACCACAGGGACTGGCTTGGTCCTGACTGAGCTTAGAGTCCTTACCTGCAGGAGCTAGAGTGGAGGCTATTTCTGAGTTTAGTTAATTGAATCTTCTCTCTTTGTAAGCCTACCCAAATGTTTTCAATTCCATTCATCATTTTAAAAAAACAGGTTTGCTTTTATTGCTTCTTCCTATTATTTTTTTCTCTATTTCATTTGCCTCTCACTAGTATCTTTTTTTTTCCTTTTCCATGTTAGCTTTGGACTTATCTGGCTTATTTTTTTTCTTTTCTTTTACTACTTTTTAAAAATTATTTCACTCAACTGTAAAGATAAGTTATCATTTTGGGATCTTTGCCTCTTTTTATTAATTGTGGAAAATACACATAAGAATTACTGTCTTAATGATTTTTATAAGTGTACAGTTCATTGGTATTAAGTATATTCATATAATTGTGCAACCATTACCATCATCCATTTTCAAGAATTTTTTTGTCTTATAAGACTGAAATTCTGTACGCATTAAAAGATAATTTTCCAATCTTTCCTGATAATTATCTTCCTACTTTCTGTCACAATGAGTTTGATGTATGTAGGTACCTCATGTGAGGGCAATTATTAACACATAATATTTGTCCTTTTATGACTAGTTTATTTTACTTATCATAATATCCTTCATGTTCATGCATGTTGTATCATATGTCAAAAATTACTTACTCCTTTAGGCTAACATTTTATTTGATGTGTATGCCCCATTTCACTTATTCATATCCATTCAGCTGTTGATAGACATAAGTATTTTACCAAAATTTGGATATTGTGAAAAAGTGCTGCTATGAATATGGTTTACAATTATTACTTTGACAGGTTTTTTCCTTATTATTTTGAATATAAGCCCAAGAAGTGGAAAGATTGGACCGTGTGGTAATTCAATTTCTAATATTTTTGAGGAATCGTCATGCTTTATTCATATGGGTTTCCCACAGTACATTCACACTAATAATGAATAGGGGTTTCTATTTCACCACGTCCTTGTTAACACTTGCTATTTTCTATTTTTATGATAGTAGCTATCCTAATGGGTGTAAGATGAAATCTCACTGTGGTTTGATTTGCATTTTCCTGATGATTAGGATGATGAGCATCTTTACATGTGCTTACTGGTCAAATGACCTTCCTTGGAGAAATGTTTATGCAAATCCTTTGTCTAATTTTGAATTGGAATTTTTTTTTTTTTGGTTAAACTTCAGGACTTGTTTATATGTTCTGGATATTAATCTCTCATATTATACCTGATTTGAAAATATTTTGTCCTATTCTGTGGTTTTATTTCTTTATTCTGTTAATAGAAACTTTTTATGTTGATGCACAAAAGTTTTGAATTTTCTTAAAGTCTTTTGTGCCTATTTTTTTCTGTTTGTTTTGTTTGTTTGTTGCCTGTGCCTTTGGTTGTCTATCTAAGAAATCATTATCAAATAATATTGTGAAGGTTTTGCTCTTTTTCTAAGTTTTATAATTTTATATTTTACAGTATGGCTATAATCTATTTTCCACTAAATTTTTATATATAATGTTAGATAAAGGTATAGCTTTATTCTGTTGTACATGTATACCCAATTTTTTAATCTGCATTTAATGGAAAAGCTATGTTTTTTCACTGAATGGTCATGCAACCCTTATCAAAGATGATTGACAATAGACATAGGTTTATTTCTGTGCTTTCTGTTCCATTTTATCAGTCTATATGTATGTCTTTATGCTAGTTCCACAGCGTTCAGAATTAAGAAATTCAAATCTTCCATTATTATTCTTTTTTTCCAATTATTTTGGGTTTGTAGGTTCCTTGTAATTCCATATAAATTTTAGGATTTATTTTTCTATTTCTGTAAAAAAATTTGGATTTTTATAGGGTACAGATTGAATCTGTAGTCACTGTTATACATCTTAACAATATTAAGTCTTTCAATTCATGAAGGTTTGATGTCTTTTTATTTGTCCTTTTTATCTCCTTCACCAATGTTTTGTCATTTTATTTTTCAAGCCTTTTATATACATCATTAGAACATTTATTAATTGTTTTCTTCTTTTGATGATATTGTGGATGCATTTGTTTTCAGTTTCCTTTTAGGATTTTTTATTATTAATGTCTATGCAAATTTGTGTGTTGATTTTGTATCCTTTTTTTTTGCAGAGTTTTTTTATTAGTTCTAACAGTATATTTTGAAATCTTTAGGATTTTTCTACATATAAAATCATATACCTTTTGAACACAGATAATTTTACTTCTTTTCCAAATGCTGAAAACATTTTTCTATTGCCTAGTTTCTCTGGCTAGAATTTTCATTATGACGTTGAATAGAAGGGGAAAAATCCAGCATCTTTGAACATCATGCTGTATCTCTTAAATACACACAATGAAATTTATTAAAAATCTAGCATCTTTATATTGTTCCTGATCTTAAATAAGAAGTTTTCAATATTTTACCATTGAGTATGATGTTTGCTGTATATATTTAATGTAGGTCTTCTGTCATGTTGATGTAGTTTCTTTCTATTCCTAATTTGTTGGGTGTTTAGTATGTAAAGGTATTGAATTTTGTCACATTTTTTTGTACATCAGTCACAATTATTATGTATTTTTATTTATTCTTTTACTGTGGTGTATTATTTTAATTTATTTTCATATGCTCAACTACAATGGCACTGCTGAATTTTGTTTGCTAGTATTTTTTTTTTTAATTTCAGAATATTACGAGGGTACAACACTTTGGTTATATATATTGCCTGTGCACTGCCCAAGTCAGAGCTACAATTTTGAACATCTCCCAGACAGTGCACCCTGAACCCACTAGTTGTGAGTTTTCCCATCCATTCCATACCCCTCCCACCTGCCCAACCCTGATGAGTATTATTTCCATGTGTGCACATAAGTATTGATCAGTTAGTACCAATTTAATGGTGAGTACCAGTGGTGCTTGTTTTTCCATTCTTGTGATACTTTGCTTTGAAGAATGGGCTCTAACTCCATCCAGGATAATACCAGATGTGTTAATTCACCATTGTTTTTTATGGCTGAGCAATACTCTATGGAATACATATACCACATTTTATTAACCCACTCATGTATTGATGGGCACCTGGGTTGTTTCCACATCTTTGCAATTGTGAATTGTGCCGCTATAAACATTTGAGTGCAGGTGTCTTTTATATGGAGTGTCTTTTTTTCCTCTGGTTAAATACCAGTCGTGGGATTGCTGGATCAACAAGTAGTTATACTTTTAGTTCTTTGAGATATCTCCATATTAATTTCCATAAGGTTGTGCTAATTTACAGTCCCATCAGAAATGTATGAGAGATCCTATCTGTCCACATCCACACCAACATTTGTTGTTTTGGGACTTTTTGATATAAGTCAATCTTACTAAAGTTAAGGGATATATCATTGTGGTTTTGTTAGCATTTCCCTGATGATTAGAGAAGTTGAGCAATTTTTAATATGTTTGCTGGCCTTTATTCTGTTTTCTTTTGAAAAGTTTCTGTTCATGTCCTTTCCCCACTTTTTAATGGGGTTGTTTGATTTGTTCTTATTGATTTTCTTAAGTTCTACATAGATTCTGGTTATCAGCACTTTACTAGATATGTAGCATGCAAATATCTTCTCCCATTCTATAGGTTGTCTGTTCACTCTAGTGATAGTTACCTTGGCTGTTCAGAAGCTTTTTAATTAGATCAGGACCCATTTATTTATTTTTGTGCCTGCTGTGATTGCTTTGGGAGTCTTCTTCATAAATTCTTTGCCTAGGCCAATGTCCATAAAAGTTTTTTAAATGTTTTCTTCTAGAATTCTTATGGTTTCATGTCTTAGGTTTAAGTCTGTTATCCATTGTGAGTTGATTTTTGTGAAAGGTGAGAGATGTGGATCTATTTTCAGTCTTCTACATGTGGCTGTCCAATTTTCCCAGCACCATTTATTGAATAGGGAATCTTTTCCCCAGTGTATGTTTTCTATGTACTTTGTCAAAGATCAGATGACAGTATGAGGATGGTTTTATATCTGGGTTATCAGTCCTGTTCCATTGGTCTATGTTTCTATTCTTATGCCAGTACTACGCTGTTTTGTTGGTTACTATGGCCTTGTAATATAATTTGAAGTCTCGTAGACTGGGGCCTCCCAATTTGTTCTTTTTAATTAAGGTTACTTTGGCTAGATAGGGTCTTTGCTGATTCCACAGAAAGTGTAGAATTATTTTTTTCTAGATCTGAAAAAAAATGACGTTGGTATTTTAAGACGGACTGCATTGATTCTGTAAATCACATTAGGTAGTATAGATATTTTAACAATGTTGATTCTACTTATTCCAGAGCATGGTAGGGCTTTCCATCTGTTTATATCCTCTGCAGTTTCTTTTCTGAGTGTTTCATAGCTCTCTCTATATAAGTCTCTCACCTCCCTAGTTAAATATGTTCCTAAATATTTAATTTTCTTTGGTGCTATTGTGAAAGATATTGCATGTTTTATTTCTTTCTTGGCTCGACTGTTATTGGCATAAGAAGGCTACTGATTTTTGTGCATTGATTTTGTATCCTGAGACTTTGCTGAATTCATTTATCAATTCCAACAGTAGTCTCTTGGTTGAATCTTTGGGGTTTTCTACATATAATATCATATCATCAGCAAAGACTTAAATTTTTATCTCTTCTGCCCCCATTTGGACATCCCTTATTCCTCTCTCTTGTTTGATTACTCTGGCAAGGACTTCCAGCACTATGTTAAACAAAAGTGGAGATAGTGGGCAACCTTGTGTGGTTCCAGTTTTAAGGGGGAATGCTTTCAATTTTTCCCTGTTCAGTGGGTTTATCAAATATGGCTTTAATAATTTTGAGGTATGGGCCATCTGTACCTATATTGTTAAGAGTTCTTATCATAAAAGGTTGCTGAATTTTGTCAAAAGCCTTTTCAGCATCTATTGAGAGAAGCATATAGAGTTTGTTCTTGCTTTTATTTCTATGGTGAATTACATTTATAGATTTGAATTGGTTGAACCATCCCTGCATCTTGGGGATGAATGCAACCTGATCGTGATGAATTATTTTTTGATGTACATTTGAATTCAGTTTGCTAGGATTTTCTTGAGAATGTCTGCATCTACATTCAAAAGGGATATTGATCTATAGTATTTGTTTTTGTTGTGTCCTTTCCTGGCTTTGATATCAATGTGATAGTAGCTTCAAAGAATGAGTTTGGGTGGATTCCATCCTTCTCGATATTATGGAATAAGTTCTTCAGTATAGGCATCAGTTCTTCTTTCTAGGTTTGGTAGAATTTAGGCATGAACCCATCTGGTCCCAGACATTTTTTTGTTGGAAGATTTATTATTACTGATTCAACTTTGGTGCTTGATATTGTCTGTTTAGGAATTCTATTTCTTCTTATTTAGCCTAGGAAGGTTGTATGTTTATAATGATTTGTCCATTTCCTCCACGTTGTCATGTTTTTGGGCATATAAATTTTTAGAGTATTCAAAGATTATATTTTATATTTCTGTGATATCAGTTATGACCTCTCCTTTTTCAATTTTAATTGAGCTTGAGTGAAAATATAGTGGCTGTCTTTGTCTTTTTTTTTGTACTTTTGTTGCTTTAAAATTTATGATATCTGATATAACAATGGCTACCCCAGCTTTCTTTTGGTTTCCATTTACCAATAAAATTACATGTCATCCCTTAAACTTGAGTCTGAATGAGTCCTTATGTGTAAGACGCATTTCCTGGAGACAGTAGATACTTGGCTTGTATTTTTTTATCCATTCAGTAAGCCTATGTCTCTTCAATGGGCAATTCAATCCATTCACATTTATTGAGAGAATTGATATTTGGGGTGGATTTATGTGTATCCTGTTGGGTAGACTCTTCTTTTGTTTTACCTCTTGAGCCATTGTGAAATCTGGGTTCTGGACTTTTGACTTTGGAGTAATTTTACTCTGGTGGGTGTCTGTGGTGCTGGTTAGTGTACAATGCAGGTCTGAGTACTTCTTGTAGGGCAGGTCTGGTCTTCGCAAATTCCATCAATGATTGCTTGTCTGGAAAAGTCTTTAATTGTCTCTCATATAAGAAGCTTAGTTTTGCAGGATAAAGAATAATTCTGGGTTGGCCATTATTCTGTTTTAGAAGACTGAGGAAGGGTTCCCAATCCATCTGGCTTGTAGAGCTTCAGTTGAGAAATCTGTAGTTAATCTGATAGGTTTTCCTTTGCAAGTTACCTGCTGTTTTCTCCTTACTACTCGAAGGAGTGCCTGTTTCATGTGTACCTACTCAGCCTAATGACTATGTGGCATGGTGATTGCCTTTTCACATCGAGTCTCCCAGGAATCCTGTATCTTGTACGTGGATATCAAGATTTCTGGCTAGGCCATGGCAATTTTCCTCTATTATTCCTTCAAATAGATTTTCCAGCCCATGCAAATTTTCATCTTTGCCCTCAGGGATGCCTATGATCCTAATGTTTGGCCTTTTTACATAATCTCAAATTTCTTATATGCTTTGTTCATGTCTCTCATTTTTTCTGTTCTTTCTCTTAGACTGATTTATTTAGCACATAGGAGTTATCTTCTAGCTCTGAGATTTTTTCCTCACATTTTATTAACCCACTCATGTATTGATGGGCACCTAGGTTGTTTCCACATCTTTGCAATTGTGAATTGTGCTGCTATAAACATTTGAGTGCAGGTGTCTTTTATATAGAATGTCTTTTTTTTTCCTCTGGTTAAATGCCAGTCGTGGGATTGCTTGATCAAAAGGTAGTTCTATCAGAATCACAGGCTGGATGATGAAGTTTTATATTTGCCAAAGAACATCTGTAAAAGCCAGAAAATGTGGCTGTCTCTACAAATGCACACACAACAATACAAGGACACAAAAATGACAAAGCCTCAGGAATTCATGATACTCACAACTAAACTAACAAAGCTTCAACAATGGACCCTAAAGAAAGGAGGAGTTATGAAATGACAAATATCCAGAATAATTTTTTAAAACATTCAGTGAACAAGTATATTCAGATAAAAATTAAATAAAATTTGAAAAGTATTACACAAAAAAGGAAAAGTTTAACAAAGAAATAAATATGAACAAAGAAACAAATACAGCTCCTAGAGGAGGCAGAAAAAGATCATCCACCTCTATTGATCATCCCCCTGCAGGAACATAAAATTAAACAGCTATCCCCACAAGAAAGACACCTTCTGAAGAACAATGTTATTAGGTGAAGGATCACAGTTTATGGTTTGAGCATAACAAAAAGAAAATATACATTGAAGAGAATAAGAATGATAATCTCATATTGCCTACACTGACCTCTCCCCAAAACCCAGACAACATTATCCAAGCAGACAATTTATCTGCTTAGGAGGCAAAGTGGGATATGTGTGGGGAACTTTTCATTGTAACTTAGTGTTAGCCTTTTAACAGTAAAATATACGATCAGTCAAACTGCTATGTTCCCTTATTTCAGGATGGTGCTCACAGAGGGGAGGGGTCATTTAGACTCACCCTGGAGAAGAGAATTTCTCACCTCAGTAGGAGAAACCTATGACCAAGTCTGCCTTACCATAGGTTGATTAAACTGTCCTTGGCTACAAGTAAATTTATGGGGCAAGAAGGCTGTAGTGACTGCAGTCCTTGGGTGAGCCCCAGTGATGTTATTGTCTGTGAGATCAGAGGCTTTTCTGTGACCAACCATAACATCAGCATTGGCAGACACAGGAGTGCCCATTTCACCCCTCCCCAAACTCCAAGGAAGTGCAACATAGAGTCCAACTCCTTTAACTTCAGAGAAGGAGAGGGAAGTATGCAGAATACTTTGCCTTGGAACACAGTGCCAGTCTCAAACAGTAAAGCAAAGCACTGGAGAAAACAGCATGATCCCTTATTCCAGGCCAGTGCTCTCAGCACTTCTAGATTCACTGTGGGCCAGAAGAAAATATGCCACCACAATGACTGAATAAGGTAGTCTCAGGTCATGAATAAATATCAATAGCTATCAAGCAGCAGTAGCCCTGAGTCTGGTCAAGCCCCAGTGCATCACTGGTCTGGGGGGCTTTGGGCTTTGAGTGTGACCCCAGTATGGTGCCAGTTACAGCTGTGGTACTGCACCCCTCCCCCAATCCAGGCAACATAGCATGGAAAGAGATTCCCCTTCCTTGGGGAAAGAAAGAAAAATGAGAGAATTTACCTGGTAATCCAGGAAACTTTCTCTGATCTATTCCAAATTTATTATGGATGGTAACCTTGGAAATTGCAAAAGTTTCACAGCATACCTGGGCTTAGAATGCTCCCTACTGCTGAAATGGCTGCAGTAACCACCCGATAGAGATAGTAACACTCAGTCCCCTATTTTTATAGAAGGCCCTCTGAAGACAAATAGGAACAAACAATAGACACCAAACTCTTCAATTCCCAGACATTGATGAATGTGCACAATAATATTCATCAGGGGCCAGGCAAGTGGGAGGGGGGTGAAGGGGGCTGGAAAACTCACACATAATGAATGTGGGGTGAACTGTTTGGGGGATGTTTACAAGTGTAGCTCTGACTTGGGCAGTGTATAGGTAATATATATAACCAAAGTGTTTGTACCCGCATAATATTCTGAAATAAAACATAAATAATAATAAAAATAAATTTAAAAAAAGAAAATACAACATCACCAAAAAAACTAAATAAGGCACCAGTGGCTGACACTGCATTGATGAAGATGTGTGAACTCTCAGACAACAGAGACTCTGTCTCAAAAAAAAAAAAAAAAGCAAAATTAAAAATAGAAGTTTTGAGGAAGCTAAACAAACTTTAAAAAAAAGCACAAAAACCCAATTCAGAAATTCATTTGAGAAATTTAATAAAGAGTTTAAAATAATAACAAAAAATAAAAAACAAATTATAAATCTGGAAAATAAAATAGGTAAAATTATAAATACATTCGAATGTCTCAACAGTACAATTGATCAAGCAGAACAAATAATCACTGAGATTGAAAAAAGTCTATTTGTTAATAAATGGAGGAGATAAAAAAAGATAAAAAAAAGAACATTCATGGGATAGCATCAAAAAAGCAAATATAAAAATTATTGGCCTTCAAGTGGTAGTAGGAAAAAAAGGAAGGGGTAGATAGCTTATTCAAAGAAATAATAGAAAAATCCTCTATCCACACAACAACTGTCATGGCATGAGAAGTGATTTGGACATCTATGAGGACACTACACTAGGCTTGGAGCTCATGCTATGTCAACTGCTCCCCACTTCAGGCCTGCATGTTGGCAGCAGCACCATAATGAGTACATGATGGCTCAGGAGTCCATTTTCCCCTAGGGGAACAAAAAAAACCTCATGTCTCCATATCCCAGGACTTCCCACTGACTTTTTTTAGTGTTCACCCAGAGTGGCGCAGCAGAGCATCACTACATGGACCCAGGGATGTTTTGAGGTCTCCATTGCTCTAGCCCTGAGGCAGCGCTATACCCCAGGGAACGGGCACAGCAGTATGCCAAAAAGGTAGCCCTGGAAACACAGAAAAACAAGGCATATGCTTTCCCAGTTCTAGGAGCTCTCTGGGTCAGGCTGTAAAATGTTACTCTGCCCCCAGCAGTGGCACATACTCTGCCATCTACCTTGCCAATAGAGTGAAACCCCCTCCCACTGGTGGAACAGCCTCTGTGCTGTGGCTTGCAGGTAAAGCATACCACCTCTTCTCACCCTCCAAACACAATTCAGGCCCAGCCACTGTTGCTCCTGTCAGGTGAGGCCAAGACGGATGAGCCGGAGAGCTGCCTGAATGGAACTGTGATGAGTGCCAGTAATCCCACTGTGTATGTAGCCTTTGTACCCAGGACTCACATGTGAATAGCAGGACTTCTTTCCTCCTCTGAGCAGTGTCGTGACACTGCTGTTGCAGACAGCAGGAAAGTCTGAGAGTTGTGTGTTTGGGGCTGTGAGTGGCATCTCTGTATCACAGCCACTGACATCATCCAATAGTACTGCTCAGCACACAGAAAATCATTCCCCACCACCGCTACTGGAACTCACCCATCAACCCAGCCCCAAACTGGCAATATCTGTCCCAAGAAAAACTGACCCACTGAGGGAGGTTGGGTAAATATGTCCTCTCCCTGAGCTGTTTGTCCTTTCTGGGAGGACATGGCCCTCCATGGAGGCAAGTCCCTAGCACAACTTCACCTCCTTCACTAGACCATTTTAGCCATATCCCAAAACCAGTCTGGTAGCCCTGCACACAGTGGGTTGAGCTCCATTTATCACCCCAGCTGTGGCTGGGCCAGAAAGAAGGTGATAATCTGCATACTTGTGTGCTCATGAAAGACAAAGACCACTGTCACTACTGAGAGAGGAAAGTGTGGAGAGGCCTGCATACCCCATAGCATACTGCTTCAGCTAATCTCATCAAGAGAGGCTGACCCTCCTGTCACAGGATAATAGTACGTACACCCTTTTCCTGACAAAGCATTTTTCCAGAGCAGGAGCTCACACCACCCCCCACTATCATAGCCAGTGCATGAACTCAGGAAGGATTGATGGCAAGTTTGCCAGCCTGATCTCAGTCTGGTCCTCCTAATTGTCAAGCAGGTCATACAGCCTGGGACATTGCCATTACTTAGGAACTAGGATCACCTTACCTATACCACAACTGCTAGCATGTGAACACTCTACCAGAGGTCTGAGGTCCAACTGGACCAAATAGTCTGTGAAAACACAGTGGTACCTACCTGCATAAGCCCAAAAGCAGTGTACCTGACCCTCTATCCACTGAGCAGCAGAGTTTTTGGCAAAAGAGAATATACAAAACAAAGAGCTATCTGTTTTGAGCTGAGACAGGAAGTCCTGGTTGAGAAGGAACTAAAATTAGAGCTCCAGCAAAATGAAAAAAGGCTCTTTTGACACCCCCAAAGAATCATACCAGCTCACCAACAATTAACTTCAACCAAAGAAAAAATTTTAAAATGCCAGATAGGGAATGCAAAATATGGATCACATGTAAGTTCAATGGGATCAATGAGAAAATTAAAAACTAAAACAAAGAAATAAACAAAATCACTTAAGAGACAGAAAATTTGAGAAAAACACAACAGGACTTCTGGAAATGAAAAAAAAATCATTTAGGGAATTTCAAAATACAGTGAGAATTTTTTGGCAATAGACTCGAACAAGTAGAAGAAATAACTTAAGACCTTGAAGATAAGGCTAAGGAATTAACCCAGTCAGTCAAAAATAGAGAATAAAGTCAAAAATAACAAACAAAATCTCTGAGAACTATGGGATTATGTAAAGTGCACAAATGTAAGAATAGATGTATCCCTGAAGGAGAAGAACAGAAAAAACATGGGAATCCTATTTCAGGGAATAATACAGGAAAACTTCCAGAGTATTGTGAGAGATTTAGACATCCATATACAATAAAGCCATTGAACACATGGATAATTCATTGCAAACAGAGTATCACCAAGGCACATAATTGTTAGTCTGCCCTACGTCAAAGTGAAAGAGAAATTCTATCAGCTGCAAAATAAAAGCATCAAGTAAAAAACAAACAAACAAACAAAAAACTAACAAACACATCAGAATAATGCTGCCATCTTCTCAGCAGATAGTTTACAAGCCAGATGGGTTACGGGGTCCCATATTTTGTCTTTCCAAATGTAATAAATGCCAAACAAGAATTTTATGTCCAGAAAAACGTAGTTTCATAAATGAAGGAGAAATAAAGCCTTTCCCAGGCAAGAAAAAACTAAGAAAATATTTTCACTACTAGACCTGCCCTATAAGAAACACTTTAAAGGATGGGTACCTACCAGTGTAAAAGCAGTGAGAAGTAAAAACTCACAGTTCTTATAAAACAGTAACACAACAGAGGAAACAAAGCAACTAGCTAACAATGGACACAATGACCAGAACAGTATCTCATATATCAATGCTAACATTGAATGTAAATGGAAGTAATAGCCCAATTAAAATATATAGTTTGGGTGGGAAAAAGAAATAATGCTGTCTCCAAGAACCCATCTAACTCATAGACAGTCAAACAGATTCAAGATAAAGAAGTGGAAAAAAAAAAATTCCAGGAAAACAAAAACCAGAAATGAGCAAGAGTAGCTATTCTCATATCTGATAAAATAGACTTTAAATCAACATGATTAAAAATGACAAAAAATGCTCTTTATATAATGAGAAAGGGATTGATTAAACAAGAAGATACAACAATCCTAAATAGATCTGCACCCAACACAAGAGGTCTCAGATTTATAAAGAAAATACTACTAGACTAAAGGAAAGAAACGCAAAGAAACCAACCAAAAAATAAAAATAAATAAACAAACAAGCAAAAACCATAATAATACTTGGAGACTTCAACACTGACAGATATATACAGATCATCCAGGCTGAAAAATGGTTATATAAAAACTGGTCTTATACAGGACTAGAAAGAATATACCACAAAATTATAAAAGCCACATATAACAAAGTCACAGCTAACATTATACTGAATGGGGAAAAGTTGAATGTATTCCTTCTAAGAACTGGAAGGGTGCCCACTGTCACCACTTCTATTCAACATGGTGATGGAAGTGCTAACCAAAGCAATCTGGCAACAGGTAGAAATAAAACACTTTTAAATTGGAAAAGAGAAGGGAAAATTATCCCTGTTTGCCAGTGATATGGTCATGTATCTGAGAAACCCTAGACTTCTCCAAAAGTCTCCTAGAATTGAGATAAATCTAATAAAACCTAATGTTACAAAATGAATATACTCAAATCAGTAGCATTTCTATACACAAATAACAGCCAAGCTGAGAATCAAATCAAGAACTCATTATCATTTACAATAGCTTCAGAAATACCTAGGAAATACACTGAACCAAGGAAATGAAAGTTCTTTCCAAGAAGAACTGAAAAATACTGATAAAAACATCATAGATATCACAAACAATTGCAAAAATATCCCATGCTTACTGATTGGAAGAACCAACCTTGTTAAAATGTACATATACCCTAAAGTGATTTACATATTTAAAGAAATTTTCATGTAAATATACATCTTATTTTCCACAGAATTAGAAAAAAAATCCTAAATTTCATATAAAATAAAATAGAGTCCAACTAGCCAAAGCAATCCTAAGGGGAAAAATAAATCTGGATGTATCACATTACCTGACTTCAAATTTTACTAAAAGGCTTTAATAACCCAAGCAGCATGGTAGTGTTATAAAGTAGATACACAGATCAATGAAACATAAAATAGAACACAGTAATAAAACCACATATTTACAACAAACTGATTTTTGAGAAAGCAGAAAATACACTGACCCAGTGTATGGTCAGAAAAATTTTTGACCATACACTGGGGAAAGAATGACCTGGTCAATGAATGATGCTGCAAATATGGGATAGCCCTGTGCAGAATAATAAACCTCTCAGCATTCTCTCAGCATATACAAAATTTAAATCAATACAAATTAAACACTTAAAGGTAAAACCTGTAACCATGAAATTCCAGATGAACATATAAGAAAAAACTCTTTTGTATGATGGTTTAGGCAAAGAATTTATGACTAAGACCTCAAAAGCAAATTCAATTTAAACAAAAATAAATAAATAGCAAAATAAATAGCATTTAATTAAACTAAAAACTACTGCACAGAAAATTTTAAAAAGTCAACAGAGTAAATGGGCAACCTATAGAACAGGAGAAAATACCTGCAAATGGTTCATCCATCAGAGGACTAATATACAGAATATACAAAGAACTCAAATCAGCAAGAAAAAAACACACACAAAAAAAACCATGAAAAAATGGGCAAAAGAAAAGAACATTTTTTTTTCAGAAGAAGATATAGAAATGGCAAAAAAGAAAAAGAAAAAATAAAAAAAAATGCTCACCATCACTAATGAAGGAAATGAAAGTAAAAACCACAATGAGATATCACCTCACCCTTGTCAGAATGGCCATTTATAAACAGTCAAGAAAAAACAGGTGGTGGTATGCATGTAGTGAAAATGTAATCTTTATACACTGCTGGTGGGAATGTAAATTATTATAACCTCTATGGAAACCATTATGAGATTCCTCAAAGATATAAAAATAGACCCACCTTTTGATCCAGCAATCCCACTACCCAAACATAAGAAGACATCATATCAAAAAGATATACGTGCTCATATGCTTATCCCAGCACAATTTTCAATTGCAAATATATGGAATCAACCTAAGTGTCCATCAGCTGATGACTGGATAAAGAAAATGTGGAGATATATATGTGTGTATGTATGTATGTATATATATTTTCATGTATATGTATATATATAGACAAACACACAAAACATGGAATACTATTCAACCAATAAAAAAGTATAAAATATTGTCCTTTGCAGCAACTTGGATGGAACTAGAAGTCATAATCCTAAATGAAATATCAGAACAGAAAAGCAAATACTGCATGCTCTCACTTAGAAGTGGGAACTAGATGGTGGATATATATAGTCATACCAAGTGGAATCACAGACAATGGAAACTGAGGATGAAGGATAATTGAAGGTGGTGTGGGATCAAAAATTATCTATCAGTTGTAATATACACTACTCAAGAAACAAGCACAGAAAAAGCCTTTATTTCACCACTATACAATTCATCCATGTAACAAAATACTTCAAAATACTTGTACCCCCTAAATCCATCAAAATAGGAAAATATATGAAGAAAGCAAGAAAAAAGAAGGAAGGAAGGAAGGAAGAAAACAACCTCTGGGAAAAGAGAGTAATGTCTTTCAAAATAATCACTTTATGTAATTGGTTGCCCAATATCAACAACAAACCACAGGACATTTAAGGATATATCTTCAATAAACAGTGCTGGGAAAACATGATATACATACAATGCAGAATAAACCTAAACCCATATATCTGAACATATATACAAGTCAATTCAAAGTGTATTAAAAACTTAAATGTAAGACCCCAATCTATAAAACTACTAGTAAAAAAAAAAACCTAGAAGAAGCAATTCAGGACATTGGTCTAGGCAGAGATTTTATCTCTAAGATTTCAAGGGAATAAGGAACAAAACAAAAAGTGAACAAATGGGGATATATTAAAATAAAAGTCATCCACACAGCAAAGAAAGCTATCAAGAAGATGAAAAGAAAATCTGTAGAATGGGAGAAAATATTTGTAAAATATATATTTGACAAGAAACTAATATCTAGAATATAGAAAAAATTCAACACAACCCTTCCCAAATATCCCTTTAAAGAGTGGGCAAACTACCTGAATAGACATTTCTCAAAAGAATGTAATTTGTTCTACAAGCAAGAAAATGTTTTCTGTTCCCTCATATTTCTAATGAATTTTCAGTGTTCACATTATAGTTGGGGCTGGCACCTCTAAGTGGCCTTGACAGCAAGATTTATCTCAGCCCTGGTAGCTTAGCAGCTACACTCTCAAATTAGGCAGAAAATAAGACAGAGAACTCTTCAGTAAAATTTGCTGACCAGAAGTTTGTAACTTTCTGTTGCACTGATGCATTCTATTTTGAATTTCTTTCCCAGGAATGGCAGAACCTCCTAGAAACACTCACACCACCTGTTTGTCCATACAAGACAAGGTAAGTGATACTCCATTACAGACTGTGCCCAAAGACCTGCTAAGCCTGTACACAAGATGGAAAGAACAACCAATATTAACCCCTAGCTCATTATAATACTAAAATCCCCACCCTGGGAGGGACTTACCTGCCATTTTTTGATCATGGGATGTATGTATGTACTAGCATGATTTCTCACTGTGCTTGTGTGTCCTGCACTCCATCCCAAACATGCAATGATGCTCACTGCCCTCATCCATTATTCATTTTGCCTTCAGGAAAAAACCCTGACATCGTTGGTTGGGGAGGTGGATTTGAGGCAATTCATAACCTCCACCTCCCACTTGATGCACCCTCTGCAATAAATCCTTTCCTTCTTAACAATCCTCATTATCTCAGTAATTGGCTTTCTGTGTGGCTGGCAACACTGAACTGCTCTTGTGAGTTTGTTAACAATAAGACAAACAAATATACAACAGTTTATGAAAAAATGGTCAACATCACTAATCATCAGAAAAATTCTAATTAAAATCACAAAGAGATATCATGTTACACAGTTAGAATGGCTATTACCTAAAGACAAAGAAAATGTTGGTAAGGATGAAGAGAAAGAGAAAAATTTATTCACTGATGGTAGAAATGTAAGTTGGTATATAGCCATTGTGAACACTGTATGATGTTTTCTCAAAAAACTAAAAATAGAATTACACTATGATCTATCAATCCCACACGTAGATAATTACCCAAAAGAAATAAAATCAGGATATTAAAGGGATAACTAGACCTCCTTGTTTATTGTAGCAGTATTCATAATACGCAAATTAGAAAATCAATCTAAATGTCCATCAGCAAAATATAAAGCACCAGATTAATGGATAAGGAAAATGAGGTATATATACAAAATGAAAACTATTCAGCAATATAGCATAATAAACTATTTTCTTTTGCAGCAATATGAATGAGATGGTAGGACATTATGTTAAGCAAAATATGAAAGGCTTAGAAAGATTAATACAACATGTTCTAACTTGTACATAGGAGCTAAAAAAAGTGGGCTTTCATGGAAATAGAGAAAACTGTGGATATTTTTCTCTGAGAAGAATGGGGGTGCAATTAACACATTAAATGCCATGTGAGTTGTATTTAACTCATGCTAGTTTTGAACCTAGGACCTCATGAAGCATATGTAACTCACATGTCTCTTCACCTTGGGAGCTATGAGAACTACTTTTCAAGTTGCATGTAACTCATGCACAGAAACAATAAAAAATAACAAATTTTTCTTAATTAGAAAGGATCATTTTGTTTCCAAAGTTTTTATTCTGTTTCTGTAATAAAACATCATGGCCCCAAGGAAAAAAAAAATGTTTTCTTTTGTACTACTGTGGCAGTCAATGTGTTAAGGGATACGAAATTATGGTTAGATAGGAGAAATGAGTTCCAGTGTTCTGCAGCTCTTTAGGGTAAGCGGGGGTAACTATAATTTATTTTATATTTTCAAAAAGTTATAAGAGAGAATTTTGAATACCCACAGTACAAAGAAATGATGTTTCAGGTGATGGATATGTTAATTACTCTGATTATATCATTATGCATTGTCTACAGGTATGGAAAATCATACTGTTCCCTGAAAACATGTACACTTATTAAGTATCAGCTAAAATGAGTGGGAAAAAAAGAAACAAAACCCCTAAGTTTATACTTTAAATGCCAGGAAAAAGCAACAAACAAACAAGAAAAAAAAAAAAAACAACAAAACAAAAAAACTGCAAATCTAGGAAAAGAAAGGACATAATACAAATTAGAGCAGGTATAAAATAAATTATAAAAACGTAAAAAAAGATTAAATTTGGTAGGAAAACATTTTTAAATTGTGGCTAGGAAACAAAAGAGAGGAGACTATTATTACTAAAACCATAAATTTAGTAAAACACTAATTTTACAAAAATATAGGTTTTGCAAAAACTAAATTGTATCTCAAATTGGATGATATTAATAAATAGATAAATTCCTATAAAAATAAATCTTATTAAATTTGAATCATAAAGAAATATATAATCTCAATATGTCCATATCTAATAAAAATTGAGTCTGTAATTTAAAATCTCCCAAGAAACAAAAGCCCTTATTTTAATAATTTCACTGGTGAATTCTAGCAAATAATTAAACCATAAACATGAATTTTTTTCAAAGTTGTTCAAAATATTGAAAAGGATGAAACATTTCTCAACTCATTCTATGAGGTCAAAATTGCCTTGCAACAAAGCCATTCAAAATGTTATATTAAATCAAAATAATAAATTATCTTTATGCATAATAATATCATTCAGTAATGCATTAAAACTTCCCTGCATGATGAAATTTTGAGATATATTTCCAAAATTAAAAAATGACTCAACATATAAAAGTCAGTAAATATACTCCCAGCTTAATAAAGTAGAAAATATGATTATCTTTGTTGCTATAGAAAAAATATTTGGCAACATTCAAAACTCTTTCATAATAAAAATACTAAAGAAACTGGGACTATATGATAATTTTCTCAACCTAAGGAAATATATAGACAACAATTGCACAGTTAATATTTCCATTTAGGTAAGTTATAATATCAGAGTACCCATCTTTCCGCTTGTATTCAACATAGTATTGGAAGTCTTACCCAGAATAAAAGGATAAGAGAAACAAATAAAAAAGAAAGTAAATTAGAAAAGAGAAGGTAAAAATCATCTGTACTTATATATAGCAATTTCTCATGTAGAAAACTCCAGTGATTTTACAAAATCAAATGTGAGAATGAATAAATAAATTCAGTAAAATTGAAGAATGCAAAATCAACAAAAAAATCAGTTACATCTGCATATACTCACAATGAACAAGACAAAATGAAATTAAGTAAACAATGCAGAAGATGTCCAACTAGACAAAGTTAATACATGCCTCATCCACAGAAAGGAACCAGAATAGTAAGCAGTTTCTCACATTTCAACTATATTATTTAAAAGGGAACACTCAAATTCACCAGAGAGGTGATGGGAACCATCAAAAGTGGGTACAAAGACAGTTCAGCTCAACTTGCCTGTCCACTAGAAGCACTGGGCATGGTGGAAAAGTAAGAGAGAAGCCCACAAGACTCCATTGTCCGGAACAAGCTTTTATGATATTCACTATGAGAGAACTCCCTGACCCATGCATGTCTCAGGCCTCACATAAGGAGCTGCTTGGAGATTGTACAGAGACATTGTTCCAGACAGAAAACTCACATGGAATCCCATGGGCATCTGTGTCCAGAGCAGCTTGAGCCAGGTGCCATATTGACAGCCTAAATGCTGGGAAACCACAGGCATGCCTGCAGCTGCTGAGCACCTCCATAGAGTAAAGAAGAGCCTAAGTGCTCCCATGTGCCACTGGGAAGGCCTCAACCTGTGGGATGCTGTTAAGACTGAGATATAAGTGGGCAGGAATTTTCAGTTTCTTACCCACATTGCCTAACTAGGTAGGACCTCAGCCTTTCTAGTCACTGGTCCAATGTACCATTTTGAGAGTTTGAAACATGGCTGTTTTCCTGGGGCTGAGTTTGGGCCTGACATGGCTACAGCCCTTACCTGGCTGGGGTGAGGCAGGGAAACCAGGCTTTTCAACATACACCTGGGATGGTGCTCATCATCCTGCAGCCAGCTGCTATGGGACCAAGCTTTAAGCAAACTGCATTCACCACATTTTCCTGACAGCACAGACTGACTGAGAATACTCCTTGCTCCTCTTGTCGTAGGCCTGTGGTGCCATTTTGGGAGTTTGATATGAGGCAACACCCTTGGACTGAATTTGGTCTGATGTTGCCCCACCAAGCTGAGGAGAGACAGAAGAGCCCAAGCTCTCATACACACTCCTAGGACAATTTGCTCCATCCTGACAGGGGCTTCTGTGGGAATAAGTTGTGGATAGACAGCATTGCCTCCAGCATCTTGCCCATGTTGTTTGCCTGGAGGGGACCCAATTCTCTCTGGTCACAGGACCAAGGTGTTAGTTTGAGATTTTAAAGTTGGGCAGGGCCCAGCCCTTGGACTGAGTTCAGGCTAATATAGTTATAGCCCTTCCCAGCTGAGGAGGGATGGGGGAGCCCAAACTCTTCTTCCTACTCCCATGACAATTCCCACTGTCCTACTATAAGCTACAGTGAGATCAAGATGCAATCAGATAGCACTGCCCCCAACATCTTGACCATACTATTTGTGTGAAGAGACCCCCCCACTCTTTTATCACAGGCCCAAATCACCCCTTTGGGAGTTTAAAGCTATACAGCCCAGGAAGGGATGTGGAAATGGGGACTTACTCTCTTGCAACCACCCAATCATGTGGACATAGTCACCACAATTAAAAGCTGAGATTTGGTATGGTTGAGCTGCAGATTAGCAAGTGCTAGGCTTCTCTGGGGGGACACCCTCAATAGTATTCCACTCACCAAGTCCATATTCTCCATGAAGGGAAGAGGTCATTTCCCTACCTTCATGGACAACCAGTGTTTTTGAAGCTGTCCTGATCTGGGAATCTCAACCCTTAGGTCTCTACATCACTGGATTCATAGCCAGTGCTCCCCAGCACCCACTTTTAGGACTAATAGATCCTGAAGAAATTGTGGGTTTCCTAGAGCTTAGACACTCAAAATGGGTTGCTTCCAGCCGATAGGAGAGTGCAGCCTCAGATCCCAGATCAAAAGGATGAAGGGGAATAGGCCAACTTCTCCCCACAATTTGGAGACTTTGCCTCCGCTTTCCCCCACTACTACTGAGGCAGCTGTGGCTATCACGATTTGGGACTAGTGAGGGTTCCACAGAGGATAAATAAACTAGGGCATTTGGGAGAAGCTGTCCCACCTCTGACAGAGTACCTATCCCACCCAAGATTTCTCAGAGCTTGGGTTCATTCCTTTTCCTCCAAAAACCCACAAGTGCTCTCATTTGCCTCAAAACAAAAGCTACCACCTCTCCTGAGGGAAGGAGGGGATGGCATCATCTTCCCAAACTGCCTCTTTTTTTCTAGAAAAAGCCTACCATTCCATAAAGGCAAGTTCTTGGTACACCTACATGCCCCCCACTGGAGTATTTCAGCTACAGCCCAGAGCCAGTATGGTAGCCCTGTACACAGTGAATTGAGCTACCCCCATCACCTCTGCTGCAGGTCAGTCAGTGTGGGAGCTGAAAACCTGCACACTTTTGTTCCCCAAAGTACAGAGACCAGTGTCCCTGCTGAGAGAGGAAAATGTGAGAGGCATGTGCATCCCCCAACTGCCTGCCTCTCCTAGTCTTGTCAAGAGGGGCCCACAACTTCCTGTCACAGGCTCACAGTGCGTCCACCCTTCTCCAACCAAAGCATTCTTCTGGAGCAGGAGATCACCATCTGCTCACTATCACAGCCATTGTCTAAATTGAGGGATGTTTGAGGGCAAGTTTGCCAGACCAGGCTCAGTCTAGTCCTCCTAGGACTCAGGCACACCATCCAAGGATATGGGAATTGATGATTACTTAACTTAGTCCACCACTACTAGCACCTATGCACTCTCCCAGGGGTCAGATATCCAATTGACCCAAATTTCCAGCAACAGCATAGTGGGTACCTACCTACATGAGCTGAAAGGCAGTGCACCTGTCCCTCTACAAAGTGAACAGCAGAATTACCAGCAGAGGAGAACAGGTGAGTCACAAAGCTATCTGATATGAGCTGAGAGAATGGGTTCCAGATGAGAAGGAACCAGCATAAGGATGCTGGTATTATGAAGAAATACTCTTTTGACACCCCCAAAGGATCACACCAGCTGTCTAGCAACAGACTTAAACCAAAACGAAATTTTGAAATGTCAGGGAATTCAGAATATGGATCACAAGTGAGCTAAATGGCATTAATGAAAATGTTGAAAACTAACACAAAGGAATAAAAACAAAATCAAGGCATAACTGAAAAATTCACTAAAGAGATAGATGTAAAAAACAAAATAATTTCTGGAAGTGAAAGTTATTTAGGGAATTTAAAAATATGTTAAGAAATTTTAACAATAGACTAGACCAAAGTGAAGAAACAATTTCAGAGCTTGAAGACAAGGCTTTCAAATTAACTCAGTCAAACAAAAAGAAAATAGAATCAAGAAAAATGAACACTCTCTGAATATATGGAATTATGTATAACACCCAAACATAAGAATTATAGGTATCCCTAAGGGGTACCTATGGAAAACGCAAAAATAGAAAAATAAAAATAAATTAAAAAATAGAAAATCTATTTAAAGGAATAATCAAGTAAAAATCCTCTGGTCTTGCTAGAGAATCAGACATCCACATAGAATAAGGTCAATGAACTCCTAGAAAGTCCATGGTGATAGAATATCACCAAGGCACATAGTCATTAGCCAGCCCAAAGTCAAAGTAATGGAGAAAATTCTAGAAGCTGTAAAATGAAAGCATCAAATAATGTAAAATTAAAACCAAACAGACTCACAACAGACTTTTCAGCAGGAAACTTACAAGGAAGAAGGGATGGGGTTCCACCTTTAGTCTTCTTAAACACAATAATCATCCAAGCATTTTGTATTTTGCAAAACTAAGTTTAATAAATGAAGGATAAAAAATATTTCTCAGAGAGGAAAACACTAAGAATATTTGTCAACACTGGACCTTCCCTACAAAAAATGAGTATAAGTGTGTAAACACCAGAAAGAACAGTTAACACTCAACTGTTTAAAAACACCAAATAAAAAATCCACACCTTTTATAAAACACTAATGCAAGGGAGAATACAAAGCAACTAGGTACTAATCAACATTATGACTGGAACATTATCTAATTTATCACAATTAACCTTGAATGTAAATGATCTAACTGTCTCACTTAAAATACACAGATTGATGGGATGAATTAAAAAAAAATCTGCTGTCTCCAAGAAACCCATTTAAATTGAAAAGAATCACACAGACTAAAGAAGTGGAAAAATATTCCCTTAATATTGAAACCAAAAGCAGAAGTAGCTATTTTTATATGAGATAAAATAGCATTTATATCAAGAACTATAAAAGAAGACAAAGGTAGTCATTATATAATGATAATATAATAAATCCAACAAACAGATACAGCAATCCTAAGTATATATGCATATAACACTGGAGCTTCCTGATACACAAAACATGGACTACTGGACCTAAGAAGAGAAATAATTGACAATATTGTAACAATGACACGGGAATGTGACCCCCAATATTGGGAGCCATTTGAGGTCCAAGTGGGTCCTTGGCTTCATGCAAGAAAGAATTAAGGAGTAAGCTGACAGTATAAAGTGAAAGTCAGATTTATTCAGAAACTATAGAAAATCTAGTTTACTGACAGAGTAGAGGCGGCCCTCCCTGCAGAAGAGAACCAGCCCCCTGGTTCCTGTTGCCCTTCTATTTAAGTAACAGGCTAAGCAAGGGGAGGAACATTCATGGCAGGGGCAGTGTTTCACCATGTTGGTTCTAACTGGTTGGAACTCTCCCTGGTTCCATCCTGTTTTGATCAGGGTGACTTGAAACTTTGTTTTGAGACTTCCTGACTCAGAGAATGCTGCAGCAATGCTCAAGGCATTGCCTGCAGCCATGCTGTACCCAAAGCAGTGTGTGCCAGTTCCCTGTCTCATTCTCCCCTCAGAGACAATACTCCCCTTCAATCTTAAGGGGTTGTAAAAGGATGAAGGTCCATCTTCTGTAGCTTCTTCCTGCTGATTTTATGGGTATAAGCCCTGCCTAGCATTGGAGGAGTAAAGATCTCTGGAAATCTTGTCTAAGGGGCTCAGGGGCAGGATATATCCATGTTCTGGATGGTAAGATAGGATGGAAGCCTTATATTAGGACCAATTTCATCCAATCTTGGGATGAAATTGCTGTAACCTGTAACATACAAATTTAACAAGAGGGTTAAACAAACATGGTCCAAAAATTAAAAGGAGGATAGCCAATAAGGTCTGTAAGAAGAGAAGGAACCAAATGACAGTAGGCAAATACCCATTAATAGAATCCCAGATGATCTAGGCAGTGCGGTGACTTCTGTAATGTACCCATGTGGCCTGTTGAAGGATAGGCTTGACCTTTGTTCTACCTCCCTGAAACATTCATGTAGATGTTACAAAACTTGTTTGCAATAGCACTTACCACTCCCTGCTTAGGCAAAATGCAACATAGTTATTCTCCTATATCAAAGATGGACAGAATGGTGAACAACTAAGGCAAGATGCAAGTTTGGTTAATAACTATGCAAGTGGTTTGGTTCTAGCCAGAAGGAAGCAAAGTAATGATAAGCAGATTATTAGGAAAATACTAACAATGATTCATACTACTCATTTGAATGAGGGTATTAATTAGCTTGTTGTAGAGAAAGAAATATAGGGCATTCAAATCAGAAAAGATCAGGTGAAAATCTACTGTTTAAACATAATATGATGTTATATCTAGAAAACCCAAAATACTGCCTAAGAGACAATAAAATCTCAGGTTACAAAATTAATGTAAAAATCAGTGGCATTTCTACACACAAAAAACAATCAAACTGATAATCAAATCAAAAACTCAGTATCATTTACAATTGCTGCAAAAAATGAAATAATTGGGAATATACTTAACCAAAAAGGTGAAAGATTTCTACAATGAGAACTTCAAAATACAAATGAAACACATCATAGTTAACCCAAACAAATGGGAAAACTTCCCATCCTCATGGAGTGGAACAATACATATTGTCTGTACTGTTTAAATTGATTTTTTTAGATTCAGTGCAACTCCCATCAAAATAGCAATATATTTTTCACAGAACTAGGAAAAAAAAAAACGAAGCTTCATATGGAATAAAAATGAGCCTGAATAATCAAAATAATCCTAAGCAAAAATAATAAATCTATAGAAATTGCATTATCTGGCTTCAAATTATATTACAAGGCTATTGTAACTAAAACAGCATAATACTGGCATAAATGTACACAAATAGATCAATGGAATAGAATAAACAACCCAGAAATAAAACCATATAGCTACAACCAGTTGATTTTTGGTGAAAAAGACAAGAACACACACTGAAAAAAGATACCCTACTCAATAAATGACACTGGAAAATTTTAGAGCCACATACGAAAGAATAAATCTGGATCCCTATCTCTCACAATATACAGAAATTAACTCAAGCTGTATTAAAGACTTAAATGTAAGACCTGAAAGCATACATATTCTAGAAGAAAAATAGTAAACACTATTCTGGACATTGGCCTAGGCAGATAAATTATGACGAAGCCCTCAAAAGCAAACAGAGAAAAAACAAAAATAAATAAACGGCATTTCGTTAAATTAAACAGTTTCTTTACAGCAAAGGAAATAATCACCAGAGGCAACCTACAGAATGGGAGAAAATATGCACAATTTATACATCTGACATAGGACTCATATCCAGACTCTGCAAACAACTCAAACAAATCAGCAGGAAAAAAATTAAATAAGCCCATTAAAAAGTTAACAAAAGACTTGAACAGACTTTTTCCAAAATAAGATACACAAATGATGAACAAACATATGAAAAAAATGCTCAACATCTCTAATCATCAGGGAAATACAAATTAAATCCGCAAGAGTTATCACCTTACCCAGTCATAATGGCCATTACTAATAAATCAAAAACAATAGATGTCAGTGTGAATGTAGACTAAAGGGAATACTTATAAACTGTTGATGGGAATGTAAAGTAATAAAACCTGTAGGGAAAACTGTATGGAAATTCTCAAAAAGCTAAAAGTAGACCTATCTTTCCATCCAGCAATCCCACTACTGGGTGTCTACCCAATGGAAAAGGAATAATTTTATCAAAAAGACACCTTCACTCGAATGTATATTGCAGCAAAATTGTCAATTACAAAGACATGAAATCAAAATAAGTGCACATCAACTGATGAATGGATTAAAGAAATTATTATACATAAAGTTATAAATATAAATATATATATGAATTCTATATATTTATATGGGGGGGTGTGTGTGTGTGTATAACATGGAGTACTACTAACCCATTAAAACAGAAATAAAATAATGGCTTTTGCAGCAACTTGGATGAAACTGGAGATCATTGTCCTAAATTAAGTATCTTAGGAGTGAATAAACAAGTACCACATGCCCTCATTTATAACTAGGAGCCAAAAACTTGGTATATATGGTCAAGTCATATGATGAACACTGGAAACTAACATGGGGGAGAGTTGGAGTGAGTTGAGGGATAAAAAGAATTACCTATCAGTTTTAATGTGCACTATTATGGTGAAATTTACAGTAAAATCCCCAACTTCCACATTATGAAGTCCATCCATGTAATAAAAAAAAAAAAATGAAATAAAAAAATAAACTAAAATGTTTTGGTTAATCTAGTCAGAGGCACATTGATTTTCTTTATATTTTCAAAGAACCAACTTTTCATTTCATTAATCTTTTGTTATCAATGTCAGTTAGTTCTACTCTGACCTTAGTTATTTCTTTTCTTCTACTGGGTTTGGGATTGATTTGCTCTTCCTTTTACAATTTGTTGAGACAACTTATTAAATTATTTATTTGCGATTTTTCTGTCTTTTGGAAGCAGGAACTTAAGGTTATAAGTTTTCTTCTTCTAACTGCTTTTGCAGCTCTCACAAATTTTGATAACTTCTGTCCCCTTTGTCATTTAGTTTGAAGAATCTTTTGATTTCCATCTTAATTTCCTCCTTGAACCAATGATTATTCAGCAATGGTTGTTTAATTTCCATGACTTTGTGTAGAGTTGAGTGTTTCTGTTAGAATTGATTTCTAATTTTATTCCACTGTGGTCTGAGAAGACACATGATATAATCTCTATTTTCTAAAATTTGTTGAGACATGTTTTGTGGCCAAGGGTGTGATTAATCTTAGACAATGTTCCATGAACTGATGAAATATTCAGTGGTTCTTGGGTAGAATGTTCTCTAAATGTCTGTTAGTCCCATTTGTTCTAGAGTTCCAATTAAGTCCACCATTTCTTTACTTAAAGCACCTTGATAAGCTAAATAAGGAATAAAAAAGGAGATGTTGCAGGTAATAACAGGGAAATACAAAATATCACCTCTGAATACTATGAAAATCTCTACACACATAAACTTGAAAATGTTGAGGAAATGGATAAATTCTTGGAAACACACAACTTCCCAAGGCTCAATCAGGAAAAAATATAACTCCTGAACACAAAAATATCAAGTAACAAAATTGAAGCAGCAATAAAAATTCTGTGCCTCCCCCCCAAAAAAAAAAAGTCCTGGACCAAATGGTTTCACAGCCAAATTTTCTAGATCTATAAAGAACTGGCAGAAACTATTTCATAACATAAAGAAGGAATGAATCCTCCGCAGTTAGATCTACAAAGCCAATATCACCTTGATACCAAAACCAAGAAAGGACATAACAAATAAAGAAAACCGCAGATCAATATCCATTATGTATATAGATGCAAAAATTCTGAATAAAATGCTAACATACCAAATTCAGCTGCACATCAAAAAATAATCTGACATGATCAAGTGGTCTTCATCCCAGAGATGTAAGAATGGTTCAATATACAACGCATACTACCTGGGTAATGAACAAACTTATAGCTTTGATTGAAATGGTACAAAAGCAACTTATTTAACCAAAATGTTGTAATTCTGTGATATTCTGAAATAAAAATATGCAAATCTATATTTATGATTCACAATATAAATGGAAGCAAAAACAGAGACCATATGATCCTCTCAATAGATGCAAAAAAAGCATTTGACAAAATTCAGCAACCTCATATGATAAACACTCTTAACAAAGCAGGTATAGCTGGAACGTATCTCAATACTATAAAAGCCATATATAACAAATCCACAACCAACATTATACTCAATGGGGGAAAAATGAAAGCATTCCTTCTGAGAACTGGAACCAGACAAAGTAGCCATGGTCATCACTTTTGTTCAACATAGTGCTGGAAATCCTAGCCAGCACAATTAGGTAAGAGAAGGAAATTACGGCACCCAAATAGAGAAAGAAGGGGTAAAACTCTCACTGTTAGCTGACAATATGATTTTATATCTAGAAAATCAAAAAGATTCTTCCAAGAGATTCCTGGAATTAATATATGAATTCAGAAAATCATAGGTTACAAAATCAACGTACACATGTAGGCTGAATTCATATACACCAACAAAAGAAATGCTGCAAATGAATTCAAAGACTCAATACTTTTCACAATACCTACAAATAAAATAAAATTCCTAGGAATATATTTAACCAAGGAAGTGAAAAACCCCTAAACAGAGAACTATGAAACTCTGACGAAGGAATTTACAGAGGATGTAAACAAATGGAAAAACATATCATGCTCATGGATCAGCAGAATCAACAGTGATGAATGTCTATACTACCCAAAGTGATATACAGATTAAATACAATTCTCATTAAAATACAGTATCATTTTTTGCAGATTTATAGAAAATAATGTTATACTTTATATGGAACCAGAAAGACCCCCAAATAGCCAAAGTAATCTTAAGCAAAAAAGAACAAATTGGGAGACATCTCCTTACCAGAATTCAATGTATGCTACGAGATTTTAGTAATCAAAACAGCATGGCACTGGCACAATAACAGGGACAAAGAACAATGGATCATAACAGAGAACCCATATATAAAACCATCCTCATATTGCCATTTGACCTTTGGCAAAGCAGACAAAAACATACACTGGGGAAAATAATACCTATTCAATAAATAAATATTGCTGGGAAAATTGGATAGCCACATGTAGAAGACGGAAATAAGATCCACACATTTCACAACTCACAAAAATTAATTCACAATGGATAACAGACTTAAACATAAGGCATGAAAGTATAAGAATTCTGGAGGAAGAAGTTGGAAAACATTTATAGGTGTTGGCCTCTGTAAACAATTTAGGAAGAAGACCCCAAAAGCAATCACAGCAAAAACAAAAATAAATAAATGGCATGTGATGAAATTAAAAATTTCTGCACATTGAAATACCTAGGTATATGTTTAACTAAGGAAGTGAAAGACATCTACTGGGAGGACTACGAAACACTGAGGAAGGAAATAGGAGAGGACATAAATAGATTGAGAACCATACCATGCTCATGGATTGGCAGAATAAACACTGTTTAAATGTCTATACTACCCAAAGTGATATACAGATTTAATGCAATTCATTAAAAAACAAACATAATTTTTTTTAGATCTAGAAAAATAATTATATGCTTTGTATGGAACCAGAAAAGACCCCATATATCCAAAGCAACCTTAAGCAAAAGAACACTAGGGGAGGCATCAATTTACTAGACTTCAAGATATACTATAAGACTACAGTAACCAAAACAACATGGTACTGGCACAAGAATTGAGATGTAGACCAATGGATCAGAACAGATAACCTAGAAATAAAATCAACCACATATTGCTATCTGATGTTTGACAAAGCAGACAAAAGCAAACATTGGGGAAAATAATCCCTATTAAATTGTGCCGGGAAAATTGGATAGCCACATGTAGAAGACTAAAACAAGATACGCACCTTTCACAAACATGAACTCACAATGGATAACAGACTTAAACCTAAGGCATGAAACCATAAGAATTCTAGAAGATAATATTGGAAAAACCCTTGTAGACATTGGCTTAGGCAAACAATTTATGAAGACCCCCAAAGCAATCACAGCAGCAACAAAAATAAATAAATGGGACATGATGAAATTTAAAAGATTCTGCACAGCCAGGAAAACAATCATTAGAGTGAACAGATGACCTACAGAATGGGAGAAAATATTTGCATGCTATACATCTGATAAAGGGCTGACAAGAGAATCTATAAAGAACTCTAGCAAGTCAGCTACAAAAAAATAAAAAAAAACCCTAATAAAAAGAGGGCAAAAGAAATTAACAGAAACTTTTCAAAAGAAAAGAGACTAATGTCCAAAAACATATAAAAAGTGCTCAACATCTCTAATCATCAGGGAAATGTAAAGCCAAACCACGATGTGATATCACTTAACTCTAGTGAGAATGGCTTTTATCAAAACATCCCAAAGCAACAAATGTTGGTGGGGATGCACACAGATAGGAACACTCATACACTGCTGGTGGGACTGCAAATTATTACAACCTCTCTACAAAGTAATGTGGAGTTACCTCAAAGAACTAAAAGTAGAATTACCATTTGATCCAGCAATCCCAGCACTGTGTATTTACCCAAAGGAAAAAAAGACATTCTATAAAAAAATACACCTGCACTCAAATATTTATGGCAACATAATATACAATTACAAAGATGTGTAAACAACCCAAGTCCCATCACATGAGTGGATTAAGAAAATGTGGTATATGTATACTATGGAGTACTTTTATATTATCCTGAATAGTGCTGGAGCCCATTCTTCCAAGCAAAGTATCACAAGAATGGGAAAACAAACCCACATGCACTCACCATCAAATTGGAACTAATTGATAAACACCTATGTGCATATATGAAAATAACATTTATCGGAAATCAAGTCTATGGGAGAAGGAGGAGGGTATGGGGAAATTTACAGCTAATGGATACAATGCACACTATCTGGAGGACGTACACAGTACAAAAGCAATTTATGTAACCAAATTGCACCCCCAAAATATTCTGAAATAAAAAATAAATTAATTAAAAATATTCCATGTAAATAGATTCCAAAAGTTAGCAGGAATAGCTACTCTTTCATTAGAAAATAAAAACCTACTTTTATAGTCAACAATGGTAAAAAGAAATAGATCATAACATAATGATAAAGAGATTCACCAAGAAGATATAGCAATCATAAACATATTCACCTAAAATAGGAACATCCAAATTCACAACAACAATAAACTACTAGATCTAAAAATAAATTAACTAACTAATTAATTGAATAACATGATAATAGTGGGTGACCTCAACACTCCACTGACACACCTAGACAGATAATTAAGGCAAAAACAGCAACAATAATAAAATGAAATGAAATGGGATTCTAGAAAAAAACGGACTTAACACACATTTACAGAAAATTTTACCCCACAAATGCAGAATATACATTCTTGATATCAGCACAGGGAAGATTTTTCAAGATAGGCCATATGTTAGGTCAAGATACAGGTCTCAATAAATTTAAAACAATTAAAGTCATATCATGTATCTTCTCTGACAAGAGTGGAATAAAACTAGAAATCAACTTAAAGAGGAACTCTCAAAACTATACAAAAACATTGAAATTTAAAAATCATTGTCCTCAAAAGATCATTGTCCTCAATGATCTTTGGGACAATGAAGAAATCAAAATGAATATTAAATTTTTTAGTGAATGAAAATATAGATACAATTTACATAAATCTCTGGGACACAGCAAAAGTAGTGCTAACAGAGAACTTAAAGTTCTAAATACCTACATCAAAAGACAATAACAGTTGGGAACAACCCAATATCACAGTTCAGGAAATAGAAAAACAAGAACAAATCAAACCAAAAGCTAACAGAAGCAAAGAAATAACATAGATCTGAGCAGACTTAAATGACTTTGAAGCTGAAAAATACAAAGGATCAATAAAACAAAGTCTTGGTCTTTTCAAAAGATAAACTAAATTGATAGGTCACTAGCTAGATTAATCAAGAAAAGGAGGGACAAAATTCAAATAAGCTCAATCAGACACTAAAAAAAAGAAGTTACCACCCATACTACTGAATTACAAAAGATTATCTGAGAACACCATATATACATCTACACCAAAAAACTAGAAAAACATAGAGGAAATGGATATTTGCTGGAAACATACAACTTTCCACATCTGAATCAGGAAGAAATAGTAACAGTGAACATACCAATAATGATAGTGACATTGAATCAGTATTAAAATTCCCCTCCAAAATGCCCAGAACTAGATGGATTCTCAGTCATATTATACCAGATATATAAAGAAGAATGAATACAAATCCTACTGAAACTTTTCCATAAGATTGAGGAGGAAATCTTTCCTAACTCATTATACAAAGACAGTACCACACTAAAACAAAAATCAAGAAGAGACCCAACAACAGAAAAGAAAACTACAGAACAACACCCTTTAAGAACAAGAATCCTCAGCAAAATATTAGTAAAACAATCCAACAACACATCAATAAATAATATACCATGATCAAGTGATTTTTAACCCAGGAAATTTCAATATCTGTAAGGATGTTTCAATATATGCAAGTCAATAAATGTCATTCACCACATAAACAGAACTAAAAACAAAAACAATATAATATTTCAATAGATGAAGAAAAAACATTCAGTGAAGTCCAGCATAAGGTCATGATAAAAATCCTCAACAAAATAGGCATAGAGGGAACATACTTCAAAATAATAAAGCCATATAAAACACTCCTACAGCTAACATTATACTGAATGGGAAAAACTTGAAATCATTTCTGCCACAAATTTTAACAAACAAGTATGTCTACTTTCACCACATCTATTCTACATACTACTGCGATTCCTAGCCAGAGAAATCAGCAAGGGAAAGATTCAACATTAAAATTGGAAAGGAAGAATCAAATTATCTCTGTTTTATGATGATATGATCTTATTCCTAGACAATCCTAACCATACCATCAAAAGGCTCCTTGATAGGATAAATAAATTCAGCTATTTCTCAGAATACAAAATCAACATAAATAAATTAGTAACATTTCTATACATGAATAATGAGTAAGAAGAAATTAAAATTAAGATCTCATTCCATTTCCAATAGCTGCAAAAATATTAAATATCCAGGGATATACTTAACTAAGAAGGTGAAGGAGCTCTACAAGTAAAACTACAAAACTGATAAAAAAAATCACAGTCAACAAAAACAAGTGTAAAAACATCTCACACTCATGGACTAAATATCAATATTGTTTCAATCTTCTAAGTGAAGTATCACAAGAATGGAAAAACAAGCACTGCATATACTGACCACTAAATTGGCATTAATTGGTCAACACTTACATGCACAAATGGGAAGTAACATTTATCAGGTGTCCGGCAGGAAGGGATGGGTAAATTGACACCTAAGGGGTGTGGTGCTCACTCTCTAGGGGATGGGCATGCTTGTAGCTCTGACTCAGGTGGTGCAAAGGCAACATATGTAACCAAAGCATTTGTGTCCCTATAATATTCTGAAATTAAAAAAATAAATATTGTTTTGATGATCAGACTACCAAAGCTATATGGACATTCAATGCAATACCTATCAAAATACTAATGTCATTTTTTAAGATATAGTAAAGAAAAAAGTAAAAACTATAATTCATATTGAACCAAAATAGACCTTTAACTGCAAAACACTTCTAAGCAAAGAAATACATAAATGAATAAAGATGGAGTCATCACATATATGATTTCAAATTATACAAGTCTGTACTAAACAAAACAGCATGTTATCAATACAAAAGTACACAAAAAGATACATTGAAAAGAATAGAGAACCCCAAAATAAAGCCATATACCTACAACCACCTGATAATTGACAAAGCATACCGAAATACACACCGAGGAAAGGACACTCTTTCAATAAATTGTTCTGGGAAAATTGGAAATTGATATACAAAAGAATAAAATGGATCACTATCACTCACCACATACAAAAATTAAGTCAAGGTGGATTAAAGGCTTACTTGTAAGGCCTCAAACCATAAAAATATAGAATAAATGCTAGGAAAAAAAAACTCTGAACAAGCCTAGCAAAGAATTTATGAATAAAATGCCAAAAGTAATGAAACAAAAATTAAAAATAAAGAAGCAAGATTTCATGAAATTGAAAGCTTCTGCACAGCAAAAAATAATCAAGAGTGTGAGTAGACCACCTATAGAATGACAAAAAATATTTGCAAGTGTGCATCTGACAAAGTACAAATACCTGTAATCTATAAGTAACTCAAGTAACTCAGCAAGAAAAAAAAACCTTTTTGAAAAGTGGGAAATCAACATGAATAAAGATGTTTTTCAAAGAAAGATATACAAATGGTCAAGAAATCTATGAAAAAATGCTGAACATTATTAATCACCAGGGTAATGCAAATTAATGCAATGAGATACTACATTGCCCCAATCAGAATGAGCATTATTAAAAAGTCAAAAAACAATAGATGTTGGTACAGGTGGGGTGAAAAGGAAAGACTTATACACTGTTAGTGAGTATGTCAATCAGTATAATTTCTATATAAAACAGTATGGAGATTTTTCAAAAAACTAAAAGGAGCTCCGTCATTTCATCCAGCAATCTCACCACTGAGCATCTCCCCAAATGTAAAGAAGGCATTATATCAAAAGATACCTGAATTTTTATGTTTATAGCAGCACAGTTCACAGTAGAAAAGGTTTAAGCGTCCAGCAACTGAGTCAATAAAGAAAATGAGAGATAGATAGACAAATACAGAGAAAGAAGGAGACACATCTGTATAGTATTCTCTGGTATAAAAATGTATATATATACATATATTAACATATATAAATACATACAGATTATGTGTATACAATATATTCCTGTAACAAAACTTTACATTTTCCATGTATATATGAATTTTTAAATATAAAAAAGATTTAAAAAGAGTTCAAATGGAGTTGGTATTATGTAAAAGTATAATACTTGTTTTTGTTACTTTCCTTTGAGATCTAAATTAAGTCATTATTATTCGTTTGAAATGCTCTTTTATAAATATAAGATTTTTAAAGCCTCATGATGGTAAGCAGAAACCAAAAACCCTATAATAGACACACTAAAATCTATAAAATAGCATTAAGTTATACTACTAGATAAATTTCTTAATCATATAGAAACAAGATAGGATCAGAAGTAAGTAGGGACATACAAACCAATCAGAAAATAAGACACAAAAAAGTAACAATCCCATTCTGTCAATATAAAACTTAAATGCAAATAGATTCAGTTATCCAAGTAAAAAAAAGAGTGTCTGAATGGATAAGGAAAAAAAAAAAAGACTCAATTATATACCATCTACAAGAAACTGACTTCTCCTATCAAGTCCTGCACAGATTGAAAGTTAAGGATGGAAAAAAGATAGTCCATGCAAACAGAAACCAACAACAACAACAAAAAAATAGCAGAAGTAGCTATATTTATACCAGGTAAAATAAACTTTAAGTTAAGAACAGAAATTAAAATTAGAAATACCATTATATAATAGCGAAGTGGTTAATACAGCAGGAAAACATAAGTCTAAATATATATGTATCCAACACTGGAGCACCAACTATATAAAATAAATATTAATAGATCTGAAGGGAGAGATTGACTGCAATACAATAACAGTAGGGGACTTCTATATCCTACTTTCAGCAATGAAAAAATTATACAGACAGGGCATCAACAAAAAACATTATAGTTAAACTGTACTCTCATCAAATGAAACTAGCAGTGTCCAAATTTTATAAACAGCACATTGAACATTCTCCAGAATAGACCATGTGTTAAGTCATAAAACAAGTCTTCATTATCAAAATTATATAAAGTATCTTTTGAACCAAAATGAAATAAATTAGAAATCAATAGAGAAAGATCTTTGAGAATTGAACAAATCTATGGAAATTAAACACTTTATTACTAAACAACATATGAGTAAATGAAGAAATTAAAATGTAATAAAAATACCATTGACAAGGTAAAATTTTAAAAAGCTACATTGAAAGCTGTGGAATGAAAAATGCAGTAAGAGGAGAGTATAAAATTAAACACATTAAAAATGGAAAAATTTAAATAAACAACCTAATAATGCACGTCAAGAAGCCACAAATGCAAGAACAAACCAAACCAAAAATTAGTAGAAAAAAGAAAAAATAAAGATAAGAACAGTAAATGAAATTGAGACAAAACTGAAAAATCTCAAAAAATAAAAAGATTTTCAAAAGATAAAAGCAATTAACAACACTTTAGCTCAACTAAAGAAAAAGGGATAGAAAAATTTAATAAATAAAATCAGCAATGAAAAAGGAGACATTACAACTGATACCACAGTATAAAAGATCATTAAAGTTTATAATGAAAAAACTATACACCAACAAATTTGATCATCTAGAAAAGAAGAATAAATTTCTCAACAAATAAAACATGCCAAGATTAAACCATGAAGAAATGAATAACCAGAATAGAACAATGATGTATCACAAGATTGTCTCAATAATCAAATTGTTTCCATAAAAGAATAACCCAGACCTGATAGCTTTATGGATAAATTCTCCAACACTGAAATAGAATGTAATACCAATTCTACTCCAAATATTGCCCAAAAAATTGAAGATAAAGAAATACTACCAAACTCATTGTAGAAGCTCAACAGTAGCCTGACACCAATACTAGACAAGAACAGAACAAAAATAGAAAATTATAGACCCAACATCCTTGAAGAATGTACAAGTAAATATTGTCAACATAATACTTGTAAATCAAGTTCAACAATATATTAAAAACATTATTCATCATGATTAAGTGGGATGGCAACCCTGGCATGCAAACTTAGTTGAAGATACACAAACCAATAAACAAGATACATCATGCTAAAAGAAATAAGACAAAATTGTATGTTATTTTAACAAGTGCTAAAAAATACATTTGATAAAATTAAACATAACTCAAAATAAAAATTTTCAGTAAACTGGGTATAGAAGAAACATTCCTCAAACAATAAAGACATATGTGAGAAATGCATAGCTAATAGTGCAATGAATGTGGTAAAAATTAAAGTCCTTTTCTCTAAAGATGGGAACAAGAAAAGAATGCACACTTTTACCACCATCATTCTACATAATGCTGGAAGTCCTGATCAGAGAAATTAGGCAAGAAAAAAAAACAAAAATAAGGGAACCCAATTTGGAAAGGAAGAATTCAAATTAGTCTTGTTCAAAGAAGATATAATATTATACCCAGAAAAACCTAGGCTCAATCAAAAAACTATTTTAATTAACAAAAAAATTTATTATTGTTTCAGGATACAAAATCAACATACAAAAATCAGTAGCCTATATATACACCAAAAACAAACAATCTGAAAAAGAAATCAAGAAAGCAATCACATTTACAATAAGTACAAAAATATAAAATATCTAGGAATCAACTAACCAAGGATTGTATATATATACAATCTTATATATACAATAAAAACTGTAAAACTCTAATGAAAGAAATAGAAGAGGACATAAACAAGGAAATATATTCCATTCTTATTGCTTGAGGAATTAATATTTTTAAAATGACACTAGTACCCAAAGGAATTTACAGATTTAAGATAATCTCTATAAAAATGCCAATGTTATTCTTCACGGAAATAGAAAAAAAACTCTAAAATTTATATGTAGCCACTAAAACCCAAAATAGCTAAATCAACCCTAAGCAAAGAGAACAAAGCTGGAAGCTTCACACTGTCTGACTTGAAAATTTATTACAAAGCTATCATAACCAAAACAGCATGGCACTGTCACAAATACAGACACACAGATAAATGGAATGGAATAGAGATCCAAGACGAAAATCTATAAATTCATAACAAACTGATCTTCAACAAAGGCCACAATAACTTAAAATGGGAAAATTACAGTCTTTTCAATAAATACCACCAAAAAAGCTGTATAACAATATGTGGAAAAGTGAAACTAGATCCCTATCTCTTACCATACACCAAAATAAAGCCAAAATATATTAAAGACTTGAATCTAAGACCTGAAACTATGAAACTACTAGAAGAAAATATGGGTGAACAAACTCCTGGACTTTGGTCTGGGCAAAGATTTCTTGTGTACAACCTCAAAACCATAGGCAATCAAAGCAAAAATAGAAAGTTGCAACTGCATCAAGCTACAAAGCTTTTTCACAGCAAAGGATACAACCAGCAAAGTGACTATAGACAGCTCTCAGAACAGAAGAAAATATTTTGAAGCTCTCTATCTGACAAAGGATTAATGACAAGAATACATAGGGAGCTCAAACAACTCAGTAGCAAAAAAATAAATTCTCTAATTAAAAATAGGCAAACGATCTTAGAGACATTTATCAAAGAGTACACACAAATGGACAACAGATATTTAGTATTAAAAATGCTTAACGTTACTAATCATCAGAGAAATGAGAATCAGAACTGTAATATAATATTATCTCACCATAGTTATAATAGCTTTCATAATAAAGAGGCAATAATAGATGCTGATGGGATATGAAAAAAAGGGACCCATCATACACTCATACACTGTTGGTGGGAATATTTTTGCCAATAGAATATGTGAAAATATTTGCATATATTTCATATGGAAAGGGATTAACAACCAGGATGTATAAGAAATTCAAACATCTCAAATGACAAAAAAAATCCAGAAGACATACAAATGTCCAAGAAGTACATGAAAATATTCTTAATATCAATAGTCATGAGGGTAATGCAAATCAAAACGAGATACCATCACACACAACTTAAAATGACTAATATCAAAAAGTCAGTTAATAACAAATGGTGGAGAGGATATGTGGAAAGGAAACCCTAGTATAATGTTGATGGGGATGTAAATTAGTGTAATCATTATGCAAAACACTATGAATATTTGTTTAAAAACTAAAAATAGAACAATTTGATCCAGCAATCTCACAACTATGTATATATCAAAGAAAGAGAAAGAAAATAAGCATATTAAAGAGATACCTGCATTTCCATGTCTATTGCAGTCCCATATACAAAAGCTCAGGTATGAAAACAGCATGTTTTCATCAACAGATGAATTAATAGGGAAAATATTTATAATACAGTATAAATTAAAATGTATATATAAACACAATGAAATATTATTCAGTCATATATAAAGAATAAAATCTTGTCATTTGCAGCAAAATTGATGGAACTGGAGGACATTTTGTTAAACATGAAATAAACCAGGCACAGAAATACAAATATTGCGTGTTATTATTTTGTACTTCAGAGATTAAAAAAAAAAAAACTCTCATGGAGCAAGTGAATACAACAGTGGTCAGCAGAGCCTAGGCAGGTTAGTTGGGAGAGGAACAAAAAGAGAGGTCAATTAATGGGTACAAAAATGCAACTAGATAGAAGAAATAAGTACTATTTTTTTAACACAACGTAGTGACTGCAGTTAACAATAATTTATTGTGTATTTCAAAATATCTATAAGAGACTATTTGGAATGTTCTCACCCCAAAGATTCCAATTACTCAGATTTGATCATTAAACATTATAGATTTGATCATTAAACATTGTATGTTTGTACCATTGTATCACATTTACCCTATAAATATGTCCAACTATTATGCATTCATAAATATTTAGAAAGCCAAACAAATGGCCAAGAAGTATATAAATAAATACTCAAAAACACTGATCGTCAGGGAAATACAAATAAATAATACAATGAGATATCTCAACCTTGTTAGAACTAATATTATCTGACAAAAACATGCTGGTAAGACACAGACAAAGGATAATATTTTTATCTGACCAAAGAGAATTCAAGTCAAAAATTTTCTCTAGAGATATTATAAAATGTTAAAAGTACCAATTCAACAGGAAGATATAACAACTGTAAATGTGTTGCACACAACATCAGAATCCATAAGTATACAAAGAAGATTAGACAGACTTGGAAGAAGAAATTGATCATAATGCATTCATAATAAAAAGGTAATTATCCCACTTTTAATAATAGGCAGAATATAAAGAAATAATATCATTAAAGAAACAGAGAATTTGACAGCATATATACCACATATACTTAATAGACATAAATAGCATTTTTTTACCTAAAGCAGTGATGTATCAGATTAAAAAATGAGGAATAAAAATTATATAATTATATCCATGGATTCAAAAATAATTTGGTCAAATACAATCATCTTTTATAATAAAAAATCACAAAAAATGAGGGATAGTGGAAATTAACTTCAACATTATAAAGGCCACATATAAAAAATCCATAGCTAACATTATATGCAAGAATAAAAAGTTAAAATCTTTTTCTTTAAGATCAAAGACAGGACAGAGATATCCACTATTACCACTTATTTTCAACATAGTAGTGGAAATCCTAGCCAGAAGAATTAGGAAAGAGAAATAATAAAAGACATCTTAACAGAAAAGTATGAAGAAAATTTGTCGTTGCTACCATGAACTATTATAATATACAAAAAGCTCTAAAGATTCTGTGAAAAACTGTTAAAATAATTTAAAAAACACCACAGTAAACTTGCAAGATAAAAAATCACATAAAAATCAGCAATTTTTTTATACAGAATAACAAACTATATCACAAGAAATATTTCAGGTGAAAATGAACTAAAGAGGTTAGAGTACTGTTCACTAAAACTGTAAAACACCAGTGAAATAAATTGAAGTAAAGTGAATAAATCGGAACATACCTGGGGTTTATGGATTAGAAAAATTAAAATTGTTAAATGTCTATACAAAACAAAGCAATCTACACATCCAATGCAATCCTTACCAAAATTTCAATATCATTTTTATTAAAAAAATCAATTTTTATATGTATATGAAACCATCTATTATCCTAAATAGTCAAAAGAAACTTGAGGAATAAGAACAAATCTAGAGGCATCATACACCGAGATTTTAAAACATATTATAAAGTGATTGAATTCAAACAGCATTGTACTGGCATAAAAATAGATACAATACAGACCTCAAAAACACACCATAGAAATTCTGTAAATAAATTCATACATCATGGTCAATTGAATTTTAACGAACAGCCAAAAAATATACAATGGGGAAAATGCAGCACCCTCAAAAAATGGTGTCAGGAAAACTAGCTATCCACCTGCAGAAGAGTAAAATTTGATCCTTAGCTCCTGTCATGTAAGAATCAATTAAACTGGATTAAAGACTTAAATGTAAGGCCTAAATCTGTAAAACTACTGACCAAAATCATTAGGGGGAAGCTCCATAACATTGGTCCGGCTGATATTTTTTGGATAAACATCAAAAGCAAAAGCAACAAAAGGAAAAGCAGAAAAATTTGATTGCATCAAAGTAAAAAGCTTCTGAACTGCAAAAGGAATAACTGACTAAATGAAGAGACATTTTATTTATCACAAAGTCATCCTAAGAAACTTGTCTGCCCAGCTATGTATTTACAAGGCATACATCAGATAAATAGTTAACACCCAAAATATAAGCCACTCAAAAAACTTAATAGCAAGCAAACATAGAACCTGGTTAAATCATAGGCAAAGGACCTAAGTAGACATTCCTCCAAAGAAGACATACAAATGGTCACCAGGTAGATTAAAAAATGTTCATTATCACTAATCATTATGGAAATGCAAATTAAAACCACAATGAGGTGTTAAATTACATTTGTTAGTTTAACAGTTATCAAAAATATGAGAGGTTTAGTGTTGGTGAGGATGCAGAGAAAAGGGAACTATTGCACATTTTTAGTGGAAATGTGAATTAGTACAACACTATGATAATCATATGGAGGGTCTTCAAATAACTAAGAATAGAACTACTGCATGATCCAGAAATCCCACTCTTGAATATATATTTAAAAGATATAAAATGGATACAAGAAAATGGGCCCCAAACCTGAGTTCTGGCCTGTAGTTTAAGTGGGTTCTTGGTTTCATGCAGGAAAGAATTCAAAAGTGAGCTGACGGTATAAAGCAAATGTAGGTTTATTGAAGTAACAAAGAAACAGAAGGAAACCTATATGGCTTGCTCCATAGGCAGAGCAGTGGCTATATCTCAGAGCCACAAAGAGTAGTACATTGTGAATTTCTGGGATCTTATTTTATATTTCCTGTTTAATTTTATGTTAAGTGGAGGGAGGATTAGTCATAAGATTTTTGGGAAAGGAGTGGGAAGTCTCTGGAACCAGGGGACCCTCCTGTTTCTAAACCATGTATAACAACTTCTGGGAGTTGCCATGGCATTTGCGAACTGTTATGGTGCTGTTGGGAGTTTCTTTTAGTATGTTAATACATTTGAGCAGGTATAATGAGCAGTGAGTGTAACCTAAGGTCATTTTTCATGGCCATCTGGATTCTATCTGGTTTGGGCCGGTTTCTCCCTCATTTCTTGTTTTATCAAAGAGCATGATTTGTTTGGGTGTTATGACTCTTTATCAATGAGGGACTCCTGTTTTCCTATCTAATTACCATTTCAGAGATACTCCTTTACACACACACATGCATATACATTTATATCTTCTTCTATTTGTGAACTTGTATTGACATAAGTAAAGTAAATTTTGTTGATTACTGCACAAACACCACTTTGTTTAGCCAGTAAATAATCTAAGGCTATTCAGTTATCCTTATTATATTGGATAAAGAATTCAAGGAGGTGTTAAGCTTGGCTAAAGCATGTTTAGTAGTTAGGACCAGAACTTTTAGCTGGGCATACAAGTTTCTTAGGATGACTTTGTGATAAATAAAACCTCCCCCACAAGGGGTGGCCATTCTCACAGGGGCTCTCATCCCAGCCAGGATAAGACTGATGGACCTTTTCAATGAGTAAGGCAAAGTTTTTATATTCTGTCTTTGCTTGTTCACAGTAAAAGCAATCACTCATGGCTGGATGTGATGGCTCACGCTTGTAATCCTAGCACTCTGGGAGGCTAAGGCAGGGGGATCACCTGAGGTCAGGAGTTTGAGGTTGCTGTGGATGCCACAGCACTCCAGCCTGGGAAACAGAGGAAGACTCTGTCTCAATAAAAAAAAAAAAAAAAAAAGCAAAATCACTCAGGCACACTAACATTATCGTACACTGTCATGCAACCCCTATTATGTTAACGACATCAGATTTCTTTTTACTAGGTGGGAATTTTATTCCCATCACTAGCTAAAAGTTACTCTAGGACAACGAAACCACTGGTAAAGCAGTCAGAGCTGATTTAAGCTGTTGAATTCAAGGCAAGAAATTTCTGAGGAAACCAAGGTAATGCTGGGCACTTTTTTCAGGCCCGGTAATCTTGGTTCCTGCCTACTATGCTTTGTCACAATTTTGCTGAGCACTCTAGGCTAGCACAGCATTTCTACTATGCAGTGGGGGACTTTCATTATTCCCTCAATCCACTCTGTTCCCCAATTTCTACAGTCTTTCTGCCCATCCTTTTGCAAAGTTTCCTGAGTAGGGAATGAAGGGATATTACATCAATCATACTTATATGGGCATGTTTTATGGCAGTAACTTTTGTATATTACTCACAGCCACAATATAGGCAGCAACAACAAAAGCATATGTTAAATAAATCTGTGGCCCTCAATCCCCAGTCTGCAGCCTGTTAGGGACCAGGCCACAGTGCTCTGCCACCCCACCCCGCATCTATGGAAAAATTGCCTTCCATAAAACTTTGGAAATAACAGGGGGAGGGGACTCATCAGGAGGTGAGCAGTAGGCCAGAGAGTGAATTTTCATCTGTATTTACAGCTGCTCCCCATCACTCGCCTCACCATCTGAGCTGATCTCAACACCCTCATCCAGGGAAGAAATGCCTTCCATGAAACTGGCCCCTGGTGCCAAAAAGGTTGGGGATCACTAATATAAATGATTATGCCAATTAATAAAATATAACTCTAATGTTTAGCAAAGAATGGAACCAATAGGAAAAACAATCAAAAAGTCCTAATTATAATGTTATTCATCTGGGCACCTAAATGATTTAAAGCCTTGGTAGCATTACATTTTAAAAAATCTAGAGTATGTGTGCAACAGGTGGCTCTCACAAAGGCACAGATCCCAGTCTATGCTGTAGTGAGTATATCTAGAGCAATTCTGTTTGTAAAACCACTTTTCTCATTTGGGTATTTTATTTCCTTAAGAGGTATGCAGCATTTTTGTTAGTTTCAGTGCATGGCTGTGAATTGGGCCAGAGTAATAATGTGGGTGAGAGCATTTAATGCTTCTTCCCTAGGGACTAGAATATTTAAGGGCCATTTTCACCAAGCCAAAGACCTGGGGAAATGACCTCTCAAGACCTTTATTATTAGGTACTGTGGGCAGTTTTATGTGTAAATTCTGGCAAGAAAGGCCACCTCAGGGTACAACTCCCAGACGAATTGTAGGGGAGGAACAACCACAAGTGTATGCCACACAGCTAGCTATTTCCCAAAGGTAAAATGTAAGTTCCAGCTCTTACAAAGAAGTTTTGCTCTCCTGTCTAGATAGATTCTCATACTCTTACAGTGTGGACACATGCTCAAGAGGATAGCCACCCCATCAGCCAGTAGTATGTGTAGGAATTTGCAGTATGATTATGCCCTTGTATACATAGAGAAGCCTTTTGATATAACATCCGATGTTTGGTTAGTGTCTGTGTTAATCCATCTCAAATTGTTGTGTGTTGGCTGCAGGCAATATTTATCTGTGGTCTCACCAATGTAAAGACATGTCTTTTAGTTTTACTGACAGTTGGCAAGTGAGAGATATCCTGAGGTGTAGGTAGCTGCCAATGATGAACAGTGGAGATGATGTCACCTGCATGGATATAGTTGCAGCTGCCCAGAGAGCTTATCTAGTCATTTTAATTCTTTGATGTTAAGGGCAGCACATTACATGGCATCGTATTCCCACGGGATGAAGGTAGATATCTGCGAACCCAGCAGTGGGATGGGCTTTTTAACGGCTGTTCTTATCACAGCCCAATCTAAAAAGACATTGTCATTTGCCATGAATAGTAGGAACAATAGCCTGTGTGTGTAAACACAGGTGTATACAAGGAAATCTCAAGGACAAATCTATTCTTTGTAACACATTACTGATATATTTTTTCTCATAGACCCTATTAGGGAGATTTCTATAGGCTTTAAGCCTGGCCCACAATATCACACATTGTTTTCCTCCCCAGGAGTGGGCATAATAGCCAGCTGATAAGTTTCTGGCATTGCCCTTTCCACTTGCACTATAGTGGCTTCAGGTGGTATGGGTATTTTTGTATAATGTTATTGCCAGGCTTTCAGAATCTGTCAAGGAGCACAGTTGGGATCACCTCACCCTTAGCTGCCTTCATGGCACCCTCCACCACCATAAAACTAGTCTATTTTGGAGGCACCTTCCTTCTCAATTTTAGGTCCACATGTAGTCATCAGTACTCATCAGGTCTGTTGGTGTTCTCAGGAGCATGGTATGCCTGTCCTCTTCAGGGGCATGGCTCAGCATCTCAGAATTAACTCTGAGAGTTTGCAGGGCCTGTTTTACAGGCCTTACTAATGACTCATGAGGAGTGATACCACGTGTGATAGCAGGTAGTCCATTAAAAACCTATATATCTCCTGAGAGATTCTTAATCTAGGACCTTAAAGAGGTATCTTTGGACAGTGCATAGATTTGGGTTTTTAACAAACAATTTTTTTTTCTATTAGACCCGCTCCTGTTGGATTACATGGCAGGTGAAATCTTTAGTCTATATTTTATTCTGTTGCCCATATTTGAATGTCATGCCCTGTGAAATGGGAACCTATGTCACTATCAATTATTTAAAACTCATTAGGTAACATAGAGCAAACCCCAAACACCAAAGTCAAGGTTACAAAATTAATTTATCTTTAAGCATTGAGAATCTTGGTTTTAGTTTCAAACTTACAGAAATTTTGTTATACAAAACATAATCAGTTGAACGTAATATTTAGATACTTTTGTATAGAATTTTTTTGTGGTCCTTTTAAAGAATAAACCATATTTTAAACAAAAAGCTCATAAATAATGTCTAGTTCTGAAAATGACAGGAAATGGAAGCTCACAGTTAGCTAAACATTTAAATTATCCAACAATAAATTATATTAATTAGATGGAAAAAAATTATTAAATGAGTTTTAATATCGCTGAATACAGACAGGCCTGACCCACGTCTAATGAAAACAGTTTATTTTGATTTTTGTCTTCTCCCATGTCTGTTAACTTGAATTTACTATTAGATACCCAGGAATCAAGGCCTTATAATTTAACAGCACAAGGTTTAACTAACACTATTTTACATAGCTTTGATCTGACTGGAGGACATTTGTCAAAGATGTCAAAAGTTCAAAACATATGATCAAAACAGAATTATGTGTCACTTTGCAATAATAGCAATTCTCTTAACCAAGAGTGACAATCAACAAAATTTAAAGGCAATACAGAAAGTCACATGGGAGGTGAAACCTCAACATTTCAAAGTTTAGATTTTTGAAGCAATCAGAAAACTAATAAGGATAATATAGGAATTATCTTGATGAAACATAAAATCTCTGTTTTCCAGGCCAATTACCAAAAGGAAAAAAACACTATACTAGTGTGATTTTTTTTTTTCCTATTCTTTTGGGAAACCCATTTAGACACCATGGAAGTCAAATTTATAGCAAGGATACATGAATTAATTAGACATAGGAAGCATGCCCAGGGTCATAATTATACAGTATATTACAGAGAAATGTGAATAAGAAAAACTGGTACTTTGAGTAGAAAAGCAAATAATGTTTAGCAATAGCATGAAAAGGTTTCTTTTTTTTAAATCACATTGAATAATTTAGACATATCAAGAAAACCTGAGTATAGAATTAAGTTATACTGGATGAAAATATTGCTTTTCTAAACTTTTAAGATAAAACATTGTAGTATCAGGCCATAACAACAGACACAGAACTTTTTAAAAAAAGTTTGAAGGAGAGAGAATTATAATGTCAGCCTTTTCAAGGGAATAAAAAGCCAAAAGCAGCAAGACATAGCAAAAGTTGAATTTCTGGGAGATAAATCTGAGAAGTTTCAAAAGAAGCAGATTATAAAAGAAGAATCAAGATATTTGTAATTTTATTAAGAGCAAACTAACACTTTAAGATAAGCTTGTTGTTTTAACTGAGAAGGAAAATTTTCAATTATTGCCAAATTGATCATATATAAAATTTATTTACAAATTTTATTTTGTGAACATTATCACAACTTATATAGACCATATATAACATTGTTTGACTTTCTGCTTTGTCCTAAAGTTTCCCTTTTTGAAAATAAATAATCATATTGTTTTTGGACAAAAATTTGTCATATAAGATCCTTTCTCATACAAAATTATTCCATTTTCTGTTTAATCTTCTTTGTTAAAAATATATCTATATACCCATAATTTTCATTTTATATCCATCTCTTTTACTTAATGGTTCCTTTTCACCTTGTTTCAATTTTCTTTCTAACTCTCCGTTTTTAATCAACCTTTAAATACCTTTTGAATTAGAAAAAAACTGCTCTTTTCAATAAGAATACATTTTATGTCTCTTCTATAGTCTTTCATTAAAAACACATATTTGAGATATTTTATATATAAATGGAATCACATATATTGACCAGAAACTTTATTCTTAGTAACCTGAACCTTATTGAAAACGTAGGAAGCAAGAAATCTTCAATTGTCTGTCACAAACATTAATTTCACTTATATTTATCTAATTTATTTATTTTAGCAGTTTACTTGGATCTTATTTATCATTTTATTTTCCTGTTAAGCATTTAATAGTCTGTGAATATTAAATATTCACCTTAGTAAGAACCTTAAAGTTAAATACAGGAGTATTTTTGCTGATAGCTGAGAAGATTTAACTATTTGTGTTAAACCCACAATATAAAATTAGTCTTGCTTAACAAAAAAATTACATGAACACAGATCACTTTGTTCTCAGCAGGTTTATAGTTTTATAACATTTGTATCAAATCCCGACACCTTGCAAACATCAAAATGACTAGTAAACTCAGGACAAAAATGAATACTGACAATTTGAAGATGTTGTAATTTTTATATTAATAATATCTTTTTATTTTTAATAATATACATTTACTAAAAATTTACTAAATTCACATGAACCTAAAAAAATTAGATTTATTTACTTAATTATGAGGCTGCCTTTATAAGTAAAGTTTGTACCATGCAGACACAACATATAGCAATACATGTATACACATACAAATACATTTGGACATGTATATATCCAGTAGTTTTTACCTCTGAATTCCAGCCATGAGATAACCGTATAAACTCATCAGTTCATAAAAGATGGGTGAATCCAAATTGTTTCTGACAGAGTTGAAACTTGTTTAAATGGCCAAATTTTAGTTCCCTTAGTAGATAATGTAATGAAAACTATAATCCAAAGTTTCAGATAAAACAGCTTTTATGGCAGTTTGAATTTTTAACAATAGCCTCTTTTACACTTTTTTTCCTTCAGTTTGAAATGTTTTCCATGTTCACATTCTTGCTAGCACTAGCTGCTCCAATTAATCTTGAATTAGTTATATCACAGTGAGTTTTATCTCAGTATCAGTAACTTAGCAAGTGAAGTTTCAAAGTAGGCAGAAAAGAAAATAGAGAGCTTAACAGACTCTACATTTTAACTCCATAGTAGTAGATGTAGTGGGTACAAAGATAGCAGTAAAAATCCCGGCAAAGAATCTGGGGAGGTTCAATCTCTAACAGGAAGGAAACAAATTCAGGGTTGGCTGCTAATGCAATTACCTGACCCAAATCCAGGGGGCCAATACTGATTAACTCAGAGCATCCAGGAATAAACAAACCATGAGGGCTTCTCTAGCAAAGGCTACAAACCTTGGAGCATGCAAGGGGCAGCTTGCTGAGAACACTGGACAATCCAGGGGAGCAATAGCCAACAGTGATCCAAAGGCATGCAGGCCTAGCACAAAGTACAGCCACAGAACAACAGACTTTAGCATCCCAAGCCACACAACACAAATAGGAACCTTTCAACCAAAGGAGTACAAGAAGGTTAATATCCAAAGCAAACTCTAACAAAGGATTAAAAACAGGACAAAGAAGGATGGAGTTTCAAAGCAAACAAAGAAAGTGCCTTGCCTGAGGCAGTAGTGGCATAAACATAACCATGCATCCAATTACTAGAATGTGAAAGGGGTTAAAAGATCAAAAAGCACATGATTAACAGAGGGCTATCAGGGTGTAAGCCATTCACAGCACAACCACCAGATTTTACAAAGGGAGGCTCACCCATCCTTCAGGTCCCAATGTTGCCATATGGTCTTAATTTGGGATCCAGATGAGGATCTCTCTTCCACCCCATGTTGGATGCAAAGAAGATGATACAAGAAAGTGGACCCCATAACTGAGGTTTGGCCTGAAGTCTAACTGTGTTCTTGGCTTTATGCAATAAAGAATTCAAGAGTGAGCTGACAGAAGAGCAAAAGCAAGTTTATTGAATAAGAAAGAAACAGAAGGAAGATTACATGGCTTTCTCAATAGACAGAACAGTGGCTCTCTCTCAGAGCAACAGAGAATAGCACCTTGGGAGAGTCTGGTGTCTTATTTTATACATTCTATTTAATTTTATGGTAAGTGGAGGGAGAATTATTCATAAGATTTATGGGAAAAGGGTGGGGAGTTCCCAGAAGTGGGGGTCCCACCTCTTCTTAAACCATATAGGGTAACTTCTGGGGTTGCCATGGCATATTTAAACTGTCATGGCACTGATGGGAGTTTCTTTTAGTATGTTAATATATTATGAGCAGGTATAACAAGCAGTGAGGGTAACCTGAGGTCATTTTTCATGGCCATCTGGGTTCTGGCTCATTTTAGAAAGCTACTCTGTTTCTCATTTTATCAGAGACCATGGTTCAGATCTTATGACTTTCTATCAAGCAGGGCCTGCCATTTTCATATCTCAAAATGAATATATGAAAGAGATATCTGAACTCCTTTTCTTTTTAATTGCAGTACTATTTATAACATCCAAGATATGAATTCAACATATATATCCATAAATGGATAAATAGATAAAGATAATGTGATATAGATACACAATGGAATACTACTGAAGCTGGAAAATAAGAAAATATTGACATTTACATCAATGTTCATGAACATGAAGGATATTGTATTACATGAAATAAGCCAGGCACAGAAAGACTAATACTGCATGATCTCAATTATATGTGAAATCTAAAAAAGTCAAGCTCATAAAAATATACTGTAGAATTATTGTTACCACAGGCTGCAGGTTAGGTAGGTTGTAAATACGGGTTGTTGATCAAAGGGTACAAGGTTTCAAATAGAAAGAATTAGTTTTGAGAAGTATTGCACAGCAGGGTGACTATCATCATCAAAATGTATATCTCAAAGTAACTAAAATACTACTTTTACTTTTCAAATATTTCACAAAAAGGATAACTAAGTGAGCTGACAGTTATGTTAATATGCTATATTTAGTCACTCCTCATTGCATATATATATCAAAACTTCATATGATATCCCATAAATGTACACACTTATAATATGTAAATTAAAATAATATTGATAACAAAGAAAAAAGAAAATATTTAGAAAAATAAATAAGATAAAAATAATAAAGACAAATGTGTATACTAATTAACAAAAAAGAAAATTGGATAGAACAAATAAATCAACCAAGAACTGTTTGTTTGAGAAAACAAAGAGAAAAATCTCTAGCATTGTTAAAAAGTAAAGCAACATAAATATATACACTACCTAAAGTTTTAAAGGGATTAAATTGCTGACGTGAAGATTTAGAAATGATTGATACCATGGTTTTGTGCTAATGAATATAAAAATCTCAATAAAATATATAATTCTTATTTTTTCTATGCTCCCTACTAATCCATCACTCCCCATTGCACCCAAAAGCATTATGCTTTCATTTAGCAGTACAAAATAAAATAATAATAATAATAATAATTTTTAACAAGACCATTAGCCAAGTCTTCAGGGTTGGCAGGGCTGTTTTACCCCTTAATCTACCTAGAAATATAAATAAAAGTTTAGGTTACATGGCAAACCTCAGAGAACATTCCAATTCCTTTCATGTAGTGTGACCATGTCTCTTTTCAAACTAAACGCCAGCCCAAAATTAGCTTTATAAAAAGCCTAACTAAATAATATGCATGGCGAATATGGAGACTAGAAGGCAGAGATCCCAGAGTTTGACCTGGAAAATACTTAACCTACTGCCTATTTACAAGATAAAGCAAATAGAGTGAGCAGAATGTGTTCAAAGAAGACAATAAATGTTTTATGAAAAAAAAAAGTGAAATAATTTTGCACCACATTAATCAGTTAAATTTCTGATTTGGTCTCACCATTTTCAAGTTTTATTTGTATAAGCTCTGATACTATCTTTTCTGTAAATTGGAGATAATCACTTATCTCAAAAGAATACCAGAATAATGTGTAGTAAAGCATGTTACATATTTTTAAACAGCAGAACTTCTTATAATAGTAGTGCAGGAGGAGAGGGTCTCACTGATCATTTGAGGATGAAATAGGACAACACACCCCTCAAATCTGTTCTAGAGCAATGATGACATTCAGTGTTCAATTGCAGCAGTGCTCCTTCTTCTCTTCAAACATGTGTGGCAATATCAGGTGGTTTCTGTGAGGCTGAAGACCAGTTATATGTCAGAATGTTTAGTTTCCCCAGCGAAGGTGAGAGAACACGACTCCAGAGGTCAGTAATCTTACGAAGTTACAAACAAGGGCAATAGAAAACACTGTCTCCTCTATTCAGTTATTCAAATTTCTTGACTAATAAGAACTGTAGGCAAGAATGTGTATAAATTTTGGGTGGGGGTATAGAGCTGGAGAGATTCCTTTTAGCAATGAAACAAATATTCGAAAGGCACATCAGGACTTGGACCCATGTGGGAAAGCATACAGCAGATGAAGACTCTGTGGAGGCAGCTCAGCCCACGTGAGAATTGGGGTTTGCTGATTTATTTATATTTTGTTGTATAATTTGTTGTTTCTTTAGCATGTTATTCCTCTCCTAGCATATATTTAGTAAAAAAAAATATTGATCACTAAAAAGAGAGAAAGCTGCAAGAAAAACTTGTCATGCCATGTTGTTCCATGGTGAGCAGGAATATGCAAACCTTCTCTAAAGGCCAAGAGAACTGATAGGCTAAAGAAAGAAACAAAAACAACAATAACAAAATGCAGTTTCTCTGGAAAATAAATGTAATAGGATATATTGGGTGGCCACGAGATAGTGACTTGTCATATCCACATAAATACAAAATAATTTATGTAGCAACCTTTTAGGACAAAGACACAAAAAGCTGGACACATCTCAAACTTTCTTGCTGAAACTCATGACCAAGGGGAAGGTTAGATAAGCATTTTTATGAGGGGTTGGCTATGCTACAGGCATCGTTTAAAGAACTTGCTTCAGAAAACTTGGCTATGCATAAGTCAAACATCAGTAATCTTAGTGGTTTTCTTTTAAGATGGCATAACTCTCACCAACAATAGGCTTTTTATATTTCAATAAAAATAGCATCCAATTTCTCATGAGAAAGCAAGGAAGCCAAGTGATGTTCAAATGGCATTAAGAATGTTCTAAGTAGGTATTCATTTAAATGAGATTGTTAAAAATATGACATGACAATTGTAATGAATTTTAAAATCACTAAGAAAATACTTATAATAAAGAAAATGTAATAATGGAATCAAATGGCATCTATAAAAATTAGGTAACTACCAAGAAGGCATTAATGGACAAACTGAAGAAAAAGACTACATGATCTGTAGAAAATAAACATCAAATTGTAGAAGGAAGTGGTTAAATTATTTGAAAAAAGAGATTTGGCACAATGAATTTTAAAATGTTCTAATGGATAAGATTTACATTTCTGGTTCTGCATATAAGGTGCTTGCAAGTTGTGCCCTCAATCCTAACAGTTAAGTACAAATTTAAATAAATGGAAATGTTAACAACTCTTCTTAGATTCTTCACAAAGAGTGAGGTTGCAGCGTAAATCACTTTCTTCAAAGCTGGAGACAGGCAGATACAGGTAATGACAATTTACTGGAGCAATAATTTTTGCTTAGAGAAGCAAAACATCTGCAGTAACCAGTACCAGGCTATGAAACCTGAATTATATTTGATGAATCGCTGCAGGCTGAGAGTGGACAAGACTGAAAGTTAAAATCTCTGGGGGTCAGTAATAGGGAGAAGTCACACTTTTGCGTGTTTTATTCTAGAATCTCAATGAGATTCTCAGAGAAAGTATCAGAAAATAAGTTGCAGTATTTTGGAAGGGGATGGGAAAAAGAACTATTTTCAAAATGCCAACATTCTGTTCTTAACAATAAGTGTACTCAAGAGAAACATTTTTTATCCTAGCCTATACTATTGAGGTTTTATCAGAACACTACCTACCCGAAGTAAGACAAATACCCAGTTTAAACCCACTTAAGACATACTGTCTCACCTGAGGAGGGGGAAAATGAAAAGCATTTTTAAATACTGAAATCAATAAAATAATGATATTTTATCAGAGGATATAGAATGCTTTCCCCCTCCTTAAACCTCATTTACTACATTGCTAAAGACCTATGTTTTGTTGCTCTTCTTTTATAAAGTATACCATGGCTGACTGGCTTTCTATCTATCTATAGTATACTAAAAGGAACACAAATACAGTTTGAATAGATAAAGTAAGCATCAAACCAGACTCAAGTATGACAGAAATGTTGAAATAGTAAAACATAGTAAAACAACTATGATTTATATGGTAAGGGCACTGATTGATAAAATAAACAGTATGCAAGAACAGATTGGCAGTGTAAGCAGATAGATAAAAACCTGAGAAGGAATGAAAAATAAGTGCTAAAGATCAAAGATACAATCACAAAAACAAAGAATGCTTTTGACAGCCTCGTTAAAACTGGACAAGACAGAATAGAATCTCTAAGCTTAATAATATATTAGCAAAAACTTTTAAAACAAAAAATCAAGATTTTAAAAAGACTGAAAAATAACAGAACAACACATTGCTGAACTATGGGACACCACAAAAGATTAACTGTCATTGGAATACTGGAAGGAAGAAAAAGACAGGGAAAGAGGAGAAATATTTGAAACAATTAATACTGAAAATTTTACAAAGTTAATGTCAGGCGTAAAATCTAAGATCCAGAAAGGTCAGAGAAAATCAAGCAGGTTAGAAGCGCACACGGGAGCATGCACACACACACAAATTGTTAAAGAAGCCAGAAAAACATCTTGCTTATAAAGCAGTAGCAAAGATAAGAATAACAACCAACTTCAAAACTGGATTGATACGTGCAGAAGAACGAAATTGGACTCCTATCTCTCATGATATAATAAAATAAAATCAACTCACCATTAATTAAAGACTTGAAAGTATAGCTATACGAGAACAAAATGCAAAGAACACTCTCCTGGACATTGGTCTAGGCAAAAAATTTATGCATATGAACTCAAGCGCACAGGCAACCAAAGTAAAAATGGACAAAAAAGGTCTTAATTAAACTAAAAAGCTTCAGCGTATCAAGAGAAATGCACAGTAGCAAATACAGAATGGGAAGAAATATATGCAAAAACAGGAGACTAATATGCAGAATTTACAAGAAACATAAAAAACTAAATAACAACAAAAAATAATTAATTGTGCTACCCAGCCAGAAATTAATAAATCATTATATCAAAAATACCTGCATTCATATGTTTATCACAACACTATGCCTAATACCAAGATGCGAAATCAAATGAGTTGTCCATCTATGGATGACTGGGTATAGAAAATATGGTATTTGTATACACAGTGGAATACTCACTATTCAGCCATAAAAAATAAAGTGTTTTTTGTATCAGTATGGATGGAACTGGAGACTATTATCTTAAGTTAAATAAGTCAGAAAAAGAAAGCCAAATATTATATTTTCTCACATAAATGGGAACTAAATAATGTGTACCCATAAATGTAGGTTATGGTATGATGGACAATGAAGACAGAGTGGTAAGACAGAGATTATAAGAAATTAGTTGAAGACTACAATGCATGTTATTTGGGTTATGGATACCCTAAAAGCCCTGTCTTCATTCCTACCCCATCTATGCCCTTAAAAAAATAGACTTTTACTTCATATTTTTATAAGTAAAAAAATAAATATATTCTACATTTTGGAAATCATGTAAGCAAGACAAAAGTGGAGTAAAATGTTGAAAAATTGAGGAATAAATACACAGAAAAACAAAAACTATTGAATTAGATTACTCTAAAAATTTATCCTTCAAAAATGGAGAAATAAATATTTTTATCAGATAAAATGTATGAATTTTTGGGCCAGTAGACCTGCTTTGCAAGAAATGTTTCAAGAACTTACAAGAATACCAGAAAGCAATGAACACAATGGCAAAATAAATGATTTCCTATTAATAATTATTTTGAACTTAAATGAACTAAACTCCCCCGTCAAAAGACATAGAGTGCATAAGTTGGTAAAAATGTTGAAAAGGCCCAATTATATATTTTTTTAATTTCAAGGTATTACAGAGATACAAATAATTTTGGTTACCTGGATCACTTTTATAATGCTTGAATCATGGTTATACGTGTGCCTGTCACCCAGACAGTGTTCACTGTACCCAGTAGGTAGACTTTCACCCATCCCCTCCTCCCTCCTTCCCCCGGCTTGATTTCGGCTGAGTTTTACATCCCACTATGCACATGTGTGCTTATCAGTTAGTTTCAATTTAATAGTAAGTATATATAGTATTTGTCTATTCCTTAGATACTTCACTTGGGATAATGGTCTATAGTTCCATCCAAATTGTTGCAAAAGTCATTAAGTCATCCTTTCTCATGGCTGAGTAGTTTTCCATGGAATATATATACCATGTTTGTTAATCCACTCATGAATTAATGTGCACTTGGGTTGGTTCCACATCTTTTCAATTGTGAAGTGTGCTGCAACACACATTTGAGTGCAGGTGTCTTTTTGATGAAATGACTTCTTTTCCTTTGGGCGAATACCCAGTAGTGGGATTGCTGGATTAAATGGTAGGTCTTCTTTTAGTTCTTTCAGGTATCTCCATACTGTTTTCCATAGAGATTATACTAATTTGCATTCCCACCAACAGTGTAGAAGTATCCCTTCCTCTCAGCATCCACACCAGCATCTATTATTTTTGGACATTTTAATAAAACTCATTCCAACTTGTAAGATGGTATCTCGTTATGGTTTAAATTTGTATTTCCCTGATGATTAGTGATGTTGAGCATTTTTTCATGTGTTTATTGGTCATTTGTCTATTTTGTTTTGAAAAGCTTCTGTTCATGTCTTTTGCCCACTTTGTGATGGGGTTGTTTGGTTTTTTCTAGCTCACTTGCTTGAGTGTTTGTAGATTCTTATTATTAGCCCTTTATCAGATGTATAGCTTGTGAATATTTTCTCCCATCCTGTAGGTTTTCTACTTGCTCTGTTGATTATTTCCTCACCTGTGCAGAAGCCTTTTAATTTAATCAAGTCCCATTTATTTATTTTTGTTGTTGCTGTGATTGCCATGGCGGTCTTCTTCATAAATTATTTGCCTCGGCTGATATCCAGAAGAGTTTTTCCAACATTTTCTTCTAGTATTTTTATAATTTCATGCCTTACATTTAAGTCTTTTTATCCATTTTGAATTAATTTTTGTGAGTGGTGAGAGATATGGAGCCAACTGATCTTTGCTATTATATAATTTATATAAGAAACTCACTTTAAACTTAAGGACCAAAAGAGAGCATATCTGTTCTCACCTCAGAAAATATAGACTTTTAGCCAATAACTGTCACAAGAGAAAAATAAGAAAACTATATAAAAAGGCTTAATTTACCAGAAAGATATAACAAACAATATTCACCCAGTATCAGAGCACCTAAAGATATAATGAAAACACTGACAGAACTAAAGAAATATACATCAATGATAACAGTATGGGAGAGTGATAATTCCCTTTCAATGATAGAAATAAAATCCAGAGAGAGGATAGAGAAGAAAAAAATTAGATTTGAATTGCATTATAGTCCAAATGGACCAAATAGACATATAAAGGTTATTTTACCCAGCAGCAGCAGAATAATCATTCTTTTAAAGAAGACACAATATGTCTCATGGATAGATCCTATATAAATCCATAAAAGCAATCCTAAAATATTTTAGAAAGAGTGAAATCATTCTACATATCTTTTGTGATCACAATTAAATAAAACTAAAATTATCGGCAAAAAGAAAACTAAAAAAACAAAAAAAACAAACAAAAAACCAAAAAACCCCACTAATATATAAAAGTCTAAATAAATACTATTCAGCAATCATAGGTAAAAGAAAAAATCAAAAAGAAAATTAGTACATAACTTGATATTAATGAAAATGAATCTACAATATGAAATAAAAACTTGTCAGATGCAACAATAGCAGTACTAAAAGGGAATTTCATAGTGATAATCACCTATCTGAAAAAAGAGAAAGTTTGCACATAAATAATCTCACTTTGGCTCTCAAGGAAGTGCACAAAAATAACAAAATAATCCCAATGATAACATTAGGAGGGAAATAAAGATTAGAAAAAATATATAAAATACAAAATAGAAAATAAAGTCAATGAAACTAAAAATGTGTTTTATGAAAAGATTCAAGTTACAAACTCAGATAAAGTAAGAAAAAAGATGAATCAAGTATATAAAACCAAAAGAAAGAATAAACATTTTTATTGACATAACATAAATTTAAAAAAAAGAATCACAAAAGACTACTATGTACATGTATACAGCAACACATTGAATAACTTAGAATAAATGGTTAAATTTCTAGGCATATACAACTTTCCAAGATGATAGCATGAACAAATAGAAACCCTAAATGAAGCAATAATGAGTAGGAAGATTAATTCAGCACTCAAAATTCTTCCAACAACAACTACCCCACAAAAATATGGCTTCAATTCTATCAAACATTCAATGAAGAATTCATGCAAATACCTTAAACTCACCAAAAAAATTGAAGAGAAGGAAATATGTCTAAACACATTTTACACAGCCAACATTAGCTTGGTATCAAAGCCAGAAAAAGACAATACACACACAAAAAAATACAGGTCAATATGTTACTATTATCAATAAAATACTATTAAAATTATCAAAAAGCATAAATAAATACTATCAAACAATGTAACAGAACACTATAAATATCATATATGGAATAAATTCAAATGGAATTTATTCATAGAATGCAATGATTGCACAATACTTAAAAATCAAGTAATGTAACACACCACATATTATACATTAAAGAATAAAAATCCTGTGCTCATTGTAATATATGCAGAAAAAGTATCGGAGAAAACTCAGCACACTTTCATTATACAAACTTGGAAAACAACCCAAGGGTCCATCAATTCATAAGTGGATTAATATAATGTGTTATATACATATACCATGGAGTAGTACTCAGCCATAAAAAATGAATTAATACCTTTTATAACAATCTGGATGGAACTGAAGACCATTCTTTTAAGTGAAATATCCCAAGAATGGTAAATCAAACACCATAAGTACTCACTATTAAATTGGAACTAACCAAACAGCACGCATGTGCACAACAGGAATAAACTCAATGGAAACCAAATGGTTCAGGGGAGGAGGATGGTTATACACTATCTGGGAGGTGGGCACAGTTATAACTTTGTCTCAAGTAGAACAAAAGAAATCCATGTAACCAAAGTACTTGTATACCCATGATATTCTGAAATAAAATTAAAAATAAAACTCTGAACAAACTAGCAATTGAAGAAAATTACCTAAATTTAATATAGGACATATATGAAAATCCCAAAAATAACAGCATAATCAATCATGAAAACTAAAATGTCTTCCTCAAAGACCAGGAAAGAAGGGAAAATGTCCACACTATCAGCTTTGATTTAATATATTTACTATAATATATTTAATATATTACCAAAAACAATTAGGCAAGAAAAAGAAATAAAAGTTATCAAAATTGAAAAGAAAAAAAGTAAAATAGTTCCAAAATGTACATGACTTAATCATGTATATTAAAAAATCCTATAGACTCCAGAAACAAACAAATAAAGAATAAAGAAAAACTTGTTAGAACTAATAAATTAATTTGATACAGTTGCATAATATGAATTCAACATAAAAATTAGAAAATTAAGAAAAAAATCAATTTATAATAATACCAAAATAATACAATACTTAGATATAAACATCATAAAATAAAATACTTGTACACTGAAAACTACAAAACATCAATGGAAGTCATTAAAGAAGACACAAATAAATGGAAAGACAAATTTCGTTCATTATTGGAAGACTTAATATTGTTAAAATATCTATAATACCCAAAATGATGTATAGATTTAACATAATCCATATTGAAATACAAAAAATAATTTTACATATAATATTAAAAATGTATGATTCATATTGAGTCACGAAAGACCCCAAATGACCAAAACAATACTGGTAAACAAAAATAAATTTGAAGGCATCACATTTTCTAATTCAGTACATATTATGAGGTTTTAGTAATACTAACAGTGTGATAACAACACAAAGACAGACATATGGACTAATGAAACAGAATAGAGAGCAAATGTGATGAATCCATGTTTATATGGCTGATGGATATTAGGAAAGGCTACCGAGAATAGTAATGTGGAAAGAGCAGTCTCTTTAAAAAATGGTGCTGGTTATACTGGATATTCACGCAAAAAAGAAAGAAATGTAATTCTTACACCATACAAAAAATCAACTCAAAATGAAATAAAGACTTAAATATTAGACCCTAAACTGTTAAAAAAATTAGAAGGTAAAATCATAATGACATTGTATTCGGTAATAATTTAATAGCTTTTATAAAAGTACAGGTAATGAAAATAAATATAAACAAGTGAGATTAAATCCAACTGTAAAAGCTTCCAAACAGCAACAAAACAAAAACAATTAACAGAGTAAAAGGGAAAACTATGGAATAGGAGAAAATACTTGAAAAAAAAGACGTATATCTAATAAGAGCTTAACCTCCAAAATATATAAGAAACTACTTTAACTCAAGAGTAAAAACGCCTGCATCCTTAGATTGATATTTTGTGTTCAATGTTATTATTATTTTGTGTTTGATATTATTATTTTTTCTACACTAGAAATAAGATGCCACACAGGGAATTACATTCCAGATTTAAATAAGTGAATGTAAAGGATACAATTTATATGTATATTTATAAGGTTACTGTTCACTTGTAAAGCAATTTACATTGCTGGGAAAATTAAAAAAAATTAGTACCTCAAAAGACAGAAAAAACAAATCCTAATAATGTGATTTAAAAATGGGCTAAGAACATGAATAGAAAACTTTCCATAGAAGATAGACTTATTGTCAAAAACTACACACATAAAAAACAATATTATGCTCCCCCAATTTTGAAAATGCATAAACATAGACACTGCAATTATACTTTTGGCTATTTATCTAAAAAAATTGAAAGCAATATTTTGAAGAGATATTAACACTCCTCTCTTCAGTGTGGAAATGTTCAATAACCAAGATTTGGAATCTATCTAAATTGCCACTGGAAATTAATGAAAAGTAATTTTTGTTACATGGATTGCTTTTGTCCTGCTTGAGGCAAGGTTATAACTTGCCCATATCCCAGAGTATGTAGTATAGAAGGGGAAGTGGATAAAATTGGGCATGTAGAAGCCTGCAGCTATTATCCCAGAAGAGAAACTCAAATTGAACTATCCATGCAAGAAATCACCTTTGTAAATATCAAAATATCAGATGAGTGATCACAGCACCTGGAAACAGCCATTAAAGAGGGTAGAAAATACAGCCTTGCCTTGACTACACCACCCTCCCCTAATCCCCAGGAGCAGCACAGAGAAAGAATATGTGTGCTTGGGGGAGGGACAGCATAGTGATTGTGGGACTTTACAGTGGAACTTAGTTCTTCCCTCTCATATCAGAACACAACACAAGGCACAATTTTGTCAGCACCCATTGAGGAAACATTTAGACTAGCTCTACCAAGAATGGAACATTGGCTCCAGCAGTAGAAACCCAAGTTCCACTTGTCTCCACCATTAGCTGAATAAAGTAGCCCCCAGGCCTGGAATAAATTTGATGAGCAATTAAGCCACAAGGAGGCCACAGGGAGAGCTCTGGTGATGAATTGGGCACTAAGGCAGTGTACTTGGAATGCACGTGATCCAGTGAGACACTAGCTGTGATGAATAAGGGGGTACCTGTGTTACTCCCACAACTCCAGGCAGTGCAGCTCAGGGAGTTCCTTCTGTTCAGGAAAAGGAGAGGGAAGAACAAATATGATGTTGTGTTGCAACTTGAGTACCAGCTTGGCCACAGTAAAATAAAGCATAAAGTAGAATCATGAATCCCCCAACTGTAGGCCTTAGCTCCTGGCTGGAGCCACCATTTGCCATAAGGGAGCCTGCTGTCCTGAAAGAAAATGCCTAGTCTAGGCAGGATTTGCCACCTGCTGACATACGAGCACTGGGACCTTTATAAACATCAGTAGTAAGCAAAGGGTAGGCACTGCAGGCCTGGGGTGATACCTAGTGTTGTACTGGCTCCAGGTGTGACCTAGAACAAAGTCAGCTGTGGAGTGGAGGAGTTGGCACCCATAGCCCAACTTCAGGCAGTGAAGCATAGAGAGAGATTACTATACTAGGGGAAAGTCAGAATAGAGACCGAGAAACTTTGCCTGGTTATCCAGACAACTCTTTCTGTTCTTACCCAAGCCCTAGGGTAAGGTGGTGCCTCTAAAAAAATAGCCTGAAAAAAATAGCAGAATTCCTGGCCTTGGGGTGTCCCCTTATGGTAATAAATCTTCAGTGACCACAGGCTTAGATCACACACTCAATTACATTTGAATAATGGAAGGTCTTCTCAAGAAGCATGCATACAAGCCCCAGACTGATGAATATTCAATGCCCAGACATTGATGAACAACAACCACCATTAAAAAAATCCAGGAAAACATGTCACCACCAAACAAATTAAATAAATCCCCAGTGACCAATCCTGGAGTGTCAAAGATATATGAACTTTCAAATAGAAAATTCAGAGAACTCAAAATAGCTGATTTGAGGAAGCTCAACTAATTTCAATATAAGACAAATTGGTAATTTAAACTTCTACCAGAGAATTTTTTTAAAAGAAATATTGAAATAATTTAAAAAATCAAGCTGAAATTCTGGAGCTAAAAATGTAATTGAAAAACTGAAAAAAAATGCAACTGAGGCTTTCAACAGCAGAATTGATCAAGCAGAAGAAATAATTGGTGAGCTCAAAGACCAGCTGTATGATAATACACCGAGGAGACAAAATAAAAGTGAGTGACAAAGAAAGAAGAACACTCCAAGAGCTAGATAAAAACTTTAAAAGAGCAAATCTAAGAATTATTGGCCTTAAAGAGGATATCAGGATAGAACAATTAATCAAATAAATAATAAAAGAAAACTTTTAAAACTTAAAGAAATATGACAACATTTCACGTAAAAGAAGGTTGTAGAACTCCTAGAAGATACAACCCAAATAAAACTACCTCAAGGCACTTAATAATCATGCTCTCAAAGGCCAAAGATTTACAAAAAATCCTGAAAGCAACAAGAAAAAAAAAAAAAGGAACAAATATCATATAAAGGAGCTCCAGGAGGAAGCAAGATGGTGGAGCAGTAACACCACCAAACAGAGTGTCTTGGTAAAAAGGAGAAGCTTTAGATGAAAGAGAAAAAAACAAAACAAAACAGATAAACACAGATCAGATAAGGGTATGAAGGAAGTGTACCTGAACCTATAGGAAACTCTACAGGAAAAGATGGTGAAGCAGAACTGGAAGGAGAAAGGTATCAGTGATTACCCCCAGGAGGCTTGGAGACCAGCAAGAAAGGTAGGTGAATTGGTTGCTTTCTCCCTCCCTCACATCTCAGACTGTTGGTGGGCTCTGGAAAGACTTTCTGCCAACATGAGCCCAGAGACTGCTGCCACCAGTGATCTGGGAGGTTCTTGCAGACAGGGCACAAGGTTCCCAACCACCAGGGGTTGCCTCATGCTGCACAGACACTATCCAGATGTCAGGTGCCACATTGCTTCTCTACCCACTATGTGTCTTTGTCTTCCCCAAGGGGCTTCAATTCCTCAGGTTCTTCTTTCTCATCCCCACACAGACATTTCCCAACTCTGGCCTAGACTGAAGGAGCCACAGGAGCACAGTAGATCCCAGGTGATGACTCCAGAGCTTAGTCATTCTGGGCAGACTGCCTCCTGATAGAGAGTCAGAGATGAACTGAGTGCATATTTTCCTCCACCCAGACTCTTTTTGTCTCCTTCCCCTCCATCACCTATGGCTGCTGAGAGATACAAACAAGTTGCCACATGGAGACCTCCACAGGGAGCAGGGCTCAGACATTTCCTTTTGGGGTCCTGCAGCAGACTGAGGGGTGCTCAGATTGTGAGCTCCCTGCCTGCTGGCCCTCCCTGATTCTCCTTGCCTTGTGGCCCCATTAGAGCAGGACATGCCCTGAGGTGGAGGGACATCAAATCAGCTTGGACACCACATGGGTCACTCGGTTCCAGCAGGCTTCTCCCTGGCATGGTCAGGGATTAATCTCCAGGGCCTTGGGTAAGGGTCCAAAGGCCAGATGCCATATCCCCAGGTCTCAAATGTGTTTCCCAGTGGAACAGAGTGAATATATGTAAATTAGTCTTGGGAGGTGTGGATGCCCACAGATGTAGGTCAGGGGAGAGTGCAGTGTGGGTTTTAGCTGTGGAATGCTAATGTGCACTCCTCCCACAGAAGGTTCATGCTTCAAGCTCAGGCTGGAATCCTAAGCAGCAAACTTCTCAACCTGTAACACATTTGTGGAGGATCTCAGCTGGCTTGAGGTCCTGCCTGCCATCAGAGGCCAGGAGTAAATTGCAGAATAGGGGAGAGTGGAAAGGAGCAAGTCCTGTTCTAGACTGTAGTATTGTGGGTCTCAGACAGACCTGCCTCCACACATAGATTTTCTGGTTGAGTAGGGCCACATCAGCCCCTCCCTGGAAGCTTTCCCCAGAGGTAGGGAACAGACCTTTGATCGTGCACATCCCCTTACAGCATTAATGGAAGTTGAGGGCAGGCTCAACCAACCCAAACCCACCCAGCCTCACTCCCCAATCTGCCTATCCTGAGGTGGAGATTAAGGACTCACATGGATGTTTCAGGGTACCACCCACCACCTGGGGCATTAGCATATGTCTCCTGAGATACTACAGCTGGTCATAAGACCCCAAAACAACATTGCATCTTCTTCTTTCCGGAAAGCACCACCTACTGACAGGAAGGTCAATTTGCATGCTGTTTCCATCATTGACTGACTCAGTCATACAGGGTGTGGTTGATTCTCACCCACAATCATCACCCACTGCCTCAGATATTAAAATGGGCATGTCATTATCTAAACAAAAGAAAATCCAAAAGTAAGAAACTTCAGCTGCTAAAGATGAGAAGGAATCAGTGAAAGAACTCCAGAAGTATGCAAATCAGAGCAAAAGGAAACTCCCAAAAGAGAATACCAGCTCTCTAGTAATAGATACTAATGAAAATAAAGATATTTAATTGATAGATGAAGAATGTTGAACATGGATTGTAGGAAAGCTCAATGAAATACAAGATAAAATGGAAACCCAACACAAAGAAACAACAAAAACAATGTAGGGAATGAATGAAACATTCACTAAGGAAATTGAATTATTAAAGAAAAATCAAACAACTTCTGTAAATGAAAATAAAAGATGAAAATATTACAGACTCACAAGAAAAAGTAACCTATCTCATTCAATAAAATGCTCTAAAAACCCAGATAATGTGCAGAAAAATATATTTCATATTTGAAAATAAAAATTCTAATGAAAACAAAAAAGAAAAAAAAATTCACTCAAGGAATTACAAAACACAGTGAAAGACTTAAAAATAAGTTAGATCAGGCGGAAGAAGGAATTTCAGAATTTGAAGATACCACCTCTATAATAAACAAGTCGGTCAAAGAGATAGAGCTGAGAAATAAGAGGAACAAGCAAAGTCTATAGAAATATGGGATTATGTAAGAAGGCCTAATTTAAGAATTATAGGCATCCCTGAGGGTGAAGAAGAAAATAAACAAAGGGTGGAAAACCTATTAGAGGGAATAATTGAAGGAAAATTTCCCTGACCTTGCTAGAAGTCTAGATATCCAGTTACAAAAAGCTCAAAGGACTCCTGGTAGATTCATTGCAAAGAGGCAAACACCACAACACATAGTCATCAGATTGGACAAAACAAACACAAATAAGGCATTCCTATGAGCTGTAAGCCAAAAGCAGCAGATAACTTACAATGGGGAAAACCCATCAGGGTAACTGCAGACTTCTCAACTGAGATATTGCAAGCCAGAAGGGATTGGGGCCCCATTCTCAGTCTTCTCAAACAAAATAATGACCAGCCTAGAATTTTGTATCCTGAAAAACTGAGTTTTATAATTAGGGGGAAATAAAGACTTTCTCAGACACACAAACACTAAGGGAGATTGTGAAGGCAACACCTGCCCTGCAGGAAGTACTCAGAACTCCATAATACACTAATTAGCACAATAGGAACCCAACAGTGTAAAATCACCCAAAAGCTAAACATCAAAGGTCAGACACCACAATGGCTCAAGAGATAAAAACAAAACAACAAAGTTCTATTCAACAGGATGAGCAGAAGTCTACCCCACATATCAGTTCTTTCAATAAATGTGAATGGCTTGAACTGCCCACTGAAGAGACATAGGTTGGCTGAATGGATTAAAAAAAATGCAATCCAAGCATCTGCTACCTCCAGGAAACACATCTAACCCATAAGAACTCATTCAGACTAAAGTTAAGGGATGGAAAACAATATTTCATGCAAATGGAAACCAAAAGAAAGCTGGCATAGCAGTTCTCATATCAGATAACTTAATCTTCAAATCAACAAAGGTAATGAAAGACACAAATGGTCATTATTTAATTGTTAAAGGAACAATTCAACAAGAAGATATAACAATTCTAAATATTTACACACCTAACAAAGGTGTGCCCAGATTCATAAAGGAAATCCTATTTGATGTAAACAAAATGATAAACAGCAGCACCAAAATAGCTGGGGACTTCAGCACCCCCTGACAGAACAGGACAGATCCTATAAACAGAAAACTAAACAAAGAAACAAGAGGCTTAAACAGAACTCTAGAACAAACGGGCCTAATTGACATTTATGCAACACTCTATCCAAAAACCACTGGATATACATTCTTCTCATCAGCTGTTGGTACATTCGGTAAGACTGATCACATGACAGGCCACAAAACATGTTTCAACAAATTTAAAAAAATGGAAATTATACCATGCATCTTCTCAGACCACAGTGGAATAAAATTAGAAATCAACTCCAACAGAAACACTCATATCTACACAAATTTATGGGAAATAAACAACCTACTGCTGAATGATTTTCAGGTCAAGGAGGAAGTTAAGGTGTAAATCAAAATATTCTTTGAACTAAATGATAAATGAGACACAAGCTATCAATATCTGTGGGAAGAGCTAAAACAATCCTGAGAGGAAAATTCATGGCCATAAATACCTACTTCCAAAAGATGGAAAAACCACAAATCAACAATATAATGAATCATCTCAAGGAACTGGAAAAGGATGAGCAAACCAATCCTAAACCCATCAGAAGAGAAGGAATAACCATGATCAGAGCAGAAGTAAATTAAATCAATAACAAAACCACTATACAGAAAATTAATGAAACAAAAAGTTGTTTCTTTGAGATGATAAAAAAAATTGATGGGCCTCTTGCTAGATTAACCAGAAGCAAAAACAAAAGGACTCTGATCATTTCAATCATGAATAACAGAGGAGAACTTACAACTGGTACCTCAGAAATAGAAAATATCATCTCTCACTATGATAAAAATTTCTATGCAAATAAACTTGAAAATGTGGACAAAATAGACAAATTCTTAGAAACAAACAGCCTCCCTCAGCTCAATCAGGAAGAAATAGAACTCCTGAACAGATAATATCAAGTACCCAAATTGAAGCAGCAATAAAAATATTCAAAAAAAGAAAAAATCCCATGCAAGATGGTTTCACACCTGAATTTTACCAGACCATCAAAGAATAACTATTACCTATCCTGCAGAAATTATTCCATAACACAGAGAAGTAAGGCATGCTCCAACCATGTTTTAAAAAGCCAACATTACCTTGATACCAAAGCCAGGAAAGGACACAACAAAAAAAGAAAACTACAGACCAATATCCCTTGTGAATATAGATACAAAAAATTTCAATACATACCTATCAAACCAAAGTTAGATGCTCATCAAAAAAATAATCCATAACGACCAAAGGGGCTTCATCCCAGAGATGCAGGGATGGTTCAACATACACAAATCTATAAATGTAATTCAACACATAAACAAACTTAAAAATAAGGACCATATGATTCTTTCAATTGATGCAGAAAAAGCATTTGACAAAATTCATTACCTTTTTATGATAACAATGCTTAAGAAAATAGGCATAGATGGGACATACCTCAAAATGATAAAAGCCAGACATGACAAGCCCACAGCCAAAATCATACTGAAAGGGGCAAATTGGAAGCATTCCCACTTATAACAGGAACTAGACAAGGTTGCTGTCTATCACCACTTCTATTCAACTTAGTGCTGGAATTCTAGCCAGAGCAATTAGACAACAGAATGAAATCAAGGGTATCTAAGTGGGGGCAGAAGTGGTCAAGCTATCACTTGTAGCTGACAATATGATCTTATATCTAGAAAACCCCAAAGAAGCTGCCAAGATACTACTGGAATTGATGAATAAATTTAGCAATGTCTCAGGTTACAAAATCAATATATGCACATCAGTAGCTTTCACATCCACCAAGAACAGTCAAGCTGAGAACCAAATCAAAGACTCAATACCTTTCACAACAACAACAAATAAAATAAAATTCCTAGGAATATTTTTAACCAAGGAGATGAAAAACCTCTATAGAGAGAACAATGAAACACTGAGGAAGGAAATAGGAGAGGACATAACGAAATGGAAAATCATACCATGCTCATGGATTGGCAGAATCAACACTGTTAAAATGTCTATACCACCCAAAGTGATCAACAGATACAATGAAACCTCTATTAAAATACCAACATCTTTTTTCATTAATCTAGAATAATTCTATTTTTTACCCTGTGTAGCCAAAAGAATCTTAAGCAAAAAGAACAAATTAGGAGGTATTAATTTACCAGACTTCAAGCTATACTACAAGGCTATAGTTACTAACACAGCATGGTACTAGCAAACAACAGAGATATAGATCAATGGAACAAAACAGAGAACCCATACATAAAACCATCTTCATATTTGAAGTATATTTTAGCGGGATGTAATATTCTAGGATAAATTTTGTTTTTCTTTGAGAAATCATCTTAGAGATCCTTGAGAAAGCAGACAAAAACACACACACTGGGGAAAATCAAAACCACAATGAGATATCCCTTATCTCCATTGAGAATGACTTTTATCAAAAATCCAAAAACAACAAACGTTGGCATGGATGCAGAGAGATAGGAACACTCATACACTGTTGGTGGGACTACAGACTAGTAAAACTTTTGTGGAAAGTAATATGTGGGTACCTCAAAGAAGTAAAAGTAGAACTACCATTTGATCCAGCAATGCTCCTACTGGGTATTTATGCAAAGGAAAAAAAGACGTTCTGTAATTCAATACCTATTCAATAAATGGTGCTGAGAAAATTGGATAGCCACATGTAGGAGATTGAAAAAGGATCCACACCCCTCACCTCTCACAAAAATCAATTCAGAATGGATAAAAGACTTAAACCTAAGGCATGAAACCATAAGAATTCTAGAGTAAAATGTTTGAAAACTCTTGTGGACGTCAGCCTAGGCAAAGAATTATGAAGAAGACCCCAAAATCAATCACAGCAACAGTAAAAATAAATAAATCAGACCTGATCAAATTAAAAAGCTTCTGCACAGCCAAGGAAACAATCATTAGAATGAATAAAAAGCCTACAGAATGAGAGGAAATATTTGCATGCTGTATATCCAATAAAGAGCTGATAACTAGAATTTATAGAGAACTCAAGCAAATCAGCAAGAAAAAATCAAACAAACCCATTAAAATTGGACAAGAAACATCAACAGAATCTTTTCAAAAGGATAGACTAATGGCCAATAAAAAAATGAAAAAATGGCCATGAAAAAATTCTCAACATCTCTAATCATCAGAGAAATGCAAATCAAAACCACAGTGAGATATCCCTTAAATCCAGTGAGAATGGCATTTATCAAAAATCTCAAAACAACCAATGCTGCCATTGATGCGGACAGATAGGAACATTCATATAGTTTTGGTGGGACTGAAAACCAGTACAACCTCTATGGAAAGTAATATGGATATACTTCAAAGAACTAAAAGTAGAACTATCATTGATCCAGCAATCCTACTAGTGGGTATTTACCCAAGGGAAAAAAAGTCATTCTATAATAAAGACATCTGCACTCAAATGTTTATAGCAGCACAATTCACAATTTCAAAGATTTGGAAACTACCCAAGTTCCCATGAATACAGGAATGGATTAATATAATGCGGTATATGTATATCATGGGGTACTACTGGGGTATTAAAAAACATGGTGAACTAACATCTTTTGTATTATCCTGGATGGAGCTAGAGACCATTCTTCTAAAAGGTGTATCACCAGACTGGAAAAACAAACACCACAGGCACTCACCATTAAATTGGTACTGATTGATCAACACATATGCACATATGGAAGTAACATTCATCAGGGGTTGGGCTGTGAGAAGTGGAGGAGGGAATGGTTAAATCCACACCTTACTGGTGCTGTGTGCACTGTCCAGGGGATGGGCACACTTGTAGCTCTGAGCGGGTTGATGCAAAGGCAATTTATGTAACCAAACTCTTTGTACCCTCATCATATTCTCATATAATAAGAATAACAAAAAATAAATAAATAAAAATAATGGATCTCCAATCAATCTGTCAGCAGACTTCTCAGCAGAAACCTTACAGACCAAGAGAGAGTGTGATGACCTTTTCACATAACTAAACAAAAAAAAAAATCCTGGAATATTATATCCAGCTAAAATATACTTCAAATATAAAGATGAAATAAAGACTTTCTCAGACAAACAAAAGGTTGGGAATTTCCTTACCACAAGATCTGTCCTACATCGAATGTTACATGAAATTCTGCAATCTAAAAGAAAATAACGTTAGTAAACAAAATGAAAGGATCTGAAACTATAAAACTGACTGGTGATAGTAATCTAATATTATAATTATAGCATGTCAACCATACATACATTAAGTAGGAAAACTAAAAGACAAACTTACCAAAAATAATAGCTACAACTTTTTACAGATAGTACAAAAATATAGAGACAATGAAAAGTCAAAAAGTATGAGGACGGGGTTAAAGTGTAGAGTTTTTGTACTTTTCTGTTTTTTGAGTTTTTTTTTTTGTTTTGTTTTAATAATAAGAGTTAAGTTGTTATAAGTTCAATAAAATTGGTTATTATGTTTCTTGCCATACTTTTTTGCATGGTAACCTCAAATCAAAAACCCACAATAGATAGGTTAAAAAACCTAAAAAGTAAAAGGCAAGAAATTAATATATTCTAAAGATAAAAATTATTTTTACATGAAGGAAGACAGGAAGGAGGAAGGAAGGATGAAAAGGATGACCATAAAATATGCAGAAAAAAATACTAAAATGCCAGTATTATATCCTTAAATATCAACAATGACATTGAATGTAAATGGAGAAAACTCACCAATCAAAAACCATAAAGGGGCTGAAGGTATTAAAAAAAAAGGAACTATATGTTGGCCACAAGAAACTCTTTTGCCAACAAGGACACATATAATTTGAAAATAAAATTATAAAAGAAGAGATTCCATGCAAGTGAAAACCAGTAAAATGAGTAGCTATACTTATAACAGACAGAAAAATATTTGAACAAAGAAAGTGTAAAAGGAGACAAAGAAGGTCATTATAAACAAAAAGGGGTAAATATTGCAAGACAATATAAAAATTCTAAACATATATGCACCTAACACTGGAGAAGCCAAATATATAAAGCAAATTTTATTAGCATAAAAAGAAAGATGGACTCTAATAATAAAATAATATTAGGAATTTCAACACCCCCCTTCAGCATTGAACAGATCATCCAAACAGAATATTAAAAAAGAAACATCAGATTTGATATGACCTGTAGACCAAATGGAACTAATATATATTTATTTTTAAAAAATCCAAAAACTACAGAATATAGATTTTTTTTTTCTCAGTGCAAGGAATATTCTATAGGATAGATCATATGTAAAGCCGGAAAACAAGGCTTAAGTAATTAAATTTAAAAACAACATCATAAAATGTATCTTCTCTATCCACATGAACTAAAACAAAATTAATAACAAGAGGAACTTTGGAAACTTATAAAAAGCATATAGAAATTAAACAATATGTCTCTAGATGACCATTGGGTCTATAATGAAATTAAGAACATAATTTTAAAAATGTCTTGAAACAAATGAAAATGGAAACATACAAAAACCAATGGGATGCACAAAAAGTAGTAGTAAGAGGGAAGTTAAAGTAATAAATGCCTACATCATAACAGTGTTAAAAATCATATATAACTAATTATGTATCTTAAAAAAAACTGGAGGAGTAAGCTAAACCAAAAATCTATCATTATATAATGATAAAGAGATCAATTCAGCAAAAAGATATAACAATCCTAAATATGTGTGTACCTAACACAGGAACTTCCAGATTCATAAAACAAATACTTCTATGTCTAAGCAAAGAAGTAAACAACAGTATCATAATAGCCAGAACTTCATCACTTCACTGGCAAAAGTGGGGTATTGAGGCAAAAAAATCAACAAGAAAAAACTGCACTTAATTGAGACTCTGGAGCACATAAACCTAACAGACATTTACAGAAAATACTACCAAAAAAAAATGAGTGTACATTAATCTCATCAGCACATGGGACATTTTCTAAGACAGATTATATGTTGGGCCACAAAACAAGTCCAGAAAATACAGAAAAATCAAAATGATACCATGTATCTTTTCACCATGGAATAAAACTGGAAATCATTTCCAAGATAAACTCTCAAATTTACACAATGTCAGGAAAATTAAACCTGCTGCTGAGTGATTCTTGGATTTAAAAACAAACAAAAAACCTAAGTTGGAAATCAAAAGATTTTTTACACAGAATGGCAAAGAGTATACAAGCTTCCAAAAAATCTGTGGGATAGAGTGTTAAAAGGGAAATTTATGTCACTAAATGATTACATCAAAATGATAGAAAGATCACAAATTAATAACTTCATGACACATCTCAAGGAACTAGACAAAAAAAAAAAACCCAAAAAACAAAACAAGCAGAAAAGAAGAAAAAAATCAGAGCTATACTAAATGAAATGAAAAGCAAAAGTTCAAAAAACAAAAATTTTTTCTCTGAACACATAAACAAAATCAACAGACCACTAGCCATATTAACCAGAAATAGAAGAGAAAGGACTCAAATAAGCTCAATCAGACATGAAAAAGGAGAACTTACTATTGGTGCCACAGAAATACAAAACATAATCTGTGACTACTATGAAAATTTCTATGCACACAAACTAGAAACCTAGAGTAAATGGATAAATTTTTGGAAACATGTGACCTACTAAGCTTCAATCAGGAAGAAATAAAAATCCTGAAAAGACCAGTGATGAGTAGAGAGGTTAAAACAGTAAAAACAAAACAAAACAAAAAAAAACCTTCCAAAAAATAAAGCCCTGACATTTGGACATTCAAATTTTATAAGACCTGCAAAGAAGAACTGGCACTGTTTCTACTGAAACTGTTTCACAACATTGAAAAGGAAGGAACCCTCCCTAACTCATTACATAAAGCCAGTGTTACCTTGAAAAAAGCCAGGAAAAAACACAACTAAAAAAGAAAACTAAAGGCTAATATTCCTTATGAACATATATGCAAAAATCCTCAACAAAATATAAATTAAATTTAAAAGCACATGAAATAAATAAATCACCATTATCAACTGGGCTTCATCCCACAGATGGTAGGATGGTCCAAAATATGCAAATCAATAAATATGATTCACCACATAAACAGAATTTTAAAAAAACGAAAACCATATGATCATCTCAGTAGATGCAAAAAAATCATTCAATAAGATCCAACATGGCTTTATGATAAAAACTCTTAACAAGGAGTAGAAGGAATATAGTTCAAAATAGTAAAAGTCATATATGACAAACCACATCCAACATCAGAATGAATAAGAAACATTAAAGCATTTCCCCTAAGAACTGGAACACGGCAAGAGTGCCTGCAGTCACCACTAGTATTCAACGTAGTACTAGAAGTCCTTGCCAGAGCAATCAAGAAAGAGAAAGAAATAAATTTCTTTCCAATAATTTCAAAATAATTTCCAAATAATTCATTTCTTCCAAACAAATTTTGGAAGAGGAGGTCAAACTATCCCTGTTTGCTGATGATATGTTCTTGCATATAGAAAACGGTAAACATTCCACCAAAAGTCTCCTAGAATTGATAAATAAATTCAGTAAAATCTCAGGTTACAAAATCAATGTAAATAAATCAGTAGTATTTTTATATATCTGTAATAGTAAATATGACAGTCAAATCACGAATTCAATACCATTTACAATTGCTGCAAAAAAATAAAATACCTAGGACTACACTTAACCAAGGAGTTGAAAGGTCTTTATAAACTGAACTACAAAAAACTGATAAAAGGAATATAGATAATACAAACAAATGAAAAAATACTCTATGCTTATGGACTGGAAGAATCAAGATTGTTCAAATGTCCATACTGCCCAAGTGGTTTACAGATTCAATGTGATTATCATCAAAAATGATTTTTCACAGATATAGATATATTAATACTAAACTTCATATGGAACCAAAAAGAGGCCAAATAGAGAAACAATGTCATGCAAAAAGAAGAAATTTGGACACATCACATTACCAGATGTTAAATTATACTACAAGTCTATTATAACCCAAAGCAGCAATGTACTGGTATAAAAGTTGAGGCATAGACTGTGGTACAGAATAGAGACCCCAGAAATAAAACCATATAGCTATGACCAATGGATCTTTGGCAAAGTAGACAAAAACATGTACAAAGCAAAAGATGTCCTATTCAATAAATGGTGCTGGGAAAATTGGATAGCCACATTCAGAACAATGAAACAGACCCCTATATCCCCCAATATACAGAAATTAACTCACAATGCATTAAAGACTTAAATACAAAACCTGAAACCATAAAAATTATAGAAAAATATCTAGGGATAGCTCTTCTGGACATGAACCTCAGCAAAGAATTTATGGCTCAGGCTCCAAAAACAAATGCAGCTCAACAAAGAATGAATAATGGGACTTAATTAAATTTAAAAGATTGTGGACAGCAAAGGAAATATTCAACAGGTTAAACAGACAACTTTCAGAATGGGAGAAATAATTTTCAGGTATTCATCCAACAAGGGACTAATATCCAGAATCTAAAGAAACTCAAATAAAGCATCAAGTAGAAACAAAATAACTCCATATAAGAGTGGGAAAAAGTCATGAACATATTTTTTTTTCAAAAGAAGGTAGACAAATAACCAATAAACATATGCAAAAATGCCTGGTATCTCTAAGCATCAGGAAAATGCAAATTAAAACCATAATAATGAACACACACACACACACACTCTCTATATAGCTACTCAGCCTTATAAACAGGAGTGAAATAATGTCTTTCACAGCAAATTGAATGGAACTGAAGAACATTGTCCTAAGTGTGGTATCTCAGGAATGCAAAAACAAACACCACATGTTCTTGCCAATAAGTGGGAGCTAAACAATGGTTATACACAGTCATATAGTGCTTTGAAAACATTGGAAACTAGAAAGATGGAATGCTGAGGGAGGGAAATGTACTCTGGAGATGGGCAGACTAAAATCCCTGACTACAGTAACATACAATTCATCCATGTAATAAAAACACATGTGGTAGACTGGGGCTGACACGAAAACACGTGATGCCAAAAGATATAAAGAATTTTTTATTTAAGAATATGGGTGCAGATGGGTGGACAATTAAACAGTAATCTCAGTATGCAGCAAGTCCTTTACATTTGGGAGGAAGTTGTGCTGTAGCAGACGGCTAGTCCTTGAGGCGTCTTTGTTTTCCAGTCACATCCCCTTTTAGGCTTGCAAACCTTCCCTGCTTTGCCTGCTCAGCTGCCTTTTATCTCCCCTCCTCCCTCCCATCCCTTTTTCTGGCTTTGCAAACCTTCCCTCAGGGTAAAGACCACATACCTAACATTCTAGACTTTTGAGAGATATATACATCAAATCATATATATATAATTAAGGGTGTGATTGGGGGTATGGAGTCTGTTCTTTGACTGCTTTCTGCTGACAATGGGGTGACATTTTAGGGAGGGCCTTGTGTGATTGGTTGGTTAGTGGGGGAAATTTTGTCTTATCAAGAAGATGTCCCCAATAGACTTGTTAGTGATGACTTGTATTCTGTTTTGGATAAAACATATTAGAAGTTGTAAAATACAGAGACTAAAGAGAAGGGCCAGTAGTAGTATTATTAGGGGTCCTAGGAAGTACAAAAACCAAGTTAATTCCAGGAGAACAGACTGTAGATAGTTCCAAATAGAATCTGCTATATCCTTTTCAGAGAATCTTTTCAACCATTATGCATTTTCTAAGATTCTTTATGTCCTTTCTTCTACCTGTCCCATGGTGTTTATGTAAAAGAAGTAGGAAGTGTTAGCTATAGCACATACTCTTCCCTCTGAGGCCACTAGGTAATCAAGGGCTATTCTATCATCCATTACCATGTTTGCTAATGAGTTAAGGGAAGTAGATAGTAGTTTAAAGTTTTCTTCTGTGTCTTGTGCTACAGTGGCAATAGTGGCTGTGATATTTTTTGCAGTGAGAGGATTATACATGACTCCCCCAGCCAAGCCTATTAGGTTTATGTGGGCTGTAACTCTTAAAATTATTAGTTCAACTGCCCTCTTCTATTGGGTGTTATGAATAAGGTGGGTGGATAACATTGTTCTGAGGAATAATATAGAAATTTCATTTTGGGGAGGAGGTACAAAACCTGCTGTCCATATCCCTCTAGTTTTTCTAGGATCCAAGTACTGGATAACTATTCTCTGGCTTTTTGTTTTGCATAAAACATAAGCCTAGTAGGAAAATATAGTAGCCCTTTGTTATTTTGGGCTGTAGAAAGAGACAGGGAGGAGTAATTGAGCCATGACACAAGGTAGGGATAGGAAGCATTACAGCCCGGATATTGACTAAGCAGGACCAAAAATTGACTGTAATCTTTATCAGTCCAGATTTCATTGTCAGTGGGAGGGGTTGATTTTGAGAGGACCACACAGGGACATTAAGGCCCATGAAGATGAGGGAGCCATTGCATATCCCCAGAATTGTAGTACAATTTGGGAATTGGCATGTTACTGTATCCCCTGGAGAGCATTTTAGAAATGTGAGTTTGTTAGAAAAAGTGAAGTACCCAGTGGAGATGTAAGGACCTAAGTTGGCCTGGAGGAAGGCATGAGAAGGTTGGAAACAAAGAGAAGAGGAATTGGCAGGTATTAGAGTTACAGGTATAGATGGGATGAATTGGGGCATGTCCCTAAATGGTTTTGGTTGAAAGACTATGGGAGTGTTGGCTGGAAGAGCCTGTAAGTAGGGGACCTTAAAATCTAATATGTCTGTGTATGAATGTGTGGGAAGTGTTTGTGAGATGGGTAGGAGGGTGACTGGGTTTAAAGGTGAGCTTCTAGCTAGAGATATGTGTGGAGATTCTATAAAAAGGAGATGAAATTGTTGGACATGAGAAGATGCCAGGGTCTGTAAGGCTTGATGTGTAGGGAGATCAGCAAGAGAGTGGGAGGAGTAGACAGTGATTGGCTGTCCAAAACTGAGTTTTTTATTTTCTGTAGTGAGCAGTGTTGTTGCAGCCAAGGCTCTAAGACAACCCGGCCGGCCTCTAACAGAGGGACTCAACTCTTTAGATAAGTATGCTATTGTTTGCATATTTGGGCCATTGTTTTGCAATAAGATCCCTACTGCCACCATATCCTGTCTTTCATCTGTATATGGTTGAAAGGGTCAGGTGAGGTGAGGAGGTGAGGTGGTATGACCCAACTGGCAGAATGGGGGAGATAGTAGGGTGGACTAAGACTTGAGAAGAAAAGTGAGTAATGATAGGTTTTCGTCTGTGAAGACCTTGTAAAGGAATTGGGTATTGAGTTTGGCAGGGAAATTGAGAGGGGTCTTTTAGATGTATTTTGACAGGGGTATGATGGGCAGCTACTGAGGAAGTTGAAATGTCCCAAATTTTGGGAGTAACCTCAGTTTCAGGTAAAGGTAAAGTAGAAGAAGGGAATTCTCTGAGGAGAAGAAGCGTGGTAGCAGCATTTGCTTGTGGCTCATAGTTGACAGGCAGGTAGATTGTTACATGTAGATTGGACAGGATGTCTCTTCCCAGTAAGGGGATTGGATATTTAGGAAGGACAAGAAATGAATGGCAAAGATGGCAGACCCTAGGTGACAAGTAAGAAGGGTGGTTGTTAGAGGATAGGAGTTAAAGCCATCAATTCCCACAATAGATTTTGAGGAGGGCCATGTACACCCGTGGAACTCTGGCAGGGCTGAGAACGTTGTCTCCATGTAAATAAGGAAGGAAATAGGCTTACCTGCCACTAACAAAATTACCTGGGGTTCTGATGTTGTAATTGTCTTGCGTGCTGTCAGTCCCAGGCATTGCCAGTCCTCTGTTGCCAGGCCCAGGAGGTATGGCAGAGTGAGGTCAGGATTGTCTGGCTCCTTGAGGGGTAGAAATACAGTCCTGCCTTGGGGGCTAGGCTGCACTCAACCTTCCAAAGACCCATCATCCCACCATGTGAACAGGGCCCTGGTGGTGGCTGTGGATTGTGGCATTGCCTTGCCCAATGTCCCCACTTGCCACATTTAAAACAATGGCCGTGTGGTGTTTTTTTGAAAGAGCCTGACTGTGGCTTTTGCCCCTTTTCCCAATTTGGCTGGGTAGGTCCCTAGGGTTGATGTTGACGGCTGGAGCCAACATTTGATATTTAGTCTGATCCCTCTTTTGTCTTTGAAGTTTTTGTTCCTCATCCCAATTGTTAAAAACCTTAAAGGCCATTTGTAACAAGAACTTTTTTGGGGTTTGAGGACTGTCCTGTAGCTTTTGTAGCTTACATCTGATGTCAGACGCAGATTGGGAGATAAAATGCATAAGCCCCCTCAGGTGTAGGGGAGTCTAAAGTTGTATGTTTTTGTTGGGCTTCGGTAAGCCTGGACAGGAAAAGGCTGGATTTTCATCTGTTCATTGTGTAACCTCTTAATTTTTCATAGTTGAGTGCCTTGTGTGCTACCTTTCATAAACCTGCAATTAAGCAAGTAATCATTTGATCCATCCTAGTCCTTCCCTCTTTTCCTTCTTGTGTCCCTACTTGATAGTCCCACAGGGGTCTGTCCTGGGGATGGTGACCATCCCTAAAGGCTGGGCAGGGGTACGTCTGCGGACCTTGTTGCCTTGTGCCTGGGCATTAAGCCAAACCCTCTCCTTTTCCTTAGGAGACAGAATAGATGAAAGGATAATGTAAAGATAATTCCAAGTCAGACCATAAGACTGTGTTAAGTATTCAAATTCCTTGATAAAGGTGTGAAGATAGATCAAGAAGGAGCCAAGCTGTTTTTCTACCAGTGAGAGGTAAGAAAGGGAGAAAGGGACATGCATTCTCATGATACCCTCTGCCCTGCCACTTCTCTGAGTGGGTGTAGGCCACCTGTGGTTGAGTCAGCACGTCCTGGGGCTTGGACAGATTGAGAGCAGGTAGTGGGAGGACTAGGAAGAGGACTGGGAGAGGGTTGCAATGTCAAGGGCATTGACACGGGCGAGGACCAAGATCAGAGGGGTTGGGGTCTGATGTTCCTAGTTGTTCTGGAGCCGAGGGTGGCTTAGAATGTGGCAGGAATATTTGGGCTGGGTGACAGTTTTTATAGAGCGAAGGATGAGAGAAAAGGGAGGAAAAGGCTTGGACATAGGGAATCTCAGACCATTTGCCATTGCAGTGACAGAATTTATCCAAATCTTGTAATATTTTAAAAATTAAGGTCCCATTTTCAGGCCACTGGGAGTCATTTTCAAGCCTATATTGAGGCCAGGTAGTATTGCAATGGGAGACTAGCCTCTTTGGTTGGACTTCATTAGTGACTCCCAATGCCTTGAGACTTCGGAGGAGGCATCCCAAACCCCTTTAGCTTTATGAGGGGCTGAATGGGAGGTGCCCATATTCCTGGAGAGGGTAAGAGTAACATGGAGCCGATTCCACTCAGTCTTAGGTGTCCCCAAGATGTGGGAATGGTAGAAAAGTATGGGGGCAAGAGGTGGGATCAGGCTTCCCCAAGTCCACCAGCGCCTTTTTTGGGCCAAAGGCCAAAGGGTCTCTGGCCCACTGCTGGGACTTTTCAGGCCAGGAAACAGAAGTGGAAGAGGTCAGAGAAACGCAAGGATGAGTTGAGTTTGTGAGCTCCTCCCTTTCCGGGAGCAAATTGCCTCTAAAGAGGTGATGGAAGGCAAGACGTAAGACTCCCAGTATGGGCAGAGGAGTGACCGGCCTGGTATGTAGGCTGAACTGTAGTGACATTTATAAAGAGCCACGAGAAGTATGAGCAGAAAGCCAAGGATGATAAGGAGCCACGCGTACCACAGCACAGCTGCAGAAGTCAGGCAGTGAGTGTGTGCTCACCCAGAAGGAGATGTGGGATGTGGGCACCAGCAAGGGGAAAGATCCGAGCCCTGGTCCAGTGTCTGCCTCTCGGCTCAGTCTAGGAGGGTCCAGCTGGATGGGGCTACCTCAGTCAAACTTATGTGTCTGACCTGCTTTCCAGGATCAGAGACAGGTTGGAGAGAAACCCTGCATGGCTCAGTATTTCTCCCAGCCACCCCGGCTGGCTGCTGACAGAGATGAGGGAGGTTAGTGGCTCCAGCGGGCTCTAGATCAACCAAGGAGACTGGTCTCTCTCAGGTCAGCCAGAGGTCTGCAGGTACCATTGCAGTTCCACCTGGTTTTACCCCTCCCAGGTTTCGGCACCAAATGTTAGGCCAGAGCCGAGAGGAAAACATGTGAAGCCCGAAGATACAAAGAATTGTTTATTTGAGCATCTGGGTGCAGATGGGTGGAAGCTGAGAAAGGCGTCCACCCAGAAATGGGGGCTAGTGAGTTTTTCATGGAGGGTTGGGAGGCGGGAGTGGAGTGGGGGGGGGGATTAAACAATAATCACAGTATACAGCAAGAAAGTCCTTGAAGTTTGGGAGGAAGTTTGTGCCTTAGCAGATGGCTAGTCCTAGAGATAGCTTTCCATTCAGTCACATCCCCTTTTAGGCTTGCAAACCTTCCCCGTTTTGCCTGCTCAGCTGCCTTTTACCTCCCCTCTTCCCTCCCATCCCCTTTTCTGGTTTTGAAAACCTTTCCTTAGGGTAAAAACCACATACCTAACAACTTGTACTCCCTTAATAGTTTGAAATTTAAAAAATTAATAATACAGCTCAGAGCAGAAATAAATAAAGTTAAACACAGGAATAAAAAACTCAACAAAACAAAAGTTTTTTTCTGAAAAGATATAATTTACATTTTATCCACAGCAAGTAAAAAATGAAAAATAAGGCATTACTAAAGATTCCACAAAAGTTCAAATAACCATTAAGTCCAGTATGAACAACTGCATTCCAATAAATTGGCAGACCTAGAAGAAAGTGTTACATTTCTAGACTCATGAAACCTATTGTTTGAAAGAAATGTTGACACATAATAGTACTAGTAGATTTTGCCTACAAAAAGACTAAATGGCTTTCTTCAGACTGAAATAAAAGTTCACTGCAGATTTAATTGAAGTATAAGGGGAAACCCTAATAATGGCAAGTGCAGAGATAAATATAATAGCCATTTATATTTACTTTGGAATGGTTTATAAATGTTAAAAATACTGAAAACACTTAATATAAATATATGTTTATTTATAAACAAATTATAATCAAGTAATCTGGGATTATAACCATATGTCACAAAGTAAAAGGAATAATAGATAAAAACACAGAGTTTGTATGCTATTGAAAAATATAATTTAAACTAGATTATTATAAGTTTAATATGTGAATTCTAATTTCCAAGGTAACTTATAAGAAATAAACAACAAGGAGAAGGAGAAGATGAACAGAAAATAAACGGTTCACTATAGAAAAAATTTAAGGTGTGGTGGCTTACTCCTCTAATTCTAGCACTGTAGATCCTCTGGCATAGTTGGGAGTATTGCTTGAGCTCAGAAATTCAAGACCAGCCTGAAGAAGAGTAAGATCCATTTCTACTAAAAATGGAAAAATTTGCAAGGCATCTTGTCCCAGGCCTACCTGTAGTTTCAGATACTCAGGAGGCTGAGGCAGGAGGATTTCTTGAACTCAGAAGTTTGAGATTTCAGTGAGCTATGATGTTGCCACTGCACTGTACCCAGGCAAAAGACCAAGACTCTGTCTCAAAAAAAAAATAAATAAATAAATACCTAATTCAAAAATAATTAATTTGTCTACAGCTATTGAAACACAAACAAAAAACATATAAATAGTAAAGAAAACAAGTAAATAACAGCGAATTAGTTGCATTTAACTGTAAAATATTAAACTTACTTATTAGAGGCAGACATGGTAGTTGGATAAAAACAAACTAATAAGATTCCTCTCAAATACTCCACAAGCATTTTGCTTTAAATACAAGGACATAAAGGGGTTGAAGTTAAATAAAATAAGAGAGAAGAGTTGATGCAAGTAGTAACCAAAATAGTGCTAAAATGGTTATATATTTTCAGAGAAAATAGACTGTAAATACATAATATTTCAGAGTAGAAAAAAATGACATTATAAAATGGTAAAAAATTACATATCACTAAAAGATACAATTATAACCATTACAATCAAAACAATTGACTACAGAGGCCCAAATTATATAAGCAAAACTTTCAGAAATGAAGAAAGAAATAGACATTTCTGCACTAGCAGTTGGAAACTTCAGTATGTTTTCAATATTATATAGAAGAATTAGAAAATGTAAACAAGGAAATAGAAATTGAACAAACTGTAAAAGCAATTACTCCTAAGATGAAAGAATACACCACCTCAAAACAGCAGATATATATTACCCCCAATGGAAATAGTGTATCATCTAAGATTTTGTTAGAACATTTAATGATATTAATAAAGTTAAAAGACTGAGATAATGCAAAATACTTTTCTATCATAATAAAATAAAACTAGAAATAAAACTAAAAGAAAACACCTAAAATAATACAAACAGAAAATTTTTAAAAACACTCCTAAAATATAAATAGTTAAAAATTCACAAAAAATTATAAAATTCCTTGACGGACCTGAAATGAAGCTCAAACATTTCAAAAAATAGGAGATGCTGTGAAAAGAATGAAAAGAGAAATTTGTAACTGACAAGCATACATTTCAATAGAAGAAAGATCTAAAATCAATAACCTAACTCTACATATTAATAAACCAGTAAAAAAAGAACAATCAAATCCCAAAGCTAGAAGATGAAATGAAATAATAAACGTTAGAAGCGAAGTGCACAAAATGGAGAATAGAAAAAATTAAGAACATTGGCAAAATACAAAGTTGGTGCTTTGGAAAGATCAAATTGAAAACCTTTAGCTTTATTGACCAAGAAGACCAAAAAAAAAAAGCAATAATTACTAACAATAGGAAATAAATTGGAGACATTACGACTATTTACATAATTTTTAAAAAGATTATAATAGAATGCAATGTCAAATGTATGGCAAAAAATTAGAAAACCTAGATAAAATGAACAATTCCTAGTAATACAAAATCTACCACAACAGAAGCATAAGAAACAGAAAATCTTAAGAATTCCATAATTAGGAAATATATCCAATAAATAATCAAAAATCACCATTGTACTTGTTCAGTATGAAGCTGTTTTGTCACTGACGTCCAGAAATATCTAAATAATCTACAATACTAATTCTTAAATAATTGTTGAAAAAAATTAAAGAGGAAGACATACTCCCAGAGTCATTTTACTGAGAAAGAGAGGAATATACTAATTCCAAAGCCATACAAAATAATATAAAAAATGAAAACTGTTTAACAGGGTGGTAACTACTCATGCAAAAATACTGAAAATAATACAAGCTAACCTAATTCTGCAACATACTTAAATGACTATGCATAATTATCAAATGTAATTACTTACAAAAGGCAGCCAATAATTCAACATATGGAAATCAGTCACTGAAATCAAGCACATTAACAAAATGGAATACACACCTGATATAATTTGATAGAATTTTAAAACTCTTTCATGATAAAAACACGCCACAAACTAAAAAATAAATTATCAACATAAGAAAGACTGTATATGTAAAAAACATGGTTATATCAAACACAGTGGTGAGAAATTGCATGCCTTTTCCCTAAGAGATAAGGAACAAACAAACAAACGAACAAAAACCCTTTAAACACAGATTCAGAGTATTGAAATTTCTACCAAAGTAGTTAGGAAAGAAACAGAAATAAAATACTTCCATAAAGATATTTTTTTTTAAATCTGTGTTTACAAAAGACATGATATACGTAGAAAACACTATAGGTTACACACAAAAACACACAAGAGCACAAACATTGATAACTAATTAATAGATTCAGCAAAGTTGCAGGAAACAAAATCAACATGCAAAAATAAGTTGCACTTGTATGCACTAACAATAAAGTATCCCAAAATACATGTAAAAAACCAGTACTATCTAAAATAGCATCAACATTAATATATTTTTTGTATTTTTAAATTTTAATTGACACACAATAATTGTTTATATTTGTGGGGTACATAGAGAGTTTTGGTGCATGCAAGCTACAGTGGGCAAATCAGAATAATTAGCAAATTAATAACCTCAAGCATTTATTTGTTTTTAAAATAATTTACAATTGTCATGTCTAGCTATTTGAAAATACATAATAAATTATATTTAAATCTAATTATTCTACAGTGCTACAAAACAATAGAACTTATTATCCTATCTAACTGTAATTTTGGAATTTTAAACAAATATTTTCAATTTTCACATTCCCATGTACTTTCCTGCCTCTAGTAATCACTGTTCTACTGTCTACTATGACATTAACCTTTTTAATTTCCACGTTTGATTGTAGTATTTCTCTTTTTGTTTTGGGCTTACTTAACATAAAGTCCTACAAGTTCATTCATGTTGGCAACAAATAAAACATTTAACACTAACTTTTACAAAGAGATGAAAGATGCATAAAATCTGAAAATTATAAATTATAAAATATTACTGACATAAATTAAAGACATAAATAAATGTGGACGTTATCTCCATGTTTATAAATGAAAATATTCAGCTTTATTTAAAAACAAAAAAACAAAAGTTGTACAAGTACATACAATTAGGTCTTTAACAAAATTAAAATAGTGTTTCCACAGAAATTTTTTTTAAAAGTCCATCCTAAAGTGTATATTGAAATCTCAAAAGCCTATAAACAGACAAAAAATATTTTAATTATGCTTTAATGAAGAAAAATATATGATTATACTCTAATGTTTTTCCCCATTTATATATACATATATATATTTTTTTCATGGGTACAAGTGCAATTTTGCTACATTAATATGTTGCATTTTGGTGAAGGTAGGCCATTCAGTGTATACATCACTGAAGCAACACACGTCTAATGCTTTTTCGCTATTTTGATTTTTTAATTAATATATTAGGAGACATTTTGTCCTTAAAACATTATTTTAATGACTTCATACATGTTTTCATGACTGCATTCATATTTTAATTACTACCATAATTTACTTGACCTATAATTTACTAATCTCCTAGTATTGTTTCTACTTTTCTTACCTATTTTTAATACTGTAATTAATTCTATAGTCAATATATTTTAAGCATCTTTGATTTTCTGAGAATATATGCACTCCTTTTGAAATTTTTATTTGTGTTTTCATGAATCCAGAGTGTATTTAAAAAAAAAAGCTTATTAAATTATACCTCTGGCCAACTGTTTGATACTCTCCTCTCAAGAAAAATAAATAAATAAATATAAACAAAGTAGAAGTACTCACACTACCAGATTTTATTTTATTTTTAATTTGTTTTTTTAATTAAAGCATAGCTTGCATACAGCCAAATATACAGGTCTTTTATTACTATTATTATTATTATTTATTTCAGAGTATTAAGGGGGTACAGATGCTTAGGTTACATGCATTGCCTTTGCTTTGCCTGAGTCCAAGTTACAAGCATTACCATTCCCCAGATAGTATGCACTGCATCATTTAACTTGAATTTACCCATCCCCTACTTTTCCCCCCACCTGCTCAACACTGGTGAATGTTACTGCCATATGTGGGCATAAGTGTTGGTCAATTAGTATCAATTTGATGGTGAGTATATGTGATGCTTGTTTTCTATTCTTGACATACTTTGCTTAGAAGAATGGGCTCCAATTCCATCCAGGATAATACAAGATGTGTTAGTTCACTGTTGTTTTTTGTGGCTGAGTAATACTCCATAGTATACATATACTGCACTTTCTTAATCCACTCATGTATTGATGAGTGGGTTTGTTTCCCTATCTTTGCAATTATGAATTGTGCAACTATGAACATTTGAATGCAGATGTCTTTATTATGGAATATCTTTTTTATCTTTTTTTCCTTTGGGTAAATACCCAGTAGTGGGACTACTAGATCAAACGTAGTTCTACTTTTAGTTCTTTGAGTTATCTTCATATTAATTTCCATAGGGGTTGTGATAGTTTGCAGTCCCAACACCAGCATATAAGTGTTCCTATCTCTCCAAATCCATGCCAAAATTTGTTGTTTTGGGGCTTTTTGATAAAAGCCATTCTCACTGGAGTTAAGTGATAACCTCACTGTGGTTTTGATTTGTATTTCCCTGATGACTACAGATGTTGAGCATTTTTTCATATGTTTCTTAGTCATTGGTCTATCTTCTTTTAAAAAGTTTCTGTTCATGTCCTTTGCCCATTTTTAATGGGGTTGTTTGATTTTTTTTCTTGCTGATTTTCCTGAGTTCTACATAGATTCTAGTTACTAGTCCGTAGTTAGATGTATAGCATGCAAAAATATTCTCTCATTCTGTAGGTTGTCTATTTGTTCTAGTAATAGTTTCTTTGGCTGTGCAGAGGCTTATTAATTTGATCAGGTCACATTTGTTTATTTTTCTTGTTGCTGTCCTCGCATTTGGGGTTTTCATTATAAATTCTTTGCCTAGGCCAATGTCTGTAAGAGTTTTTCCAAAAATTTCTTCTAGAATTCTTATGGTTTCCTTTCTTAGGTTTAAGTCTGTTATCCATCATGACTTGATTTTTCTGAAAGGTGAGAGGTGAGGATCCTGTTTCAGTCTTCTACATGTGGCTATCCAATTTTCCCAGCACCACTTACTGAAAAGGGATTATTTTCCCCAGCTTATGTTTTTGTCTTCTTTGTAAAAAATCAGATGGCTATATGAGGATGGATTTCTGTCTGGATTCTCAGTCCTGTTCCATTGGTCTATGTCTCTGTTCTTGTGTCAGTACCATGATGTTTCAGTTACTAGAGCCTTTCAGTATAGCATGAAGTCTGGTCGATTGATACTTCCCAATTTGTTCTTTTTGCTTAAGTTTGCTTTGGCTATATGAGGTCTCCTCTGGTTCCATACAAAGCATAGAATTATTTTTTTCTACATCTGTAAAAAATGCTGTTGGTATTTTGATGGGGATTGCATTGAATCTGTAGATCACTTTGGGTAGTATAAACATTTTAACAATGTTGATTCTGCCAATCCATGAGCATGGTATAATTTTCCATCTGTTTGCATCTTCTCCTATTTCCTTTTCAGTGTTTCATAGTTCTTCCTGTAGAAATCCTTCACCTCCTTAGCTAAATTTATTCCTAGGTATTTTATTTTCTTTGTTGCTACCATGAAAGGTATTGAGTCTTTGACTTTGTTCTCAGTTTGACTGTTTTTGGTGTATATGAATGCTACTGATTTGTGTACATTGATTTTGTAACCTGAAACTTTGCTGAACTTCTTTATCAATTCCAGTAATCTCAAGACAGAATCTTTCAGTTTTTCTAGACATAAGATCATATCATCTGCAAACAGTGATATTTTGACTTCTCCTGGTCCCATTTAGATGCCCTTATTTTCCTTCTATTGTCGGATTGCAATGGTTAGGACTTCCAGTAATATGTTGAATAAAAGCGGTGATAGAAGGCATCCTAGTCTGGTGCCAATTTTAAATGGGAATGCTTTCAATTTTTGCCTGTTCAGTATGATGTTGACTGTGTGTTTATCATATATGGCTTTTATCATTTTGAGATAAGTCCCATCTATGACTATTTTGTTAAGAGTTCTCATCATAAAGAGGTGCTGAATTTTGTCAAATGCTTTTTCTGCATCTATTGAAAGGATCATATGGTTTTTGCTTTTACTTTAATTTATATGATGGATTGCATTTATAGAGTTGTGTTGTTGAACCATCCCTGCATCTCTGAGATAAAGCCCACTTGATCATGATGAATTATTTTTTTGATGAGGTGCTGAATTCCATTTGCTAATATTTTATTGTGAATTTTTGCATCTATATTCATAAGGGATATTGGTCTGTAGTTTTCTTTTCTTGTTGGGTCCTTACCTGGCTTTGGTGTCAGGGTGATGTTGGCTTTGTAATATGTATTGGGGAGGATTCTTTCTTTCTTGATGTTGTGGCATAATTTCTGCAGGATAGGCACCAGATCTTTTGGCCCAGGACATTTTTTTTAGGAAGGTCTTTTATTACTGCGTCAATTTTGGTAACTTTATATTGGTATATTCAGGAAATCTACATATTCTGGATTGAGCCTAGGAAGGCTGTGTGTCCCTAAGAATTTTTCCATTTCCTCCACATTTTCCAGTTTGTGTGAATAGAGATTTTTATAGTATTCAGAGATGATATTTTGTATTTCTGTGGTATCAGTTGTAATTTCACCTTTATCATTCCTAATTGAGCTTATTTAGTCCTTTCTTTTCTGCTTCTGGTTAATCTAGTGAGAGATGTGTTTATATTTTCAAAGAACCAACTTTTCATTTTATTATTCTTCTGTATAGATCTTTTCTTATTGATTTAATTTAGTTCTGCTCTGATCTTGGTTATTTCTTTTCTTCTGCTGGGTTTGGGATTGGTTTGCTCATCTTTTCCCATGTCTTGAGATAATTCATTAGGTTGCATATTTGTGATATTTCCATCTTTTGTACATAAGTATTTATGGCTATGAATTTTCCTCTCAGGACTGCTTTAGCTATGTCCAACAGATTTTGGTAACTTCTATCCTCATTATTGTTTACCTCAAAGAATCTTTTGATTTCCATACTAAATTCCTCCTTGACCTGAAAATCATTCAGCAGTAGGTTGTTTAGTTTCCATTCTTTTATGTATGATGAGTGTTTCCATTGAAGTAGATTTCTAATTTTATTCCACTGTATTCTGAGAAGATACATGGTGTAATTATTTGTTTTTTAAATTTGTTGAGACATGTTTGTGCCTTAGGATGTGATCAAGCTTAGAGAATGTCCTGTGTGCTGAGGAGAAGAAAGTATATTTAGTGGTTTTTGGGTAGAATGTTCTGTAAATGTATGTCAGGCCCATGTGTTCTAGAGATCTATTTAAGTCCCTTGTTTCTTTCTTTATGTTCTGTTTGGAGGATCTTTCCAGTTCTGTCAGCAGGGTGTTGAAGTCCCCAGCTATTACAATGCTGCTGTCTATAATTTTGTTTATATCAAGTTGGATTTGCTTTATGAATCTGGGCACTCTTTGTTAGGTATGTAAATATTTAATATTGTTATGTGTTCTTGTTGAATTGTTCCATTTACTATTATATAGTGACCATTTTTGTCTTTCATTACTTTTGTTAATTTGAAGATTAAGTTATCTAATATGAGAACTGCTACTCCCACTTTCTGTTGGTTTCCATTAGCATGGAAAATTGTTTTCCTTCCCTTCATCTTGAGTCTTTACGTGTCCTTGTGGGTCGATGTGTTTCCTGAAGACAGCAGATACTTGGCTTGTGTGTATTTACACATTATGCCAGTCTGTGTCTCTTCAGTGGGCAGTTGAAGTCATCCACATTTATTGAAAATATTGATATGTGTGGTGGATTTTGTTTATCTCATTAAGTTGAACTTTGTTGTTTTGTTTTATCTCTTGAGCCATTGTGGTGTCTGGCCTTCAGTCTTCTGCTTTTGGGTAATTTTACATTGGTAAGGGATTTTTGTGATGCCTTGTGAATAACACAGTTCTGAGGACTGCCTGCAGGGTAGGTCTTGTCTTGACGCATTCCCTCATTGTTTGCTTGTCTGGGAAAAACTTAATTTTCCCTTCATATATGAAAAATAATTTTGCAGGATACAAAATTTTAGGTTTGGAATTATTGTTTGAGAAGACTGACAGTGGGGCCCCTATCCCTTCTATCTTGGAGGATAGCAGTTGAGAAGTCTGCTGTTCATCTGATGGGTTTTCCTTTGTAAGTTACCTATTGCTTTCACCTTACAGCTTGTAAGAGTGCCTCTTTTATATTTATTTTGGATAGTCTGATGAGTGTATGTCAATGCTGTAAAACATATAAATATAAGATATAAAACTAAATATTTTAAAAATATTTAAATATTTTAAATATTAAATATTATTAAATATTTTAAAAATAAAAAAGGATAAATATATATGACATTACAAAACATTATTTTTGGAAAATACATCAAAAGCACAAAGAAAAATAGATTAATTGGATTTTATGAAATTTAATATATTTTCACATCAAAAGGCAGTATAATGAGAATGCAAATCAACCCACATAATGGAAGAGATTATTCACAAAAATATATTTGATATGATTAATATTCAGAAAAATAAAGAACACCTACAACTCAGCCAAAATATAAAACAATCTAATTCACAAATATTTATTAATGAATAATTAGAATAGATTTTAGGCAAAAAATATATAAAAATGGCAAATGACCCTAGTCATCTGGAATAGGAAATTTGAACCCACAATATAATATCCCTTTATCCCCAGTAGGAGTGATACAATCAATCAAGAAGAAAATAAGAAATACTAGTGAATATGTAAATAAATTATATGCCCCTGACAATAATGATGAGAATCCCCCTGACAATGGTGATGAGATATTAGATGCTCTCAACCATAGTGATAATTTAGCCACTGTGGAAAACAGTTTGGAAGTTCTCTAAAAGAAATGAACATTTATTTAGCATGTGATTGAGCAATTTCACTCATGTTTATGCCCATGAAATAAGATCATTGTCAACAACATCTTTCAACCTATCAAAATTGTGAAAACAATCCAATGTCCATCAATGGATTAATGGAAAATGTGCATGTGCGTGTGCATGCATGCTTTCTCTCTCTCTCTGTCTCCATATTATATTGTTTACAAATTATTATTCATCCATAAAAAATGAAGAAATTATGCATGGTACAAAATGATACTTGAAAACATTATGCTTAGTGACAGAAGCCAAATGAATTGTGTCACATTCCATTTATTTCTTATAGAATTTCATTTATACAATTTTTTAAGATATATAAATACATAGAGATAAATTGCCAAATGGTGGTGGCCAGAAATCAAGGAGGCACATATGGGGAGGGAGTGACTGCATAATGGGGTCATGTCTGTGTGTGTGTGTGTGTGTGTGTGTGTGTGTGCACATATATATATATATATATTTTTGCACTTGATGAAGACATCTTGGAATAAGATAGAAGTGATGGTTGCACAACATCGTGAATTTACTTAATGTCACTAAATTATACATAAACATACTAATTTTGTTATGTAAATTTTCCATGAATAAAACATTAAAATTCAAAAAATAAAGGAGTAACTGATCCATGCTAAAACATAAGTAAACTCTGAAAATATAAATGAAGTAAAACAGACACGAAAGTTGACATATTCTATAATTCATTATATAAATATAAACATATTATGATTTAAAAAACCTTTCAATCAGATGTCCATACTCTAGAGAGTTCTGTTGTCTGTTTTTAGTTACATTTATCTATTTTTTTATTGATTTTGAAAATTATTTTACAGACTGTATACCTTGGTGAATTTAATTGAAGTTTATATTCTATTACCTCAGCCATTAGCCAGAGACTCAATGTATATTTGCTTACACTCTTGATGCCAAGATGCAGGAGGAACAAGAGGAAGATGTAGAAGAAGACATAAACATAAAGAAAGAAGAGGGAATATGTGTAGGAGCAGGAGAACAAGAATAGAAAAAAATGAACAGGAAACAGTGCAATAAATATAGCTAATATCCATGACTTTGTCTATTTTTTTCTATGTTGCATCATAACTTCTACACATTTACCACACAGTCCGGGGCTTCACTTTTTGCTTAGTCTGAAACTTTCCTCCCTTCCTCCCTCCTTCTCTCCCTCTTTCTCTCTCTCTTTTTCTTTCTTTTCTCCCCTCTTCACTTCTCCCCTCCCCTCTCTTCTCTTTTCTCTTTTAGAGACAGGGTCTCATTCTGTTGCCCAGACTGGAATGCAGTGGAGTAATCAGAGATCACAGTTCACTGCAGCTGAAAACTCCTGGGCTCAAGAACCGTCTCATTGCAGCTTCTTGAGTTACTAGGGCTACAGGCACATACCACTATATTTAATTTTTATTGATGTACTTTTTTAAGATGGCGTCTTGCTTCTTGCCCAGACTAGTCTTGAATGCCTGGCCTCAAGTGATCCCCATGCCTGTCCTCCCCAAATCCTGGGATTATATGCATAAGCCCCCATGCCTAACCCAAATTCCTTAATGGTTACCAACCTGAGAAGGGATCTACTTCATTGTATTGTATGTGAGCATAAAACATCCTAAAATAAAATTTGTCAAAACACACATAATTAAGACAAATAAATTTTATCTTTTTTATTTTTTTTAAATTTCAGGATATTGTGGGGGTGCAAACAATTTGATTGCATATATTGCTTTTGTACCATGCCCATCCTCCAGATACTGTGCATTGTACCCATTAGGTGTGATTTTACCCCCCCTTCCCACCTACTTGATATCCAATGAATGTTTTCTCCCTATGTGCACATAGTTGTTGATCAATTAGGTTCCAGTTTAATGGTGAGTCCATGTGGTGTTTGTTTTTCCATTCTTGTGATAGTTCACTTAGAAGAATGGGCTCCAGCTCCATCCAGGGTAATACAATATGTACTTTGTCATTTTTTAAATGGCTAAGTGGTGCTCCATGGTGTACATATACCACATTTTTGTAATCCACTCATGTATTTATGGGCACTTGGGATGTTTCCACATCTTTGCAATTGTGGATTGTGCTGCTACAAACATTCGAGTGCAGATGTGTTTTTTATAGAATGTCTTTTTCTCCTTTGGATAGATACCTAGTAGTGAGATTACTGGATCAAACAGTAGTTCTACTTTTGGTTCTTTGAGGTATCTCCAAACTGCTTTCCATTTAATCAACTCATAATAATTGCACATATTTATGACATGAAATGTGATGTTTTTGATACACATATACATTGTGTAGTGATTAAATTTGTTTAATCAGACTGTCCAGCATCTCAAACATTTATTATTTCTTTGTACTAAGAATAGTCAATATTTTGTCTTATAGGTATTCTGCTATATAAAATATAATATTCTTAATAGTCCACCCTCTGTGCAATGACCACCAGAAATTTATTATCCTATGTAATTGTAACTTTGTAACTGTTGACCAATTTATTTCCATTTCCCTAACCACTGCTCTATTTGGTGCTTCTGTGAGACCAACTTTTTAGATTTTACATACTAGTATGATAATATTATCTTTCCATGTCTGCCTCATTTCACTAAGCATGGTGTTGTCCAGGTTCATCCATGTTGTTACAAATAACAAAATTTAGTATTTTTTTTAATGTTTAATTGTATTCCATCCTGTATACAGCTCAGGACATGATGGTCTCAATGTTAAAATCTTACAAAAATTTAAATAATTAATACCAATTCATCTCTGACTATTCAAGAAAAAATAAGAGGTAATATTTACAAACTCATTTTTTGAGGTCAGCATTATTTGATCCCCAAACCCACCAATATCTTGACAAAAAAAGAAAACTGGGACCAATCAATGTTCCTGATGAACATGTGTGCAAAAATCTTCAAAAAATGACTAATGTGAAAGGAAATTTTAAATAAAAACCTAGTGACTATGGTAAATAAGAAAAGTGTGGTGATAAGGATGTGCCCTTTTGTTTCAGAGATGTCAGCTCCAGACAAACATCCTCTTTACACCTCTGAGTTACAAAGATTCCTGTAACTGGAACTGAAACACTGTGGCTGGAAAACTCCTCTCACCAGTTGCCTAAAGGGTATTCAACAGAGACTTCTCATTTGGGGCTGGACTCAGCTGTTTTCACCCAATGGGATTGAAAGAGTTCAAATTCTTCATTTGCGTACATGGACCTAATTGAAGGCTGAGCTGGGAATTTTCCATATTTAAGCCAGACCCTCTCTTTTTTTCTCCAGAGTGTTCTTTATTTTTACACCTGAGGATGCATCTCCCTTAGCTGCAAATTTTTTTGTTGTTATTTCCTTTTGTTGTTGTTGTTCTTGTTTTCAATTATTTGTTTAAATTTGTGAGGTTAAATTGCAATTTTGTTACATGGATATATTACATAGTGGTAAAGTCAGGGCTATTAGTGTATTTGTCACTGGAAAAATGTGCATTGTATTCTATGATCATCCACTCTCCTCCCTTTCACACTCTTTCAAGTCTCCATTGTCTATCACTCCACATTTTATATCCATGTGTGCATATTATTTAGTTCCCACTTACAAGTAAGAATATGTAGGATTTATGTTTCTGTGATTCAGTTGTTTCCCACAGATAATGGCCTCTAGTTTCATCCGTGTTGATACAAAAGACTTTATTTTATTCCTCTTTTTGGCTGAATAATATTCACTGGGGTTGTGCGTGTGTGTGCATTTCATTCATCCATTTCATTCATTAAAAAATTGTATGATAAAATTAAATATCTATTTATGGTTAGACCTCTCAATAAATTAGGCATTGAAGTAATATGCTTCAATATAATAAAGGCCATATATGACAAAACCGTAGCTAATACTATACTGAGTAAAGAAAAGCTGAAAGTCTTTCCCAAAAACTGGAACAAGTCAAAAACACCCACTTTCACCACTCCTATTCAAAATTATACTGGAAATCCTAGCCAAAGAAGTCAAAAAAGAAAAATAAATAAAAGACATTCAAACTTGAACAAGAGGAAGTCTATTTGTCCCTCCTTGAATGTGATGTGTGTCTGTGTATATGTGTGTGTGTGTGTGTGTGTATACACACTTTGGATACATATATTGCCCATGCACTGCTCAAGTCAGATACAATAGTGCCCATCCCCCAAACTGTGCTCCCCGCACCCATTCAGTGAGAGTTTTCCCAGCCCCTCCACCCTGCTCCTGCCTGCCCGCCCCCTGATAAATATTATTTCCATGTGTGCACATAAGTATTGATCAGTTAGTACCAATCTGATGGTGAGTACCAGTGGTGCTTTTTTCCATTCTTGTGACACTTCACTTTGAAGAATGGGCTCTAACTCCATCTAGGATAATACCACAGGTATTAATTCACCATAGTTTTTTTATGGCTGAGTAGTACTCCATAGTATACATACACCACATTTTATTAATTCACTTGTGTATTCATGGCACTTGGGTTGCCTCCACATCTTTGCAGTTGTGAAGTGTGATGCTACAAACATTGGAGTGCAGATGTCTTTATTAGAGAATGTCTTTTTTTCCTTTGGGTAATTGCTGGATCAAATGGTAGTTCTACTTTTAGGTCTTTGAGGTATCTCCACATTACTTTGTACAGAGGTTATACTAACTTGCAGTCCCACCAGCAGTGTTTGAGTGTTCTTATCTCTCTGCATCCATGAAAAAGAATAAAGGTGCAGGAGTCATACTTTCAAATTTCAAAACATAACACAGCCTTACATTAAAACACATACAACCTACATTAAAGTGGGTCAAAACAATATCCAGCTGATATAACGACAACTATAGAGGCCAATGGACTAGAAAAGAGAGCCTAGAACTAAGCCTGTACCTATATAGTTAGTGTATTTTCTTTTATACAGATATATGTATAAATTTAAGGGGTATAAATACAGTTCTGTTACAGGGATATATTGTGTAGTTGCGCGGTCTGAGCTTTGAGTATAAGAATCACCTGAATAGTGTACATTCCATCCATTATGTAATACATCATCACTCACTCATCTGTCACCATCCCACTTTTCTAAGTCTCCAATGATTATTATTCTCAACTCTCTGTCAATATGTGCATATTATTTAGCTCCCACTTATAGCTGAGAATATGTGACATTTGACTTTCTGTTTCTAACATGTTTCAATGCAAATATCGACCTCCAGTTTTATCCATGTTTCTGCAAAAGATATGATTCCATTCTTTTTAATGGCTGCATGGTATTCCATTTTGTGTCTGTACACACACACACACACATATTTATTCTTTTTCATTTGTAATTAATTTTATTGTGTATCTTTAGTATATACAGTGTAATGTTATGGGAAACATATACACATAGCCAATTGTTTACCATGGTAAAAAAATTTTAGCTTATTTTTCAACTCAGACGGTGCTTCTTTTTCTGTGTTTGGCCAGAGCAGCTTAAATCTACATATATATAAATGTGTGCATGTGTGTATACACATACACACACATACCATTTTCTTTATGTAATCATTTGTTGATGTACACTTGTTGATTTCATACATTTGTTTTTGTGAATATTGCTGTGCTATAGATATGACTGCAGATGTGTTTTTCATATAATGATTTATATTTCTTTGGGTAGATATCTATTAGTGGCAGTGTAAAAACAAAAGGTATTCTATTTTCAGTTTTTTGGGAAATCACCATATTGTTTTCCACAGAGTTTATACTAATTTATATTTCCACCAACAATATATAAGCATCCCTATTTCTTTCCATCCTCACCAACACCTGTTGTATTTTGACTTTTTAATAAAAACCATTCCAATTTGTTTAAGAAAATATCTCATTATGGTTTTACTTTGCATTTCTTTAATAAGTAGAAATGTTGAGACTTTCTTCATAAGCTTGATGATCATTAGTATGTATTCTATTAAAATTATTGTCATTTTTTGGTACACTTTTAAATGAAGTATCTGTGGGGGATTTCTGTTGAGTTGATTGGGTTCCCTGTAAATTCCAGACATAAGTTCCCTGTTAGGTGCATAGTTTACAAATATGTTCTCCCATTCCACAAGTTACTTGTTCATTTTGTTTATTATTTCTTTTGCTGTGCAAACAGCTTTTTAGTCTAAGTTAGTCCCAATTGTCTATTTGTGTTTTTGTTGGTTGTGCTTCTTAAGTCTTAGTCATGAGTTCTTTGCCTACAAATATCCAGAAGAGTTTTCTGTAGGTATTCTTCTAGTATTTTTTAGAGTTTAATATCTTAAATTTAAGTATTGGACCCATCTTAAGTTAATTTTTATATATGGTGAGAGATAGAGGTCCCATTTTATTCTTCTGCATGTGGTATCCAATATTCCCACCACCATTTATAGAAAATGTCAGGTAGCAGCAGTCCCCTCAAGCTTTTTGGCACCAGGACCAGTTTCATGGAAGACAATTGTTCAATGGACGGTGTTGCAGAATGGTTATAGGATGATTCAAGTGCATTACATTTATTGTGCAGTCAAACCTCTCTGGTAATGATAATCTGTATTTGCTGCCACTCCTGAGCACTAGCATCACCACCTCAGATCATCAGGCATGAGGAGTGTCCAACCTAGATCTGTTGCATGCACAGTTTACAGTAGGGTTAGTACTCCCATGAGAATCTAATTCCACTGCTGATCTGACAGGAGGCAGAGCTTATACAGTGATGCAAGTGATGGGGATCACTGTAAATACAGATGAAGCTTTGCATGCTCACCTGCTACTCACCTCCTGTTTTGTGTCCCAGTTCCTAACAGGCCATAGACTGGTACCAGTCTGCATCCCGGGGGTTGGGGACAACAGCTTTACCCAATGTATGTTTTTGCTGAGCTTGTCTAAGATCAGTTGGCTGTAGGGTTGTGGCTTTATTTATGGGTTCTCTATTCTGTTATATTGAATTATATATCTATATTTACATCAGTGCCATGCTGCTTTCATTACTATAGCCTTGTAGTATAATTTGAAGTCAGGTAATATGAAGCCTCCAGCTTTGATCTTTTGCTTAGGATTGTTTTGGGGATTCAGTCTCTTTGTTTGGTTCCACATGAATTTAAGGAGTGTTTTTCCCCCCAATTATATTTTTAAAATGATGTTAGTTTTGATATAGATTACACTGAACTTGGAGATTAGTTTGGAAAGTATACACATTTCAATAATATTAATTATTCTGATCCATGAGCATTGAGTGTTTTCCTATTTGTTTTCATCACCTACAGGTTATTGAACTAGTTTTGTATAGTTTTCTTTGCAGAGATCTTTCACTTCTGTGGTTAAATATAATCCTAGGTATTTATTTTTTGTAAATGGATTTGGTAAATTAATTTCCTTTTTAATTTGGTTCTCAGCTTGAGTGTCTTTGGTATATAGAAATGCTACTAAATTTTGTACCATCATTTTGTATCCTAAAACTTGGCTAAATTTATTTATTAAATCAAAGTGGCTTTTTGAGGAGTCTTTAGACTTTTTTTTTTTTTAAGGTATAACATCCTGTCACAGGAAACACAGATAATCTGAGTCACTGTTTTCCAATTGAGATGCTTTTTACTTCTTTCTCTTGCCTTATTGTTCTTGCAAGGACTTCTAGTACTATGTTAAATGGGAGTGATGAAAATAAGTGTGCATCCCTGTATTATTTCAGTTCTTAAAAGGATTGCTTTCAACTTTTCATGCATTGCATTATTGCCCCTGGGTTTCTAGTATGTGGATTTTCTTATTTTGAGATATGTTCCTTCCATGCTTAGTTTGTTGAGGGTTTTTATCATGAAGATATTGTGAATTTTATCAAATGCTTTTCCTGTATCAATATATCATATGATTTTTGTTCTTAATTCTGAGTCATATGTATTGAGTTGCATAAGTTGAACTGTCTTTTCATTTCTAGGCCATCGTGTATTATCTATTTGTTGTGCTGTTGGACTCAAATTGCTAACATTTTGTTTGGTATTTTGCATCAGTTTTCATCAGGGGTGTTGGTCTGTAATTTTCTTTTTCTTTGTGTGTCCTCATCTTGCTTTAGTATCAGGGTAATATTGGCTTCATAGAATGAGTTAGAGAGGATTTCCTCCTCCTTGATTTTTTGAAACAGACCCAGAGTAATTTCTTCCGATTTTTCTTTGCACATTTTGTATATATTCTGCTTTTGTTACATAGAATGATCCTCCAATGTCCATGTGGTCCATCTGGCCTAAAGGCCAATTTAAGTGCAATATTTCTTTATTAATTTTCTGTCTCAATTATCTGTCTAGTGGTATGAGTAGAGTGTTGAAATCCCACACTATTATAGTATTTGTATCTATCATTTTCCTTAAGTCTAGTAACATTTGTTTTATGAATATGGGTGCTTTAGTGTTGGATGCATATTTAAGATTATTGCATCCTCTTGTTGAATTGATCCCTTTATCATTATATAATGACCTTTTTGTTTATTTTTACTTTTTAAAATTTTAAGTCTGTTTTATATAAGCATAGCAAGTCCTGTTTGATGTTTGCTTTTATTTATGTGAAATATGTTTTTTCATCCCTTTACCTTCAGTCATAAAATTGTCTTAACAAGTAAGGGTGAGTTTCTTGTTCACAACATATAGTTGTTTGATTTTTTTATCCATTCCACTAATCTATATCTTTTATATGGAGTATTTAACCCATTTATGTCCAAGAATACTATTCATATATGAGATTTTGCTCCTGTTATAATGTTAATTATCTAGTTTTGTGCATTTTTATTTTTATTTTTTTTATATATATATGCATGTGTGTGTGTGTGTGTGTATATATATATATATATATTTTTTTTTTTTTTACTGTGTCTGTCTTTGTGGCTTGGTGGGATATTATCTTATTGATATTTAGTTACTCTCTTTTCCTTCTTCATTTAATTGGTTGATGAGAACTTCTGAGTGTCTTGTACTTTTGTGTGTTTTTACAATGGTGAGTGTTTACCTTTGTTACCATGTTTAGAATTCCCTTCAGTATTTCTTGAGGAGCTAAAACAGTAGTGATAAATTTCCTCATCATTTTTTGTCTGGGAAAGATATTACTTCTCCTTCATTTGTAAAATTTACCCTGGCAGAATATAAATTTAAGCACCCTGAAAATAGGATCCAGTATCTTATGGCTTATAAGTCTTACGCCTAGAAATCTGCTGTTAATCTAACTTTTTTTTTAAAAATAGGTGACTATGTATTTTTCTATTTCTGATTTTAGAATATTTCCCTTCAAATTGTCATTAGACTGCCTGATGACTATATGTCATAATGATATCTCTCTTGCAATTTATTTCCTGGGTATTTGATCAGACTATTATGTCTGTATGTCTAAATCTCTTTCTAGACTAAGGCAGTTTTTATCAATTATTTTCTTAAATAGGCCTTAAATACTTCTTTTGCTTCTCATTCTCTTTGAGAAATATCAATAATTTGTAAGTTCAGTCATTTTATGTAATCCTACACTTCTTTAATGCTTTGTTTATTCTTTTTCTCTTTATTTTCATCTGACTGTATTAATTGTAAAGATCTGTCTTCAAGACCTGAGATTCTCTGTTTGGCTTAGTCTAGTCTATTGTTGAAGCTTTCAGCTGTATTTTGTAATTTCTTCAATAAGATTTCCATTTATGGAAGTTATGTGTGTGTTTTCCCTTAAATATCATTTTCTTGGTAAATTTTTAAGTCACATTATACATTAATTTTATAACTTTTTAATTGGGTTTGAGATTTCCCTTAGACTTCAGTTGGATTCTATCTCTAACATTCAAAAAATTACATTTTGTTTTGAATCTGCTCCTACAGAGTTACTGTGATCTTTTGGGGATATCATAACACCCTGCTTTTTTGTACTTCCAGTATTGTTCTGATTTCTTCTCATCTAGAGGAACAGCCACTTCTTACTTTTGAATTTATTTTTGGTTAGACAGGACTTTTTCTTTCTTAAAGAGATAATTCTACTGTATGTCTAGTAGGGCAAATTGGTTTTGCTTCTATGTGTGTTGAATGGTGAAGACTCTTTGTGATTTCCTTGGTTATAAATAGCTTTATTGTGGTGACAGAAATGTTGATTGTAGTTGTAGAATCCCAGACTGGTTAGTGGGACCATGGCCTCCAGGGTGGCTGTGGTGTTGGTGTGGGAGATGGTGGTATCCAAGATCAAAAGAAGCTTTGGTGCTTTATAGGCAAAGTGCATAGCTGTTTTAATTGACTGTGCAGTTCTACCTCCAGGACAGTGGGTGGTTCCTGCAAGTGAGAGCCAGCTGTTGTAGTGACTGTAGGGTTCATGCTTTGGCCATAGAATGCTCGGTAGTCCTGGTATATTATCTGCCTCTTTGGCAGAGCAGTGAAGTCAGATAGGACTAGGCCGGGAAAATTCACTCTTTGGCACCCTAGTGGTGGGCAGAAATGCCAGCCCTGACATGGATTGGGATGATAGTCCTCAGATCCATAGAAAAATGATCCAGATTGGAGCACAGCAACTGCTGACACACCAAAGTTTTAACATAGGAAAGGAGGTGTCTCTTTCTCCACATCCTCAGATGTGAATGGGACCTGTCTTTTTCTAGACCTGGTGGGAGTCCCTGTCATGTCAGTTTGCTTTTAGTCCATAAAACTGCCCCAGGTTGCAAAACTTGCTATCTATCCAAAACCATGTATATCCTCCTATGCTAGTTTCACAACATGTGTCATCCACCTCTAGCACTCATACCTGGGTTACACACCATACTCATTACTCAGTTCTAGTAGGGGCAGCACCTCCCCTGAACCAGAAAAAAATCACCAAACTTCATCTCAAGACCAACAAACCTGACTGATGACCCTGCTAACTGGCATATTTCCATGCACCACTCTATTAGATGGGAAGAGTAATGGCCTCATTATAGCAATATGTTCTGGCAGTGTACAGGGAAAAATCCCCTGTGCAGTTCCTTCTTGCAGTATCCTAACTGCTTATGAAGTTAGATTTAGGGCTTGGCAAAGCCAAGGAGATAACCTGTGGACAGGATTTTCTAGCTTTCCAGTGAAGATCTGTATCATTGAGACACTCACTCTCCCTCTCACATACTGGGGATTCACTCAGATTTCTACCAAACCTCATTGTGTGATCTGGTGCCTGGCTTTCCCCCCCAGTATCCAAGAGTTTCTTTAATTTTTGTGGTAAACTCGTGTTTCTTCAGAGATCAAATTTCACAATGGGAATGGCTACACACCATTTTTCTATTTACAAGTCAATGTGTTAGACAAGCAAAGCACTATTTCACCATCTTGGAAAAAATTTTAACTATTGATTGATTTTTAACAAGGCTGCCAAGACCATTCAATGTGAAAAAAGTAGCCACTTCAGAAAAATGCTGAAGAAGAATTATATATGTACACATGTATATATTTTATATACATATATATACACACATACATACAAAAATGTGAAATTGAATCCTACATTATACTATATAAAATGAATAAAGACATAAACATAGGAAATAAAAATATAAAATTCTTAGAAAACTAGTAAGAAATATTATAGTATTTAATTTGGCAACAGTTTCATTAATATGACACCTGAGCAGCTGTCACTATTGGAATTAGAAAAGAAAATGTCTAGCAAAGAAGAACAGGTGCCTTGCAGTCCTATTAATCAAGAACCAAGAGAAGAGAAGCCACATGAAAAAAAACCAGCCAAATAACCCTGGAAACATTAAAAAAGAAGAAAAAAAAAAAAACAACACTAAAGAGTTTGACACCCCCTAAGGAATAAAATGAAGCTACAGTTAGACTCCACCCACAAGTAAATTGCTTAAATGACAGAAATGCAATTCTCAATATGGATGGAAAATAAGATGAATTGAGTCAAAGAGAAAGTTGAAAACCAAAAAAAAAGAAAAGCCAAAAATACTTCAGGAAATCCATGAAAAAAATTTAAAAACTAATTAGAAAACTAAACAACATAAGAAAGGACATAATAGAATGTCAAGAAATGAAAAAGTTATTTATGGAATTTCAAAACAAAACAGAAAGCTTTAACAACAGGCTTAACCAATGAGGAGAAAGAATCTCAGATCTTGAAAACAAGGCTCTTAAGATAACCCAGTCATTCAAAGAAAGGGAGAGTAGTATTAAAAAGTCTGAGCAATCACTGAAAGAGATACAGGACTATGTGAAGTAAACTAAAATTTGAATTATAGTTATCCCTGAGGGAGAATAAGAAAGAGCTAAAGGCATGAAACATCTATTTGAGGAAATTATTGAGGAAAACTTCCCTGGTTTCACCAGAAATTCATACATACAAAATGGCCATTGAACACACAGAAGATTCATAGCAAGTAGGTCATCTTCAAGAAACATAGTAATCAACATGGCCAAAATCAAAGTGAAGAATATTCTACAAGCAGCAAGACAAAAGCATCAAATGACCTCAAAAGGAAAACCCATAAGGCTAACTGCAGACTTCTCAGTGGAAACATTATAAGCCAGAAGGGATTAAGGCTCCATATTCAGTCTTCTAAAACACCACAACTTCCAGCTTAGAATTCTGTATCCTGCAAAATTACTTTTCACTATTGATGGAGAAATTAAGTCTTTTCCAGACATGAAAACACTGAAGGAATTTGCCATGACCACACTTACCTGCACAAACTACTCAGAACAGCATTATACACAAATCAGCTCAACAAATAAACACCAATGTAAAATCATCTTAAAAAAAAAACCTCACAACAGTTCTAAAACAATAGAACGAGAGGAAAAACAAATCAATAAGGTACTCCCCAACAGGATGAACAGACCCACATCCCACATATCAATACTAATCAATTAAAATTAATAGACTGAATGCCTCTCTCAAAAGACATAGGCTGGCTGAATGTATGAAAAATAAACAAACCAAGTATCTGCTGTCTCCAGGAAACACATCAATACCGCAAGGATATACAGACTCAACGTTAAAGGATAGAAAAAAAATTCCATGAAAATTAAAATCAAAAGAGAGCAAATATATCCATTCTTATGTCAGATAAAATGGACTTTAAGACAACAAAGGTAAAGAAAGACAAAGAGTATCATAATATAATAGTAAAGGGATCATTTAACAAGAAGACATAACAATCCAAAATATATGTTCCCAAAACAAGAGCTCCCAGATACATTAAAAAAAATTTTACTAGAGCTAAGTAAGGAAATAAATAACACCTTAATAATTTCCAGGGACCTCAACACTCCCCAAATCACTCTATGAAGACAGTCTCACCTTGATACAAAAGCCAGGAAAGGACATAACAACAACAACAAAAAAACCCGTAGACCAATATCCTTTATGAATATAGATACAAATATCCTCAATAAAATACTAGAAAAATGAATTCAACAGCACATCTAAAAAATAATCCACCAGGAAAAATAGGTTTCATCCCAGAAATCAAGAATAGTTCAACATATAACAACAAAAACAAAAACAAAGGCCATATAATCTTCTCAATAGAAGATAAAAATATCAAGACATTCAACAGAAGCATTCAACAAAATACAGCACCCTTTCATGATAAAAACACTCAACAATCTAGGCATTGAAGTAACATATCTTGATTTATGAAAGCCACATATAACAAACCCACAGCCAACATCACACTGAATGGGGAAAAGTTGAAAGCATTCCCCCCAAGAACTGGTACAAGACAAGGATGCACACTGTCACCATTTCTATTCACAATAATGTTCAAAATACTAGCCAGAGCTATCAGGCAAAAGAAAGAATTAAAGTGTATCCAAAACAGGAAAGGGGAGGTCAAACTATCACTCTTCACTGACAATAGGATCTTGCATCTAGAAAATCCCAACGATTCCAACAAGAGTCTCCTAGAATTAATAAATAAATTCAGTAGAGTCTCAGCATACACAATCAAGGTGCATAATTCAGTAGCATATCTGTATACCAATAACAGTCATGCTGAGAGTCGAGTCAATTCAAATACTTAATGCCATTCACGATACCTACAAGAAAATAAAGTGTCCAGGAATATAATAAACTAAGGAGGTGAAAGATTTCTACAAGGAGAACTGTGAAACTCTGAGGAAGGAAATCACAGAGGATACAAACAAATGGAAAAAACAGCATGCTCATGGATAGGTAGAATCAACATTGTTAAAATGTCCATAATACCCAAAGTAATTTACAGATTCAAGGCAGTCTCCACCAAATAACAAATATCATACTTCACAAACCTAGAAAAAATAATTCTATACTTCTTTTGGAGCCAGAAAAGAGCCCAAATAGCCAAAGAAATCCTAAGCTAAAAGAACAAATCTGGAGACATCACATTACCAAACTTAAAACTATAAGTTTTAAATAACCAAGACAGCATGGCATTAGTACATAAATAGAGACATAGAACAATGGAATAGAACAGAGAACCCAGACATAAAACCATCTACCTACAACTAACTGATCTTCACAAAGCAATAACAACACACTCTGGAGAAAACAAGTCCTATTTAACAAGTGGTGTAAGGAAAATTGGAGAGCCACATACAGAAGAATGAATCAGGAGCTCCTCATCACTCACAAAAATTAATTCAAGATTGATAAAAGACTTAAATCTAAGGCATGAAGCATAAGAATTCCAGAGGAAAGTGTAGGAAAAACTCTTCTAGATATTGGCCAAGGCAAAGGATTTATGACTAAGACACCAATGTCAAAAATGGGAACAACAAAAATAAATAAATAAATGGGACTTGCATAAATTAAAACACTTCTGCACAGCTAAGGAAACGGTCAATAGAGTAAATAGACAACCCACAGAATGAGAGAAAATATTTGCAATCTACACATCCATTAAAGGGCTATAATTTACAAAGAACTCAAGCAAATCAGCAAGAAAAACACAACAGACTCTGTCAAAAAGTGGGCAAAAGACATGAACCAAAGCTCCTCAAAAGATGACAAATGGCTTTCATAAAACATATGAAAAATGCTCAATGTCACTAATAATCAGGGAAATGCATATTAAAGCCACAGTGAAATATCACCTTACCCCAGTTAGAACTGCTTATATTAAAACGTCCAAAAACAATACATTCTGTTGTTATGCAGAGAGCATGGAATGTTTACACTGTTGGTGGGACTGCAAATTAGTATATCCTTATGGAAAACAGTATGGAGTTTCCTCAAAGAACAAGTAGACATACCATTTCCAATAGAAATCCCACTATTGGATATTTACCCAAGGAAAAAGAAGACCTTTCATCAAAAAGACACCTGCACCAGAATGTTTATTGCAGCACTATTCACAATTGCAAAGACGTGGAATCAACCCAAGTGCCCGTCAATTCATATGTGGATTAATAAAATGTGGCATATGTGCACCATGGAGTACTACTCAGCTAAAAAAAAGATGAATTAATACCCTTTGCAACAATCTGGATGGAAGTGGAGACCATTCTCTGAAGTGAAGTATGTCAAGAATGGAAAAACAGACACCACATGTACTCCTTATAAAATTGGAACTAACTAATGAGCACACATGTGCACATAGGGAAGTAAAACGGAGTGGAAATCAACCTGGGGGAGAGAGGGAAGTGACCAAAACCTATATAATGGGTACAATGAACACTACTTGGGTGATGTGCACACCTACCTTTGGAACTCAAGCATTACAAAAGCGATCCATGTAACCTAAAACATTTGTACCCCCTTAATATTTTGAAAAAAAAAGACATCAAAAAAAATCAACAGTAAAACAAACAAATTGGATTTTATTACAACTAAGAAATCATAAAATGCTATATTAACTATCAAGAAAGTGAAAATGGAATGACACACATTTGTAAATCTGATATTTGCAATATCTGATAAAGAATTAATACCCAGAAAAAAGTCCTACAATTCCATAAAAATAAAACGAACTCAATTCCCAAATTAGCAAAGAACTTGAGTAGACATGTATTCATAAATGTCCCCAAATTACAAGAAATATGCTAAAATTTTACTAGTCATAAGGTAAATGCAAACAAAAATGACTTTAAGATAATACCTTCTAATAATTAGGGTGGTATTAATAAAAGAAAAAAACATAAAATATGATAATATAATGGCACATTTGGAAAGAAATTTGAATATATTTATACTACTATGTAAACTGAAAAAGATGTAGCTACTGAGAAAACTTTTGGTAGTTTTTGAAAGATGAAACAAAATTACCATATGATTCTCCAATTTCACTTTTCATAGAAGGTAAAACAAGATACTCTCTTAGATACTTTTATACCCATATTTATAGCATTTTAACTTAATATTTAAAATGTAACAACCATTCACATGTTCATTAATAGATTTATTGACAAACAAAATGTGGTGTGTTTATACAATAACATATAATTCAGCCTTAAAAAAGGAGTAAAATGTAGATGCATTCAACAACAGATATGAAGCTTGAAAACAATTTGTTCAGTTGTATAAGTCCCCAGAAAAGACAAATATTATATTATCCCACATGTCTCAGATTTCCCAGAATAAATTTATTCATAGAGGCAGAAGGTAGAATAGAGGCTACCTGGGTTTGAAGAAAAATTTTATAGTTATGATTAATGTCACAGTTTCTCTGTGACATGACAAGAAGTTCTGGAAATCAACTGTGATGATAGCTGCACCAAATTATAATTATAATGAGTGTTACTAAATTATATAATAAAATTGTATCTTTTTATGTATGTAATATTACAATAAAGAAAAAAATATTTCCAATTCATCCCCCCAAAATTATTTTAGAAGTCAATTGCAGCCCAAAAAAAGGCCTCTTTTTCTTTTTGCTTATTTCGATTTATTTTCCCTTTCCTTTGCAGTTGTTTCACACTCATCTACTAAACAAATTCTTCTCTCCACAATCTCCAAGTCATATTTTAGTATCTGAATCTTCTAAAAAAGTTCCAGACAGATAAGTTTTTAAAAAGTTAAAAACACACCACTATGGCATATTGACTATATAGAAAATACTATATCCCTAAGAAGGCCAATCAAAAACAAAAACAAAAAAGAAGAAAAGCCTGTTATACCAGATGTAAAGATATCAACACAAGGACACAGAGATAAGAAAGACATGACACCCCCAAAAGGACAAAAAAATTCACCAGCAGCAAATCCCTAAGTAAAAAAAATGTATGAAATGCCTGAGAAATTAATTAAAATAATGTAAGGAAACTCAGTGAGATACTACAACATAAACAATACAAATAAATTATAAAAAATAGATTATCAATGAGAAATATAACAGACATATATCTCATAAAAGAATCAAACAGAAATTCTGAAACTAAAAAAGTCAATGAATGAAATAAAACACCACAATGCAGATCTTTAACAATGACATAGATCAAGTAGAAACAATGATTTCTTCACATGAATACAGTGTTTGGAAATAATCCAGCCAGACAATAATAAAATAGTAAATAAAACCTCTGTGATTTATAGAAAACCATAAACTGACCAAACACTCCAATGTCAAGGGTTTCAGGAAGAAGAGATGTGAATGGCCACAGAAAACCTGTTGAACAAAATAATTGCTTGAAAACTTCCCAATTCATTAAGACATATAACTACACTGGAGAAGCCTCCAAGATTCTCAAATAGATTTAACCCAATAAGTTTCTTTCCAAGGCACATAATAGTCAAATCGTGAAAAGTCAAGGACAGATGAAAAACAGAAGAGTCAATTCACTATAGGGGAATTCCCATGAGATTAACAGATTTTTCAGCTGACATTTTACAGACCAAAACAGAATAATACAATATATTAAGGTGTGAAAGAAAAAAATAAAGAAAAATTATTCAAAAATCCTATATCCAGGTAAAATACTCTTTCAAACTGAAGGAGAAATAAAGGCTTTTACAGGTAAGCAATAACAAGTAGTTTCTGCTTGTTTTAGAAGGTCTTTGATAATTCATCACCACTTGAGTGGTCTCATAAGAAATGCTTAAGAGGGTTCATAATCTGGAATCAAAAGGATGCTATCTAATACAACACATACCCATAAATGTATAAAATTCATTGATAGAAAACACACACAAATAAGAAAGAGAAAAATTAAAATGTTACTGCTGTAGAAAACCACTAAACTGCAATAGTAAATGACAATGGAGAAAGAGAGGAAAAGAGATATTAAGAAAAAAAGAAACATGAAACAATTAAGACACTGTTAGAAATAGGTCCACCTAGTATTAACAACCTTGTAAGCAACTGAATTAAATTCCACACATAAAAATTATAGACTGGCCAAATGGATTTGAAAAGGACCTACCTACATGCTTCCCACAAGAAACGCAATGTATAAAGATGCTTGTACTCTTAGAAAAGAAAATTCACACAAACAGAAACCAAAATTAATTCAGCAAGGGTATATAAAAATTTTAAATATACACAAAACATCAAAGGGCCCAAATATATAAAGCCAATATTACTAGAACTAAAAGGAGAGATATCATACAGTACAATAAAATAATAGTTGAGGATATTAAAACACCACAAAATTTTTAGGATTGGAAATATGGTCTAGACAGAATATCAAAAAGACACGTTGGATTTAGGCAACACTTTTGACCAAATAGGCCTAAAACAACAAATGTTGGCAGGGATGTGGAGAGATAGGAACACTCATACACTGCTGGTGGGACTGCAAATTAGTACAACCTCTATGGAAAGTAATATGGACATACCTCAAAGAACTAAAGTAGAACTACCATTTGATTCCACATTCCCACTACTGGGTATTTACTCAAAGGAAAAAAGACATTCTGTAATGAAGACATCTGCTCACGAATGTTTATAGCAGCAAAATTCACAATTGCAAAGATGTGGAAACAACCCAAGTGCCCATTAATTTTTGAATGTACTAATTAAATGTGGTATATGTACACCATGGAGTACTACTCAGTGATAAAAAACAATGGTGACTTAATACCTATGGTATTATTCAGGATGGAGCTAGAGCCCATTCTTTGAAGCGAAGTATCACAAGAAGGGGAAAACAAGCACCACTGGTACTCACCATCAAATTGGTACTAACTGATCAACACTTATGTGCACACATGGATATAATATTCATCAGGGGTCGGGCAGGTGAGAAGGGGTTGGAGGGGATGGGAAAACTCTGACCTAATGGGTGTAGGGTGTACTGTCTGGGGGACGTTCACAGTTGTAGCTCTGACTTGGGCAGTGCATAGGCAATACATGTAACCAAAGTATTTGTACCCCCACAATATTCTGAAATTAAAAGAAAAACAACAAATAGACCTAAAAGAAATTTATAGAATATTTTATTAAAGAATTGCAGAATAGATCTTCTTATTAGCACAGAAAACAATCTTCAGGATCAACAATATGGTAGGTCACTAAATAAGTTTCAAAAAAAATTTTAAAATCATTTAAAACTGAAAAAGATATTTTAATATCAAAATGCCACAGAATCTGCTTTACCCCAAATTTTGGTTCTCAGCCTTCATTAGATTATACAGAGTAAATAAGTTTATCCATGTGAACAAGTTCCAATTTTGTCAAAAATAATTTCATCCAGCCTTCTTTTGTAAAGCAGTGAATTTGTATTACTATCTACTATAGAAGTTCCAAGATAAAAACTATTAGACCTTTGTGTGCATGGTTTTATATGCTTAGAAGGGAATACGTATATTAGATATATATATTATATAACTTTGACACAAAGGTTACAAAACTATAAACCCAGCCAGAAACAAAATGATATTTGTATGTGTAATTGTTAATAAATAACACTAATTTAATATTTTTGATTTAATGAAACAAACTATATATTCTATGTTACTTTCAATAATATCCGTGTGTTTAATCTTAAGCTTCTTACTTAGGTGAATATATAATATGCACAAGATATAAAAAAGTTAAAAGAAAAATAATTTAAAATTATTACTAGCTTTTTTAATATCCCAATTTTCATAAATTATCAAGATAAACTGGTAATAACAAATAGTTTAATTTAATTTACATAAGATCAATACTTATAAAATTTTAATGTATTTTAATATCTTTAATTGGTATTAAAATAAATAATAAATACTCATTAAGTTTCTGGGTCATTTTCAATTAACAAAAATTATGTTATAAAAACATGCTTCTAGAAATTACAAAATAATTTTATCAGTAAAATATTGGTATATGATAGACAATTTAAGATTTCCTTTTTTCTGGGTTTTCACTAAGATTTAAGATTACTAGCAGTTAAAAACTGTAGTAAATATATATGATCCTTTAGTCAATATATGTGATTCTACATATATAAAGTGTAATAAAAATGTTTTTAATAAAATTACAAAAAGAAAAAACTTTTTTTATTAAAATAATTTTTTTGGATGCAGAGGTAATTAAATGATATTTATAAAACTAGTTTAAAAGCAATAAAAGAAAGAGATAAAAGTTATAAACTATATCTCTTATAAAAAATTTTAAACAAAAAAACTTATACAAAAAAGATTTTATATGATCTTGTCTGCTGTTATTGCCTGACACTAAAATGCTTATATTAGAGTCTAAAAAAAAATGTTTTTCTTCGATGTAACTTAGTTCTCTAAGATTCCTGTTATGTCTTATTTTTCAAATATGATAAATAAGTTTTCTATGATGTTACAAATGGTCACATACTGTCTTGTCCAAGGTTTCACATTCCTTGTTTCTTGTTTCCTGTATAATATAATGCTCATTCATAACCCTAACCACACTCTTTTTATGTCTGATTAATTCAAGTAATCTTTTTATCCAGTTTCACTTCCAAGTTGTCTAAATGGACTTCCCATTAAAAAACAAAAACAAAACAAACGAACAAAAACCCCAAAAATTTTTTTTAAAAATCACACTACAATTTGTTGTTTACCTTTTGGTAACCAGCCTAAGAAGCAAACTTTTTATGTTTCATAAAAATAATTTCTATGTTTTCCTTATTATGGTTTTAGTCATTTGAAAAAAAACTGAGCTTAAAAAAGTTAAGGTTTTAATTTATTTGTATTTATTTTTATTTCACAGTACTATGGGGGTACAAACACTTTGGTCACATAATTTGCTTTTGCACCACCCCACAAGCATGCCCATTCCCCAGAGAGCAGGCACTGCATCTGTTAGGTGTGGATATACTCATTCCCTCCTCCTCCCTCCCACCTGCCCGGCACCCTATGAATGTAACTTCCATATGTGCACATTAGTGTTGATCAATTAAACAATTTAACAGTGTGTGCACATGGTGTTTGTTTTTCCATTATTGTGATACTTCACTTAGAGGAATGGGCTCCAGCTGCATCCAGGATAGTACAAGAGGTATTAGTTCACCATTGTTTTTTTGTGGCTCCATGGTACACATATACCACATTTTGTTAATCCACTCATGTACTGATGGGTCCTTGGGTTGTTTACACATCCTTTCAATTGTGAATTTTGCTGCTATAAACATTCAAGTACAGATGTCTTTTTTATAGAATGTCTTTTTTTTTTCCTTTGGGTAGGTACCCAGTAGTGAGATTGCTAGATCAAATGGTAGTTCTACTTTTAGTTCTTTGAGGTATCTCCATACTTCCCACAGAGGTTGTGCTAGTTTACAGTGCTACCAGCAGTGTAAGATTGTTCCTGTCTCTTCACATCCATGCCAATTTTTTGTTTTGGGACGTTTTGATAAAAGCCAATTTCATTGGAGTTAAATGATATCTCACAATTTGGTTTTGATGTGCATTTCCCTGATGATTAGAAATGCTGAGTGTTTTATCATATGTTTCTTGGCCATTAGTCTCTCTTCTTTTGATATGTTTCTGTTCATGTCCTTTACCCACTTTTTTAATGGGGCTGTATGACGATATGATCTTATATCTAGAAAACCCCAAATATTCTGGCAACAGACTACTGGAATTGATAAATAAGTTCAGCAAAGTCTCAGATTACAAAATCAATGTACACAAATGAGTAGCATTCAAATAAGCCAACAACAGTCAAACTGAGAACCAAATCAAAGTCTCAATACCCTTCACAATAGCAACAAAGTAAATAAAATACCTACGTGTATATTCAACTAAGGAGGAAAAGACCTCTACTGGAACTGTGAAATACTGAGGAAGGAAACAGCAGAGTATGTAAACAGATGGAAAACCATACCATGCTTACGAATTGTCACAATAAACATTGCTTACATCTCTATACCTACCCAAAGTGATCTACAGATTCAATGCAATACCTATCAAAATACCAACATCATTAATCACAGATCTAGAAAAAACAATTCTATACTTTGCATGGAACCATGACAGAGAAGATCTTGTATAAATAAAGCAACCTTAAACAGAAAGAACAAACTGTGAGGTATCAATTTACCAGACATCAAACTATACTACAAGGCTATAGTAACCAAAACAGCATGGTACTGGCATAAGAACAGAGACATAGACCAATGTAACAGGACTGGGAACCAGATATAAAATCATCCTCACATAGCCATATGATTTTTGATAAAGCAGACAAAAACAGACACTGTGGAAAAGAATTCCTATTCAATAAATGGTAATAGGAAAATTGGATAGCCACATGTAGAAGACTGAAACTAGATCCACACCTCTCACCCCTCACAAAAATCAATTCACAATGGATAACAGACTTAAACCTTAGGCATGAATCCATAAGAATTCTAGAAGATAATGTTAGATAAACTCTTATAGACACTGGCCTATGCAAATAATTTATGAAGTCCCCAAAAAGCAATCACAGCATCAACAAAAATTAATAAGTGGGACCTGATCAAATTAAAAAGCTTCTGTACAGCCAAGGAAACTATTACTAGAGTGAACAGACAACCTAAAGAATGGAAGAAAATATGTGCATGCTATACCTCTAATAGAGGACTGATAACTGGAATCTATACATAACTAAGGAAAATCAGAAAGTTAAGATTTTTAAATCCATGTAATTTTCTATATTGGCTTTAAAATATTCTGATTATCACTCTATCACTTTACAATGACCTGTGATTTTGTTTTGATCAATTGTTTTGAGTCTTTCAATGTAACATCTATGATAAAAATCCTTTAAATCATATCCTAAATTAAGTCTCAAACTTATAGTTATTTCTGGGGCATAGAAAACCTATAGCAATTAATCAACACAAGGCTATAAAATCTTGTTTAAAGCTTCCAATTATGCTGTAAACTCCAGTGCCACCACCTCCAACCATGATTTAGGGATCCTTATAAAATATTCTTAACTAATCCTCATTCTGTTAAATTACAGGACATTGAGCCCTGGGTACACATATATCATCTGAAAAAGGCACTAACTCCTGCTAAACCTTAGATATTGATGCTTATACCTAACACCAAACTCATGGTAACTGAAGCCTTGTCTTCAGACCTCATAAAAGACAACAATCAAAATGAATTCATGCTTTCATGAGGCAAGGAACCAGGCCTATATTAAAAAACATTTAATACTAATATAATAATTTTATCTCTACCTGAATTAGTTTAATTTTTCTATAAACTGATACTATATTATTTAGGTGTTTATTTACCTATAAATTTTATTTTTATTGATATAATTAGGCAAGATTTATAACCCTTTTCTTTAAAATATTGCTAATTCTTTGGTTTGTTAACCAGAGTTAAAACAAAAATTAAAATAAATAGTAATTTTACTTTTATTTTCTCTACATGATATCCATATAATTTAAAATCTATTCAATTCCACTAGGCTTGATCTGTTTTCCACTGCCAATGTCCTGTTGCTAAAACAATATAAGAATTCTCCCTCTAGGCCTAAAGACTATCTTGGAAGAGGTAGGCATGTGAGATCACAAGGGCCAATTTCAAGGAATAAAATTATTAAATAGTTCAGATTCCCAAATCAATTATGGGTACACAGATTCCCAAAGAGCTGGCAAATTGGGGGACTTTGCCTCCTAAGCTATTATGTGACCCTTTTTATCCATTCCAATAAAAAAATTATTCCACTTCTCATAGACCTAAATAAAATTACTGAGGTGATATTAAGATACCTCATGGCAAAGGTTTTTTTATATATCTGTTTTCAGTTATAGAGCTTATACAATTAAAGACATAATGTAAATTTATTGACCACCTTAAAACAAATTACTAATTTTTTTTTGGTACAATAAGACTCTCTAAATTCCATAGCTCATTTTTTTATCAAAAAGGTTATATTTAACAAATTTCTATAAGTCTACAACTAAAATTAAAACCACAGTAGCTCAATACTTATGCAACAATTTAATTTGATAAGCTTGCTTTGGCTTTTGGCTTTTGCTTTTATGTTGCTTAGAAGGCTTTCAAGAAAGTATACAAATGGCCAACAGGTATATGAAAAATGATGCTCAACATCATCAGTCATCAAAGTAACGCAAATCAAAACTTCAATGAGATATCATCTCACACCAGTTAAAATGACATTTATCAAAAAGTCAGTCAATAACAAATTCTGGTGAGAACGTGGAGAAACAGGAACCCTCATACACTGTTGGTAAGAATGTAAATTAGTGCAACCACTATGGAAAACAGTATGGAGGTGTCCCAAAAAACTAAAAGTAGAACTACAGTGAGATTGCTAGGTATATATCCAAAGGACGGGAATTTGGTATATCAAAAAATATCTGCATTCCCATGTATATCTCAGCACTAGTCACAATAGGTGAGATCTTGAGTCAACCTACATGTTCACCAGTGGATGAATGAAAAAGAAATTGTGGTGCATATACACAATGCAATATTATATAACCACAACAAGAATAATATTCTCCCACTTGCAACAACATGGATGGAACTAGAGAACATTGTTAAGTGAAATAAGTCAAAGACAGAAAGAAAAATCTTGCCTGTCCTCACTCATATGTGGGAGCTAAGTATTATAAACAAGTACTCTCATGGAGTCTGATTGCAGAATGATGGTTATCATAGGCTAGGAAGGATGATGGGAAGGAGGGTGATAATGTGGGGATGGTTAAAGGGTGCAAAAATATAGTTGGATAGTTAGAATGAACAGTACTAGATAGCACAACAAAGTGACTATAATCAACATAAGTTACAGTGTACTTTAATATAACTTAAATAATAGAATTGGAAATGTTCCAAATATAAAGAAATGTTAAATGCCTGAGGTGACGGACACCCCAATAACCCTGATTTGCTTAAATAACATTGTATGCCTATATCAAAACATCACATGAATATATAAACCTAATATGTACTCATAATAATTTCAAATAAGAAAGTAAAAGATTGTTAAGTGCCTATCCATCTCCACTCCCATTTGATCTAGAATTTTTAATTGGCTATAAGCCTTTTGGCTTTATGTCCCTTGGCCAAAAAAATTCCCACTGGGAGAGTTAAAAGAACCTGTTTAGGTAGCCACATCATGCGAGTAATGATGAGACAAAGTAAAATTTAGCCATAAATTCTACCTAACAAATTTTGACAAAAAGGGGAAAATATAAACCAAAACAAAATCCTAATTGCACCCTGCTGACTTAGCAGACACCCTTTGGCCAAAAGGAACCACAAAAAAAATTTAAAACAAAATTCCTGGTGACAAGTGAAAGAGAAATCAGGCACACCTGTTATGTCCCCTCCTTATTAGACTTTAGGCCCAACCAATATAAATCTTAAAAAAGAGATCATAAGACTGACTAAGTGGACTCCTTGTGACAATAAGACATCAAATTTTAAACAGAACCTAAGGCCCTGCCAGGCAAGAATTAAAGTGTTGCTCTAAAAGTATAGATTCAAACATCCAGATAATGGTATTACAGTAAAAACACAGGCCAGGCACCTATGCATATTTTCAGCTTCAAGTAGATAAGTTGCATTCCTCATTTCCTCAACTTTTACCTATTTGTGAGAAGATGGCCATAGGAAATATAAAATTCCATTTCCCATAATCATACAAAATAGTAGGATGAATATTTGATATTGGGGACATTCTAACAGTGGAGATGAGGCTTAGCATTACTAGCTTCGTTTTTCTTTTGACCTCATGTTAATTACAGTATTAAAAACTAGCAGAAACAAAACCTGACACATAGATATATTAACCATGAACATAAATAAATTAAATTATCTATTTAAAAGATATAGATTGTCAGAATCGATTTAAAACAACAAAAAAATGATCCAACAATATTCTGTTTACAAGAAACTCATCATCCTCTTAAGTGCAGTTATAGATTGAGGGTAAAGGGTTAGAAGATGATATTCCATGCAAAGGAAAACCAAAGACAAGGAGGAGTAGCATCCTCTTTGCAGATAAAAGAAACCTTAAATTAAAAAGTGAAAAGAAGCGAAAAATAGAAATTATGTAATTTATTCATAAAGGGGTAAATCAAATGGAAAATATAACAATCCTAAATATTTATGTATCCAACACCAGATCACAAAGATTCATAAAATAACTATTGCTACACATGAGAGAAAAGATAAACAATAATATCATAATTGTGAGGGACTTCAACACTCCACTTATAGCACTATACAGGCTGTCAAAGAGAAAATCAACAACAAAAAAACACTGGACTGAAATTAAGACTTTAGACAAAATGGACTAACCTTATATGTAAAGAATATTCTATTGAACAACTTCAGAATATGCATTCCTCTCCTCAGGTCATGGAACATTCTCCAAGACCATACATTAAGCCACAAAGCAAGTCTCAATAAATTTTAAAATGTTAAAGTTATATCAAGTATCTCTTTCTACCACAGTGAAATAGATCTGGAAGAAATGGATAGATTGCTGGAAACAAACAACCTCCCAAGTAGTGAGATTGAATGTTGTGCAGTAGAACAAGAAGGAGCAAGATTTTGGCAGAAAGCAAGCCCCAAGAAACTTTGAGTCTCATGGAAGGGATAGATGGAAGATTTGTCTCTCCTTACCACACACCTCTGTGACTGGTAGTCAGCAGCCTCCTAAGCTGCCTTCATAAGCCCAAAAGCTTCTGTCATCAGTGACATGAGTGCTTCTTGAAAACAAAGCATCAGACTGCCTGTCCTCTTAGTGTTGATCCCCATCACCACAGAGCTGAGCCGAGGCAGTGGGCACCATACTGTTTCTACACCCATTGTTTCCTTTGTCCTCCACAGGAAGATTCAGCCCTTCAGTTTTCTTGTCACTGTTTCCCATATGCCCAGACTATGGTGGCCAAAGGAGCCTATGGGTCCTGGGGGAAATATATGGCCATAGGGCATGGACATTCCAGGTGGGATGCCTTTGAGGGAGAGGGAAAAAGGGGACCAGAGTGCCAGCTTTCCTACATTCAAACTCTTTTCCTTCCCCTTTTATCCCCTCCAACTGCTGCCAAGTGGCACAGGTGGACCAAGAAATGACTGAGCTATAGCTGTCAGGATTGGCTACTTCCCCTCTGTTGCTATGTCCACTATACTGAGGCTTCCACAGACAATTTTCCTCTTAAAATCCTGCAGTTGTCCAAGAAGTGCTTGGACTGTGAGTTTCCCAACTGCCAACCCTCCCCAGTGTGGCTTGCCAGGCTGCTGCAGCAGAGCAGGTCATACCATGAAATGGAAGGACATTGAGCCTGTTTGATCACTCCAGAGACAACATGGGACCAGCATGCTTCTTCCTGGCACAGTCAGGTATTAAACTTGGGGCCCAATTGGCAAACCCACAGGCCATATCCCATATACCCAGGACTCAATCATGTTGCTTGGGGTTACAGAGGGAAGATTTGGAAACTAATCTTGGGAGCCTATGTGGATATAACTGAAAGGAGTATGCAGGGTGGTTTTAAGCTGAAGTGCACTGCTCATGGAGCATCCCTACCCAATAGGAAAGCCATGTTTTCAGTCTGGGGTTGGATCCAGAGCAGAGAAGCTCATAGCCTTTGGCACTATTGCTGTGATCTCATTTAGTTAGGGATGCTGCTTGTGGTCAGTACCAGAAGGAGGTCCACAGGGCTGTAGAAGAGAGAAAAGAGTAAAACCTACTCACGAGAGCCACTCTGTGAATCCCATACTTCCCCTCCCCCATGAGCAGACTTTCTGGCTTGGTGGGTCCATTTCAGCTCCTCCCTGGTGGCTTTTTCCAGTTGTCTGTGAAAAGATTCTTTACCCCTGCTATGACAGCTCTTGTGTCCACATTTGTGGAGACTGGATGCAGGCTTGTCCAACCCAGCACCAGCTAGCCTTGTTTCTCCAACCACCTCTGTTGTGTGGAGAATAAGGAGTGCTTTGGGAGCTTCAGAATTTTATCAACCACATGGGGCATCTGAGTTCTTCTCCTGATTGAGTAGAGCTAGTCACAGGTCCCAGAAACAACACTGCAGCTGGATCTTTTGTTCAAGGACCACCTACCTGAAGGGAGGATGATTTGTACAGACCATTACAACATTTACTAATTCAATCATGCAGGACAACGCTTATGCACAAGCACAACCTACTGACTTAAATATTAAACTGAGTGTATAATTCACACTCTTACAAAGACCATAGGGTTGGGAAAAGACACAAAAATTCAAATATCTCCATATTCCCTTTGTCAACAAGAGACAGAAAATCTGTTCATGCACATAGTACACCACAGCCACAGCATACAAATAATTAGCAATTGTGAAAATTAGCACAATAAGGATATTTGTAATCAAGGTATTCATCTAGAAACTAGACTTCCTTCCAAGTACCCATAAGCAAAGCCAAAGGTCCTAACCAAACATATGCTACAGACACACCCTTAAGAGTGAGGGTGGAAAAATCCCCATCTAAACAAAAGAAAATTCAAAAACAAGAACAAACACCTGTTCCAGATGAGAAGGAATCAGTGCAAGAACTCCAAAATTATGAGAAATCAGAGAGAAAGAGCACACAGGAAAAAGAACACCAGATGTCTAGTAATGGATCTCAAGCAAAATGAAAACGCTGAAATGACAGATAAAGAATTTCAGAAATGGATTGTAAGGAATCACAATAAGATCAAAGAGAAAATGGGAAACCAATTCAAATAAACTAGAAAGACAATTCAGAAAATGAAAAAATCATTTAGAGAAATACAAAACAAAGAGGGAGGTTGTAAAAATACACTAGACCAAGCAGAATAATATCAGAGCTTAAACTCAACTCCTTTGAATTGTCATAGTCAGGAAAAAAATAAAGAACAAAGAATCAAGAAGAACAAACAAAGTCTATGATAAATGTGAGGTTATGTAACATGGACAAATATAAGAATCATAGGTATCCCTGAGAGTGAAGAAGAAAAAGCACAAGGCCTGGAAAACCTACTCAAGGCAATAATCGAGAAAAACATTCCTAGTCTTCCTAGAGATTTAGATATTCAGATACAAGAAGCACAACACTGCAAAAAGGGAATGACTAAGGTATACAGTCATTAGACTGGCAAAGTCAACATGAAGTAGAAACTCCCACAAGGCAACAGGCAAAAATTTGAAGTAAGCTACAAAGAAAAGGAAAACCCGTAAAACTGACAGCAGAACTCCCCAAAGAAAGCTGAGAAACCACAAAGGTATGAGGTCCTATATTTAGTTTCCTTAAATACAATAAATGCCAGCCAAGAATTCTGTTCTAGAAAACTAAGTTTCATAAATGAAGGAGAAATTTTTTCTTTCACAAACAAGTGAAACACTTAGGGAATTTCTCATTACTAGATGCACCCTACACAAAATGTTCAAAAGTCTATTATACATTCAACAGCACAGTAGATACCTAGCAGGTTTTTTTTTCCTTTTATTTCAGAATATTATGGGGGTACAACACTTTGGTTACATATATTGCCTATGCACTGCCCAAGTCAGAGCTATAATTGTGAATACCCGCCAAACTGTGCGCCCCACACCCATTCAGTGAGAGTTTACACATCCCCTCCACCCTCCTCCCACCTGTTCACCCCCTGATGAATATTATTGCCATGTGTGACATAAGTATTGGTTAGTTAGTACCAATTTGATGGTGAGTACCAGTGGTGCTTGTTTTTCCATTCCTGTGACACTTCGCTTCTAAGAATGGGCTCTAGCTCCAACCAGGATAATACCAGATGTGTTAATTCACTATTGTTCCTTATTGCTGAGTAATACTCCATGGTATACATATACCACATTTTATTAATCCACTGTGTATTGATGGGCACCTGGGTTGTCTCCGTATCTTTGCAATTGTGAATTGTGCTGCTACAAACATTTGAGTGCAGGTGTCTTTATTACAGAATGTATTTTTTTTTCCTTTGGGTAAATACCCAGTAGTGGTATTGCTGGATTAAATGGTAATTCTACTTTTAATTCTTTGAGGTATCTCCATATTACTTTCCATAGAGGTTGTACTAATTTGTAGTCCTACGAGCAGTGTATGAATATTCCTATCTATCGGCATCCCCACCAACATTTGTTGTTTTGGGACTTTTTGATATAAGCCAATCTCACTGGAGTTAAGTGATATCTCATTGTGGTTTTGATTTGCATTTCCCTGATGATTAGAGAAGTTGGGCAACTTTTTATATGTTTGCTGGCCATTATTCTGTCTTCTTTTAAAAAGTTTCTGTTCATGTCCTTTGCCCATTTTTTAATAGGGTTGTTTGACTTTTTTCTTGTTGATTTTTCTAAGTTCTGTATAGATTCCAGTTATCAGCCCTTTATCAGATGTGTAGCATGCAAATACCTACCAGTTTAAGAGAAAAAACAAATGACACTTCATCTCTCTTTTAAAACAATAGCACAAGTATGAAAACAAATATAAAGTGTCATCTACGTGTTGAATAGAATAGAATCCCACATTTCGGTACTAACCCTCAACCAGAACAATCTGAAAGCTCCACTTTAAAGACATAGGCTGGTTTAATGGATAAAAAAGCACAACCCAATTATTTGCTGTCAGCTAGAAACACATGTACTCCACAAAGACTCACACAGACTCAAGGTAATGGGATGCTAAAATACTTCACAAAAATGGAAACCAAAAGTAATAAGGTATAGCCATTCTCACATCAGATAATATTAAATCCACAAAGGTAAAAAAGAGAAACATGGTCATTATATAATGGTAAAGAGAGCAATTCAACAGGTAGATATAACTATCCTAAATATATATGCACCTAACACAACAGCTCCTAGTTTCATAAAGCAAATTCTTCTACATCTAATCACAGAAATTACCAGCAGCATCATAATAGTCAGGGACTTAAACCCTTTACTGACAGAAGTGGACAGATCATGAAAACAAAACAAAACAAAAATCAATAAAGAAGTGCTGGACTTAAACAAGAGGCTGGAACAAATGTACTCAGCAGACATTTACAGAAACTTCTACTCCAAAATTGCTAAATACACATTTTTCTCTTGAGCGCATGGGACATTTTCCAAGATTGATCATATCTTATGCACCGCAGGCTGGCCCTGCCACAGCAGCCTGGAGATTACCACAGGGAATAGAGGAGATGCAGCAGAGCAGCACCATTAACGTCTCACAGGGCATCCAACCCTCTTTTGCCTGGTCAGGCTTCCAGAGCTGGACTCGAGCACTCCATCCAGGGATTCTATCTTCACTAAGAAATAGAGGTCCTAGCAGAGGAGAACAAACAGGAGTACCGGATCTACTATCTGTTTTAAGTTGAGAGAAGAGACCTCAGATGACAAGGAAGCAGCATAAAAACTCTGGCAACAGGGACAAACAGGATTTATCACCACCATGAATGGATCACAGCAGCTCTTAAACAATGAACTTCAAATCAAAAGAAACTGTTAAAATATCAGATATGGAATTCACATTATGGATGATAAATAAGATGAATGGAATTGAAGAGATGGTAGAAAACCAGTCTCAATGATATAATAAAAATTACAGGTCATTTTATCAAATTACAAAATACAGATTAAAGCATTAACAACAGGCTAGACCAAGCAGAAGAATCTCAAAGCTTGAATACAAGGCTTGTGTAGGTACCCACTTTATAAAGACTGAAGAAGAATGAACAATTACTGAGAGAAATATTGGATCATGCAAAATGAACAAATGTAAAAGTTACAGGTATCCTTAAAGGAGAAGAACAGAAAGCAATAATTTTATAAAATCCATTTGAGAGAATAATAGAGGAAAATTTCCCTGCTGTTGCTAGTGATTTAGATATTCAGATATAAGATGTTCATCAAACACCTGGAATATCTGTAGCAAGATATATACTCATCAGCCTGACTAGAGTCAAAGTGATGGAGAAAATCCTACAAGTTGTGAGACAAAGAAAAGTTACTTAAAAGGAAAATCCACCACACTAACAACAGACTTTTAATCAGAAACCTATCAAGACAGAAGGGAAGAGGGTTCCATTTTTAGTCTTCTTAAACAGAATAATTGCCAGCCAAGAACTGTGTATCCTGCTAAATTAAGTTTCACAAATGAATAAGAAATGAAATCTGCCCCATAAAAGCAAACACTAACCAAATTTTTCATCACTAAACCTGCCCTACAAAAAAACTTAAAGTGCTCTATACATGCAAATACAGCAATCAATACCTACCAGTGTAAAAAACACACCTGAAAGTTAAAACACATAACTCTCATAAAACAATAACACAAGGAGAAAATAAAGCAACTAGGTATTATGCAACATGAGGAAAAGAACAGTATCTCATATATTAATATTAACATTGACAATAAACCATCTTAACACACCATTTAAAATATATAGATTGGCTGAATGGTTGAAAACAAAAACAAAAACAAAGTGTATGCTGTCTGTCTCCAAGATACCCTTCTAATATGCTAGGATTGTCATAGTCTGAAAATAAAGGGATGGAAAAATAATTCCACACAAATGGAAACCAAAAGAAAGTAGGAGTATCTATTATCAGATTAAATAGACTTTAAATCAATAATGTTTTTAAAAAAACCCTGAAGATAGCCATTATATGATAAAGGGAGAAATTCTGCAAGAAGATATAACAATCCTAAATATATATGCACCTAACAAAGGAGCTCCCAGATTTATAAATCAAACACTACTGGACCTAAGCAAATAATAAATACAACATCATAAAACTAGGAAATTCAACATTCCACCAGCAGACTGGACAGATCATTGAGGCAAAATATCAGCAAGAAAACACTGAACTTAAATGTGACTCTAGAACTAATGGTCCTAAGATTACAGAACATTCTATTACAAAACTGAAGAATATACATTCCTATCATCAGCACACGGGACATTTTCCAAGATAGGTCATATATTAGCCGACAAGACAGGTCTCAGCAAATTTAGAAAAACTGAAATCATTACAGGTATTGTCTCACAACACAGTGGAATAAAACTAGAAATCAACTTTAAGAACTCTCAAATCTAGACAAAGTCATAGAAATTAAACAACCTGCTACTCAATAATCCTTGTATCAATCATGGAATTAAGATGGAAATTCAAAGATTTTTGGAACTGAATGACAATCATAATAATAAAAAAATCCAAAGTCAAAGGGAAACAACAAAAGTAGGGTTAAGATGAAATTTCATAGCTTTAAATGTTTCAACATCAAAAAGACAGAAAGATCACAAATGAACAACTCAATGTCACACCACAAGGAACTAAAAACAAAAAAGAACTAGGAAAATAAAATAACGAAGCGCAGAATAAAACTAAATGAAATGTTTAACTTCTTGAGAAACTGCCAGATCGTTTCTAAAGCTTGTTAGTTTCTAAAAACTAACAAGAAATAGAGAAAAAGACCTAAATAAGCTAATCATAAAGGAAAAAAAAAGAGACATTATAACTGATACAATATAAATGCAAAATATTATCCATGTCCACTACAAAAGCCTCATACAGACTAAAAGCCTAGAGGAAATGGATTACATTTTGGAAACATTTGACCTTTCAAGCTTCAATTAGGAAGAAGTAGAAATCCTGGACGGACTAATAATGAGTAATGAGATTGAAACACTAAGGAAAACTCTTACAACAAAAGAGAGCTCTGGACCAGACAAATTCTGAGCAGAATTCTACCAGACCTGCAAAGAAGATTTGGCACCCATTCTATTAAAATTGTTCCATAACATTGGAAATAAATGAATTTTTCCTACCTAGTTCCATGAAGTCAATATCACCCTCATAGCAAAGTCAGGAAAAGCAGAATGAAAAAAATGTTACAAAACAATATTCCTTATGAACATAGGTGCAAAGATCCTCAACAAAATACTAGCAAACTGAATTCAACAACACATAAAAAATAACCACCATGATCAAGTGTGATTCATCCCAGGAATGGAAAGATGGTTCAATATACACAAATAAATAAATATGATCAGGTCCCATGTATTTATTTTGGTTGCTGCTGTGATTGCTTTGGGGGTTTTCTTCATAAATTCTTTGCCTCGGCCAATGTCCATAAGAGTTTTTCCAATGTTTTTGTTGAGAATTCTTATGGTTTCATGCCTTAGGTTTAGATCTGTTATCCATTGTGAGTTGATTTTTGTGAGAGGTGAGAGGTGTGGGTCCACTTTCAGTCTTCTACATATGGCCATCCAGTTTTCCCAGCACCATTTGTTGAATAGGGAATCTTTTCCCCAGCATACGTTTTTTTGGAATTTGTCAAAGATCAGGTGACTGTATGAAGTTGGTTTTATATTGGGTTCTCGGTCCTGTTCCATTGGTCTACGTCTCTGTTCTTGTGCCAATACCATGCAGTTTTGGTTACTATCACCTTCTAGTATAGTTTGAAGTCTGGTAGATAAATGCCTCCCAATTGGTTCTTTTTGCTTAAGATTGCTTTGGCTAGACGGGATCTTCCCTGGTTCCACACGAAGCGTAGAATTATTTTTTCTAGATTGGCAAAAGGAAACTATCACTAGAGTGAACAGACAACCTACAGAATGGGAGAAAATATTTGCATGCTACACCTCTGATGAAGGGCTGATAACCAGAATCTATACAGAACGTAGGAAAATCAACAAGAAAAAATCAAACAACCCTATTAAAAATGGGCAAAGGACATGAACAGAAACTTTCCAAAAGAAGACAGAATAATGGACAGCAAACATATAAAAAATTGCTCAACTTCTCTAATCATCAGGGAAATGCAAATCAAAACCACAATGAGATATCACTTAACTCCAGTGAGATTGGCTCATATCAAAAAATCCCCAAACAACAAATGTTTGGCGGGGATGTGGACAGATAGGAACACTCATACACTGCTGGTGGGACTGCAAATTAGTACAACCTCTATGGAAAGTAACATGGAGATACCTCAAAGAATTAAAAGTACAACTACCATTTGACCCAGCAATCCCACTACTGGGTATTTACCCAAAGGAAAAAAAGACATTCTATAATAAAGACATCTGCTCGTGAATGTTTATAGCAGCACAATTCACAATTGCAAAGATGTGGAAACAACCCAGGTGCCCATCAATACACGAGTGGATTAATAAAATGTGGTATATGTATACCATGGAGTATTACTCAGCAATAAGGAACAATAGTGAATTAACACATCTGGTATTATCCTGGTTGGAGCTAGAACCCAGCTTAGAAGCAAAGTGTCACAGGAATGGAAAAACAAGCGCCACTGGTACTCACCATCAAACTGGTACTAACTGATGAACACTTACATCACACAGGGCAATAATATTCATCAGGGGGTGGGCAGGTGGGAGGGGGATGGAGGGGATGGGAAAACTCTCACTGAATAGATGTGGGGAGCACAGTTTGGGGGATGAGCACAATTGTAGCTCTGACACGGGCAGTGCATGGGCAATGTATATAGCCAAAGTGTTGTACCCCCATAATATTCTGAAATAAAAAAAAATCAATCAATCAATAAATAAATAAATATGACTCACCACATAAATAAAAGTAAAAACAAAGACAATATGATCATCTCTACACACGCAGAAAAAGCATTCAATAAAATCTCTCAGTTTGGATAATAACTGTCAAGAAACTAGAAGGGACATACCTTAAAATAATAAAAGACGTGTATAACAATTCCACAACAAATATTATACTGAATAGGGAAAAGGTAAACTGGGATAAGACAAAGTTGCCTCCTGTCACCACTTCTATTCAACATAATACTGGAAGTCCTAGCTGCAACAATCAGGCAAAAGAAAACAATAATGATAATAATAGGCAATCAAATTGGAAAAGAGGAGGTCAACTATGCCTCTTTGCTGACAGTATAATTTTATATTCAGAAAACCCGAAAAACTCCACCAAATGACCATTAGAATTGATAAATAAATTTAGTAAAGTTTGAAGTTGCAAAATTAATGCACACAAATAAATATCATTTCTATTTACTGACAACAGTCAAGCTGAGATTCAAATCAAGAATGAAATAACATTTATAGTACCTACAAAGCAAATAAAACATCTAGGAATATACTTAACGAAGGAGGTTAAAGATCTTTACAAGGAGAACTACAAAACACTGATGAAAGAAATCAGATATGACACAAATATAAAAACACCCATACTAATTAATTGGTAGGATAAACCTTGTTGAAATGCCCATATTGCTCAAAGTTATGTACAGATTCATGCAATTCACATTGAAATTCCAACATCATTTCTCATGGTTCTAGAAAGAGAAATAAACTTAAACTTTGTATGGAACCAAAAAAGACTCCAAATAGCCAAAGCAACCCTAAGCAAAAATAATAAATCTAGAGGCATCATATTTCCTGACTTCAAATTAAGCTACAAGGCAATAGTAACCAAAACAGCATGGTTTTGGTACTAAGATAGACACAGACCAATGGAACAGAATAGAGAACCCAGAAATAAAACAATATAACTATGAATAACTTATTTTTGACAAAGAAGAAGAAAAACAATTACTAGCAGAAGGAAACACTATTTAATATATGTAATGGGAAAACTAGATAACCACATTCAGAAGAATGAACCTGGATCCCTATCTCTCAAATATACAAAAAGTAACTCAAAAATGGATTAAAGACTTAAATGTAAGACCTAAAACCATAAAAATAATAGAAGAAAATATAGGAAAAACTCTCTAGACATGGCCTAGGTGAAGAATTTATGAGTAAGACACCAAAAGCAAATACGACAAAATAAATGGGACTTAATTAAACTTAAAAAATTCTGCACGGCAAAAGAAAAAATCAACAGAGTAAATAGCCAGCTAAATAACAGGAGACAATATTCACAAACTTTATATCTGAGAAAGGGATAATATCCAGAATCTACAAAGACCTCAAACAAATCAGCAAGAAAAAAAATCAAAAAGTGGAGAAAAACCATGAGCAGATTCTACTCAAAAGAAGATAGACAAATGGTCAGCCAACATATGAATAAATCATCAACATCACTAATGATCAATGAAATGCAAATTAAAACCACAATGAGATACCATCTTCCCTCTCATAAGGACCATTACTGAAAAGTCAGAAAACAATAAATGTCAGCACAGTTGTGAAAAGGAACAATTATACACTGTTCCTAGGAATGTAAACTTGTACAATCTCTATGGAAAACAGTCCTCAAAGAACTAAAAGTAGACCTATCACTCAATCTAGCAATCCCACTACTGGGTATTAACACAAAGGAAAATATGTCATTTTATCAAAAATACATCTGCATCTAAATATTTTTTGCAGCACAATTGACAATAGCAAAGATATGGAAGCAACCTAAATATACATCAACTGATGAGTGGCTAAGGAAAATGTGGTATACACACACACACACCCCCCACATTGATAACTACTCAGCCGTAAAAAGGAATAAATTTGATCATGTCCCATTTACTTATTTTTGTTGCTGCTATGATTGATTTGGGGGTATTCTTCATAAATTCTTGTCTAGAACAAAGTCTATAAGAGAAAAAATAAGCAAGTGAGACCAGATCAAATTAAAAAGCTTCTGTATAGCCAAGGAAACAATCATTACAGCAAATAGGCAACCTACAGAATGACAGAAAATATTTGCAGTCTATACATCAATAAAGCGCTGTTAACTAGAATCTATAAAGAACTCAAGCAAATCAACAGGAAAAAATCAAACTAAAAAGTGAGCAAAAGACAAAAATGGAAACTTTTCAAATGAAGATGACTAATGGCCAACAAACATATGAAAATATGTTCAACATCTCTAGTCATCAGGGAAATGCAAATCAAAACCACAAGGAGATATCACTTAACTCCAGTGAGAATGGCTTTTATCAAAAAGTTCCAAAACAACAAATGTTGGTGTGGATGGGGACAGATAGGAACATTCATGCACTGCTGGTGGGACTGCAAACTAGTACCACCTCTATGGAAAGTAATAAGGAGACACCTCAAAGAACTGAAAGTAGAACTACCATTTGATCCAGCAATCCCACTACTGGGTATTTACCCAAAAGAAAAAAAAAAAAAGACATTTTACAAAACAGATGCCTTCACCCGAATGTTTATAGCAGTTCAATTCACCATTGCAAAGATGTGGAAACAATCCAAATGTCCAAATGTGGTATATATACCATGGAGTACTACTCAGCCATAAAAAATGGTGAACTAATACCTCTTGTATTTACCTGGTAAAACTGAAGACCATTTTTCTATGTGGAGTATCACAAGAATGGAAAAACAAGCACTATATGTACTCACCATTAAATTGGAACTATTTGGTCAACACTGGTGTGCACATACTGAAATAAGATTCATGGCAAATCAAGCAGGTGGGAGGCGGAGGAGGGATGGGTAAATTCATACCTAATGGGTACAGTGTACATTGGGGGATGGGTACACGTATAGCTTTAATTCAAATGTACAAAAGCAATTTATGTAACCAAAATATTTGTACCACCGTAATATTCTGAAATTTTAAAAAAGAATAATATATTGTCTTTTGCAACAACTTGGATGATTGGAGACCACTATCCTAAATGAAGTTTCTCAGGAATGGAAAAAAGAATTTCACATGTTCTCATTTATAAGTGGGAGCTAGATTCAGGATATATATGGTCATAAAGAATAACATTGATATTAAAAATTAAGAATGTGGGAGGCTAAGGAGGAGTAAAAGATAAAAATCTACTGATTGAGTATAATATACACTATTCTGGCAACAGATAGACTGAAATTCAGCATGATACAATTTATCCATGTAACAAAAAATTTGTAACCCCTAAATATTTTTAAGTAAAAAATAAAATAAATTTTAAAAAATTAAAAGAAAAACTAAATTTTCCCTTTGCCTCCTATGTCGATCTCATGATCTCTTTGATAACAAAAGATAAACAAAATCAATAAACTGCTAGCAAGACTAATGAAGTAAAGCAATAGAGAGGACAAAATTAATTAAAATTATCAACAAATAGGATAAATTAAAATAGATAGCATAGAAATACAAAATTTTTTAGAAATATCAGAGAATATTATTAACATTTACCCACCAAGAAATTGGAAAACCTAGAACAACTTGGATAAATTACTGGATATAAGCAAACTACTAAGATTGAAAGAAGAAATAAGATGCCTAAACAGATCAATGACAGGTAAAAAGAGTGAAATGATAATAAGATTAATAAATTTTATGGCTGAGTAGTACTCCATGGTGTATGTGTGTGTGTGTGTGTATGTGTGTGTATACCACATTTTCCTTAACCACTCATCAGTTGATGGCTACTTGCGTTGATTCGATATCTTTGTTATCTCATATTATCTCAACAATGTAAACTGCAAAACTAGATGTTTTAGTACTGAATTTTATCAAAGTTATATTTTACTTATTTATTTTTTTTATTATTTTTAAATTTCAGAATATTATGTGGGTACAAACACTTTGGTTACATAAATTGCCTTTGTACTACCCAAGTCAGAGCTACAAGCATGCTCATCCCCCAGACAGTGCACTCCACACCCATTAGGTGTGAGTTTACCCATCCCCTCCACCCCCTCCCAAACTTATATTTTATAAAAACTAATACCAAGCGTCCTCCTACTAATGCAAAAATTGAAGATAAAGAAATTCTTTTAAAACTTATTCTATAATGCAAAGCAAGTGTTACTTCGACACCAGTAGCAGAGAAGGACACACAAACATAAAGGAAAACTCCATGCCGATATTCCTGATAAACTCAGATGTAAAAATCCATGATCAAATACTAGCAAACCAAATATAAAAACATATAAAAAAGATACTAAACCATCATCAATAAAAATTCACCCCATTGATGCAAGGTTAGTTTAACATATGCAAATAAAATATTGTGATGTATAACAACAAAAGTATTAAGGGCAAAACCATACGATTATCTCAATAGATGTTTGACATGGAAGAAACATACCTGAACATAATAAAATGTTATATTATATATCCAGAGATAACATCAATGAATGGGAAAATGTTAAAAGCCTTTTTTCTAAGAGCTAGAACAACATGAGGATTTCAAATTGCACCACTCTTACAACAAAGTATTGAAAATCTTAGCAAGAGAAGTCCATCAAGAGAAAGAACTAAATACATCAATATTAGGGAAAAACCATTTGTCCTTCAATGCAGATGACATAATCTTACATATATAAAAACCTAAGATTCCAGCAATGAACATTTTGAACTGATGAATTTAGTAAAGTGGCAGGACACAAACCTAATATTAAAATGAGTAATATTTCTATATACAAAAAATGAACTATCTGAAAAAGAAAGCAAGAATCAATTTCATTTTCAAAAGCTTCAAGATAAATAAAATACCTAAGAATAAATTTAACTAAGGATGTGAGAAACCTCTAAGATAAAATACAAAACACTGATGGAACAAATTCGAGAGCACACACACACAAAAAGACATGCCATAGTCCTGTATCAACAGAATTAGTACAACCATTGTTGTAATGATCTTAAGATCCAAAACAATATGCAGATTTAACAAAATTTCTATTATATCAATGCTATTCTTCATAGATTAAAAAAATCTTAAAACTCTTATGGAACCACAAAAGACCCCAAATACTAAAGCAATACTGAGCAAAAGAACAAAGCTGAAGGTATTGCACTAGCTGACTTTAAAATATATCAAAGCTATTGTAACTAAATCATCGTAGTTTTGGTACAAAATGATACACATAAACTAAGGCAACATACTAAAGAGCCCAGAAGAAAATACATATTTATAACCAACTAATTTTTGACAAAGTTACCAAAAGCATACATTGGTAAAAGAACACCCTTTTCAATAAATGATGCTGGAAAACAACTTTAATATCCACATGAAAAAGATTAAAAAGTACAGCCTATTTCCCTCTATATGCAAAAATCAACTCAAAATATATATACATTTAAATACTTAAATGTAAAACCTGAAATTATAAAACTACAGGAAAAAACAGGGCAAATATTCAGGTCATTGATGTAGGCAAAGATTTTATGACTAAAACTTCAAAAGAACAGATAAAAAAATTTAAAAATGGTATTACATTAAACTAAAAATGTACTGCACAGAAAAAAAAAACAAACACAGTAAAAACAAAACTTGTTCATCAGAATAAAATCTTTTCCAACTATTTACCTGACAAGGGACTATTACCCAAAATATACAAGTAACTTAAATGACTCAACAGAGAAAAGTAATCACGTTAAAAAGTGGGCAACAACTGAATAGATACTTCTCAAAAGAAGAAATACAAATTATCACCAAGTGTATAAAAAGTCTCAATATCACTAATCTTTAGAAAAATGTAAAGCAAAGTCACAATGAGATATTATATTAATATCATCCCAGTTAGAATGACTATAATTAAAAACACATTAAAAACTAATACTGTTGAGGATGCAAAGAAAAAGAAATTCTTATATGCTCATCATAAGAATGTAAGTTAGTGTAGACATTATGAAAAATTCAGTTTCTCTGAAAACTAAAAATACAACTACCATACAATGCAGCAATTGAACTACTGCATATTTATTTAAAGGAATCAAGATTAATATGCCCAAGTGATAGGTGTACTTCAAGGTTTATTACTACATTATTTACTATAACCAAGATATGGAACAAATCTATGTTTCCATCAGTTGATATGGATAAAGAAACTGTAATATACATACACAATGGAATGTTATTCAGCCATAAAAAATAAAATTATGTCCTTTGCTGCAATAAAGATGTAACTGGAGGACATGATGTTAAGTGAAATAAGCCAGGCACATAAAGGCAAATATTGCATGTTCTTACACATACGTGGGAGTTAAAATTATTGATTTCAGGGATGTCATGTGTAGATTGATAGTTACCATAGTCTAAGAAAGTGGGAAAAATACATAAACAGGAGCTTTTCAAAAGAAGATAGACAAATGGACAATAAATATATGAAAAAATGCTCAACGTCACTGATCATCAGGGAAATGCTAATTAAAACCACAATGAAACGTCACCTTACTCCTGTCAGAATGTCCTTTATTAAAAAGTCCCCAAACAATATATGCTGGCATAGATGCAGAGATAAAGGAATGCTTATACACTGTTCGTGGGCCTGCAAATTAATGCAACCTCTTTGGAAAACAATATAGAGATTCCTGAAAGATCTAAAAGTTGACTTACCATTCAATCCATCAATCCCACTGCTTGGTATTTACCCAAAGGAAAATAAGTCATTTTATCAAAAAGATATCTGCACCCAAATGTTTATTGCAGTGCAATTCACAATTGCAAAGATTTGGAATCAAACCAAATGCCCATCAATTCATGAGTGGATTAATGGAATGTCTTATCCTTGGACTGAGAATAGTTTTGCATTCCTGGGGACCAAAAGAATGATAAGTCAAAGAGTTTTTCTACAGAATAACACAATGACCTTGGCCATATTGTGGGCCTGAAAATATCCCCATAAATTGGCTCCAGCCATTCTTACTTGGAGTCTGATATCACAGCTGCAAAATCAGAAACCCATTGAGAGACACACCTATTCATGATGCTGGACACAGGCCTGAAGTTAGGACCTGTATCAACCATGTGTCTCAGTTATACCCCATCTCAGCCACAGACCAGAGTAGTACAGTCAGCTAAATAACCTACCCAGCGATCCAACAGGATTCATCTCAGAGATTTGGAGGAAGACACTCATCAGCACAACTGATAGTAGGCTGGCTGGCTGTGATCTCTGAAGCAAGCTCTCATCATAGCTTCAGCCTCACAGGCCCAGGTTCTGCACACAGTTCAGCCTACTTTGGGAGTAGCAGTTCACCTGCTAGAGCCCCCTCAAAATAGAACCACCAACTGGATCTATGTAGGTCCAGCATGAACCATGCAATTCAGATCCAATGCAATCAACTGCAATCCCAGATACAATCCCATCATCCCACAGAACTAATAGTATAGAAGTGTTAGTTGTAAAAATCAGTGTATAAGACAGAAAGAGAAGTTTGTTCCTTCTCATGAACAGACACCAATTCAAGGCTACATGTATAAAAAAGGGTCAGGCCAACATGATACAACCAAAATAAATTCATAAAGGTCAAATAATCAAACAAAAAATAATTAAAATATAATAATTGCCTTCAAAAATTAGAATAGGTAACCTAAAAAGCTCAATAGGAAGTAAGAAAATACAGGTAGAGAACTAAATAAAATTAGAACACCAAAATATAAATAGAATAAGAAGTTTAATAAAGAAATAGAAACTGTAAAAGAGAACAAAACAGATTATGCAGCTGAAGAATACACTGAAAAAAACGTAAAATTTAATAGAGAGATCCGTTTAATTTTTTGAGGAATCTCCATACTATTTTGCATAGAGGTTGTACTAATTTGCCGTCCCACCAGCAGTGTATGAGTGTTCCTATCTCTCCACATCCACACTAGCATCTATTGTTTTGGGACTTTTTGATAAAACCAATTCTTACTGGGGTTAGGTGATATCTCATTGTGGTTTTGATTTGTATTTCCCTGATGATTACCAACATTGAGAATTTTTTCATATGTTTATTAGCCATTAGTGTATCTTCTTTTGGGAAAAATAAAACTTCTGCTCAAGGCTTTGCCAACTTTTTAATGCATTTGTTTGATTTTTTATTGCTGATTTGCTTGAGTTCTTTGTATATTATGTCCCACTATTGGATATTTATCCAAAGAAAAAAAGTCATTTTATCAAAAAGACACTTGCACTAGAATGTTATTGTAGCACAATTCATAATTGCAAAGTTGTGGTATCAACCCAAGTACCCATCAATTCATGAATGGATTAATAAAATATGGTATATATATACCATAAAAATGAATTAATACCTTTTGCAACAATCTGGATGGAACTGCAGACCATTCTCCTAAGTGAAGTATCTCAAAAACAGAAAAACAAACATGTACTCACTATTAAATTGGAAGTAACCAAATATCACACATGTGCACAGATGGAAGTAAAACCCAACAGAAATCATGCAGGTGGGAGGCGGGAGGAGGGGATGGGTGAAATCAGACCTAATGGGTACAATGAACACTATCTGGGTGATGGGCATACTTATAACTTTGTCTCAAGCAGTACAAAAGCAATCCATGTAACCAAAACATTTGTACACTGGTAATATTGTGAAATTAAAAAGAAGTAGAAAGAGGTTCAACAGCAGACTCGATGTAGGAGAAATAAGTAGTGAACTTCAAAACAGGTTATTTGAAATTAGCCAATTAGAGAATAAAAGAGAAAATAAGATTTTAAAAATTAAAGAAAGCATAAGTTGTATATGTGGTAATACAAAAAGTACAAATCAATTATAAAAATAATTAAGAAGATGGAGAAAAAGGGGCATAAAACATATTTAAAGGAATACAGTGTGAAGTCTTCTGAAATATTGAGAGTAATAAAGACAGAGCCTCTGCAAGCTCAAAGAAAAACAGGCATGATTAAAATGTATGCTTTGAGACACATTATAGGCAAAGTAGCAAGAAGGTAGACTAGAAGTAGCCCACAGACACTGCTTTCAAGGAGAGAACTGAAAGTTGCAGGTGGATGCCCAGCTATGGATGAGCCTTATCGGAGTGGGTGCAGCAGGGATGGTGGCTGCTATTTCCAGGTTACTGCAATTGACACCATTCTTAGCTCTCACATGCAGGGCATATGGTCTACACGGGACTTGGCTTTGCTGAAGCCACCTCCACATCACACTTGCTGGGCCAGAGAAAGAGCAGACAGAGCACACACTCTCCTATGCTATGCCCTGTGACTGAGAGCCAAATACCTATCCCCCAACAGATGACTTGAGAAGAATGGGTGCCATAGATGCTAAAGATGCCAGCAGAGAAGCTCTGTGGGGATTGTATCCATAGGACCTGGGCAGGGGGAGAGCCCTGGCCACATGGCAGCCCCACCCCTGCAGCCCCATCCTTGTGAGAATTATGCTGTTGCCTGCCCTGTGCAGCTCTGCATCCACAGATTCTGAATTACTGTCCAGCACCATGCTCCACCCACACAGCTCCTTCCCTGCCTCCTACTCTGGCTTTGGCCCCATATTGCACCTGGACCTGTGTCTCCACTCTGAGGCTCCAGAACTGCCCCTGGGCCCTGAGGCTTTGCCCTTAAGGCTTCACTCCTGCCACTGGGCCTATGGCTCTGCCTTGTGACACTCCAGTGCTCCTGTTGGGCCCCTAGGCTCTATCAGCAATGTCCCAGCTCTGCACCTGAATCCAGAGGCTCCACTCAGAAGTCTCCCTCATGGCCACTGAGCCATCAGCTCTGATCCCTGAGGCTCCAGTGCTATCCCTAGGCCTTTAAGCTCTGCCCCTAAGACTCCAGTGCACCTATCAGAGTCCCACAACTCCATCTCTCTGTCTCCAGTGCCATCCCCAATCCCCAAGTTTCCATCCCCAAGGGGGCACCATTGCCACTGGAACCATAGCTCTGTCCCCTAAGGCTCCACTAATGGCACTGAGCCCCACAGCCCTACCCTTGAGGGTTTGGTGCTGCAGCCAGTTCTCAAGGATCTGCAACTGAGGCTGCACCACTACTACCAGGCCCACAGCCCTGCCCCTACAGCTCCAACAGACCACCTGCAAGGGACAACCCTGCAGTTCAGTGCTCTGCCAGGGACCCGACAGCCTCAAGCTGTCATCACACTTGGACTCACTTTGAGCAAACACCCAGATGCACAACCTGAACACCCACTACCAATGCCTAGATCGTTTAAGACAGCTGCCACTTTCACCTCAATGGGGAGACTTAGGAAGAGCAATTATGCAAAATGCCAGCCTCCATGGAAAGGGATATTGATCTGTAGTTTTCTTTTTTTCTATTTTGATGTATATTTATATTATTTCTTATTGTCAAACACTAACATCATATTTCACGGATGTAGAAAAATAATTCTATATTTCATACGTAACCAAAAAAGAGTCCAAATAGTTAAAGCAACCTGAATCAAAAATAACAAATCTGGATAGATAACATTACACAACTTCTAATTATACTACAAGGCTATAGGAACCAAAACAGCATGGTACTGGTACAAAATTAAACACACAAACCAATAGAATAGAACAGACAATCCAGATATTAAACCATCTACCTACAACCAACAGAGCAGACTGTGATGTACACTGGGAAAAGTAAGCCTTATTCAATAAATGGTGCTGGAAAAACTGGACAGCCATATGCAGAAGAATGAAGGAGCACCCCTATCTCTTGGCATATACAGAAATTAATTCAGGATGGACAAAAGACTTAAACATAAGGCACAATATTATAAAAGTTCCAGAAGTATATGTAGGGAAAACTCTTCTGGACAACAGCCTAGGAAAGTAATCTATGACTAAGACTCCAAAGGCAAATATAGCAACAAAAATAACTTGGAATTGATTAAATTAAGAAGCTCTGCACAGCAAAGGAAATAATCAATAGAGTAAATAGGCCACCTACAGAATGGAATAAAATATTCACAAATTATACATCAAGTAATGACTAATATCCAGAATCCACAAAGAACACAAACAAATTACCCCCACAAAAGAAAAAAAAATTAAAAGTGGGCAAAATACATTAACAGAACTTTTTCAATAGAAGATAGAAAAATGTCCTCTCTTTCATTTCTGGAGGACAGTTTGCCCAAAAACATATGAAGTAATGCTCAACATCATTAATAATCAGGGAAAAGCAAATTAAGACAAAAATGAGATATTACATTACCCTGTCAGAATGGCCATTATTAAACAGTTAAAAATCAAAAGATGCTGATGTGGGTGCAGAGAGAAAGGAATACTTATATGCTGTTGAAGGAATTGAAACTTCTTCTATGGAAAACAGTATGGATATTTCTCAAAGAAATAAATGTAGGCTTACCATTTGACCCAGCATCCCACTATTCTGTATCTATACAAAGGAAAAGAGTCATTTCATCAAAAAGACACCTGCAGTCAAATATTTATGACAGTACACTTCAAAATTTAAAGACATGGAATCAACCTAAGTGTCCATCAACTCATTAGTGGGTTAAGAAAATATGGGGTGTGTGTGTGTGTGTGTGTGTGTGTGTGTGTATTTTTTCATTCATTCCATGGAGTTATACTCAGCTATAAAAAAATAATAAAACAATGTATTCAGCAGCAACATGGATAGAACTAGAGACCATTATCTTAAGTGAAACATCTCAAGAATGGAAAAACAAACACCAATGTGCTCTCTAATAATTGTGAACAAATTGATAGGCATACATGTGCACAAAGAGATGTAAAGCTCATTGGAAATAAAGAAGTGAGGAGCAGAAGGGCGCAAAAACCTACCTATTGAGTAAAATGAACACTATCGGGGTGATAGACACACTAAAAGCCCCAACTTAAGCATTATAAAAGGCATCCATATAGCAAAATATGTGTACCTCCTTAATATTTTGAAAGAAAAAAAGACACATTATAATCAAATTGTCATAATACAAGACAAAGTGAATATTATGAAAGCAGACAGTGATAGAAAACATTTTGCATATAAAGGATGTCCCATAATGTTATAAGTGATATCTCAACAAAAAATTTTCATAAAAGGAAGCAGTGGGATGGAATATTCAAGGTGATTAAAAAAAACAAGAATACTATAACCTCAAAACTATTCTCCAGAAATGAAAGACAGGTAAATATATACCAAGATAAACAAAAGATAAGAACGTTTATTACCTTGACCCCAGCCTCACAAGAAATGCTAAAAGGTGTTCTTTGAGTTGAAACAAAAGAACAATAAAAAATGATATAAATGCACATTAAAATACAAAAAAAAACACAGTTAATATTCCTTATGAATATACACAGAAAAATTCTCAATAAAGTCCTAGCAAACCTAATTCAAATGCACATGAAAAAAAAATTCATCACGATCAGGTGGACTTCATCTGTAAGATGAAGGGAGGGTTGAACATATGAAAATCTATAAATGTAATTCACTGTAAAAAAAAGCAAGAAGAAAGACTACATAATCCTCTCAACAGATATAGAAGAGGCTTTTGACAAAATACAGCATCTTTTCATGGTAAGAACTCTTAAAAACATAGGCTTATACCTCAAAATTATTAAAGATATATACAATAAGACAGCAGCCAATTTCATACTCAATGGGGAAAAATTGAAGACATTCCCCCTTAATAATGGAACCAGACAAGGTTGCTGACTATCTCCACTTCTATTCAACATAGTGCTGGAAATCCTTGCCAGAGCAATCAGACAGGAGAGAGGAATCAGGGGTGTATAAATGGTGGCAGAAAAGATGAAACTTTCACTCTTTTCTGATAATATGATATTATATCTTGAAAACCTCAAAGATTCAACCAAGAGACTACAGAATTAATACAGGAATTCATCAAAGACTAAGGATATAAAATCAATGCATACAAATCAGTAGCCTTCATATATGCCAATAACAGTCAAGCTGAGAAACAAATCAAATTTGCAATACCTTTCACAATAGCATAAAGAATATTAAATATTTAGGAACATAGTTAACTAAGACCTATATAGGGAGAACTAGGAAACACTGAGAAAAAATATTGCAGAGGATATAAACAGATGGAAAACCCTACCATGCTGTTGGATTGGTAGAAAGAACATTGTTAAAATGTCTATACTACCTAAAGTGACCTACAGAATCAAGGCAATAACTATCAAAATACCAACATCTTATTTTTCAGATCTAGAAAAAATAATTCTATGCTTCATGTGGAACCAGAGAAGACCCAATATAGCCAAAGTAATCTTAAGCAAAAAGAACAAATCGGGAGTCATCAATCTACTGACTTCAAACTATAGTACAAGGTTATAGCAACCAAAACAACATGGTACTGGGACAAGAACAGAAACATTGACTAATGGAATAGGACTAAGAACCCAGAAATAAAACCATCTTCATACTGTCATCTGATCTTTGAGGAAGTAGAAAAAAAATACACTGGATAAAAGAGTCCCTATTCAATAAATGGTGCTTGGAAAATTGGATAGCCACATGTAGAAGACTGAAACTAGATCCACACCTCTCACCTCTCACTAAAATCAACTTACAATGGATAACAGATTTAAACTTAAGACATGAAACCATAAGAATTCTAGAATAAAATGTTTGAAAACTCTTATAGGCATTGGCCTAGGCAAAGAATTTATGAAGAAGACCCCAAAGCAATCAAAGTAGCAACAAAAATAAATAAATGGGACCTGATCAAACTGAAAATCTTCTGCACAGCCAAGGAAACTATCACTAGAGTGAACAGACAACCTACACAATGGGAGAAAATATTTGCATGCTATACATCTGGTAAAGGGCTAATAACCAGAATCTATACAGAACTCAGGAAAATCAACAAGAAAAAATCAAACAATCCCATTAAAAAGTGGGCAAAGGACATGAACAGAAACTTTTCAAAAGAAGACAGAATAATAGTCAACAGACATAAAAAATTGCTAACCTTCTCTAACCATCAGGGAAATGCAAATCAAATCCACTATGATATATCACTTAACTCCAGTGAGATTGGCCTACATCAAAAAATCCCAAATAACAAAGGTTGGTGTGGATGCAGAGAGATAGGAACACTAATATACTGCTGGTTGGATTGCAAATTAATACAACCTCTATGGAAAGTAATATGTAGATACCTCAAAGAACTTAAAGTATAATTACCATTTGATCCAGCAATCCCACTACTGGGTATTTACCCAAAGGAAAAAAAGATATTCTATAATAAAGACATCTGCACTTTAATGTTTTACAAAACACAGTTGGAAAGATGTGGAAACAACCCAAGTGCCCATAAATACATGAGTGGATTAATAAAATGTGGTATATGTATGCCATTAAGTATTTCTCAGTCATAAAAACAGTGGTGAATTAATTCCTCTGATATAATCCTGGATGGAGCTAGAGCCCATTCTTTAAAGCAAAGTATCACAAGAATGGAAAAACAAGCCCCACTGGTACTCACCATCAAATTGGTACTAACTGATCAATACTTATGTGGACACATGGAAATAATATGCATTACGCATCAGGAACATGGGAGGGGGTGGAGTGGATGGGTAATCTCAAACCTAATGGCTGCAGGTTGTTATGTTTGGGGGATAGGCATGATTATGGCTCTGACTTGGGCAGTGCATAGGCAATATATGTAACCAAAGTGTTGTGCCCCCATATTATTCTGAAGGTTAAAAAAAAATAAAAATAAAATATAAAACTCACTGGTAAAGATACAATTAGAGACAAATTCATAATAATAATACTATTACTTCATTAAAGATTTGTATATTCTGTTATGGTCAGAAAAACTCTGAACAAACCAATAATAAGCAAAGAGATTCAATCAATAATAAAATATCTTCCATGAATGAAAACCCCAGGTCAAAGTGTTTCACATCAGAATTCCACTTAATATATAAACAGAACTTAATGTAAATTATTCCCAAACTTTTCCAGATAATTTAAGTGGAGAGAATACTTCAAAACTTATTATATGAGGCCAACATTACTCTGATATTAAACTGGACAAGGACTCTGAAAGCAAATAAAATTACTGGCAAATTTTCCTAATAAACAAAACTACAAAAGTTCTTATCAAAATTCTAGGAAACATGTTTAACAGCACAATAGAAGGTCATTCATAATAAAGTGAGATGAATCCCTGGGACACAAGACTAATTAAACAAATGCAAATATGTAAATGTGATACAACTAATTAAAAGAATGAAGTACAAAAACATGACTATCTCATTAGATGCAGAAAAGGATTTGATAAAATTCAACCTTCTTTTAATTGTAAATGGATCTTAATAAATTAGGTATAAAAGAAATGTACTCCAACACAGCAAAGGCCATCTGTTTAAAGCTCACCACTAACAGTATACTCAATGGTGAAAATTGGAAAGTTTTCTTTTTTTATTAAGATATGGAACAAAAGGAAAAAGAAAGACCCACCTTCATCATATCTATTTAACACAGTTTTAGAAGTTCTAGACAGAGGATTTAGACAAGAGAAAGAAATAAATGTCAACCAAATAGAAGAAGAAGAAATGAAATCTTCTACATTTGTTTATAATAAATACATTAATATCAGTGGTGTATCTTCATACTACCAATAAGGTATCTGAAAATGAAAGTAAGAATTAATTCCCATTTCCAATAGCATAAAAATAAAATTTAAAACTTAGAACATTTTAACCTATACATATATACTATTAATATTTATCAATTAAAAACAAAGTAATATTATAAAAGAGAACAGAAAGCTTTCTAAGACTTCTTCTAGAAGAGAAAACAGATGTAGTGGGGCAACTTTATCCATGTTAAGTTTTGAGAGAAGACCATAATCTTTTGTCAGTCTCAGCAGTAAAGACTATTTTCTATGGAAGCCATTCAGTAAAGAATGGTCTGTTTCTTCAAATGTTAAGACAGCAATACAAGGATCACAGCCACAGAGATGCAAGGAAAGACGACATCAGCAAAGGAAAATAAATAAAGCCCCAGAGGCTAATCCACCAAAAAAAAAGGTTTAAAAAAATTCAGACAGAGAAATTCAAAGAAAATTTTAAAGGTTCAGTGGTATACTTCAGGAACTATACAATAATATAAAAAATAAACAAAATAATAGACAAGAAACAAAAGAAGTTTAACTATTAAATAAGAACTATAAACAGAAAGAAACAAATTGTGAAACTGAAGAATATAATATCTGAACTAAAAAAAGTAAGAACTTCAATAGCAGGCTCAAACTAGCAGAAGAAAGAATAAGTAAAATTGAACACATATCTGAAATTTTCTGGAAAAATAAGAGAGAAAACAAATTTAAAAATTTTTCTAAAACAAAAACTCTGTGTAACGTATAGGACATCATCAATTGGCCCAATATATGCAATAATACCATTATCTGAGAATTTCAGAAGTAGAAAAAAAGAAAGGGGGGTAATTCTTATTTAAAGAAATAACAAATAAAACATCCCAAATCTGAAAAGGAAAATTAACATCTAGATCCACGAAGATCAAAAAGAAATCCAAAGAGTTTCAGCCTAAATAATCTTCAAAAAAAAAGATACAATCATATTTTTTAAGTTAAAAAATTTGACAAAAACCAAGAGAAAAATATAGTATACAACAGGGTGACTGGGAAAGTATGAGTGGCTTTCTTAGCAGAATCCATGAAAGTCAGCAAAGAGTGGAATAATGTATTTAAAATGCTGAATAAAAGACACCAAAAAAAATTAAAAAATACTTTCCCAATGTCAAGAAGAGTTTTTTCTACAATTTCTTCATACAATTTATGTATGGTTTCATAATTTACATTTAAGTCTTTAATCCATCTTAAGTTAATTTTTGTATATGGTGAGTAAAGGTTCTGTTTCATTCTTCTGCATAAGGCTATTCACTTTTCCAGCACAATTTATTAAATAGGGCATCCACTCTCCAGTATATGTTGTTGTCTGCTTTGTCAAAGATCAATTGGTCTATTCCTCTAATTTTATACCAGGTCCATGATATTATGGTTACTGTAGCCTTATAGTATAACATGACATCAGGTAATTAGATAACCTCAAAGTCCTCCTACCCCTCTTTTTTCACTTTTCTTCATTCAGCATTTACTTGGTAAC